>CM077155.1:47842828-48431239 GCA_039583875.1 Platanthera guangdongensis
TCAGAGGAGATCAATCCTATTGTGTTCTACATTCAAGAAGCTTTGAAGAAAGCCAAGTCAGATTGATCTCAGCAGAGTTCATCCAAGAACTCATCAAGAAACTCTCAACTCTACTCTCTTTTCTCTGAGTTGTAGGGTTTACATTTTGTATTCATATTCTCTTGTAGGATCCTTAGGGATCTGAGTTTGTAATCCTGTAATTATAAAGGCTGAGTGTAGGGCCTGTGTGCCTGAGTGTAGGAGATTTGTATCTCCGAGTGTAGGCATGTTGTGGCTGAGTGTAGGTCTGTTGTGGCTGAGTGTAGGCTTTGTGAAGAAGCTGAGTGTAGGTCTTTGAAGAAGACTGAGTTGTAGGGCCTTGGGCCTGAGCTGTAGGAACCTGTGTTGGGGTTCTGAGTGTAAGATCTGAGGATCTGAGATAGTGGAGGAGTTTGGCCGAATCTAGTACACTACTAGATAGGCGAAGGGGGAAAGTTGATGTACCCAAACATTGGGGAACCACTATAAACCTGTGTGTTCACTGTGTGCATGTGAAATTCTGTGATTGCTGTGTGATTGCTTGGAAAAAGTAGTTATAACTCTTTGAAATAATCTGAATTCTGCCTAAAAATTCAAAAAGATTTAAGTCACCTATTCACCCTCCCCCCCTCTAGGTGATTAGGTATAATATCTTTCACTCGGGCATGGTTCGACAAGTTCAGTGGTATTGTGGCTATCATCGGCTTTGCAAGGAGTTCGGCCGATCACTCCTTATTCATTCGCGAAACGGCCTCAGGACTGGTGGTTTTGGCAGTGTATGTGGATGATATTCTTCTTACTAGCGATGACCAAGCTGGGGTGGACTTGACGAAGAAACACCTCCGTCAACACCTGGTCACGAAGGATATGGGCTCCCTGAAATATTTTTTGGGGATAGAAATCTCTTGGAAGCTTGACTCATTGGTTCTCTCCCAACGGAAGTATGCCCTTGATCTTCTACAAGAGACAGGATTGACATGTGCCAAACTAGCCCGGTTTTCCATATCTATTGGAGAAGACAAAACATGGACGGATGACTCGCCTCTTCTATATGATGTCACAAGGTACAGACGCTTGGTGGGCAAACTCATCTATCTCACGGTGACCCAACCCGACATCTTCTATGATGTAGGCAAGGTCAGTCAGTTTATGCAAGCTCCCAGGGAGTGCCATCTTCAGTCTGCCTTGAAGATTTTAGAGTATGTCAAAGCAGCACCGGGAAAAGGGCTAATCTTTCAGAGGAATGGTCATCTGAGGGTTGAAGCCTACTCAGATTCAAGCTATGCGGATGATAAAGGCGATCGTTAATCCACATCAGGTTTTTGTACTTTTGTTGGAGGAAATCTTGTGAGTTGCAAGAGCAAGAAACAGTCTGTTGTCTCCAGATCCAGTGCAGAAGCCGAATACCGGAGTATGGCGTCAACCACGTGTGAGTTAAAGTGGTTGCGGGCTCTCATGCTTGACCTAGGAGAGGTCTATGACTATCCTCTTCCTATGTTCCGTGACAACAAGGCCGCTACATACATATCCAAAAATCCGGTCTTCCATGAGAGAACAAAGCATATAGAGGTTGACTGCCACTTCATTCAGGAGGAGATTTTGAAGAAACAGATTTGTACTTCATTTGTCACCTCTGACAACGAATTGGCGGATATCTTCACAAAACTGGTCTCTACTTCCTTCTTCCACATTTGTCACAAGCTGGGCATGATTGATATCTATGCTCCAGCTTGAGGGGGAGTGTTGAAGTATTAGACCGGGCGGCCTTGCGGTCTTGTCTGGCAGTTTGTTTACTACGTGTTCTAACGGTTCCTTCCCAGCACGTTCGTATTCAGACGGATGCTGTTTGTAATCCGAGCGGTCTGGTGGTCTCTCTCAGAAGCCTGGAGACCGGACGGTCTATCGGTCTCCTATTGCGACATATTCTTATCCTGCTGGAGTGGCCGAGCGGTTAACCCATCTGTCTAACCACGCGGCCTGTGCAGTCTCTTTTATTTTTAGCTGCTCAGCCCTATACATGTTTAGTCCCACGTTGTTTGTTTGTACTCTCTCATATCTCCTCCATTCTATAAAAGGGAGGTCATACCTTTGTAAATCTTATCTTTTTTGGATAATAAAATTTCAATTATTCAAATTTCTGTCCATTTGTTAGTTGCGTGTTTGCTACTTTTACAGTGTCGATGGAGGACTTATCTAGACTCTTCCTGGCAAAGCACCTCCCGGCGGCATAGCATATTACCATGGAGAACGAATTCAAAAGTCTAATGCAGGGTTAAGGCAGTGTTGAAGCTTACCTGCATGAGTTTACACTCTTGGGGCGGTATGCGGGTTCGATCTTTGCTGATGGGCAGAGGAAGACAAATAGGTTCTACGAAGGACTGCGGGATGAGTTGAGGTTCCTGCTTTCTAGTTCGGTGAATCAAGGCTTCCAGGCATTGGTCGACACTACGTGCGCGCTGGAAAAAGACATGAAGAGGGGGCATGGGAAGCGGGCCTTGGCTGTGACACATCCGGAGTTCAAGGTTCCACGACCTGCAAAATCATATTATAAGAAGAGATGGGACAAGAAGTCCAAGTCGGCTGGAGAAGCTCCTTCTACCGTGACATCGGGAGCAATGTCGGGGACCACTTCAAAGCCGGAAACTCGTACATGCTTTAATTGTGGACGGGTTGGGCATATAGCCCGTGATTGTTGGGTGTCGCCAAAGAGTGAGAAGAAGGCGGGAGCATCGTATGCGGAAAAAGGAAAGGCAGCGGTGGAGTCTTCTGCCTCGCAGGCGTAGCCCCGGGTCTACAATTTTGGCCCGCATGAGGCCATCAAGCAAAGTGACGTTGTCACAGGTACGAGTTTAGTTATTGCATATTATATTGCTTGCATGCTTTGTTTCTTGCATATGCGTATGCGGCTTGTGTGTGTGACATGATTGTCACAAGATTTGTGATGATTCGGAACACGCTGGCGGGAGCACTATTTGATACGGGTGCTTCACATTCCTTTCTGTCAAAAGAGTTCATAGAGCGGCTTGGGATATCTAGTCGTGTAAAGACATATAAGGTCAGGGTGTTGTTTCCCAATGGTTTTTTGATGCTCGCGGATCGAGCTTGTGATGTGGCGGTTCAGATAGGAAGTCGGGACTTCTGTTTGACTGCATCTGTATTACCGATATCGGAATTTGACCTGATATTTGGGATGGATTGGCTTGCGGAGCAGCATGCCTTGATTGATTGTAATGCCAAAGATATCACGTGGGGCCAGAATACCGAGCAGGTGACGAAGTTCGCGGGGATGCAAGGAGTGGGAGGGACCGTTGATGTCTGCACTCAAAGTCGTTAAGGCTGTTCGGAGGGGAGCGGAATGCTACTTCACGCTGATTCATGGTGTTGAGCCCAAGGCTAGTGCACATGATGTTCCGATCGTATCGGAGTTTGCAGATGTGTTTCCCAAGTATCTCCCTGTGTTACTACCCCAGTGAGAGATTGACTTCATGATTGAGTTGGTGCCAGGTGCAAAACCTGTGGCTTGCTCGCCATATCGCGTTGCGCCAAAGGAAATTGCGGAGTTGAAAGTCCAACTGCAAGAGTTGCTGGAGCAGGGTTATATACGCCCAAGCATGTCACCTTGGAGAGCCCCTGTGCTTTTTGTGTAAAATAAAGACGGCGGTATGCGGTTAAGTATTGATTACCGCGAACTGAACAAGCTGATAGAGAAGAACAAATATCCAATTATGCGGATTGATGAGTTGTTCGATCAGCTAGTGGGATCGACCGTCTACTCCAAGTTGGATTTGAAGTCTGGTTATTACGTGTTAAGGATACGGGAAGGAGATATTCCCAAGACCGCATTTGGAATACGGTACGGGCATTATGAGTTCACGGTAATGCCGTTTGGGCTGTGCAATGCGCCATCGGTGTTTATGGACTTGATGCACCGAATATTCCGAGAGTACCTGGATCTGTTCGTGATTGTGTTCATTGATGATATTCTGGTGTACTCGCAATCGGAAGCTGATCATGAGAAGTACTTGCGGTTTGTTTTACAGACGTTGAGAAAGAATAAGCTTTATGCCAAGTTATCGAAGTGCGAGTTTTGGCTATTGATGCTAAAGATCGCGGCAGTGAACCGGTCGCACAAGTAATATAAAATGGGCGAGTTTTCCCAAGTATCGAACTCTCAAGGAACACAGTAAGGTGGAGTTAATTTCGAGGAGTACTTGAGATTGAAGTCCTTAGGTCGGAGTTAACTAAGGGGGTTTTGATATTTGCAGAAAAAGAAAATAAAAGGCTAACAACTACTCCTATGCAACACCGTTATGCGATGCTTCGCCAGGCAGGATGGAAGACGTGTCGGGCCGCTATGCACTGAATCGTTGGGCGGATGGACGAGTAGGCTTGCGGATGAGGTGGTTAGAACGGCGGAATGAGGGTCGTGAGCACCTCTTCACTACGCACGCCACTAACAATTACTAGTCCGGCAAGGGTGGATGGTGGTGGATGAAATATGGCGCACCTGAAGCAACTAAAGTGTAAAACAATACAGAATCACATAGACATGAATCTAATAAAGTTTACATATAAAGTGCAACAACATCACTATAAATGATGTTTTAACACACATATACAACAATAAGGGAAGAACAATCAAGAGATCGACCGAATCCGAAGTCTTGTTGAGAATTCACGATTGGAATCGTCGGGTTGTCAATCCGCATCCAAGCTCGGTCCTCAACTGCGTCCGGGGTAGAGAAGGGCTGTCACCACCTTCCAATAAACCGTCTTCTTCGTGTCACGATAGCAGACGAAAGTTACAAGCTTCCCTTTGCTTGATGGCTATGGCGTTGAAGCTTGAAATGAACCCAAGAGATGATGGAGGAGGCCGAGAGGAAGCGCCGGCTTGGATTTGGCGGTGAAAGCTTGCCCGGACCACCTCCCTAGGGTGGAGGATGATGAAAAACTGCGGAGAAGGCGGAAAACGGAGGAGAAAATGTCGATCTATCTGAAGATTCCGAATTAGGGCGAGACCTGCGAGATTTATAGAAAGTAGAATTGAACAATGCGCACGATTACGGGCGCATGACCAGTGGTCGTGCGCACTATGTCCAGTGATCGTGCTCACTGGCATGGCAGGTTAGGAAGAAGAACTGGGATAACGCGCATGAGTAGTGGCGCACGACCAGTGGTCATACGCACTAAGTTCAATGGTCGTGCGATTACTCCAGACAGGACTCCAGGAAAAGAGGAATCAATGCACACGATCAGTGTCGCACGACCGTTGGTCGTTCGCACTATGTCCAGTGGTCGTGTGATTACCCCAGGCAGATTTTGGAAATCAGGGTACATTGCGCACGATCATTAGCGCACTACCAGTGGTCATGCGCACTATATCCGATGATCGTGCGCAGTATTCCTGCTTCTAAACGTCCCCGGAATACGCACACGACCCCTAAACCCAGCACTGATATATACAGACATTCCAGACGAGCACAAAAAGGGAGTACAAATATTAAAATTATAAAAATACACAACCACGGGCCTAAGTGTGCACTTCCTATGGAAATAAAGATAAGATGAAATATATACGATAACGAACTAAAAGTGAAGTGCAAGCGAAGGAAAACAAACCCAGATGAGTCCAAAAATAGGTATACAAAATGGACTCATCACACCCCCAGACTTAACTGTTTGTGCGTCCCGAGCAAACAAAATCTAAGCAGATAGGGAAAATGATTTTGCTAACAAGGAAATTACGATACAGAGTTGTTGGGTATTGTACTCACGATTACCTAGATTTGAGGAAGCCACCTGTCAAGCTAAGATGAATTCACAATGTATTTGATGAAACATCTCAAGTTGTGCTTGCAGTTCCTCCACGCTAAGTGCACACCAATGTCAGGGTGCAGTAGGTCAATATACACGGGTCTGCACGACGTAATACCTCGTTGAGCAGATCAGTGTGTTGGCCTATGTGTACTCTCTCTATTGGAGTGCACTTACTTTCAAGTACAGGGCCGTTCATATGCAAGAAAAGACAAGGAGCATGGAGGATCAAGGAGCAGTTCCTGGGTGGAAGACGAAAATTCGTCCAAGGCAAATTCGACGAGAATCACCAAGTGATTCTCGCCGATTCGGCGAGAATCACTAGTGATTCTCGCCGAATCGACGAGAATCACTAGTGATTCTCGCCGACTCCTTCTGGCCACCTCTAAATGGTGCCAAGTAAGATTCGGCGAGAATCACTAGTGATTCTCGCCGAACCTGTGGCCAAGGAGCTCATGTATACCAAGTGAAATTCGTTGAGAATCAATAAGTGATTCGGCGAGAATCACTGACGATTCTCGACGAATCGTCGAGAATCACTTGGTGATTCTCGCCGATTCGTCGAGAATCGTATGCGATTCTCGCCGATTCTTCCTTGGCGTTTTCCCTGGAATTTCCTGAACCGGATTCTGCCTTCAGACTAGCTTGAACCGGACTTAGGGATTTCAAGTGTGGGTCCCACAAACGGTCATATTGGAAAGCATCTACAGTATATATACTCCAGTATTTTGAACAGTAAAAAGCACGGAGAAAGAAAAAGAAACCGAGCCGCAACAAAACCCTAAATCCGCGACTCCTCTCCGCCGCCGCCATCACGCTCGGGAACGTAGGTCGCCGCCACTGATCGCTCTTCTTCCCGACCTCCGGCGACAGAAGCTTAGCAAAGCTTGTGTCTCACGTGTCTATCCAGAGATCTCTTGTCTCTCGATTTGTAGACCGGGAAAAACTCCCCCGTCCGAATCGATCGAGACGACCGATCCTAGAGTGACTGTTAGTAGACAGAGTTTGCTTCGCTACGAAGTTTGGATCTCAAAGCACTGCAGCAGCGCACCTTCGTTGCCGCCAACTCCGAACCAAGCCGCCGCTCGGATTGCCGCCGCCGGTTCCAGGAGATCCTCTCCAAGAGAGACCAAGGTTGTAGACTCTTCATCGACCTCAAGAACACGTCGTCGAACAAAGAGGAACACCGTAGTCTCCAAAAGAAGTTTGTATCACGTGTACACTATATATTTAATTTCGTTGTAAGGGAACTTTTGTTCTGTGTTGTAAGGGTTGGGTGCAACCCGTTTTGTGGGAGTGTTGACTCTCACGTGTGGAAGGGCTCCTTCCGTTAGTGAAGGGATTGGATTTCAATCCCGTTGGAGAAGTGACCGAGTCGTCCCTTGTTGGGGAGATAGGTCGAAGGGGGAAAGTGGATGTACCCAAGTCGGGGAACCACTATAAATTTGTTGTGTATTCTGTGTGCTGTGCTTGTTGTTTTTATTGTGCAGGTACATCCGTAAATTCCGCAAAAGAACCACACGTCACCTATCCCCCCCCCATAGGTGCACATAGCTGACACTAGGTGGACTTTCAAGTGGTATCAGAGGGAGGTTGCTCATCAAAAAGGTTAACACCTTGAGTAGAATCCTGCCACCAGTGTCAGAAGCATGGATCTGGATTATGAGATTCCGCCACTCAAACTCCCCGCATGCACAAAGGATTATTATCCCATCTGGAGAATGAGAGTATCCTTTCACCTTGATGCCATCGATCCTCGAGCATCCTTCATCCTGGAAGAGGGTTCGTTTATCCCCATGAAGACCTCCGACTCTGGGATCCTAGTGCCCATGGATGTTGCTGAGATGTCTGAGACGGAACTATCTCTATTTCACTTGGACGAGAGGATTCGACAAATTATCATGGATGTCTGGTCCGGAGCCTCTCGCTCTAGATTGGAAAAATGTCGAACGGCTAAATCTCTGTGGATGATGATCTCAGAGCTGATGGGGGGGGGGGTCAGAGAAAGCTGAAATATGCTGCCAATCAGAGGATGAAGCATATGTGGGGGTCATCACTTCTGAAGATGAATGCAAGGATCCCTCAGATTGCATCAGAGCTCCCGTGTCTGTGTCAGACACTGACGAGACCAGTGAGGAAAGCAGCTCTGACGAGGACGAAACAATGGTCACTGATTCTCATGACAATAACTTAGATGAGCAGGTAACATCTTTACCCTGCTCCATATCTTTTGACTTTTCTAAAGACAGAAACTGCTCTCCTCCAGAAAATACTGATTCCCTGAAGAGAGCACTTCAGGAAAGCAATCTACTTGCTGAGGAGCAAGCTCGAGAGATTGCTCGACTGAAGATCTTGTTGGTTCTCCAATTGGCGTCCAACAAGGTCAAGGACTCTAAGATCTCGGCTCTAGAGAGTAGTCTGGAGAATGAGAAAAGAATAGTATAAAACTTCTCCAAGGTTGATGCCATTAAGAGAAAGCAAGAAAACGGGTGGATCTCCCGGATTATCAATTCGTGGCGAAATGGGGAAACGGTATTCCGACCCCCCACTCCAAGCAGGAAGGCAACTCATCATGCCTTCAGGTATGACCACAGGAATAATCATGGTCACTGCAAGGGTGATCTGTCCCCATGTGGAGACACCCAGAGTGCAAGGGCCGGCATAGCCACCCACGAGAGAATACCTAAGGCTCATCCTGAGCCCTTTGTATTCACGGCCACTGCCACAACAAAGTGTGGATCTGCATGTCCCAGTTCACAGAAGACTTCTCACCATGCGAGGACACGGGATAGGGAGGATAGAAGTCATGATGTCAGGCTTCATGGGGCCTCAGCAAGGGAGATGCCTGAAAGAATGGCACCACCTTCTCGGCCTCATAACGCTCACAACATGCATTCGTTCCACCCTTCCTCGTGTCACGATGGAAGAGGAATATGTATGACAAGAACATGCCCTATCCCGTTTAGACCTAGGACCGTGACTACGTCAGTCACTAGATCAGGTCGAAAACGGCGATACAACATTCACCCTTGTTGGTGCTGCGGCAAAGTTGGGCACTTTGCCATTGACTGTTGGCACAACCCCTCTGTGCCCACAGCAAGGGCTTATCCACATTCTAGGGACAGAGGTAGTCTTCTAGACAGGTTTTCTGAAGGAAGGCAGTTGCGTGCTTATTCTAATAGAAACCTAGGACCCAATATGATTTGGGTTCCTAAGGTAAAGTAATTCTGTCTTGCAGGGCAGTCCAGGTCCCCGTGAATACGATGGGGACTGGACAGTAGGTGGCTCAAGGCTAACATGGAACAAGCATCTGCAATAACGGATGTGCTACCTGTTTGAGCATATCCACCCTGAGCCTCTAATGTGTTCTACCTGTGGAACTAAAACGATAACTCTCAAAATCCCAGGTAATTTTGATCAGTTCAAGGACTTGTGTCATGATGCATCCTCATTCAAAATATATATATATATATATCATTATATACAGATCCTTTCTTGTATATTAGTGTATGTATGCACGTCTAAGAATTGGTTAACTCGATGCATGCAAACTTTTACACATCAATAAAGGGTTTATGAAGACCTGTCATTGTGAATCTCGACAACACACAATTGACATTCAGAAGTATTTGGAAAAGCCTCATTAAAATCCAAATCGATTGACTTTCATATATACTTGTATTTATCAATTTTATATTGACTTGACATCGGAAAACTTCAAAAATATTGCAAGCTTCTTCACGAATTAACCAAATCCCATGAATCCGAATTAACCAAATCAATAGTATCAGAAACTCTTCAATTCCTAGTAAAGAAAACCCTTAAATTACAATTGGTAAAGAAAGACCTCACTTTCACGGTATATACTAGGAATCCCGCCGAAAGAGCTCGCCGACCCTTGGCATTCACCCCGAATCCCGACGATCTAGATAAATCCCGCCGAACGAGTCACTCCGCCCATTCGCCTTCTCCCGCAAGAACTCTCCCGCAAGACTTCTCCCGCAAGAACTCTCCCGCCGACCCGCAAGAGTTCTCCCGCCGACCCGCAAGAGTTCTCCCAAGCTCTTCCGCCGATTCGCTGCAACCCGCAGGAGCTCCCCCTCCGACTCGCCGAAACCCGCAGCTCGTGAAGTCTCCTCCTTAGCTCCCGCAAGGGTCTCGCAAAGTTCTCCTCGAAAGACTCCCGACGACTCACGCCGAAGCTCGCACCGTCGATCTTCCCAAGTCACGATTTTTCTCCGCTCAAACCACCTCACCGACTTCACCTCTAGGTATCCCCTTACCCGAAGCATCCACTAATGAAGTTTTCTTTTTGAAAGTTCATTAAAGTTTTGAGTAGGGCTTCTCTCTAGGTCTACAATGGCTCCAAGGACGACTGCAGGGTTGGTCTCTGGCTGCGAGCTAGTTCGCACTAGATTTTCTCATGCCTCGGACGAATTCCGCAATATCATTCTAATGCTGGAAGAGGCTGGGCTAACCTTCGTCCTGGAGCACCCCTGCAAAATTCTTGACAAAGAGGTGCTGGAACTCTTCTCTACGGCCAGGCTCCGAGATAGAGACTCCGTAATCAAGAGCAAGGTGGCTGGGATAAAAGTAAAGATGTCTGCCAGCAAGCTGAGTCGCTACCTGCAGCTTTCTAGTTCGGAGCAGGAGGACTATCTGGAGGACGCTGACAAAACCAGAACTCTCTTGTTCTGCGGTCTTCCAAGAGGCACTCGATCAATAAAGAGAAAAGAGATGAATGAAGAAGGGAAGCTCCTATCTGACGTCATTGGAAAAGTGCTCATCTGCAAACCAGGCTCGCATGATCATATCTCAGGAGATATGTTCAAAATCCTCATAGCTGTTGTCTGCCGCAAGAGGTACAACTGGGGGGAGTTGCTGTTCCAGAAGATCAAGGACACTCTGGGCACTCCTAATTTCGGCCGCATCATCAGTCTATATCTCAACCAACTGAACGGAGACAAGTTCGACATGAGCAAAGGAGTCCCTCTCCACTACTTGAAAAAGATGGATGCTGCTGTGTTTGATCGATGGGAGCGGCGTATCGGGCAGCCTGCTGTGGAAGAGCACGAGGAAATATCTCCAGCAGCCACCCCCCGTGAAATTCCTGATACCCTGACTGCAGGAATCGAGGGGGAGACTCTACCCCCTCATACGGATGTAGTTTCTGAAATCGCCCAGGTGGCCAGGGACGCGGTGGCCGAAATTCATGACGTAAGTGAACCTGAGCTGGAGGATGAGGAGGTCCCGAACCGAAACACTCAAGGAACCGAAGCTGACGCACTGGAAACTGCTGATCGGGAATTGGAAGAAGCTGCTGACATAGATGACTTCTTGGATGAGGACGGAGAGGACGATGAAACTGAGGGACATGCAGTACTTGAGACTCCGGATACTGTTGAACCTCCATCTGACAAGTCTGCACCAGTGGAGGGGGAGTTAGATAAATCTACAGAGGCAGCCAGCATTCCTCCTTTAGAACCAGTGTCGAGAATCACTTGGTGATTCTCGCCGATTCGTCGAGAATCGTATGCGATTCTCGCCGATTCTTCCTTGGCATTTTCTCTGGAATTTCCTGAACCGGATTCTGCCTTCAGACTAGCTTGAACCGGACTTAGGGATTTCAAGTGTGGGTCCCACAAACGGTCATATTGGAAAGCATCTACAGTATATATACTCCAGTATTTTGAACAGTAAAAAGCACGGAGAAAGAAAAAGAAACCGAGCCGCAACAAAACCCTAAATCCGCGACTCCTCTCCGCCGCCGCCGTCACGCTCGGGAACGTAGGTCGCCGCCACTGATCGCTCTTCTTCCCGACCTCCGGCGACAGAAGCTTAGCAAAGCTTGTGTCTCACGTGTCTATCCAGAGATCTCTTGTCTCTCGATTTGTAGACCGGGAAAAACTCCCCCGTCCGAATCGATCGAGACGACCGATCCTAGAGTGACCGTTAGTAGACAGAGTTTGCTTCGCTACGAAGTTTGGATCTCAAAGCACTGCAGCAGCGCACCTTCGTTGCCGCCGACTCCGAACCAAGCCGCCGCTCGGATTGCCGCCGCCGGTTCCGGGAGATCCTCTCCAAGAGAGACCAAGGTTGTAGACTCTTCATCGACCTCAAGAACACGTCGTCGAACAAAGAGGAACACCGTAGTCTCCAAAAGAAGTTTGTATCACGTGTACACTCTATATTTAATGTCGTTGTAAGGGAACTTTTGTTCCGTGTTGTAAGGGTTGGGTGCAACCCATTTTGTGGGAGTGTTGACTCTCACGTGTGGAAGGGCTCCTTCCGTTAGTGAATGGATTGGATTTCAATCCCATTGGAGAAGTGACCGAGTCGTCCCTTGTTGGGGAGATAGGTCGAAGGGGGAAAGTGGATGTACCCAAGTCGGGGAACCACTATAAATTTGCTGTGTATTCTGTGTGCTGTGCTTGTTGTTTTTATTGTGCAGGTACATCCGTAAATTCCGCAAAAGAACCACACGTCACCTATCCCCCCCCCCCATAGGTGCACATAGCTGACACTAGGTGGACTTTCAAGAGTACCATGTGAAGTCGCATGCTCGCACGCGTAAAAATATAATAGAAGAAATTTCTAAGTATATAAAATAGTTTATACTTTTCACAATGCGTATCAACATTTTATTATTACTCAAAAATAGAATCACGGTGAATCATCCGGTCACGCATAGGGTGAAAGTAGACTAATCTCTAGGCGAGCATTGCCAAAGATCGGGGCTCGGGATAACCTCCAAAGGAATCCACCAATGTCGGGGACCATACGCTTGCCCTTTCGCATTCTCTCCACGACACTGGTTTGGTTCACACACGAATCAGTAGGACTTTAGCTGAAGAGATGGGGCTTGGGTTTCGGTGAGGTAAACAAAGATAAATAGGAATGCTAAAAAACTAACCCAAATGAGCTATAATAAAAAGAATCCCTCTGCTAAGCAAAATACACGCGGGTACACCACAACCCCGGACTTAATTTTCCAAATATGGGTGCGTGTACTGCCTACTCCAAATACAATTTCATCTCAAAAAGAATTTTCAATCAAACTTTTTCTTCTTTTCACTTTTCTTTTTCAGAATCAATTTTTTTTTGTATATATTTTTTTTCGAATCCTATTTTGTTTTAACAATTTCAACAAATAAAACTTTGTAGCACATTCACATATTCACATGTAATATCACGACATCACATCCCAGAATGAAAATGTAAAACCTAAAGCTCAATTTGTGTGTGCAACTAGGATTGACTATGAGGCTTTGGTGAAATCATGGTGAAGCTGAATCAAAAGGAGGGGTAGGCACAACGGGGCTAGCAAGGATAAGACGTTAGGAATAGTACAAAGCTCAACCGGGCCAAAATGATGGCTTACATCACGCTCATGTGAGTGAACTAACCTATACCCATGCTTGAAGAATAGCTTGGGGCAAGTTCTTAGCCAACGAGAAAGACTATCCATCCACCTGACTCGAGCAATACGAACCTAACAGCCGTCTACACACATCCCTAAGCTACCGTAGGATTCACACCGGATTCACCAATTTTTGAGTAGAATAAAAAGATCTTTATGCAAATAGAAAAGTATAAAACCATAAGCATACAGGAAAATTAAATCT
This sequence comes from Platanthera guangdongensis, assembly GCA_039583875.1. Classification (NCBI taxonomy): domain Eukaryota; kingdom Viridiplantae; phylum Streptophyta; class Magnoliopsida; order Asparagales; family Orchidaceae; genus Platanthera; species Platanthera guangdongensis. The sequence goes on from CM077155.1 coordinate 47,856,286, forward strand.
ACTCGAATTTCTACACGAGACTAGAGCAGTTGACTAGAAACACAACAAGGTCAACATTTTACTTTGTCTCACAATCCTAAGCCAGCATAATAATTTTCCCAAATCATACAAAAGAAACGAGTTTAACTCTCAGCAAGCAAAAAGCTAAGCACGCGCTCATGTTGGTGCAGTGGTGTGTGATGCAATGAACTAATCATAATAAATCTATAAAAGCTTCTAGTATGCACATGAATTGTGCGCATGAAAAAGGTAACAAAACTGGCGCTCCTCCAGACTTAAACTAAACTACACAGCATATGATAGAGAAATTAAAATCATAAAGAGCTAAGGGAAGAGGTTACCAAATGCTCAGCCAGTGAGCATACCAGAAGACGCGTGGAAACCTGAAGCAGGCCCGCCATACGAAGAATCACAACCCTGCCAACACGAAGTTGTCAAGAATACCAGCAGGGGTGAGCTCCTCAAAAACAAAATAAAAATATACAAACTACAAAGAAATACTACAACTAAATAGACATGAAAAACAAATACAGAAAATGAAAGATAAGTACTGGGGTTATTGTCATCCCAGCACGACTTATTCGGCTACGAAAAGGTTCTAGCTAATGGGCCTATGAAAAGAAAAATGCACAGGTAATTGTCCCAATATTCATTTTGGTAATGGTTACCGATACGGAGATAGAATAGTTACCCCTCTACCTAAATAGTAATACATACCCAACACAGGTAGAGGAAATAGGAAGTAAGAAGAGAAGGAGCGTTGGTCCTCACTCTTCTCACCACAAAATGAATCCTTGCCCAGCAAGGTATCGTCTACAACAGGGAGAAGGCAGGAGGAGAAAGCAATCAATGTAGCTTTCTCAACAGAGGAGGAATCAACCTCCTTGCGAGAGAGGATTCTACCATCGATGACTTGAGCTAAAAGCTCCAAGTCCTCCTGAAGCTCCTGCGTAGACTCAACCCGCCCAGGCTCAGATAAGGAAGGGGGGGTCAAGAAATAAAAGAGACGAATAACATAAAGAAACAATCGGGGAGTGATCCCGATTTCACTCCCCAAAGGCTGAGGTAGAAAAATATCGTCAGCAATGTCAACAATGCTATAAGGCTCGGCCGGATCCATAGTGGCCTCCACCAAGACTTGGACTTCCTCCTTTGGTATCGAGGGAGAAACCTCAACACCAGGAAGGTTGTCCTCCTCCATGGGAGTGGAAACAATCCATGTATCACAAACCTCAACTTGTGTTGCATCGTCGAAAATGTCGTCAGAGATGACTGAAGTAGAATGCACAAAAGGCGGAAGAACTTTGCTTGGATAAAAGAAAGTGCAGGTTCCTCACAAAGAATCGGCTCCACGCTTGGAGATGTATGCACAGGAGATATGGGCTCAGCCACGTCGAAGCCTAGATCAGCCACACATCTGGCAGTTGTGTCCACATAATTCCCTTCAACAAATGAAGGTGACAGGGATATATAACCAGATGATGAATGTGTGCCACCAAGGGTAGGAGTCGGGATGATCCGGATGTCCGGCTCATCATCCTCTTCCATAACACGGAGGTACTCGGTACAATCCATCAGGACATGATCTGTTCTACGACAATACAAACACTTTCTCCCATTACACTGCGGTCCTTGTGGGGCCAAAGAGGAATAATAGAACGGTGTATGTGGCGAGGACGATTGACCATAAGCTCGGGGCACAGTGTTTGAAGGGTTGTATGAATACAACATTTCATGCATTATGCGTTGAAGCTTATGCTCAATATCTCTCGTAGGGCATTCATGACTAGCGTGGGAAGGCTTTCCACACCAACGACATTGGGCATACGAATATCCCCACATGGTGTCGAAAAAGTAGATTCAAAATAAATTGTGCAAATTACTAAATCCAATAATATATTACTACAATTGCCTAAACAAACAAGAAAAAGGCAGGCAAAATAGAAATAGAACAAAACAAAAGCAATTTATAAAGGAAAAGGAAAGCAATCTCACGTCTCCCTCTCCAGAAACTCACACGATTGTGTTCCCCGGCAACGGCACCAAAAACTTGATGCTAAAGATCACGGCAGTGAACCGGTCGCACAAGTAATATAAAATGGGCGAGTTTTCCCAAGTATCGATCTCTCAAGATGTAACACCCCCTATCCGTCGCATAGCATATAGCAGTAGGTCCGTCCGGGGCCTGACTCCATATACTACAGACAGACCGGGTGGTTACTAAATGGAAACCATCCAACTAATCCAACGTCATACACAGAGCATTCTAGCGGAAGCAATTTTATAAGTTGCAAATAAAGAACCTAGAACAAAGAGCACGAATGTCCACTAATACACCAAAGAGGAATGTAGTACATACACAAGTACTGGCCTTAAGGCCTTACAGATGGTTTACTTCAAATTACATGTTTTACAAACCACGGCATGCAGGTCGGTCGTACATGAACAAAAGCAAGTAAACACTTCAATTAGGCATTCAAGGGCCGGCTTCGCAATTTGGGCTTTAGCCCGCTATTGACCGCTTGGTCCAGCAGCACCTGCAAGCAACAAACCACCGCATGGTGGCAAACAAAAGCAACGGTCAGCAATGCTGACCAAATTATTATGATCCCGCCCCCAACTCGGGCGGCGATGCTCCTTCCCTGCATTTATTAGCATAACAAGCAGATTATAAAATATACATTTCATCACAGGCGTAGGCTCGCACGACCACACACCCCGTGCTCTCAGGGCACATTCTCGGTGATCACAGTCTAAGTCTGCCGACTCACCACCATCCCTTTGGACGACCAAACAATGAGCAATTTGTCTTCCCGGCATGGGTCACGGTAATTAAAACCATAGACCGCCGAAGACCCTCATCTATGCCAACTTCAAGTGCCACGTAACCTTAGGTCTCTTTAACCGAATGACATAGAATGGGTACGGTTCCATCTAACCCGTGCTCACATCGCAACGGTAATTTAAACCATATGCGCAGGTCAAACTTCTCCTGAGTCCCATTTCCATCACAAAATCAAATAACTCGGTTATTTCAAGTTGGCTCTCAGGCCACCAAGTTGGCAAGATCACGCATCCGCCCAGTTTTCCGGGTGCACCTTTGGGTTAATCCCCAAGACTCCTTGTTGCAATCTAACATGTAGAAAACCCGAAAAACAAACAATCGCACGGAGTCTTCCCCGGCATTTATACAATGCAACATCACCGATCCGGACCAACATGTCCGGTTAGGCTTCACACATCATGCCTATGTCTGTTCTCGAATACGGACTGTAAACAACGGGGACTTTACATATCTACCCAAAGGAACGCCTCCAACTCACCGCAAACTCGTGAGAGCAGGCTTCCTATGCAAAGAAGGAGAGCTTCACATGCTCAAGAAGAGAATCGTTACCCTAGCGTTCTTCCTCGGCACCATGGAAATGTAAGCGGATGAAAACCACCGCACTCTCTTTGCCTCCGTAGATCCGAAGTCGGCTCGCGATTTGGAGCTTCGAAGCTCCTCCAATGGCCGGATCTAAGCTTCTTCTTCCTCCTTTGCTCTCCTCTCTCTCTTGACTTAGAAAGAGAACCACTCAAAAGAAATGAGGGTTTCAAGGGTCCAATCCCGTGTATATCCCATCAGAAACAACCCCCAGCCGTTGGATCCCGAATTAAAGAAACGAACGGCCACGATACAGAGCTGAAAAGTAAAACCTGTGCCGAACACGGCCTGAGACAAGCCCGTGTCCAGGGCCATGTCCCCAATTCTCCGTTAAAATCGACGCGGCTGGAACAACACACGGGCATCTGACATGCCCGTGTTCGACCTGACACACCCGTATTCCAACTGACACGGCCATGTGGTCGGCCGTGTGCCTCCATCGACACAGCCCTGAAAACAACCCGAGACTCACACAGGTATTGGGCACGCCCGTTACACGCCTGGGCTTCAGTCCGTGCTCATAGTCTCGACACTTCGTCGAGCGAAGTTCGTCGACCACACGACACGGCCTTGGACATGCCCGTGTCCTAGGCCGTGTGCCTTCTTTCGACACATCGTCGAGCAAAATTAGTCGACTCCCCGGGCCGATCGTCGACACGGGCTCGACACGTCCTAAGATACGCCCTTGTCTCAGGCAGTGTGCTCTGTCTCGACATATCGTCGAGCAAAAAACGTCGACCTCGCGGCCAAATCGTCGACTCAATCCTGACATGACCTGGGACACGCCCGTGTTCCAGGCCGTGTGCCCCGTACCAAATTCTAGATTTGGCCTAAAACACCTCTCGTCGCTCTTTTGAGTTTTGGGGCGTTACAACTCTCCCCCTATTAAAAAAATTTCGTCCACGAAATTAAATAAAGGAAAGACAAGTACCAAAATTAAATTGTACCTGAGCGGAATAACTCCGGATATTCATCAAGCATAGTCTGCTCTCTCTCCCAAGAGAGCTCCTCACGGCCGCAATTGTCCCATCGGACCGTGACCAACCTGATCTCTTTATTGCATAGCCGCTTGACTTCTGAATACTCAATCCGCACGGGCTTGACTTTTGTCGTCAACCCACTATCTACCGGCACTTGATCAACCGCGATCACTTGCGAAGTCTCTTGCACCACCTTCCGTAGCACCGAAATATGAAATAAATCATGTAAACCACTAAGCTCCACTGAGAGCTTCAACCGATAGGCTGCTTCACCAACCCGCTCCAAAACCTCAAACGACCCAAGGTACCTCGGGCTTAGCTTCTTCAATCGCTGCACCCGCAAGACAACCTTGAACGGCTTGATCTTTTAGTACACCCAGTCGCCCACAGCGAACTCCACGTTCCTGTGCTTGGCATTATAGTAGTTCGCTTGCCGGTCCTGAGCGATAAGCAACCTCTCCCGAATGGTTCGCACCAACGAAGTAGCATCCTACACTTCTAAGCGCTTATACAACTTTGACTCGCCCGTTTCTAGCCAAGACAACGGCGTGCGGGATCTTCTACCATATAGGGCCTCAAAGGACGCCATTTGAATACACGCCTGGTAGCTATTGTTGTACGCAAACTCCACCAAATAAAGATGGTCTTCACATTGCTTTCCAAAGTCCAAGACACACATGCAGAGCATGTCTTCCATATTTCTATTGACCCTCTCGGTCTGCCCATCCGTTTGTGGATGGAAGGCTGTGCTGAATTTTAATTTTGTTCCCAACATTAACTGCACTAGCCTCCAATCATTGGACGTGAACCGCCGATCTCGGTCACTCACGATGCTGCGGGGCACACCGTGAAGCCGTACTATATTATCCACATATAGTTTTGCCAACTTCTCCACCGGATCATACTTCCTATGCGGAATGAAAGGCGACACCTTCGTTAGCCGATCTACGACCGCCCAAATGGCATCGTTCCCCTTTTGCGACCTTGGAAAACCGTGCACAAAGTCCATAGAGATGTTGTCGAATTTCCACTCCGGAATAGGCAAGGACTTCAGAAATCATCCCGATTTTTGGCACTCCGCCTTCACCAAGGCGCAAGTTTGGCACTTCGCTACATCCTTCTTCAAACCCGGCCACCAAAATAGTTTCTTAACATCGCGGTACATCTTCGTGCTCCCGGGTGAATCGAGTACTTAGTATGGTCTTCCTCATACAACAATTCCACCCGCAAATTGCCCACACTTGGGATGCACAGACGACCGTCTTTCCAAAGTATTCCGTCCTCCAAAACGAATTGGGAATTTGACCCATCCAGAGCCTCTACCACGAACTGCTTCATGTGGTCATCCAAATTCAAAGCATGTCGAATCCGATCAGCCAGGTCATATTGGACTTCAGTCCAATTCAGTACTGCTTCAGCACTTGATTGCTTATTTACACAAACAATCTCCAATGCCTCCAACTGCTGAACCAACCGCTCGTCTTGGATCGACAGCCAATTGGCTTGAGTTGGGGCCCGGCGACTCAACGCGTCCGCAACCGCATTACCTTTACCAGGCATGTAGTGGATCTTAAAAGTATAGTCCCCCAGGTACTCCATCCATCTACGCTGCCGCATATTCAGATCTTTCTGATCAATCAGATACTTCAGGCTCTTGTGATCGGTGTAGATATCAATCTTCACACCGTACAAATAGTGCCTCCACAGCTTCAAGGCAAAAATCACGGCCACTAACTCCAAGTCATGGACCGGATAATTCCTCTCATGCACTTTTAGCTGTCTCGAACCATAAGCTATCACACTTCTGTGTTGCAGTAGCACGCAACCCAAACCGCTGCCCAAAGCATCGCTATAAATCTCATAACCTTCGGTCCCACTCGGCAAACTCAGCACATGCATCGTGATCAACTGACATTTCAGCTCCTCAAAAGCTTGCGCGCACTCCGGCGTCCAAACGAACTTCTGCTCCTTCCTCGGCAAAGTAGTGAGAGGTAACGCTATCCGCGAGAAGTTCTCTACGAAACGCCTATAATAGCCGGCAAGCCCCAGAAAGCTCCGAACTTCCGCTACCGTAGAAGGTTCAGGCCACTCACGTATCGCAATAATCTTCACTGGATCCAATGCAATACCTTCTCCACTCACTATATGACCGAGGAACACCACTGAGGATAACCAAAACTCGCACTTCAAGAACTTGGCATACAATTGATTCCTCCTTAGCGTCTCTAAAAGCAAATGAAGATGCTTGAAGTGATCTTCCTCATTCTGCGAGTACACCAAAATATTATCGATGAAGACGATCACAAAATGGTCCAAATACTCCCTGAAGGTCCTGTTCATCAGATCCATGAACACTGACGGCGCATTAGTCAGCCCAAACTGCATGACCGTAAACTCGTAATGCTCATATCTCATACTGAATGCTGTCTTCGGGATATCACTCTCCCTTATTCGCAGCTGACAGTACCCGGACTTGAGATCCAACTTTGAGTACACCGTCGACCCGACCAACTGATCAAAAAGGTCATCGATCCGTGGAATCGGGTACTTGTTCTTTTCCGTCAACTTATTGAGCTCCCGATAATCAATATAGAGTCTCAAGCTCTCATCCTTCTTCTAAACAAAGAGGACCGGTGCGCTCCAAGGCAAAGAACTCGGACGCACATACCCTTACTCCAACAACTTTTGAAGTTGCACCTTCAGCTCCGCCAATTCCTTAGGCACTAGCCGATACGGAGAGCGTGACACAGTCTTTGCACCGGGTACGAGCTCGAACGTAAAATCTATCTCCCACTGCGGCGGGGCTCCAGGAAGATCACTAGGGAACACATCAGGGTACTCTGATACCACTGAAATACTATCCAACGCGGGCTTAGGCTTTGCAACCACCACTAGTGTAAAGAACAGTTCTACACCGGCACGAACCGCCTTCACCACCTGAAGAGCAGACATCAACGTCTTGCTCGACCCCCTTCAAGCTCGTAAAAGTCGTCTCACGACTTGCTCCCAACTTGACTTCCTTCCGACCGCAATCAATATAGGCTCGCTGCTCCGAGAGCCAGTCCATGCAAAATATTACGTCGAACTCCTCCAGCGGCGGTAGTGACGTTAGCAAATGGAACTCCTGACTCCCAATCCAAACCTAAGCGCAACAAATTCTACCCGCGCACAATGAGCACCATTGGACCATAACGCATCCAATTTGTCTCTTACCATCGAAGGAGGTACTCCGACGCACAATATAATTCCTAATAAAGGAATGCGAAGCTCCCTAAACGAACGGTGCTCTCGCCAGATAAATTAAACTCAGAACAAAGCTTAGCACAAGTAGTTCTAAGCTAACATACACAAGGGCGACAAGTATTTAAGGCAAAACTATCTTTAAACCATACCTGTCCTCATGACGGCGTGCTTCCTCCAGGGCTTTAGGCACTCACGGGCACAATGCCTCGGCTCCCCACAGTTGAAACATGCGCCCGGGGTTTGGCTTGTAGTTGCCCCCGAAGTACCGAAAGGAGGGACTAGACCCAAAGTCCTAGCCTTCTTATACCATCTTCGATATACAGACTTTGATGTGTTCGGCACTTTGAAAGTCGTTTCTTTTACACTAAAGTCCTCAACTGCTCCTGACATAGCTTTCTTAGTCTTCTGAGCACCATTCAAACATTCTCAGGCAAAATGCCCTTTCTTTCCACAAGTAAAACATGTGTAAGTAACTTTGCTAGTCGATGTCGTAGCCCCTTTCTCCAGCATTTCGTCGGATGCAACTCTTATGGGGCTTACATAGTTCGATACCATGGTCGCTGGCATCGAGAGAGTCTTCCTCAATTCTACCTCCAAAGATCTTGCTGATTCCACCAAGGCTCGGAATCCCAATAACTTTGGTCCTAGCAGTAGAGCTCGTAACTCGGCGCGCAGGCCATTATAGAATCTATCGACTGTAGCTTGCTCATTATCCAACTCGAAGCATGGGTAGCGGCTTATCATAAGAAATGCTTGCAAATATTCCTCAACTGTTTGCGCTCCCTGCATTAAATGCATATTCAGCTGCTGCCCCGATGATCTTACAAAAGTAATCTGCTCCATCACGCTAATCGGCGTTGAAGCCACAACAGGGGTGCAGGGTTGTACATTTCTTCCATGTTGTGCACCCATCACAGCGAACACCGCTTCAGCGATCCTTCTAACGGTTTCATACGTATGAGGGGTCTCAAACACCTCACCGGGTGCACTATGCTCCTCAGAAACCGGACATTCTGGCAGCCCAGCACTGCTTCTCGTCACCTATAGTGGTACAAAACACCGTTAAGCGACCAAATAAAATTGCAAACAGTAATTATAGGAACACGCGGTTCCCCAAACATGTGTATTTTCATTCCTAAGTGGACATTCATGGGTCTTTTGTTGTTATAATGATGACGCACACACATGTGCTCACGATCCCTTAAAAAAAATTCGTCCACGAATTCATTTTAAGTCTGACTGAAACCTGTAGTTACATACCAAATTGTAACACCCCTTATCCGTCGCATAGCATATAGCAGTAGGTCCGGCCGGGGCCAGACGCCTTATACTATAAACAGAGCGGGTGGTTACTCAATGGAAACCATCTAACTAATCCAACGTCCTACACAGAGCATTCTAGCAGAAGCAATTTTATAAGTTGCAAATAAAGAACCCAGCACAAAGAGAACGAATGTCCACTAATACACCAAAGAGGAATGTAGTATATACACAAGTACTGGCCTTAAGGCCTTACAGATGGTTTACTTCAAATTACATGTTTTACAAACCACGGCACGCAGGTCGGTCATACATGAAGAAAAGCATGTAAACACATCAATTAGGCCTTCAAGCGCCGGCTTCGCAATTTGGGCTTTAGCCCACTATTGACTGCTTGGTCCAGTAGCACATGCAAGCAACAAACCACCGCACGGTGGCAAACAAAAGCAACGGTCAGCAATGCTGACCAAATTATAACGATCCCGCCCCCAACTCGGGGCGGCGATGCTCCTTCCCTGCATTTATTAGCATAATAAGCAGTGTATAAAATATACATTTCATCATAGGCGTAGGCTCGCACGGCCACACACCCCGTGCTCTCAGGGCACTGTTGAAACCGAAAATCGGTCTCCTGTGGAGTTCGACCCTTGGGAAAGGGGTGACCGCACACCTACTACCCTCAAGCGAACGATCTAGGCACAAGACTAGGAACACAAGGGACAGACCCAAAATGTTGAAACCAAAAATCGGTCTCCTGTGGAGTTCTACCCTTGGGAAAGGGGTGACCGCGCACCTACTACACTCAAGCGAACGATCTAGGCGCAAGACTAGGAACACAAGGGACAGACCCAAGGTCTCAGCATGGAGGACCCGCCTCATACCCGGAATACTAACAAACTCTTCCCCTCCCAAGCCAAGGGCTGAGCTAAGGCACCTTCGGAGGGCTCTCTTGGCCTACCGGAACATCTAAGGAGGATCTCCAGATCCACTCCCAAACTAAAGGTGCCACCTTGGGTCTATGTAAAATGTTCCCCGCCCGCCTTACTATTGGCGCGAAACTGCCTAGCATCCCTACTCTACGCAGCCCCAATTGGGCCGCTAATTGCAGAACTCCGCTATTCTAAAAGGATGACAACAGGCCATTAGGGGATTCCCGGCATCTATACCTCGAGGCCCACACGGGGGGAGTGTTTCACGAAAATGCCGCTCGCCCAAGACAGGAGTAAATTACATATTCACAGAGCATCACAGATATGAAAAAATATTACAGGAATATGAATTCCATACTCAGCACGTAGGCCAGCAATATAAACAAAAAGGCCTTCGAGGGCCGACACAAGCTTGGGCTTAAGCCCGCTACTCCCCGCCTGGTACTGCAACACCTGTACGCCAACGTCTCGACGAGCGGCGACCAACTAGGCATCGGTCGGCTAACATAAGCGGGCCAAACATATTGCACACACCCCTTCTTTGGGGGTTGTGGCGCGCATTCCCTGCAAGAGGCTAATAAACAACTTCCTCGGAGTCTTCTCCGGGAACCCCAGAACATCACCAATCCGGGTCACACGTCCGGATGGGCTTCACACAGCATGACTAAACACGTACTCACGCTTCCGGGTACTAATGCAATTAAATGCGGGGACGTACACGTCAACCCGTCGGAAACCTCCCTTCCCCCCACCCGTTGGTGCAGAGGGGTTTCCATGCAAATATGTAAACTGAGGGCTTCACCTGCCCAAGTTGAAACATCGTTACCCTTGTCGTGTGCTTGGCGGCGGGGCCGGGAGAGGAGCTCCGGGTCGATCCTACTACATGCGGCCGCGTCGGTGGTCGATCTCCACTCTAGGCCGAGCCTTGCTCCAGACCGAGCCTCGCTCCAGGCCGAGCCTCGCTCCAGGCCGAGCCTCGCTCCAGGCCGAGCCTTGCTCCAGGCCGAGCCTCGCTCTAGGCTGAGCTTGCTGCCGGGAGAGGGGGAGGTCGAGGTGTGCTGCTCCAAGCCTGGAAAACGGGAGGGGGCCGGCTTGCTCCAGGCGGCTGGAAAAAGAGGGAGGTCGGGGTTGTGGTTGCTGCTCTAGGTCGGGAAAAAGAGGGAGAGGGGCGGGGTTCTGTTGTTGGCCGAGAGAGAGAGGGAGGGGGCGGCGGCTGCGCTGCTTTGCCGGCGATGGGAGAGAGCGGGGAAGGAGGCCGTGCCCTAGCCTGGGTGGTGGCTGGAGAGAGAGTGGGGGCGGGTGGCGGCCGAGCCTTACTTTGCCGGCGACGAGAGAGAGAGGGGAAGGGGCGGCCGTGCCCTAGCCTCGCCGGCGACGTGAGAGAGGGGGAAAGGGGCGGCGGCGGCTGGGCTCCAGATCGGCGGCGGCTAGGGTTTCAACCTCGATTCCTCCCCTGCTTCGATTTCTTTCTTCCTCCGATTTCCCGTGCCCCGGTTTTCTCCTCCGCTTCTATTTTTCTCCCCCCTTTCCTGATGTGTCCCGAGCCCCCCTTGCCTTATCCCCTTTTCTTTTTCCTTCATCTCATATACATATAATATATATATATATAATATAATATATATTATATAATATAATATACATATTATATAATATAATATATATATATATATATATAAATTCTAATTCTAGAAACGTAAGACCTCCGCACGCACGAACGAGAACCCGCACGTCTCCGAACGGGGTCGCACCAACTCGTCGCCCAAAACACGCCCCTAGGCTTATATTTGGGGAGGGTCCCACTCGCCCGGCTACGGGGTTGTACACAATCCCCGCTCTTTTCGAGCTTGGTACAAACTCAAAAAGAATCATCCAACCCAACGTATCCGGCGAGTGGGAGCCGACCCAAAAAACAATTTTGAGAGAAACTGAAATCTGCACTTGGAGCATCGATCTCTCCACGACCTTTCTGATCTTTGAATCACTCGATACCCTTTCGCTCACTGCTATTGAATTGCTCTTATACCATTACTTACAACAAGTATATAATTTCTCGTGATATCATGAAACAACAAAGCTGTATCCTCTGTATCCTCTTGTACACGTTGAGCTAATCCTTTGCCCCCAGGTGTGCCTACAGCCCTGGCAGCTCATGAGAGCCTGAGCAGAGAGTCTACCAGGGGCCGAGCAGCACTCGGGGTCCCTTAACCCCCAGGCGAGCCTACGGACCTGCCAGCTAGTAGGAGCCCGACAGCGAGTCTACCTGGGGCCGAGCATCACTCGGGGTCCTGCAAAATATCCAAACTCTCTCTCCAAACTCCAAACTCTCTCCCTTACCCCCCAGGTATGCCTTCAGCCCCGCCAGCTAGTGGGAGCCTGACAGCGAGTCTACCTGGGGCCGAGCATCACTCGGGGTCCTGCAAAAAGTCTCCACGAACCAACCCCTTCCCCAAAGGTGTGCCTACAGCCCTGCCAGCTAATGAGAGCCTGACAGCGAGTCTACCTGGGGTCCACTACAACCGCTAGTGAGTGACTTCAAGCCCTGCCAGCTAGGTGAGATCCTGACAGCAGGATCTGCTCGAGGCCCAAGGATGACACCGAGTGACTTCCAGCCCTGCCAGCTTGGTGAGAGCCTGACAGCGGGATCTGCTCGGAGTCCACTACTACCACCATCGAGTGACTTCCAGCCCTGCCAGCTAGGTGAGAGCCTGACAGCGGGATCTGCTCGAGGCCCACGGATGACACCGAGTGACTTCCGGACCTGCCAGCTAGGTGAGAGCCTGACAGCGGGATTTACTCGGGGTCCACTACTACCACCATCGAGTGACTTCCAGCCCTGCCAGCTAGGTGAGAGCCTGACAGCGGGATCTGCTCGAGGCCCAAGGATGACACCGAGTGACTTCCAGCCCTGCCAGCTAGGTGAGAGCCTAACAGTGGGATCTGCTCGGGGTCCACTACTACCACCATCGAGTGACTTCCAGCCCTGCCAGCTAGGTGAGAGCTTGACAGCGGGATATACTCGAGGCCCAAGGATGACACCGAGTGACTTCCAGCACTGCCAGCTAGGTGAGAGCCTGACAGCGGGATCTGCTCGGGGTCCACTACTACCACCATCGAGTGACTTCCAGCCATGCCAGCTAGGTGAGAGCCTGACAGCGGGATCTGCTTGAGGCCCAAGGATGACACTGAGTGACTTCCAGCCCTGCCAGCTAGGTGAGAGCCTGACAGTGGGATCTGCTCGGGGTCCACTACTACCACCATCGAGTGACTTCCAGCCCTGCCAGCTAGGTGAGAGCCTGACAGCGGGATCTGCTCGAGGCCCAAGGATGACACCGAGTGACTTCCAGCCCTGCCAGCTAGGTGAGAGCCTGACAGCGGGATCTGCTCGGGGTCCAAATTCACTTCACTTCTTCATGCGAGCTCATTGTAATAGTATTGGCGTGTTTAAAGAACTCTTATTAAAAATCAGAGCACCACTTACATACCTTAAATAAAAGAGTGCTTCAAATAGGTGCAAATCCTACCACGAGTGCTATGGGATTCCAACAACACCTATAGGATGGGCCGACTCCGGGTATGAAGACCTTCCACACAAAGTGTCAGCGTACGACCCTGGTCGTCACCTGGTTCCACTTCTATTTCCATGATGTTTGCCTGAGTTCTTCTGTGCTGGTCACTCTCCACGCTCACCGCACAAAAATGTTGAAATCGAAAATTTGTCTCCTGTGGAGTTCGACCCTTGGGAAAGGGGTGACCGCGCACCTACTAACCTCAAGCGAACGATCTAGGCACAAGACTAGGAACACAAGGGACAGGCCCAAAATGTCAAAACCGAAAATCGGTCTCCTGTGGAGTTCGACCCTTAGGAAAGGGGTGACCGCGCACCTACTACCCTCAAGCGAACGATCTAGGAACAAGACTAGAAACACAAGGGACAGACCCAAGGTCTCAGCGTGGAGGACCCGCCGCATACCCGGAAGACTAACAAACTCTTCCCCTCCCAAGCCAAGGGCTGAGCTAAGGCACCTTCGGAGGGCTCTCTTGGCCGACCGGAACATCTGTAAGACCCCCTTTTTTTTTTCTTTTTCGACACCGGGGTCTTAGGCCCAGAACCGCCGTTTTGCGGTGACTCCTTCACGCCCTGAAGGGTCATCACCACAAGGCGCCGATTCTGCCGGCCAATTCGATCACAGAAAAGTAGCATAATGAAGTAAAATGGAAACTATCTGTCCACAGAGAATCACATGACATATATAAATATAACTCCACGAAGGGAGTGTCCACAGAAAATAACATCAGAGTAGCAAAATACGGGCTTATGCCCGGTACAACATATCCTCACTACAAAATCACTCATGCGGAAGCAAAAGCTGAAAAACTACTCAGGGTCGAGACTCACAGTCCCGGCTGTATGAACTCCGGAGCTAGACTGCCCCACCTCCAAGCGCACCGGTCTCTGGGGCTGCTCCTCCATGCTGGTCTCCACGATCCCCTAAATGATGCGGTTCGAAAACCGTTAGTCTAAAAGACTAAGTCCTATCATCCCCCACCCCTTCCCCCACGGCTCCTAGGCACCGAGCGGAGAGGAAGAAAGGGGAGGACTTGAAGGTGGAGAATATCAAAAGCAGATGGCAGCGGTCCTATTCTAGCAAGTTCTATAGCATATAAAGACAATAAAATGTAAGCTGAAATGTAACCTTCACTTATGTGGAAAAACACATAAGCCAAGGGGTCTCTTGCAAGGCTCCCATCGTATAAAAAGTCCCATACCGATTTATACGTTGGGGTGTCGGTGGTCAACAGCAGTAACTAAATATATCAAAATTAACCTTAATTTATAAACTTGCCCACACAAGCTTATAGACTAAGGGTCGTTTTGCAGGTCCTAAAGTATAAGCGTCCCATTCCACTTATACTTTAGGTGTCAAGGTTTAAGGTAACGATTATGCTATGACATGCAAGTGGGTATGATGGATCATGCAAGTGCAACGCACACACCCGACTCTGTGCACACAGACCTTTAGTTCCCCCTTTCTGGAGCCGTAACCTCCCAGGATACCTCCGTAGTGGCAGACGGAAGCGGTGGGTTGGGCCTCGCCCACCTCTAAACCAGTAAAGCACTACCGGTCAGACCTATCGTACGCCTCAACGCTTGGTGCACGAAGCGGACTCCTGCGTACTCTTGCCGGCTGGCGCACCGGACTTCTGTTGGCGAAGTGCTAACCACACTTGCCGAGTCAACGTATTGGCGTCGGTGCATCGACCCTCCAATACCGAAGACCCACCACCTTAATTTACTTCCTTTTATGCACATGCAAATTTAGCGTGATCAAAACCCGAGCCGAAGCTCCCCGGACCAACACGTCCGTCACAAACAATCGAGCCGAAGCTCCCAGCTAACATCCCGTGCCATCAGTGTCTGTGAAAAGTGCAACCCTAATTACTAAGTTACTCTTTTCAGCTTGTTAAACAGTTTACGTTAACCCAGGACTGCCCCCGGTATTCCCTGTGAAGGGCTCTCAAGGGGCACTAGGAACTGTGTTGGGATTACGCCCAGCGTTCCCTTTCGCAAGGTACTTATTTTATTATTGGTTGATCCCCTTACCCATTATTTTCTCATGTTTCGATACGCTAATCCTAGGGTAATTTGACTCCAACTCTCCTTGGGTAGGACGATCTTTCGTCGGACCCGAACGCCTTTAAACCCTAGACAAAACCACACCCTACCCACTCATCTTCCAAAGATGCAGCCCATTCCACTTGTCCTTACAGCAAATCATCAAGACCCATCATACGTGCCCTAATTCATATCCAAATGAAATCCTGCAGTTTTGCTATATGCAGACCACTTAAGCTACGTGACCCGTAAAAAGGGAAGTACATGAAATACTCATCCAGTGTGCTCATGATAATTATCAGAGGTCTATTATGATAATTATAGACTAAATTCAGAAAATCATATTTTTCCCAATTAATCTACTATTTATTGAATTTTCCTCAAAAACTAGGCCATAGTCAATTTGAACATGAACCATAAGATTCTCTCAGGTAATGGCCTCCTAAAATTTGTATTCACTAAATAACAGAGAAATATCATTGGTTGCCAATTTTCATAATTTTCCAGATAGTTCTTGACCTCTAAAGGATTTATTAAAATAATTCCTAAAATCAAATATAATGAAGGAAGTGACACATATATGTCTCCAATAATTATGTAAAAATTACTAGGGCTTCATAGGGAACTAGAAACATCATGATGAAGAAATTAGAATTTTTCAGACAATCTAAAAGTCATTATTAAATTTCCCAAAGTTCCATGGAATTAAATAATTAAAGAAGAAACTACTAAATATCATTCTTCAAAAATTTCATAAAAATTTACAGAGATGGGTATCATGACTATAAGCCCCTTTGCTAAGTTTTATCAAGTTTAAACAAGTATAGTTCTCTGCAAAAATTCTTAAGTGGAAATTATAAAATATGACTTTGTGAATAAAGTACCAAAAATATTCATCCAAAATTTATTATAAAATTTCCAGAGACATGTATGCCCTAAGCAACTACCCATTCAAAATCTCAGGCCTTTTCAGATAGTTTTGGTATTAGATCTTATGGTTTCAAAGCTAGTGCCCTAAACTAGGGTTATGGATTTAAGGGGTCTTAAGTCTTCCAAATGCCCTAAAATTTTAACCACAGGACCATAGTAACCCTATGGACATCATTCCCAAGTTTCAAGTCCATCCAAGGTCTTTTGACCCCAATTTCTTCAAACCCTAGAAATTTACCCTAAAGGGCCTACCCTAACATTCTAGGGCTACCCTAGTCCAATCCACTCCAAACTCCATAAGTGAGTGTAAAAAGTCAAATTATATCTGTGGCCAAAATTTCAGCCTCTGTTGAGGTGATTTGGTCACTCAAAACCAAAAGTGCAACTTTTGACCAAAATGCCCTTTATAGGGTATAAATAGGGTTGGGTCAAAACCTATTCAAAACACATCCAATCTAAATGAAATTTTATACAGGAACCTAATTGGAGCCCAGGGACCACTCACCAAAATTTGGGAGGGTTTGGATGTGTTTAGGGCACCTATTTAATTTATCTAATGATTATTAAATTTTTACCAAAACTATAGAAATATTTTTCCCAAAAATTCCCATTTTTTGGCAGGCCCTAGGTATGTCTAGGTTAGACTCTCTGCCAAAATTTCAGCCAATTTGGGCTTGGGGTGAAGAGTGGGCACTCATTTTAGTGGCTGCCTAGCCCTAAGGGTATGTCCCACCACAATGGGTGCCCTGGTCTAACCAGTGACCCAAAAGGGTCCAAACAATTTTTGCTGCAAACTAGACACCCTAAGCTACAATGTTCATGTTGGGCAAATTTCCACTCAGGGTCCCTAAGTATTTTTAAAACTTAAATACATTAAATACATCCAGTGTGACAGAAATGAAATGATTCTTATTTAATTCCTATAGTATTTGATCTGATGCCGCACGAATCTTGGCGCAGATCGACGGCATCTGGTCATCGTCCCCACTGAGCCAACGGCTGAGATTTATTCTTCCTGGAGCGATTTACAAGCCTTGCCGCCGGCGACCCAGCCCCTTCCCCGGCCGGCCACCGCCACCAACACCTCCGTCGAGGTGGTGGCTATCGTCAGACGGCGGCTCCGCCGCCGGAGAGGCGTTTTCCGGCGGATTAAGCAAGAATTTTTCTTGCCGAAACCAGGAGGAATCCCGGATTCGATCGGGCTCAATTGAGCCCGAAACTCAAGCCTAAGGATTCCTAGGATCTACCCGCGAGTTAAGGAGAGGAGGAGGACCTTCCTGGCGGCCTGGATGCGAGAGGAGCGGCGGGATGCCATTGGCGACGGCGGCGGCGCTCGGCTTCTGCAACTGCACAGTGGAAGGGCTCGTCTCCTCCAGGTAAGTGCTCCAAAATGATCCCCTCGGCTTCCTGATGGTGTTTAAATGGCAATTGGGGGAGGGGAGAGGCTGGTTCTTCAATGGCCATTATCTCCATTAATGGAGTGGCTCGGGTTGTGTGGAGGGGGGCTGAACCCACCCCTTGGTGGCCGGGAAATGGCTGGAATCAACTCCTCTCCCCTAGAGGAGTTGATTACAGCCATCACTGGTGGCTGTTGGCCTTCCTTGGCCGGCTTCTCCCTTCCCTTTCCTCTTCCCCATTTTCTCTCTCCTCCATTAAAGAGAAAAATGGAGCTTTCTCTCTCCTACTCACCATGGCCGAATTTTTGATCTCTCCTCCAGTCTATTGGCAGCCCAATAACTCATATTAATAATAAAAATGAGGTTAGCCCAAGTGGGGGAAATGGGTTTGAGCTTGGGTTAGCCCATTTAGGCTAATTTGACCTAACACTAGAATAGAGTTGACCTTGGTCAACATGACCAATTGAGTTGACCCCAATGGATCCTTGGTGACCCATTGACTTCCCTTAGGGTCTAGGTAGGGTTACCCTGCACTTTGGAGGTCACATACCCTTAGTAAGGGTACTTTGACCAGATTAGGAGCTTGAGTTGACTTGGGTCAACCTGGCCTCTAGGGCTGACCCCAATGTGTCCTTAGTGACCCATTGATCCCACTTTAGGGTTAGGAGGGCATGGGTGGGGTCCTCTGGACTAGGAGTAGGTCAATTGGCCCTAAGTGGGCTAGGTTGACCTATTTAGGGCTAGGGTTGACCTTGGTCAACTGGGCCTCTTGGGTTGGCCCTAATGGGTCCTTTTGGCTCTAATGGGTCTCCCAAAATGTTTGGGAGTGTTGTGGTAGGGTCTTGGGGTCATGGTGAAGCCCCATTGTCATCCTAAACTATTGTTCAGAATTCTACTATCTGCAGACCATGGTGATCCCTACCTTGGCCTCCTATCTCTTGGCCCATTTCTGGCTTCCCAGGGTTTTGTCATGACCTAGTCATGGCCAAAACCACTCTTAGGGGTCTAGTTGGAAATGGGATGTTACAAATCCCAATAAACAAAACAAAGATTTCGTCCCCGAAATCAAGGTTGGACCTACGGGTCTTATTACCGAAGGAAAGAGTCTTGTAACATCCCATTATGACGCCTTATTTGTTAAATTTGATTTAAGGGAAAACTTAGATCTAAGACCCCTTTCGCCCAAACGGCGAACCAAGATCCCAATAAACAAAGTTAAGCCCCCAATAAACAAAGATAAGCCCCTATCTACCTAGAGCAGCCCTTAGTATACTTAAAGCAGGAAAAATAAATTAACACCTTGAGGGGTCTGAGAGGTGTACCTGACTGAATAACTCGGGGTATCTTTGTCGCATCAGGTCCTGTGGCTCCCAGGTATGCTCCTCCTGGCCGTGGTTCCTCCACAGGACCTTGACTAGAGGGACCTTCTTGCGTCGCAAGACCCGCACTCCTCGGTCGTCGATCCTCACAGGCTCCAAATGGACCGACCGGTCTGAAGCTACCGGCCCTTCCGTAGTCAGAATCTGCTGCTCCGGGCGTAATAGAGCCCTCCTCAAGGAAGAAATGTGGAAGACGTCGTGCAGCGCTTCTAGCTCTGGTGGTAACTCCAGCCGGTAGGCTAGGGGTCCGATCCGCTCCAGGATCCTGTAAGGGCCCATGTACCTAGGGCTGAGCTTCTTCCTCCGACCACGCACCCGTGAAACTCCGTGCATGGGCCGGATCTTCAGAAACACCCGGTCCCCCACCTGGAACTCCACCTGCCGATGTCGGGCGTCATAATACTTGGCCTGTCTACTCTGCGCCTCGAGCATCCTGTCTCTGATCAGCCTCACTTGTGCCTCGGTGTCTTCAACAAACTCTGACCCCAATACCTTCGGATCTTCGTTCTGCACCCATGAGAGTGGGGTCCGGCATCTCCTCTCGTACAAGGCTTCGTAAGGCGCCATCCTGATGCTGGACTGGTGGCTGTTGTTATAGGAGAACTCGACAAGGGGTAAGAGTTTCTCCCACGGTTCCCCGCGATCTAAGATGCATAGCCTCAAAAGGTCCTCCAGCGTCCGGTTGGTGCGTTCTGTCTGCCCGTCTGTCTGGGGGTGGAATGCAGTGCTGAAAGTCAATCGCGTGCCTAAGTAAGCTTGCACGGACCTCCACTCCCTGGAGGTGAACCTGCCATCCCGATCCGACACTATCGTCCTGGGCACACCATGATAACGAATGAACTGCTCCACAAACTTCCGCACCAGTATTCCTACTGAATCATCCTTCCTGATCGGTATGAATCGAGCCACCTTGGTCAACCGATCGACGATTACCCAGATCGAGTCATTCCCTGTCCGAGACCGGGGAAGCCCATGTATGAAGTCCATGGCTATGTCATCAAACTTCCACTCCGGCACCGGGAGTGGCTGCAATAATCCTGCGGGGTTCCTGCACTCTGCCTTCACTAGCTGACATGCCTCACAATGGGTCACGAAGTGTGAGACATCCTTCTTCATGCCCGGCCAGTACATCGTCTTCTTCAAATCAGCCGTCATCTTTGTGATCCCCGGGTGTACAGAATACCGGCTGCAGTGCGCCTCCATCATAATATCCTCCCGGATCTGGCCTCCCTCCGGTATATACACCCGTCCTCTGAAGCACACCAGATCGTCCCTCAGTGTGTAATCTCCTGCAGTGCCTGCCTTCAGAGCTTGGAAGATGGGTTCCAACTTGGCATCCTGCCTCTGTCCCTCTCTGACCCGGTCTCTGATGTCATCGGTAACGCCTATCGCGGCCAAGTACTCCTCATAGAGCTCAGGATCATCAGACGATACCAGAGTAATGTGCATGTCCTCTAGTCTCTGCAGCAGCTCCATAGACATCAACTGAGGCTCTGCTCCTGCTGTGGCGGCTCTCCGACTCAGTGCATCTGCTACCACGTTTGCCTTCCCCGGGTGATAGTGCATCTCATACTGATAGTCAGATAGAAACTCCACCCACCGCCTTTGCCTGATGTTCAGTTCCTTCTGCGTGTCCACGTACTTAAGGTTCTTATGATCGGAATATATATCACAGTGGACTCCATAAAGGTAGTGCCGCCATATCTTCAGTGCGAATACAACTGCCCCCATCTCAAGGTCATGTACTGGGTAGTTCTTCTCATGGGTCTTCAGCTGGCGGGAGGCATAAGCTATGACGTGTCCGTTCTGTATCAGCACCGCTCCCATCCCCTGATATGATGCGTCGGTGTAGACCTGAAATCCCTCCCTCCCCGAGGGGAGAGTGAGAATGGGAGCCGAGGTCAGCCGATCCTTCAGCTCCTGGAAAGCTGTCTGGCACTGCGGGGTCCACACGAACGGTGCCTCCTTCTTCGTCAAGGATGTGAGCGGGAGGGCGATTCGAGAGAATCCCTCTACGAACTTCCGGTAATAACCGGCAAGTCCTAGAAAACTCCGTACGTCAGTGGCTGTTTTCAGCTGCGGCCACTCCGAAATAGCTCGAATCTTTGCCGGGTCCACTGCCAGCCCGGCTCCGCTGATAATGTGACCTAAGAAAGCCACCTCCTTCAGCCAGAACTGACACTTACTGAACTTCGCATAAAGATGATGCTCCCGCAGTCTCTCCAGGGTCAATGCTAGATGTCGTGTGTGCTCCTCCTCCGTCTTAGAATAGATAAGGATGTCGTCTATGAACACTATGACGAACACATCCAAATAAGCCTCGAAGACCCGGTTCATGAGGCTCATAAACGCTGACGGAGCATTCGTGAGCCCGAAGGGCATCACGATGAACTCATACAATCCATATCGGCTACTAAAGGCCGTCTTCGGAATATCCTCCTCCTGGATCCGCAGCTGGTAATAGCCTGACCTCAAGTCCAGCTTCGAAAAATAATGGGCTCCCTCCAGCTGATCGAACAACTCGTCTATCCTGGGGAGCGGATAGGTATTTCGGACGGTCAGCCTGTTTAGTGCTCGATAGTCGTTGCACAGGCGTAAAGTACCGTCCTTCTTCTTCACGAATAGGACAGGAGCTCCCCATGATGAGTAACTCGGCCTAACAAATCCTGCTTCCACCAGCTCCTGCAACTGTGTCCGAAACTCCGCCAATTCCTTCGGGGCCATCCGATAAGGGGCCTTGGATACCGGCTTAGCCCCTGGTACCAACTGAATCTGGAAGTCCTTTTCCCTATGCGGAGGTAGTCCTGGCAGCTTATCCGGAAAAATGTCGGCGTAGTCACGAACCACCGGAATGTTAGCAATCAGGTCCTTCTCCTCAGTCATCTCGAACAATACTTGATATACCTCGTCCCCTTGCATATGAGCCTTAATGGCCTGAATAGATGAAAGCAAGCGACGGGAGACCGGTGTAGTACCTTCGAACGTTGCATAAGTATCGCCGTGGCTGAGCACGACCCTCCCTGCCGGGCAATCAATCTGGGCATGGTTCCAGACAAGCCATGTCATGCCCAAGACGAGGTCGAAGTCCGGCATCCTCAGGATCGTCGCCGGGGCCTCGAGTGTCAACCCGTCTATGGTAACCTCCAGGAGGCACTTTTCTGTGGACTGGATCTCCATCCCATTGGGGAGGCGCACCCTCCTGGGTAGTCCCGTATAACAACGAATCTGATCCAGGTCCTTGACGAAATCCTCCGACACAAAGTTGTGCGATGCCCCCGTGTCGAACAGGGTGTGGGCAGGCTTGCCGCACACCATCACCATTCCTAAATCAGTTTGAAAGAAACTCTAGTGTAAGGTTTTCTAACCTAGGTTGTGTAGTAGTTCTATCAACGCTTAATGCGAGCAAGGAATAATTCCAAAAATTAAGGTTACTCTCATACCTGCAATAACCCTGTCCGGGTTCCGGGGCTGTGCTAAGTCCAGAGCGTAAATCTGCTCCCCATTCTGCCTGTGGTCGCCTCCCTGGTAACCACGTCCTCGGCCGCGTCCTCGACCTCCGAAATGCTGGGCCGGTGGGCCACCCCGTGGTGCTGGAGGTGGTGCCCCCCTCATAGGGCAATCTCTCCGGAGGTGTCCCACCTGGTGACAGTGGAAGCACTCCGGCGGGGGATACGCCATACCCCGGGGTCTCTGCATCTCCTGGACCTGGAGAGGTTGAGGGGCCAAGACCACCTGCTCTCTCGGCTCCTGCCTTAACTCCTGACGAGGCTGCTCCTCTGCCCTTCTTCCATCTGGTACGATGCCTCGCCGCTGATCATTTCGGGCCCTCCGGCCCTGGTCCTCCGTTTGCCGTTTCCGGCCCCGGGTGGTGTGCCAGTCGGCCTCAATCCTCTTCGCCATCTCTAAAATCCGGGAGATGGGCCCGTCAGAGACAAAAAGCAAAGCCTCTCTCAACTCCTCTTTTAGGCCCTTATAAAACCTCTTGACGTACCCTGCTTCATCCAGCTGATAAGAGCCCGCATATCGGGCCAAATGATCGAACTCTCGGTGGTACTCCACCACTGTCCTGGTGCCCTGCCTCAGCTGCAAGAAACGCTCCTCCAACTCGTCCCTGGCCGACTGAGGAACAAAGTGCTCCAGCAGCGTGGCCCTGAATTCTTCCCAGGTGATTTCTGCAATCTCTCTATCCGCAAAGGTCGTGTCCAACAGCGTCTTCCACCACCGCTTGGCATGTGACTCCAAGCAAGATACCACTAGGGCCACCCTCTCCTCCCAAGGGCATCGTATCCCAGTCAACATCTCGTACATCACATCCAGCCACTCCTCTATCCGTACTGCCGACTCCGTCCCCAAGTAAGATGGGGGAGAGAGTCCTCGGAAGGTGCTCATCCAGTTGGCCCCTGGGTTTGGCTGCTGGACTGGGGCTTGCTGAGCTCGGAAGGCCTCAAGGATAGCTGTAAGGGTCTGCCCCATGTCTGACTGGAGGAATGGTGTGGGGACCATGGGAGGTGGTGCAATGTCTGGAGTCTGCTGAGCTCCACCTTGTGGGGTGGGCTGAGCTGGGGGCTGCAAAATGAAGTACATTAGTAGACAATCGACTCAATGCCTAATGAAAGTGGACAATTTACATGTGATTTCCCCTGTATGGGCACACCACTGCTTCCGCTGCTTAGTTTGTCCCCAAACTAAACCCGCGCGGGGGTGACCCAGGGTTGTGGACGGCTACTTTTCGATCGAGGTTTGCTCTGATACCACTTGTAAGACCCCCTTTTTTTTTTCTTTTTCGACACCGGGGTCTTAGGCCCAGAACCGCCGTTTTGCGGTGACTCCTTCACGCCCTGAAGGGTCATCACCACAAGGCGCCGATTCTGCCGGCCAATTCGATCACAGAAAAGTAGCATAATGAAGTAAAATGGAAACTATCTGTCCACAGAGAATCACATGACATATATAAATATAACTCCACGAAGGGAGTGTCCACAGAAAATAACATCAGAGTAGCAAAATACGGGCTTATGCCCGGTACAACATATCCTCACTACAAAATCACTCATGCGGAAGCAAAAGCTGAAAAACTACTCAGGGTCGAGACTCACAGTCCCGGCTGTATGAACTCCGGAGCTAGACTGCCCCACCTCCAAGCGCACCGGTCTCTGGGGCTGCTCCTCCATGCTGGTCTCCACGATCCCCTAAATGATGCGGTTCGAAAACCGTTAGTCTAAAAGACTAAGTCCTATCATCCCCCACCCCTTCCCCCACGGCTCCTAGGCACCGAGCGGAGAGGAAGAAAGGGGAGGACTTGAAGGTGGAGAATATCAAAAGCAGATGGCAGCGGTCCTATTCTAGCAAGTTCTATAGCATATAAAGACAATAAAATGTAAGCTGAAATGTAACCTTCACTTATGTGGAAAAACACATAAGCCAAGGGGTCTCTTGCAAGGCTCCCATCGTATAAAAAGTCCCATACCGATTTATACGTTGGGGTGTCGGTGGTCAACAGCAGTAACTAAATATATCAAAATTAACCTTAATTTATAAACTTGCCCACACAAGCTTATAGACTAAGGGGTCGTTTTGCAGGTCCTAAAGTATAAGCGTCCCATTCCACTTATACTTTAGGTGTCAAGGTTTAAGGTAACGATTATGCTATGACATGCAAGTGGGTATGATGGATCATGCAAGTGCAACGCACACACCCGACTCTGTGCACACAGACCTTTAGTTCCCCCTTTCTGGAGCCGTAACCTCCCAGGATACATCCGTAGTGGCAGACGGAAGCGGTGGGTTGGGCCTCGCCCACCTCTAAACCAGTAAAGCACTACCGGTCAGACCTATCGTACGCCTCAACGCTTGGTGCACGAAGCGGACTCCTGCGTACTCTTGCCGGCTGGCGCACCGGACTTCTGTTGGCGAAGTGCTAACCACACTTGCCGAGTCAACGTATTGGCGTCGGTGCATCGACCCTCCAATACCGAAGACCCACCACCTTAATTTACTTCCTTTTATGCACATGCAAATTTAGCGTGATCAAAACCCAAGCCGAAGCTCCCCGGACCAACACGTCCGTCACAAACAATCGAGCCGAAGCTCCCAGCTAACATCCCGTGCCATCAGTGTCTGTGAAAAGTGCAACCCTAATTACTAAGTTACTCTTTTCAGCTTGTTAAACAGTTTACGTTAACCCAGGACTGCCCCCGGTATTCCCTGTGAAGGGCTCTCAAGGGGCACTAGGAACTGTGTTGGGATTACGCCCAGCGTTCCCTTTCGCAAGGTACTTATTTTATTATTGGTTGATCCCCTTACCCATTATTTTCTCATGTTTCGATACGCTAATCCTAGGGTAATTTGACTCCAACTCTCCTTGGGTAGGACGATCTTTCGTCGGACCCGAACGCCTTTAAACCCTAGACAAAACCACACCCTACCCACTCATCTTCCAAAGATGCAGCCCATTCCACTTGTCCTTACAGCAAATCATCAAGACCCATCATACGTGCCCTAATTCATATCCAAATGAAATCCTGCAGTTTTGCTATATGCAGACCACTTAAGCTACGTGACCCGTAAAAAGGGAAGTACATGAAATACTCATCCAGTGCCCTCATGATAATTATCAGAGGTCTATTATGATAATTATAGACTAAATTCAGAAAATCATATTTTTCCCAATTAATCTACTATTTATTGAATTTTCCTCAAAAACTAGGCCATAGTCAATTTGAACATGAACCATAAGATTTTCTCAGGTAATGGCCTCCTAAAATTTGTATTCACTAAATAACAGAGAAATATCATTGGTTGCCAATTTTCATAATTTTCCAGATAGTTCTTGACCTCTAAAGGATTTATTAAAATAATTCCTAAAATCAAATATAATGAAGGAAGTGCCACATATATGTCTCCAATAATTATGTAAAAATTACTAGGGCTTCATAGGGAACTAGAAACATCATGATGAAGAAATTAGAATTTTTCAGACAATCTAAAAGTCATTATTAAATTTCCAATGTTCCATGGAATTAAATAATTAAAGAAGCAACTACTAAATATCATTCTTCAAAAATTTCATAAAAATTTACAGAGATGGGTATCATGACTATAAGCCCCTTTGCTAAGTTTTATCAAGTTTAAACAAGTATAGTTCTCTGCAAAAATTCTTAAGTGGAAATTATAAAATATGACTTTGTGAATAAAGTACCAAACATATTCATCCAAAATTTATTATAAAATTTCCAGAGACATGTATGCCCTAAGCAACTACCCATTCAAAATCTCAGGCCTTTTCAGATAGTTTTGGTATTAGATCTTATGGTTTCAAAGCTAGTGCCCTAAACTAGGGTTATGGATTTAAGGGGTCTTAAGTCTTCCAAATGCCCTAAA
Organism: Platanthera guangdongensis; assembly: GCA_039583875.1. Lineage (NCBI taxonomy): Eukaryota > Viridiplantae > Streptophyta > Magnoliopsida > Asparagales > Orchidaceae > Platanthera > Platanthera guangdongensis. The sequence continues at coordinate 47,882,822 of CM077155.1, forward strand.
ATTTTAACCACAGGACCATAGTAACCCTATGGACATCATTCCCAAGTTTCAAGTCCATCCAAGGTCTTTTGAACCCAATTTCTTCAAACCCTAGAAATTTACCCTAAAGGGCCTACCCTAACATTCTAGGGCTACCCTAGTCCAATCCACTCCAAACTCCATAAGTGAGTGTAAAAAGTCAAATTATATCTGTGGCCAAAATTTCAGCCTCTGTTGAGGTGATTTGGTCACTCAAAACCAAAAGTGCAACTTTTGACCAAAATGCCCTTTATAGGGTATAAATAGGGTTGGGTCAAAACCTATTCAAAACACATCCAATCTAAATGAAATTTTATACAGGAACCTAATTGGAGCCCAGGGACCACTCACCAAAATTTGGGAGGGTTTGGATGTGTTTAGGGCACCTATTTAATTTATCTAATGATTATTAAATTTTTACCAAAACTATAGAAATATTTTTCCCAAAAATTCCCATTTTTTGGCAGGCCCTAGGTATGTCTAGGTTAGACTCTCTGCCAAAATTTCAGCCAATTTGGGCTTGGGGTGAAGAGTGGGCACTCATTTTAGTGGCTGCCTAGCCCTAAGGGTATGTCCCACCACAATGGGTGCCCTGGTCTAACCAGTGACCCAAAAGGGTCCAATCAATTTTTGCTGCAAACTAGACACCCTAAGCTACAATGTTCATGTTGGGCAAATTTCCACTCAGGGTCCCTAAGTATTTTTAAAACTTAAATACATTAAATACATCCAGTGTGACAGAAATGAAATGATTCTTATTTAATTCCTATAGTATTTGATCTGATGCCGCACGAATCTTGGCGCAGATCGACGGCATCTGGTCATCGTCCCCACTGAGCCAACGGCTGAGATTTATTCTTCCTGGAGCGATTTCCAAGCCTTGCCGCCGGCGACCCAGCCCCTTCCCCGGCCGGCCACCGCCACCAACACCTCCGTCGAGGTGGTGGCTATCGTCAGACGGCGGCTCCGCCGCCGGAGAGGCGTTTTCCGGCGGATTAAGCAAAGAATTTTTCTTGCCGAAACCAGGAGGAATCCCGGATTCGATCGGGCTCAATTGAGCCCGAAACTCAAGCCTAAGGATTCCTAGGATCTACCCGCGAGTTAAGGAGAGGAGGAGGACCTTCCTGGCGGCCTGGATGCGAGAGGAGCGGCGGGATGCCATTGGCGACGGCGGGCGGCGCTCGGCTTCTGCAACTGCACAGTGGAAGGGCTCGTCTCCTCCAGGTAAGTGCTCCAAAATGATCCCCTCGGCTTCCTGATGGTGTTTAAATGGCAATTGGGGGAGGGGAGAGGCTGGTTCTTCAATGGCCATTATCTCCATTAATGGAGTGGCTCGGGTTGTGTGGAGGGGGGCTGAACCCACCCCTTGGTGGCCGGGAAACGGCTGGAATCAACTCCTCTCCCCTAGAGGAGTTGATTACAGCCATCACTGGTGGCTGTTGGCCTTCCTTGGCCGGCTTCTCCCTTCCCTTTCCTCTTCCCCATTTTCTCTCTCCTCCATTAAAGAGAAAAATGGAGCTTTCTCTCTCCTACTCACCATGGCCGAATTTTTGATCTCTCCTCCAGTCTATTGGCAGCCCAATAACTCATATTAATAATAAAAATGAGGTTAGCCCAAGTGGGGGAAATGGGTTTGAGCTTGGGTTAGCCCATTTAGGCTAATTTGACCTAACACTAGAATAGAGTTGACCTTGGTCAACATGACCAATTGAGTTGACCCCAATGGATCCTTGGTGACCCATTGACTTCCCTTAGGGTCTAGGTAGGGTTACCCTGCACTTTGGAGGTCACATACCCTTAGTAAGGGTACTTTGACCAGATTAGGAGCTTGAGTTGACTTGGGTCAACCTGGCCTCTAGGGCTGACCCCAATGTGTCCTTAGTGACCCATTGATCCCACTTTAGGGTTAGGAGGGCATGGGTGGGGTCCTCTGGACTAGGAGTAGGTCAATTGGCCCTAAGTGGGCTAGGTTGACCTATTTAGGGCTAGGGTTGACCTTGGTCAACTGGGCCTCTTGGGTTGGCCCTAATGGGTCCTTTTGGCTCTAATGGGTCTCCCAAAATGTTTGGGAGTGTTGTGGTAGGGTCTTGGGGTCATGGTGAAGCCCCATTGTCATCCTAAACTATTGTTCAGAATTCTACTATCTGCAGACCATGGTGATCCCTACCTTGGCCTCCTATCTCTTGGCCCATTTCTGGCTTCCCAGGGTTTTGTCATGACCTAGTCATGGCCAAAACCACTCTTAGGGGTCTAGTTGGAAATGGGATGTTACAACATCTAAGGAGGATCTCTAGATCCACTCCCAAACTAGAGGTGCCACCTTGGGTCTATGTAAAATGTTCCCCGCCCGCCTTACTATTGGCGCGAAACCGCCCAGCAGCCCTACTCTACGCAGCCCCAATTGGTCCGCTAACAGCGGAACTCCGCTATTTTTAAAGGATGACAACAGGCCATCAGGGGCTTCCAGCATCTATACCTCGGGGCCCACACGGGGGGAGCGGTTCACGAACATGCCGCTCGCCCAAGACAGGAGTAAACTACATATTCACAGAGCATCACAGATATGAAAAAATATTACAGGAATATGAATTCCATACTTAGCATGCAAGCCGGCAATATAAACAAAAAGGCCTTCGATGGCCGGCACAAGCTTGGGCTTAAGCCCGCTACTCCCCGCCTGGTAGTACAACACCTGTACGCCAACATCTCGACGAGCGGCGGCCAACTAGGCATCGGTCGGCTAACATAAGCGGGCCAAACATATTGCGCACACCCCTTCTTTGGGGATTGTGGCGCGCATTCCCTGCAAGCGGCTAATAAACAACTTCCTCAGAGTCTTCTCCGGGAACCCTAGAACATCACCAATCCGGCTCACACGTCCGGATGGGCTTCACACAGCATGCCTAAACCAGTACTCACGCTTCCGAGTACTAATGCAATTAACTGCGGGGACGTACATGTCAACCCGTTGGAAACCTCCCTTACCCCAACCAGTTGGTGGAGAGGGGCTTCCATGCAAATATATAAACTGAGGGCTTCACCTGCCCAAGTTGAAACACCGTTACCCTTATCGCGTGCTTGGTGGCGGGGCCGGGAGAGGAGCTCCGGGTCGATCCTACTGCATGCGGCTGCGTCGGTGGTCGATCTCCACTCTAGGCCGAGCCTTGCTCCAGGCCGAGCCTCGCTCCATGCCGAGCCTCGCTCCAGGCCGAGCCTCGCTCCAGGCCGAGCCTCGCTCCAAGCCAAGCCTTGCTCCAGGCCGAGCCTCGCTCAAGGCCGAGCTTGCTGCCGGGAGAGGGGGAGGACGAGGTGTGCTGCTCCAGGCCGAGAAAAAGGGAGGGGGTCGGCTTGCTCCAGGCGGCTGGAAAAAGAGGGAGGTCGGGGTTGTGGTTGCTGCTCCAGGTCGGGAAAAAGAGGGAGAGGGGCGGGGTTCTATTGTTGGCCGAGAGAGAGAGGGAGAGGGCGGTAGCTGCGCTGCTTTGCCGGCGATAGGAGAGAGCAGGGATGGAGGCCGGGCCCTAGCCTGGGCGGTGGCCAGAGAGAGAGTGGGGGCGGGCGGCGGCCGAGCCTTACTTTGCTGGCGACGAGAGAGAGAGAGGGGAAGGGGCGGCCGTGCCCTAGCCTCGCCGACGACGTGAGAGAGGGGGAAAGGGGCGGCGGCGGCTGGGCTCCAGATCGGCGGCGGCGGCTAGGGTTTCAACCCCGATTCCTCCCCTGCTTCGATTTCTTTCTTCCTCCGATTTCCCCTGCCCCGATTTTCTCCTACGCTTCTATTTTTCTCCCCCCTTTCCTGCTGTGTCCTGAGCCCCCCTTGCCTTATCCCCTTTTCTTTTTCCTTCATCTCATATACATATAATATATATATATATATATATATATATATATATATATATATATATATATATATATATATATATATATATATAATATAATATATATTATATAATATAATATACATATTATATAATATATATATATATATATATATATATATATATATATATATATATATATATATATATAAATTCTAATTCTAGAAACGTAAGACCTCTGCACGCACGCACGAGAACCCGCACGTCTTCGAATGGCGTCGAACCAACTCGTCGCCCAAAACACGCCCCTAGGCTGATATTTGGTGAGGGTCCCACTCGCCCGGCTACGGGGTTGTACAGGCACATTCTCGGTGATCACAGTCTAAGTCTGCCGACTCACCACCATCCTTTTGGACGGCCAAACAATGAGCAATTTGTATTCCCGGCATGGGTCACGGTAATTAAAACCATAGACCGCAGAAGACCCTCATCTATGCCAACGGCAAGTACCACGTAACCTTAGGTCTCTTAAACTGAACGATATAGAATGGGTACGGTTCCATCTAACTCGTGCTCACATTGCAGCGGTTATTTAAACTATATGCGTAGGTCAAACTTCTCCCGAGTCCCATTTCCATCGTAAAATCACATAACTCGGTTATGTTCAAGTTGGCTCTCAGGACACCAAGTTGGCAAGATCACGCATCCGCCCAGCTTTCCGGGTGCACCTTTGGGTTAATCTCCAAGGCTCCCTGTTGCAATCTACCACGTAGAAAACCCGAAAAAAAAACAATCGCATGGAGTCTTCCCCGGTATTTATGCAATGCAACATCACCGATCCGGACCAACATGTCCGGGTAGGCTTCACACATCATACCTATGTCTGTTCTCGAATACGGACTCTAAACAACGGGGACTTTACATATCTACCCGAAGGAACGCCTCCAACTCACCGCAAACTCGCGAGAGCGGGCTTCCTATGCATAGAAGGAGATCTTCACATGCTCAAGAAGAGAATTGTTACCCTAGAGTTCTTCCTCGATGCCATGGAAATGTAAGCGGATGAAAAGCACCGCACTCTCTTTGCCTCCGTAGATCCTAAGTCGGCTCGCGATTTGGAGCTTCGAAGCTCCTCCAATGGCCGGATCTAAGCTTCTTCTTCCTCCTTTGCTCTCCTCTCTCTCTTGACTTAGAAAGAGAACCACTCAAAAGAAATGAGGGTTTCAAGGGTCCAATCCCGTGTATATCCAATCAGGAACAACCCCCAGCCTTTGGATCCCGTATTAAAGAAATGAACGGCCACAATCTAGAGCTGAAAAGTAAAACCTGGGCCGAACACGACCTGAGACATGCATGTGTCCAGGGTCGTGTCCCCCATTAGTCGTCAAAATCGACGAGCCTGGAACAACACACGGGCATCCGACATGCCCGTGTTAGACCTGACACTCCCGTGTTCCAACTGACACGGTCGTGTGGTCGGCCGTGTGCCTCCATCGACACTGCCCCGAAAACAACCCGAGACTCACACGGGTCTTGGACATGCCCGTGTCTAACCCCGTGTCACACCGAACACGCCTGGGCTTCAGGCCGTATTCATAGTATCGACACTTCGTAGAGCGAAGTTCGTCGACCACACGACACGGCCTTGGACACGCCCGTATCCTAGGCCGTGTGCGTTGTCTCGACACATCGTCGAGCGAAATTCGTCGACTCCCCGTGCCGATCGTCGACACAGGCTCGACACGCCCTGAGACATGCCCGTGTCTCAGGTCGTGTGCCCTGTCTCGATATTTCATCGAGCGAAAAATGTCGACCTCATGGCCAAATCGTCGAATCAAGCCTGATACGCCCTGGGACACGCCCGTGTCCCAGGCCTTGTGCCCCTGCCAAATTCCAGATTTGGCCCAAAACGCCTCCCGTTGCTCTTTTGAGTTTCGGGGCGTTACACAAGGAACACAATTAGGTGGAGTTATTTTCAAGGAGTACTTGAGATTGAAGTCCTTAGGTCGGAGTTAACTACGGGGGGTTTTGATATTTGTAGAAAAAGAAAATAAAAGGCTAACAACTACTCCTATGCAACACCGCTATGCGATGCTTCGCCAGGCGGGATGGAAGACTAGTCGGGCCGCTATGCACCGAATCGTTGGGCGGATGGACGAGTAGGATTGCGGATGAGGTGGTTAGAATGGAGGAAGGAGGGTCGTGAGCACCTCTTCACTACGCACTCCACTAGCAATTGCTAATGCGGCAAGGGTGGATGGTGGTGGATGAAATATGGCGCACCTCAAGCAATTAAAGCTTAAAATAATACAGAAGCACATATACATGAATCTAATAAAGTTTACATCTAAAGTGCAACAACATCAATATAATTGAAGTTTTAACACGCATATACAACAATAAAGGAAGAACAAGTCAAGAGATTGACCGAATTCGAAGTCTTACTGAGGATTCACGGTTGTAATCGTCGGGTTGTCAATCCGCTTCCAAGCTCGGTCCTCAACTGCGTCTGGGGTAGAGAAGGGCTGTCACCACCTTCCAATGGCCCATCTTCTTCGTGTCACGATAGCGAACGAAATTTGCAAGCTTCCCTTTGCTTGATGGCTATGGCGTTGAAGCTTTAAATGAACCCAAGAGATGATGGAGGAGGCCGAGAGGAAGCTCCGGCTTGGATTTGGCGGTGAAAGCTTGCCCAGAGCACCTCCCTAGGGTGGAAGATGATGAAAAGCGGCGGAGAAGGCAGAAAATGACGGAGAAAATGTCGAGCTATCCGAAAATTCCGAATTAGGTCAAGACCTGCGATATTTATAGAAAGCAGAATTGAACAATGCGCACGATCATGGGCGCACGACCAGTGGTCGTTCGCACTATGTCCAGTGATCGTGCGCACTGGCATGGCATATTAGGAAGAAGAACTAGGATAACACGCACGAGCAGTGGCGCATGACCAGTGGTCGTGCGCACTAAGTTCAATGGTCGTGCGATTACCCCAGACAGGACTCCAGGAAAAGAGGAATCAATACACACAATCAGTATAGCACGACCGTTGGTCGTGCGATTACCCCATGCAGATTTTGGAAATCAGGGTATATTGCACACGATCATCGGCTCCCGACCAGTGGTCGTGCGCACTATATCCGATGATCATGCATAGTATTCCTGCTTTTAAACGTCCCCAGAACACGCACACGACCCCTAAACCCACCACTGATATGTGCAGACATTCCAGACGAGCACAAAAAGGGAGTACAAATATTAAAAGTACAAAAATACACAACCATGGTCCTAAGTGTGCACTTCCTATGGAAATAAAGATAAGATGAAATATATACGATAACGAACTAAAAGTGAAGTGCAAGCGAAGGAAAACAATCCCAGATGAGTCCGAAAATAGGTATAAAAATGGACTCATCAGCTCTCGTCAGTGGCTTTTCTAGGCCATGTGGTGAGTGTAGGGGGCATAGCAGTGGATCCAGCAAAGATAAGGGCCATACAGGAGTGGCCAGTGTTGTCTTCAGTGGCCGAGGTCAAGACCTTCTTTGGACTAGTGGGCTACTATTAAAGATTTGTTGAAAACTTCTCGCCGATTGCTTTGTCGTTAACCACGGTGACGAGAAAAGATCAGAAGTTTGTTTGGACTCTAGAGTGCACGCGAGTTTTTGAAGAGCTGAAGACTCGGTTGACCACGTTGCCTGTATTGACATCGTCATGTGGTACTGATGGATTTGAAATCTATAGTGATGCCTCAGGGTGCGGCTTAGGCTACATCCTTCTACAAAATGGCAAGGTGATTTCTTATGGCTCACGCTAGCTAAAGGTGCATGAGTGAAACTATCTCGTCAACAACTTAGAGTTGGCGGAGGTGATCTTTGCACTAAAGTTGTGGCGACACTATCTTTATGGCATGAAGGTGGAGATCTATACAGATCACAAGAGCCTAAAGTACCTATTGGAACAGAAGGATTTGAATATGCGATAACGAAGGTGGTTGGAGTTCCTTGGGGACTACACCTTTGAGATTCACTATACGCCAGGGAAGGGAAATGTAGTCACGGATGCCTTGAGTCAGAGAGCTCCGGCAAGGGTGAGTTGGTTGTAGAGGCATGATGAACGTCTCATCCAGGAGTTGGAAGCGTTAGAGATTTCTTGTGTGGACAAAAATTCCACCGTCAGTGCATGTTTGAACTGGACGGAGGTGCAGTGTGACCTTGCGGACCGGATTTGACGAGCAACGAAGCTGGATGAAAGTCTCCAACGCTATGTTAAAGATGGGCCAGAGGGCAAGTTATCCTGAGATGACGGTCTTTTGCGGAAAGTGGGTCATTTGTGCTTCCCGAGTTTGGGTAAATTGAGGGAAGAACTGATGTATGAAGCGCATTGTACAAAGTACACAACTCACCCTGGGAGCACGAAGATGTTCAGGGATATGAAAAAGCTATTCTGGTGGCCAGGGATGAAGAGAGATGTTGCTCATTATGTGGCCAAATGCCAAACATGTGCTATGGTGAAAGCGGAATGGGAGAAGCCTGGCGGTTACTTAAAGTCATTGCCGATTCTGGAATGGAAGTTTGACGATATCTCCATGGATTTCGTGCACGGGTTGCCGATATCTCAGCACGGAAATGACTCAATTTGGGTGATTGTTGACCGGCTGACGAAAATGGCACACTTCCTGCCGAACAGACGGGATGATTCGTTGGAAAGTTTGGAAAAATTGTATGTTGACCAGATTGTGCGGCTACACGGTGTTCCTCGGAGCATCGTAAGTGATTGAGATGGGCGGTTCACATCAAATGACTGGAGGCTAGTTCATCAGCTGTTCGGCACGAAGTTGACATTCAGTATGACCTTTCATCCCCAAATAGAAGGCCAAACTTAAAGGACCAATAGGACGATGGAAGATATGCTCAGGATGTGCGCCCTGGACTTTGGAAAGATATGGGAAGATCATCTCTACATGGTGGAGTTTGCCTACAATAACAGCTACCAAGCGAGCATCGGTATGGCACCGTATGAAGCTTTGTATGGTCGGAAGTGTCGTACTCCATTAGCTTGGGTAGAAGCGGGAGAAGCAAGAGTTTATAGGCGTAATGAAGTCGATGAAGCGAACTCGACAATACACACTATTCGGGAACGACTATTAATAGCTCAAGATCGACAAGCGAAATACTACCACGCCAAGCATCGGAACGTGGAGTTCGCGGTATGCGATTGGGTATACCTGAATATCAAACCCTTCGTAGGCGTATCCCGGATTCGACGTTTGAAAAAGTTGAGTACAAGATATCTGAGTCCATTTGAAGTGGTCGAACGAATTGGGGAAGCTACATATCGGCTAGCTCTGTTGGCAGACTTGGGTGGATTGTATGATGTGTTTCACATCTCAGTGCTGTGAAAAGCCGTTAAAGATATAGCTCAAGTGATCGCGGATGATCGTGTGCCGGTGGAGTATGGGCTAACAATGAGGGTTAGACCCATTTGGATCGAAGATCGTGTCGAGAAACAGTTGCAGAACAAGACGATCGGGATGGTCAAAGTTCGGTGGGACAATTGTGGCCGTGAAGACTTCACATGGGAGCGAGAGCAGACCATGCGAGCTGAGGTTCGCGAGCTCTTGTGTAACTGTTATGCAGTGTATATCGCTTTGTAATGAATGTTTGTGCAATGAAATCCTTTTGTTTGAGTTTCTTACTTTCTACAAATTTCGGGGACGAAATTTTTGTAAGGAGGGGAGGGTTGTAATACTCTAGAATTTGGCAAAATATGGGTGACACGGCCAGGAACACGGGCATGTCCCAGGGCATGTCCTTCTTGGGTGAGCAATCGACGAGTGGTCGACAAAACTTCAGTCGATGATTATCGAGTGCGTAGGACAGGGCCTGTTACACTGGCGTGTCACAGGCCGTGTCCTTGCGATCGACGAACTCAGCTCGACGAAGTTGAGCTGGGGCATGTCTAGTGCCGTGTATGGGCACACGGCCTGGGACACCGGCGTGTCACAGGCCGTGTGACTCTCCGGTTGATTTCGATGTTTTGCAGCCTGAAGAACACGGCCACAGACACGGGCGTGGCTGAAGGCGTGTCAGGTGACATGGCCCGTGACACAGGTGTGTCACATGGCGTGTCACTTGATTGGATAAGTCGGTTGAGCACCGCTCGAGGCACACGACCTGAAACACAGGCGTGTCACCAGGCCGTCTCAGGCAAAAATGTGATCTTGTGGCAAAATCGTGGCAGTCCATTTTCTTCAGCTGGGATCTAACAGCTGAGAGTCCTCCCCGCTTCCTTAAGGCCGAAAAATGAGAAAGAATTCTCATTATGATTATTGCCTTCATCTTTTAAAAAACTTAGAAAGAGAAAGGGAGAGGAAGAAAGAGGAGGAGGAAGTGGGGCTGATCACTGGTGGAGCTTGAGAGTGTCAAGCTGAGATCCGAGGCCAGATTTGCGGAGGAAAAGATGTTGCGGTTCTTTCTAGCCAGCTAGGAGCTCATGGCACCGAAACGGTCTTCAAGGGTAACGACCTTTCTTTTAGCTATGTAAAGGCTTCCTTTTTGCCATGTGCATATGATTCCCCCACTAGAGGGTGTCTTGTTGTGGGAGTCCTTTGGGTTGATTCATTGAATCCCCAATCATTTGGCATATAGATCCAGAAATGGAGCACGGAATAGGCATGCTGTGTGAAGCACATCTGGACAGGTTGGTCTGGATTTGTGATGTTGCATATATGAGCCGGAGAAGACTCCGTGATGAACGTGTAGTTTAGGAGTCGACGGGTTGGACCTGTGAAGGGAAGTAGCAGGAAGTACTGGATTGGAAGTCGAAGAAATACCCTTTGTAATGCTTGATGGTCATGGGTGGACCTATGAAAGGGAGTAGCAGGAAGTACTGGCGTGGTAAGCCAGGAAAAGACCCTTGACATTTGTGATTTGCGGGATCATACCTGTGAAGGGGAGTAGAAGGAAGTACCGGTGTTCCCAGGAAAGACCCGCTGATGTGGTGATATGAAATGGGTGGAAGAGTAAGTACTGGTGTGCCCAGGAAAGCACCCAGGCTCCAATGCCAAACAGATTTGGTGAAACCGACCCGCGCCTTTATATAGCCGCGAGTACGCTGTGCTCGGCGATGGTAAGGCGACTTGAGCAATGGGGGGTGGATGATCCGACCTGCATTATGTCCGTCCGACGCGAGACCAGAAAGTGCGGTCTGTTGGAGCACATAGCGAGAGTCGTAGGCATACGCGCCATGACACAATGTGGGGATACGGGCCAATCCTGGTGCATTATTGAAAGATATGGCACCTAAACACCTAGAGGGGGGGGGGGGTGAATAGGTGACCTAATCCTTTTTAAACTTTAATGGCAGCAGACAGTTAATATCACAGATTTCTAACTATTCTATCACAGCAAACACACAGCATACACATCAACAATCACAGCACAGCACAGCAGACACAGTGTTTTATAGTGCTTCCCCAAGATATGGGTACATCCACTTTCCCCCTTCGCCTATCTAGCAGTGTACTAGATTCGGCCAAACTTCTCCACTGTCTCAGAACCCAAATTGGTTCCTACACCTCAAGCCCAAGGCCCTACAACTCAGCTTTATCCCAAAGCCTACACTCAGCCACAAAGGCCTACACTCAGCCACAAAGGCCTACACTCAGCCACCCAGGCCTACACTCAGTCAATCAAGGCCTACACTCAGAGATAACAATCTCCTACACTCAGGCCCTCAAGCCCTACCCTCAGCCTTTATAAATACAGGCTTACAATTCACTCAGATCCAAAGGATCCTACAAGTTAAAAATAATTATTGAAATAATAACTCAACAACTCAAAAACAAGAGAGGGGAGTTGAGAGTTTCTTGATGAGTTCTTGGAAGAACTCAGCTGGAATTCAATCTGACTTAGCTTTCTTCAAAGCTTCTTGAGTAGAACTGAATAAGATTGTCACCTTCTGCAGTTGTTCCTTGACCTCTGCCACTTAGAATTCAGAATAGATCTGAACCCTTCTTCTCAGCCTAGTTCTAACGGCTGATTTCTTAGATGGAGCCCTCTCTCTCCAACTTCTTAGATCTGCACTTGAACTGCAAGATCTTCTTGATTTGATACTTTGTGTACCACTTTAATAACTTGTTCTTCAACAATGTGATCAACATTTTCTGTAAACTGTATGTGCCTATTTATAGGCCTTCTTCATGGTAACCGGCTGGTCCGGTCCATAACTGAATTCTGACATCTCTGACAGGTGCTGTAGACTGGCTGGAACGGCAGCTGTCATGTCATCCAGTCAGTTCTTGAAAATCTCTAACTGTCTTAAAGTGTTGAGACTTTCTGTCTTCAAGTGTCGACACTTATAGACCAAGTGTCGACACATGCTGTGTAAGTGTCGACACAAGTCTACAAGGTGTCGACACAACTCCTTGTATGTCTCGACACAGATTCTTCTTCAGGTGTCGACACTGGAATTTAGTGTCGACACAAGTACTTGATCTTCTATCTTTAGAAGTATTCTTCTAAGTGTCGACACATCTCCTTTGTGTCGACACATCTTCTTGTGTTGAATCTGTTAAGTGTCGACACTGCTTCTTGGTGTCGACACATAGTCTTCTATGTTGATACTTGCTAAGTGTCGACACAGCTCCTTGTGTCGACACTTGATTCTTCTGTTGAGACTTCAGCTGAGTGTCGATAGATTCCCTTAGTGTCGACACTTGTACTTAGAATATTTTGGAGATAATTCTGTTCTTTGCTAAGTGTCGACACAGCTCCTTGTGTCGACACTTTCTTCAAGTGTAGAGTCTTCAGCTGAGTGTCGACACATTGTCCTAGGTGTCGACACTTTCTTCATGTGTTGACTCTTCTGTTGAGTGTCGACACTTTGTTCTTAGTGTCAAACACTTTCTTCAAGTGTTGACTCTTCTTGTTGAGTGTCGACACATTGTTCTGAGTGTCGACACTTTAACTTAGTCTCTGCAGACTTTTGCTGAGTGTCGACACAGCTCCAAGTGTCGACACTTTCTGGTGTAGACACAGCTTCACTGGGTGTCGACACAGCTCCTTGTGTCGACACTGCTTCTCTGCACTTTTCTTCACTGAGTGTCGACACAGCTCCAAGTGTCGACACTTTCGGTCTGGTGTCGACTCTGCATCCCAGGTGTCGACACAATGACTCCAAGTGTCGACACTGCTTGTCTGGGTGTCGACACAAGCTTTCTTGAGTGTCGACACTTTCCCTCTGGGTGTCGACATATGGACTTAGAAACTTTTTGCTTCAGTCCAGTGATTACTTAACCTGCACAAGAAAACTCAACATACATCAAATACATTATGATGTATATCATTGAGTTGGGTGAGGCTTCTTCAAATCAGGTACATTTAACCAATGTACCCAACAATCTCCCCCTATTTGGAGAAGTCATAACTCTTAGTCAATGATATACACCATTTATAATTAAAAATTACAAAGTGATGTAAAGCAGGATAAAGTACAGCAGGGTAAACATAACATGTATAAATCACACATGTATACACATACATCAACACAGAACAATTAAGAAATAGACATATTCACAGAACAAACATGAATTATATTGATCATATATTGTTCTAACATTTGTCTTATACATTTCCAGTAGTTCATAAAAAATGTTTTACATTCAAAAGATTACAAAATAATCTTCAAGTAAATTCTTAATTTATTTCTGATCTGGTTCCTTGATAACTATTCCCTTGCCAGCTTGGACTTTTGCTTGAACAGGAGCATCAGAAGTTTCAGCATCAGCAGGCTTCTTGCCTTTTAGATCTTTCTTTTTAAGCTCTTCAGCTTTGATTTTCTGCCTCTCAAAATAGTGATATGGCTTTGGAAAGTACTTGCTAGGCTCCTGGGCTGTAGGAGGTAGCTTTCCCATCTTTGCCTTCCTTCTGTATTGAACAATGGCCTCTTGTCTTGATTCATGCTTTCTCCATTCAGCTTCAGAGAACCATTTGTTCCTGTCATGAGTGTTATCCTTGGCAGCTTTCCAGGCAGTTAATATTATGTTTCTAGAGGTAGGGCTCCACTATTCAAAGTCTGGCCTTTGTTCTGCTTGTTTCCTAAACCTCTTCTTAGACAACCTTGTCTCCTCCTCTTTCTGCAATGTCTCTTGCATGGCTTCTGAAGTAGGTTGAACCACTTTCTCCAGAATAACATTAGACTTCCCTTCAGTTGGGCTATACATATGATGAATGTCAGCTTGCACCATTTCAAAATCTGGTGGAGGATAGATCACTTGAGCTACCTCTGGTTGCTCACCTCCAAGATATGCAGTTTGAATCCCAGATTCAGCAACATTGTCATCATCACAGAGTGGAGGATAGCCCAGTGTAGCTCTGATGGAATTAGATATCCATTTGGCATGATCAGAGCTAGCTTTGACTAAAACTCTCTCCCCCTTTATGACTTCTCTAGCCATATGATCTCTGACATCATCCTTTTGGAATCTTATTTGACTATCCAAGTATCTGACTCCATCTTTAAAGAATGGTTTAAGCTTTTGAAGTTATTCAGAGATGACCTTCTGGGAGGCTTGGATAGCAGTCTTTACAGCAGAAAGTTCTTCCTGGAATACTTTATCAAAATCAGCTTTAGCAGCAGCAGTAGATGTAGAAGGTTCAGCAGCCTTGTTCTTCAATTCAGTGACTATAGCATTATGAGAAGCAGTCAAGTTGTCATTCATCCTTAGTTGATTTTCAAGAACATATCCTTGCTTCAATGCTATATCATCTACTTGTGCTTTGATCTTCTCTTGGTGTGTGGCCAAGTATACTACTGCATTTCCAACTTTGTTAAAACATTCAGTCATCTCCTTCTTGTTGAGATTCATCTCAAACCTGATAGATTTTATATCCTAGACCAGATCAAATTGGAGTGATTTCTGCCCTTCATCTACATACTTCTCTATGGCCTGCCTTTGCTTATCCAACTTTATCTGTAGTGCAACCATTAAAGCACTATAATCAGCAGTTGGAGCTTGCTGAACTATAGGCTGTGGTGCAATTGATTGTAAAGCCTTTTTGTAACTTTGACTCCTTCTCTTGAAGACATAAAGCTTCTTTTTCTGTGCCCTTGTAGCCTCCTCATCTTCAGATTCTGAGGAACTGGCTATCTCAACTCTCTCCTTAGGGCTTTGAGGCTTCTCAGGTTGTTGCCTTATAGGCTCTTCTAGAACTTGCACTTGCTCCCCCTCAAGAGCAGCATTCTCTTCTTCAGCAGTATCAGCTTCCTTATCAAAATCTGCTTAATCCAGATTTAGGAACAAGTCTTCCATTGTGTATTCTGGTGGTGAAGAAGCTGGAGAAGTTCTTGGTTCTTCAACCACAGGATCAGGAATTACTTCAACAGCAGATGTGTCTTCTATAACAACATCTGGAGCTTGACTATTCAGCTGAGTATGCTGATTAACATCAGATAAATCAGCATCTTCCATAGAAAAATCTAAAGTGTTTAGTTCAGTGAGTACCTCTTGAATGATGGTGTTGGCTTGCTCACTTTCCAGTGTAGATGGTTCTTCTACAACTGGAGGCTCCCCCTTGCTTTGATCCCTATGGATGGGGCTAGCTTATGGTAGCTCCCCCTGGATCTCTGCATCAGCTGGAGGAGCAGGAGACTTCACTGCAGGCTCTTCCTCTTGGTCATCTGGAGTGAAAACAACGTGTTCTTCACTTTCAGAACTACTAGTGGACTCTTGTGCCACTGGAGTAGTTTTTCTCTTTTTCTTTGGAGGAATCTCCTTCTCAGTAACTGTCTTCTCTGGGGTTGGCATTTCCTTGGACAACACCCTGTCCCATCTAGAAAAGATCCTTAGATCCATCTTCCTCATGTGGTTTATCTTGCTGCCTGCAGCAGTACTCATTACCTCTGGTATCACACCAGCAAGGTAGAGACTTAAGATTCTGCCCAGGTTGGGCTTCTTCAGACTTTCCTTAATCTTGTCAAACACTATAACTGACCAATCAGTTCTTATAGTGAAGATAATTCTTGTCATTATATTGAACATGGAGGCAGACACTCTGTCATGCCCTCCTGTCTTACTGAGTAAGACCTTTCCCAATATCTCAGACAGGAATTTGCCTTGGCTGTTCATGCCCTTCATGTTAAACACAGAGCCTATCTTCATTTTTGGATCAAGTCCACACCAGGTTAGAGCTTCCCTGGTCCTTGAAGCTGTAACTTCTTCTTCTTCTTGAGTTTTTGGAAGCTGTAGAATCTTCCTCAGACTTTTGCGGGATACCTTAACCCTTGCACCATGAACTCTGGATTTGATTTTGTATCCAGATTCATCTATCTGAGCTCCATTAAGGAATTCAAGCACCTCCTTCTTCCATATCTTAGTTGGTTCAGACACTAGATATTCTAGTCCAGAATCGGCGACTAGGGTTACGACCGACTTGATTTCTTGATATGCATCGTCGAACGCGCTGCGCACTAGCTCATATCCTTCGTTAACGTTCTCCTCAAGCTTTGGCGCCATTAGGGTTTGTAGAATTTATCTTTAGAAAAGAGAGGTGTCGACACAGAAGTTTGAGTCTCGAAACTGTGAAAGCGTGTCGACAAACAAAGACAGAACACTATTTATACCTTTCTGATTTTGAAGATGAACAGGCGGGACAGCTAACTTAAAATGTGTCGACACTGGCAATAAGTGTCGACACTGACTTATAATGTCTCGACACATATGTGTCGACACAAGTTTAGTCAATAGATTTTATGTGTCGACACTTGTTTATGTGTCGACACAACATAACTCGACACATTGTCGAGACTTTACTTAGAAAAATTCTGAGTAAAACTTAAGTGTCGACACCATATTGGATGTGTCGACACCTACTTGACATGTGTCGACACTAACATTCTGAAGTGTCGACACCACATTCCTAGATGTGTCGACACCTTTTTCCTGAAGTGTCGACACCACTATTCTGTGTCGACATAGACTTGTCTATGTGTCGACACCTTTTTACTTAGTCATTTTCAAATCTGTAAACTTACTCTAAGTTTATCATTCCTAGTTCAATTTTGAATCTATTAAACTTAGCTTCTTTTAGGGGCTTAGTAAACATATCAGCTATTTGATTATCAGTTTTAACATATTCAAGTAAAATATCTTCTCTTTCTACATGCTCCCTAAGAAAATGATATTTAATTTCAATATGTTTAGTTCTACTATGAGATACAGGGTTATTAGCTATTGAAATAGCACTAGTAGAATCAAAGAAAAGTGGAGTTCTACTTACCTGAAATCCATAGTCCTCTAGCTGATGTTGAATCCACAGAAGTTGAGCACAGCAACTTCCTGCAGCCACATACTCTGACTCTGCAGTGGAGATAGCCACACTGGTTTGCTTTTTGCTACTCCATGAAATTAGTCTCCCACCTAGGAATTGACAGGTTCCAATAGTGCTCTTTCTATCCTCTTTGCATCCTGCAAAGTCTTCATCTGAATAACCTGTTAGATCAAAATCTCCATTCCTAGGGTATCAGAGGCCTAGATAGGGAGTGCCCTTTAGATATCTCAATATTCTTTTGACTGCTGTCAAATGAGACTCTTTAGGGCAGGCTTGATACATGGCACAAACACATGTAGCATACATGATGTCAGGTCTACTAGCAGTCAAGTATAATAGGGAGCCAACTATCCCTCTATACAAGGTTTCATCTACAAGTTTCCCTGCATCATCCTTGCTAAGAGACATACTTGACCCCATAGGAGTCTTCATGGTGCTGGATGAATCCATACCATACTTCCTCATGAGTTCTAGGGTGAACTTTGACTGACAAATGGATAAACCACTCTCAGTCTGTTTAACTTGGAGACCCAAGAAAAACTTCAGCTCTCCCATACTACTCATCTCAAACTGACCTTGCATAAGTTTTGCAAACTTTTTGCAAAGGCTGCTTTCAGTAGACCCAAATATAATGTCATCTACATATATTTGGACTAGTATGACTTTGCCTCTAGATTCCCTAAGGAATAGAGTCTTATCTATTTTCCCCCTTGAGAACTTGTTCTCAATGAGGAAACTAGATAGGGTTTCATACCAAGCCCTAGGGGCTTGCTTTAACCCATATAAAGCTTTCCTAAGTCTATAGACATGATGAGGTAGAGTTGGATCAACAAAACCTGAAGGCTGCTCCACATAGACTTCTTCCTTAAGATTACCATTTAGGAATGCTGACTTGACATCCATTTGGTAAACCTTGAATCCTTGATAGGTTGCATAGGCCAAGAACATCCTTATGGATTCCAGTCTGCCTACTGGAGCAAAGGTTTGATCAAAATCAATACCTTCTTCTTGCCTATATCCTTTAGCAACCAATCTTGCTTTATTCTTAATGATGACCCCTTATTCATCCATCTTATTCCTGTAGATCCACTTAGTTCCTATTATATTGTGGTCTTTAGGTTTAGGAACAAGTTCCCAAACCTTGCACCTTTTGAACTGATTAAGCTCTTCTTGCATTGCTTCAGTCCATTGTGGATCCAGTATTGCTTCTTCAAATTTCTTAGGTTCAACTTGAGACAGAAAGCTGGAGTAGATTGCTGCATTTATGTATCTGCTCCTGGTTTGTACTCCTTGTCTTGGATCTCCAATAATCTGCTCTACTAGATGATCTCTTAGATTACTGTTGGCTAGAGGCATCCTTACTTCTGGTTGAACCTCTTCAGCATCTCCATCATGCTGTACTCCTTGTATTTCTTCAGCAATTGGCACATGTAGTTCTCCCCCTGGACAACAGCTACTGTCTTCTACTTGCTGTCTTATAGCAGGTACTTCTTCTATAGTAAGCTTGTCCATCTTCTTTGTTAAACTTGTGGGACTGCATACACTACTAGACAACTCATTATTTATAAGTTTAGTCTCATCAAAAACTACATGCACAGATTCTTCTACAACTTGTGTAGTCAAGTTGTAGACTCTATAAGCCTTACTGTTGTTGCTGTACCCAACAAAAATTCCCTCTTGGGACTTGGCAGCAAACTTAGTTAAGTAAGACATCCCATTGTTAAGTATGAAGCATTTGCAACCAAAGATCCTAAAATAGGATAGGTTTGGTTTCCTGCCTTTCACAACTTCATAGGGGGTCTTGTTAAGCCTTTTAGTGATGGTAGCCCTATTTATAACATGGCATGCAGTGTTAACTGCTTCAGCCCAGAAATATTCTGGCAGTGATGTATCACTTAGTAGGGTCCTACCAGCCTCTATCAAGGTTCTATTCTTCCTCTCAGCAATGCCATTTTGCTGAGGTGTTCTAGGTGAAGAGAATTCTTGAAATATCCCAAAGTCTTCACATAGTTTTGTCATGCTATCAGACTGAAATTCAGTACCATGGTCACTTCTAATTTTGACCACTGTACTATTTAGTTCATTCTGAATTTGCTTGATAAAGCTATAGAAGACACTAGGAGTTTCAGATTTCTGTCTTAAGAAGATCACCCAGGAAAACCTTGAGTAGTCAACTACAACTACAAAGATATAGACCTTCCTACCTAAGCTGTGAACTGGCATTGGACCAAAGAGATCCATATGCAAGAGGTACAAACACCTCACAGCATCTTTGTTTTCTATGCTTCTAAAGGTGGATTTAGTCTGCTTGCCCTTTTGACAAGCTGAGCAAATACCATCTTTGACACACTTAACTTGAGGACCATTCCTCACTAACTCTTTGCTAAAGAGTTTGCTAATAGTCTTGTAGTTAAGATGGGCAAGCCTCTTGTGCCATTTGACACAATGAGAGACTGTCTCATCAGCTACAAGACAAACTGGAGAACCATTGTTCTCAATCATAATGTCTAGGCAGTAGACATTCCTTTTCCTATAACCTGTCAAAATGATCTCTTGATCACTTGACCTCTTGATATGATAACCATTTTTAACAAATGAGATGACATACCCTACATCACTTAATTGACTTATACTTATTAGGTTGTGTTTCAACCCTTTAACATAAGCCACTTGAGTAATGGTAAACAAGTTTGTAGAAATGTTACCAAACCCTTTGATGATTCCTTTTTCAGAACCACCAAAGGTTACTTTTGGACCATCTTTTATTGGAATATAGTCCTTTAGTAATCCTCTTGTTCCAGTCATATGTCTGGAACATCCACTGTCCAAGTACCATGTTGGGGTATGGCCACTTGGACTCACCTGCAAAACAGATTAATGAACCTTAGAACCCAAAGAATTCTTGGGTCCTTGGTACTTGTTAGTTTGCAATCTGACAAAGCTACCCACTGGCTTTCCAACAGGTAGTTTGGTACTCACTTTGGCACTACCATTATGCCAACAGTCCACTGCAAAGTGGCCAACTTTGCCACAGCACCAACATTCAAACTTATTGTACCTTTGCTTAGGTACTGCCTTGGCTGTCTTATCTACAGCAGGCTTGTTGAATGTTGGGGCTTTGCCCTTGGACTTAGACTTGTACTGCTCAGTCCTAGCATGTCTAATAAAAACCAGTCCAGCCTTGCCTTTATGATGAACAAATTCATCAATTAAAGGTAGCACTGACTTAGGTTTAGAAAACCTAGCAACAAGCTCTCTCTCTTTCTGAAGATTGATCTCCAGACTCTTGATTTGATCATTTTTAAAAGTGATAGTCCCCATCTGAATCACTGTAATGTGTTTCAGCCTGGCTATCTCATTGAGCTTTTGATCAAATTGCTTCTCAGAATCTATTGCAGCAGCTTTAAGATCAGCAATTTCCTTTGCCTGACTTTTGGCTAGGGACTTGCTTTTCTTGTAAGCTTGCAACAACACCTTATATTCATCTATAAGCTGATGAATATCACCCTCAGACTCAGATACACTTTCATCACTTGATGAAGATGAATCTGATTCTGAACTGGAACAAGAAACTGAACTTAGAGTTGAACTTTGTACCATACTAGGTCCTGGCTGCTCCAGGATTTTGTCACTCTCAGTCAATGCCATCAGTCCTTGGAACTGACAGTCTTCTTGTTCATAGATAGACTCCATTATCTGCATGAATTCTTCTTCTTCTTCTTCAGCAAACAACCCTATGTAGGCTTCATCCTCAAACTCAGTTTCTGAAGAAGAGATATCTGATAAAGTCTTCTCCTTCTTGGCTACAAAAGACTTTTCTTTCTTGCCTTTGAAATAAGTCTTTTTCCTGTCACTAGACTCTTTCCTCTTTTCAAGACTGTCTGCAATAACATGGCCCCGTCTATTGCAGCAATATCACACTATCTTTGAACCAGTTGCCTTGCTTGACTTTGTCCTCTTCCTGTCTTTCTTTGAAGGCTTTTTCTCCTGATAAAAGACTTCCTTTCCCTTTGAAGTAGAAGGTCTTGACCTCCACTGTTTCTTCTTCAAGAATTTCTGAAAGTGTCTAGTGAAGGCAGCAAAGTCTTCATCACTTTCACTGCTCTCAGTCTTTGTGCTGACTGACTCATCTGATTCTGATTCAACTACCTCTGGAGGTGGAGTTGATGACTTATTCCTGCACTTTCTGGGGACATCTGTCTTGAAAGCAACTGTTCTCTCCTTGTGCTCAGTTCTTGTTGATTTCTCCTCCTCTTTCCTCACTGTCAACTGCATCTCATAAGACAATAATTTGCCAAACAGTGTAGGAGGAGGAATTTCCCCCAACTTAGCCATTTCTCTTATGACACAGATCTTGGTGTCCCAATCTTTGGTTAGGGACCTTAAGAATTTGTCATTTAGTTCATAGTTACGGAACTCTCTTCCATAAGACATGAGTTCATTCACTATTCTGTAGAACTTCTTATAGCACTCAGTTATGCTATCACCTTTTCCTTGTCTAAAACTCTCATACTCCTGATTTAGCAAGGATTTTCTATCTTGTCTAACTTTTTCAGATCCTTCCATATACACTATAAGAGTGTCCCACATCTCTTTGGCTGTCTTACAGTGTATAAGATTCTGAAATGTTGCATCATCTATGGCACTCACTATAATGTTTTGTGCCCTCTTGTCCATGGTGGCTAGGACAATCTCATCCTTAGACATTTCAGAGAAATCCTTTGGAGTTCTCTGATTTGCATCTAGAACAGATATCTTCATGGGCACATAAGGCCCTTCCTTTACTGTGATGTAGATTCTAGGGTCTGAGGCCTCCATAAACAGCCTTACCCTTTCCTTCCAGATCCCAAAGATCTCTTTCCTGCATATGGGCAATTTCATGGAACCCAATTCCTTGTGATTCTCAGACGAACCCATGTTTCTTGATTTTCTTGAATCTGTATTTTGCCTTATACTGAATCTGCCAAATAGGATCTCCTCAGACTGTTAGTCCTTTTTGAGGAACCTGGCTCTGATACCACTTGAAATATATGGTACCTAAACACCTAGAGGGGGGGGGGGAATAGGTGACCTAATCCTTTTTAAACTTTAATGGCAGTAGACAGTTAATATCACAGATTTCTAACTATTCTATCACAGCAAACACACAGCATACACAGCAACAATCACAGCACAGCACAGCAGACACAGTGTTTTATAGTGGTTCCCCAAGATATGGGTACATCCACTTTCCCCCTTCGCCTATCTAACAGTGTACTAGATTTGGCCAAACTTCTCCACTGTCTCAGAACCCAAATTGGTTCCTACACCTCAGGCCCAAGGCCCTACAACTCAGCTTTATCCCAAAGCCTACACTCAGCCACAAAGGCCTACAATCAGCCACAAAGGCCTACACTCAGCCACCCAGGCCTACACTGAGCCAATCAAGGCCTACACTCAGAGATAACAATCTCCTACACTCAGGCCCTCAAGCCCTACCCTAAGCCTTTATAAATACAAGCTTACAATTCACTCAGATCCAAAGGATCCTACAAGTTAAAAATGATTATTGAAATAATAACTCAACAACTCAAAAACAAGAGAGGGGAGTTGAGAGTTTCTTGATGAGTTCTTGGAAGAACTCAGCTGGATTCAATCTGACTTAGCTTTCTTCAAAGCTTCTTGAGTAGAACTGAATAAGATTGTCACCTTCTGCAGTTGTTCCTTGACCTCTGCCACTTAGAATTCAGAATAGATCTGAACCCTTCTTCTCAGCCTAGTTCCAACGGCTGATTTCTTGGATGGAGCCCTCTCTCTCCAACTTCTTAGATCTGCACTTGAACTGCAAGATCTTCTTGATTTGATACTCTGTGTACCACTTTAATAACTTGTTCTTCAACAATGTGATCAACAGTTTCTGTAAACTGTATGTGCCTATTTATAGGCCTTCTTCATGGTAACCGGCTGGTCCGGTCCATAACTGAATTCTGACATCTCTGACAGGTGCTGTAGACCGGCTGGAACGACAGCTGTCATGTCATCCAGTCAGTTCTTGAAAATCTCTAACTGTCTGAAAGTGTCGAGACTTTCTGTCTTCAAGTGTCGACACTTATAGACCAAGTGTCGACACATGCTGTGTAAGTGTCGACACAAGTCTACAAGGTGTCGACACAACTCCTTGTATGTCTCGACACAGATTCTTCTTCAGGTGTCGACACTGGAATTTAGTGTCGACACAAGTACTTGATCTTCTATCTTTAGCTGTATTCTTCTAAGTGTCGACACATCTCCTTTGTGTCGACACATCTTCTTGTGTTGAATCTGTTAAGCGTCGACACTGCTTCTTGGTGTCGACACATAGTCTTCTATGTTGATACTTGCTAAGTGTCGACACAGCTCCTTGTGTCGACACTTGATTCTTCTGTTGAGACTTCAGCTGAGTGTCGACACATTCCCTTAGTGTCGACACTTGTACTTAGAATATTTTGGAGATAACTCTGTTCTTTGCTAAGTGTCGACACAGCTCCTTGTGTCGACACTTTCTTCAAGTGTAGAGTCTTCAGCTGAGTGTCGACACATTGTCCTAGGTGTCGACACTTTCTTCATGTGTTGACTCTTTTGTTGAGTGTCGACACTTTGTTCTTAGTGTCGACACTTTCTTCAAGTGCTGACTCTTCTTGTTGAGTGTCGACACATTGTTCTGAGTGTCGACACTTTAACTTAGTCTCTGCAGACTTTTGCTGAGTGTCGACACAGCTCCAAGTGTCGACACTTTCTGGTGTAGACACAGCTTCACTGGGTGTCGACACAGCTCCTTGTGTCGACACTGCTTCTCTGCACTTTTCTTCACTGAGTGTCGACACAGCTCCAAGTGTCGACTCTTTCTGTCTGGTGTCGACTCTGCATCCCAGGTGTCGACACAATGACTCCAAGTGTCGACACTGCTTGTCTGGGTGTCGACACAAGCTTTCTTGAGTGTCGACACTTTCCCTCTGGGTGTCGACACATGGACTTAGAAACTTTTTGCTTCAGTCCAGTGATTACTTAACCTGCACAAGAAAACTCAACATACATCAAATACATTATGATGTATATCATTGAGTTGGGTGAGACTTCTTCAAATCAGGTACATTTAACCAATGTACCCAACAATTATGACTAGAACTCCGGCTGCACGCCACGGAGTGAAATGTGTAACATCCCCTATCCGTCGCATAGCATATAGCAGTAGGTCCGGCCGGGGCCCGACGCCATATACTACAGACAGACCGGGTGGTTACTCATGGAAACCATCCAACCAATCATAACGTCCTACACAGAGCATTCTAGCGGAAGCAGTTTATAAAAGGTTGCAATAAAGAACCCAGCACTAAAGCATGAATGTCCACTAATACCAAATAGGAATGTTATACATACACCAGTACAAGTCTTAAGGCCTTACAAAATGGTTCACTTGATATTACATGTTTTACAAACCACGGCACGCAGGCCGGTCATACATGAATAAAGAAGTAAACACTCCAATTAGGCCTTCGAGGGCCGGCTTCGCAACTTGGGCTTTAGACTTCTATTGACTGCTTGGTCCAGCAGCACCTGCAAGCAACAAACCACTGCACGGTGACAAAACATGGCAACGGTCAGCAATGCTGACCAAATTATAACGATCCCGCCCCCAACTCGGGGCGGCGATGCTCCTTCCCTGCATTCATTACCATAAGCGAGCAATATATATCAATATTCATTTCATCAGAGACGTTGGCTCGCACGGCCACACGCCTCGTGCTCTCAGGGCACATTCTCGGTGAACCGGTCGATGTCACGTCAATTCAACCCATAGACATTCCGATCTCACCACCGCCACTTTGACGGCCAAACCTATGAGCATTTTGTCTTCTTGGCCTGGGTCACGACAATTTAAGCCATAGACCGCCGAAGACCCTAGTCTATACCAACGACAAGTGCCACGTACCCTTAGGTCTCTTTAACCGAACGACACAGAGCGGGTACGGTTCCATCTAACCCGTTCTCACATCGCAATGAAAATTTAAGCCATCTGCGCGGGTCAAACATCTCCCGAGTCCCGTTTCCATCACATTTCACATAACTCGGTTATGTTCAAGTTGGCTCTCAGGCCACCAAGTTGGCAAGATCACGCATCCGCCCAGTTTTTCGGGTGCACCTTTGGGTTAATCCCCAAGGCTCCCTGTTGCAATCTACCACGTAGAAAACCCGAAAAACAACCAATTGCGCGGAGTCTTCTACGGCACTTATGCAATGCAACATCACCGATCCAGACCAACATGTCCGGGTAGGCTTCACACATCATGCATATGTCCGTTCTCGCTTACGGACTCTATACAACGGGGACTTCACATATCTACCCGAAGGAACGCCTCCAAATCTCCGCAAACTCGCGAGAGCGGGCTTCCTATGCAAAGAAGGAGAGCTAATAATGCTCAAGAAGAGAATCGTTACCCTTGCGTTCTTCTTTGGCGCCATGGAAAAGTAAGCAGATGAAAAACACCGCACTAGCTTTGCCTCCGTGGATCCGGAGTCGGCTCGCGATTTGGAGCTTCGAAGCTCCTCCAATGGCCGGATCTAGCTCCTTCTTCCTTCCTTGGCTCTCCTCTCTCTCTAAGCTTTAGAAAGATAACCACTCATGAAAAGTGAGGGTTTCTAAGGCCCAATCCCGGGTATATCCCTTTAGGAACAACCCCAAGCCGTTGGATCATCAATTAAAGAAACGAACGGCTTTGATTCGGGACTGAAAAGCCCAATCTGGACCGCATACGGCCTGGCACACGCCCGTGTCCAGGGCCGTGTGCCTCATTCGCCATCAAAATCGACTCGCCTGGAACAACACACAGGCATCTAACACGCCCGTGTTCGACCTGACACACCCGTGTTCCACCTGACACGGCCGTGTGGCCGGCCATGTACCCCCGTCAATTTTCTCCGAAAACAACCCGAGCACTGCACGGGTTCTAGGACACGCCCGTGTCCTTGCCCGTGTCTACCTCAACACACCTAGGCTCCAGGCCGTGTACATGGTATCGACACTCGAAACTTCGTCGAGCGAAGATCGTCGACCTAACGACATGGCCTTGGACACGCCCGTGTCCTAGGCCGTGTGCCTTATCTCGACACATCGTCGAACACAATTCGTCGACTCCCCAGGACGAGTGTCGACACGGGTCGACACGCCCTGCGACACGCCCGTGTCGCAGGCCGTGTGCCAAGTCTCGACACTTCGTCGAGCGCAGTGTCGATTTCACGGGCTTAATGTCGACACAGGTCGACACGCCCTGCGACACGCCCGTGTCGCAGGCTGTGTGCCCTGTCTCGACACAACGTCGAGCGAAATTCGTCGACACCCTGGGCCGATCGTCGACACGGCCTTGACACACCCTGGGACACGCCCGTGTCCCAGGCCGTGTGCCTCCTGCCAGAACCCAAAAACTGGCCCAAAACGTCCCCCGTCGCTCTTTTGAGTTTCGGGGCGTTACAACCCTCCCCCTCTTAAAAGAATTTCGTCCACGAAATTATATAAAGGAAAGACATGTACAAAACCAAAATTTGTACCTGAGCGGAACAACTCCGGATACTCGCCAAGCATAGTCTGCTCTCGCTTCCAAGAGAGCTCCTCACGACCGCAATTGTCCCACCGGACCTTGACCATCCTGATCTCTTTATTGCGTAGCAGCTTGACCTCCGAGTCCTCAATCCGCATGGGCTTGACCCTTGTCGTCAACCCACTATCCACCGGCACTTAATCGACCGCGATCACTTGCGTAAGCTCTTGCACCGCCTTCCGATGTATCGAAATATGGAATATATCATGTAATCCACCAAGCTCCACTGAAAGCTTCAACCGATAGGCCACTTCACCAACTCGCTCCAGAACCTCAAACGGCCTAAGGTACCTCGAGCTTAGCTTTTTCAATCGCCGCACCCGCGAGACACCCTTGAACGGCTTGATCTTTAAGTACACATAGTCGCCCACAGCGAACTCCACGTTCCTGTTCTTGGCATTATAGTACTTCGCTTGCCGGTCCTGAGCGATAATCAACCTCTCCCAAATGGTTCTCACCAAAGAAGTAGCATCCTCCACTTCCAATCGCTTATACAACTTTGACTCACCCGTTTCTAACCAAGACAATGGCGTGCGACATTTTCTACCATATAGGGCCTCGAAGGGCTCCATTTGTATACTCGCTTGGTAGCTGTTGTTGTATGCGAACTCCACCAAATAAAGGTAGTCTTCCCATTACTTTCCAAAATCCAAGACACACATGCGGAGCATGTCTTCCATAGTTCTATTGACCCTCTCGGTCTGTCCATCCGTTTGCGGATGGAAGGCTGTGCTGAATTTCAACTTTGTCCCCAACATTTGTTGCACTAGCCTCCAATTATTGGACGTGAACCGCCCATCCCGGTCACTCACGATGCTGCGGGGCACACCATGAAGCCGTACTATGTTATCCACATAAAGCTTTGCCAACTTCTCCACCGGATCATCCTTCCTATGCGGAATGAAATATGACACCTTCGTTAACCGATCCACGACCACCCAAATGGCGGCGTTCCCCTTTTGCGACCCTGGTAAACCATGCACAAAGTCCATAGAGATGTCGTCGAATTTCCACTCCGGAATAGGCAAGGACTTAAGAAATCCTCCCGGCTTTTGGCACCCCGCCTTCACGAAGGCGCAAGTTTGGCACTTCGCTACGTAGAGCGCCACATCCTTCTTCAATCCCGGCCACCAAAACAGTTTCTTCACATCACGGTACATCTTCGTGCTCCCAGGGTGAATCGAGTACTTGGTACGGTGTGCCTCATACAATAACTCCACCCGCAAATCGCCCACACTTGGGACACACAGACGACCGTCTTTCCAAAGAAATCCATCCTCCACAACGAATTGGGAATTTGACCCATCCAGAGCCTCTACCATGAACTGCTTCATATGAGCATCCATATCCAAAGCCTACCGAATCCGATCAGCCAGGTCATATTGGACTTCAGTCCAATTCAGAACTACTTCATCACTTGATTGCCTATCCACACAAACAATCTCCAACGCCTCCAACTCCCGCACCAACCGCTCATCATGCACCGATAGCCAATTGGCTTGAGCTGGGGCCCGACGGCTCAACGCGTCCGCAACCGCATTCCATTTACCAGGCACGTAGTGGATCTTGAATGTATAGTCCCCCAGGAACTCCATCCATCTACGCTGCCGCATATTCAGATCCTTCTGATCAATAAGATACTTCAGGCTCTTGTGATCGGTGTAGATATCAATCTGCACACCGTACAAATAGTACCTCCACAGCTTCAAGGCAAAAATCACGGCTGCTAACTCCAATTCATGGACCGGATAGTTCCTTTCATGCACTTTTAGCTGTCTCGAGCCATAAGCTATTACACTTCCGTGTTGCAGTAGCACGCAACCCAAACCGCTGCCCGAAGCATCACTATAAATCTCATAGCCTTCGGTCCCACATGGCGAACTCAGCACAGGCGCCGTGGTCAACCGACACTTCAACTCCTCAAAAGCTCCCGCGCACTCCGGCGTCCAAACGAACTTATGCTCCTTCCTCGTCAAAGTAGTGAGAGGTAACGCTATCCGCGAGAAGTTCTCTACGAAGCGCCTATAATAGCCGGCAAGCCCCAGAAAGTTCCGGACTTCCGCTACCGTAGCAAGCTCAGGCCACTCCCGTATCGTAACAATCTTCGCCGGATCCACAACAATACCCTCTCCACTCACTATGTGACCGAGGAACACCACTGAGGACAACCAAAACTCGCACTTCGAGAACTTGGCATACAGTTGATTTCTACTTAGCGTCTCCAAAACCAAATGAAGATGCTTGAAGTGATCTTCCTCACTTTGCGAGTACACCAAAATATCGTCGATGAAGACGATCACGAAATGGTCCAAGTACTCCCTGAAAGTCTTGTTCATCAAATCCATGAACACTGACGGCGCATTAGTCAGCCCAAACGGCATGACCGTAAACTCATAATGCCCGTATCTCGTACTAAACGCTGTCTTCGGGATGTCACTCTCCCTTATCCGCAGCTGATAGTACCCAGCCTTGAGATCCAACTTCGAGTACACCGTCGACCCGACTAACTGATCAAAAAGATCATCAATCCGGGGGATCAGGTATTAGTTCTTCTCCGTCAACTTGTTGAGCTCCCGATAATCAATACATAGCCTCAAGCTTCCGTCCTTCTTCTTAACAAAGAGGACCGGTGCGCTCCAAGGCGAAGAACTCAGGCGCACATACCCTTGCTCCAACAACTCTTGCAGTTGAACTTTCATCTCTACCATTTCCTTAGGCGCTAGCCGATTAGGAGATCGTGACACAGGCTTTGCACCTGGCACTAGCTCAATCGTAAAATCTATCTCCCGCTGAGGCGGGGCTCCAGGAAGATCTGCGGGGAACACATCAGGGTATTCCGACACCACTGAAATACAATCCAACGCGGGCTTCGGCTTTGCAGCCTCCACTAGTGTAAAGAACAGTTCTGCACCGGCATAAACCGCCTTCACCACCTGAAGAGCAGACATCAACATCTTGCTCGACCCCTTTAAGCCCGTAAAAGTCGTCTCACGACTAGCTACCAACTTGACTTCCTTCCGACCGCAATCGATATAGGGTTACTGCTACGAGAGCCAGTCCATGCCAAATATAACGTCGAACTGCACCAACGGAAGTAACGACGCCTGCAAATCGAACTCCTGATTTCCAATACGAATCTTAACATCGCAGATCCTGTCCGCATTCATCGAACACCAATTGGGCAACAACACATCCAACTTATCCTTCGCCATCAAAGAAGGGACTCCGATGCATGATATAAATCCCTCGGACAGGAAGGAGTGTGAAGCTCCCGTATCGAAAAGTGCTCTCGCCGGATTTTCACAAATCAAAACAAATCCTAAACAAGCAGTGGTAAGGTAACATGTGCATAACAAGTATTTAAAGAAATTGACTTGCTATAAATTAAACCGTACCTGTCACCACATCGGCCTGTTTGATGGCCTCCTGTTGGCCAAGATTATATACCCTTGGTTGGGCCGGAGCATAGTGGGACGCGGTCGACTCCACCTCCTTGCCCTTCTCTTTATAAGTCGCTCCTGGCCTTCTCTCGGACTTAGGACGTCCTCTCCAACAGTCACGGGCAAAGTGCCCCGACTTTCCACAAGTAAAATACGTGCCCGGGGTCCGACCCGTAGTCGCCCTAGAAGCACCAGAAGGAGCTGGACCCAAAGTCATATGCTTCTTGAAGGACCTCCGATAGCCGAACTTTGAAGTCGTCGGCACTTTGAATTCAGATTTCCTATCACCCAATCTTTTCTTTGCTTGTACATTCTTCATGTCCTTCTCCAAGGACCGGGCAGTGTTGACCAAGGTTAAGAAACCCAGCGTCATCTGCCCCGAGAGTAGTAACCTCAACTCATCTCTCAACCCTTCATAGAAGCGATTAGTCTTGCGCTCCTCATCCACAATAGTGG
Source organism: Platanthera guangdongensis (assembly GCA_039583875.1). Taxonomy (NCBI): domain Eukaryota; kingdom Viridiplantae; phylum Streptophyta; class Magnoliopsida; order Asparagales; family Orchidaceae; genus Platanthera; species Platanthera guangdongensis. The sequence continues at coordinate 47,913,484 of CM077155.1, forward strand.
AGCTAGCATAACGACTCAGATGAGTAAACTCGTGGAGATATTCATCCATGCTCCTCTCACCCTGAACCAACTTCAGAAACTCATTCTCCAAGGCTATCCTTTGCGCCGAAGGGAGGTATCTAGCCAAGAACAATCTCGAGAACTCCTCCATCGAGACATCAACAAGTTGTCTACCTCTCAACAAGTGCAGCTCCAATCCTTCCCACCACATTCTCGCTTCACCGTCCAGAAGGAACGTAGCGATGGTGGTCATTTGCCACTCCTCCGTCTCCGTTGCTGTCATGACTCTCTTCACCCTGGAGAGCCAGCCTTCAACTTGAGATGGGGTTCCCAACCCCGAGAATACCTGAGGGTTAAAGCTCATTACATGCTTGAGCTGCCTCTCGGTTGCCCTCCTTGGCACCAACGGCTCCACAACCACTTGTTCCACTCTCCTCGGCTCAGCCTCTTGAACAGGTACCTGCTCCATCGCAGGAGCGGGCTGCTTCGTTTGCCTTGCAGGCTGCGCATTTATCACGGCCAACACTGCTTCGGCCATCAATCGTATGTTCTCAGCAGATAGAGGTGTTGCAGGAGCAACATCTGGTGCACTGCTAGCCTCAGAAACTCGACGTTCCGATGGCCCAACACCACTTCTGGTCACCTATAGTGGTACAAAACACCGTTAAGCGACCAAATAAAATTGCAAACAGCAATTATAGGAACACGCAGGTTCCTCAAACACGTGTATGTTCATTCCTAAGTGGACATTCATGGGTTCTTTTACCGTTATAACGATGACGCACACAATGTGCTCACCACCCCTTAAAAGGAATTCGCCCACGAATTCATCTTAAGCCTGACCAAAAACCAGTAGTCTGATACCAAATTGTAACACCCCCTATCCGTCGCATAGCATATAGCAGTCGGTCCGGCTGGGGCCCGACGCCATATACTACAAACAGACCGGGTGGTTACTCATGGAAACCATCCAACCAATCATAACGTCCTACACAGAGCATTCTAGCGGAAGCAGTTTATAAAAGGTTGCAATAAAGAACCCAACACTAAAGCATTAATGTCCACTAATACCAAATAGGAATGTTATACATACACCAGTACAAGCCTTAAGGCCTTACAAAATGGTTCACTAGATATTACATGTTTTACAAACCACGGCACGCAGGCTGGTCATACATGAATAAAGCAGTAAACACTCCAATTAGGCCTTCGAGGGCCGGCTTCACAACTTGTGCTTTAGCCTGCTATTGACCGCTTGGTCCAGCAGCAGCTGCAAGCAACAAACCACAGCACGGTGGCAAAACAAGGCAACGGTCAGCAATGCTGACCAAATTATAACGATCCCGCCCCCAACTCGGGGCGGCGATGCTCCTTCCCTGCATTCATTAGCATAAGCGAGCAATATATATCAATATTCATTTCATCACAGACGTTGGCTTGCACGGCCACATGCCCCGTGCTCTCAGGGCACATTCTCGGTGAACCGGTCGATGTCACGTCAATTCAAGCCATAGACATTCCGATCTCACCACCGCCACTTTGATGGAAAAACCTATGAGCATTTTGTCTTCTTGGCCTGGGTCACGACAATTTAAGCCATAGACTGCCGAAGACCCTAGTCTATGCCAACGGCAAGTGCCACGTACCCTTAGGTCTCTTTAACCGAACGACACAGAGCGGGTACGGTTACATCTAAGCCGTACTCATATCGCAACGACAAATTAAGGCATCTGCGCGGGTCAAACTTCTCCCGAGTCCCGTTTCCATCACATTTCACATAACCCGGTTATGTTCAAGTTGGCTCTCAGGCCACCAAGTTGGCAAGATCACGCATCCGCCCAGTTTTCCGGGTGCACCTTTGGGTTAATCCCCAAGGCTCCCTGTTGCAATCTACCACGTAGAAAACCCGAAAAACAATCAATCGCGCGGAGTCTTCTTCGGCACTTATGCAATGCAACATCACCGATCCAGACCAACATGTCTGGGTAGGCTTCACACATCATGCCTATGTCCGTTCTCGCTTACGGACTCTATACAATGGGGACTTCACATATCTACCCGAAGGAATGCCTCCAACTCTCCGCAAACTCGCGAGAGCGGGCTTCCTATGCAAAGAAGGAGAGCTACTCATGCTCAAGAAGAGAATCGTTACCCTTGCATTCTTCTTTGGCACCATGGAAAAGTAAGCGGATGAAAAGCACTGCACTAGCTTTGCCTCCGTGGATCCGGAGTCGGCTCGCGATTTGGAGCTTCGAAGTTCCTCCAATGGCCGGATCTAGCTCCTTTTTCCTTCCTTGGCTCTCCTCTCTCTCTAAGCTTTAGAAAGATAACCACTAATGAAAAGTGAGGGTTTCTAAGGCCCAATCCCGGTTATATCCCTTCAGGAACAACCCCCAGCCATTGGATCATCAATTAAAGAAATGAACGGCTTTGATTCGGCACTGAAATGCCCAATCTGGACCGCACATGTCCTGGCACACGCACGTGTCCAGGGCCGTGTGCCTCATTCGCCGTCAAAATCGACTCGCCTGGAATAACACACGGGCATCGAATATGCCCGTGTTTGACCTGAAACGCCCGTCTTCCACCTGACACGGCCGTGTGGCCGGCCGTGTACCCCCGTCGATTTTCTCCGAAAACAACCCGAGCACCTCACGGGTTCTAGGACATGCACGTGTCCTTGCCCGTGTCTACCTCAACACTCCTGGGCTCCAGGCCGTGTACACGGTCTCGACACTCGACACTTCATCGAGCGAAGATCGTCGACCTGACAACACGGCCTTGGACACGCCCGTGTCCTAGGCCGTGTGCCTTGTCTCGACACATCGTCGAACACAATTCGTCGACTCCTCGGGATGAGTGTCGACACGGGTCGACAATCCCTGCGACACGCCCGTGTCGCAGGCCATGTGCCAAGTCTCGACACTTCGTCGAGCGCAGTGTCGACTTCACGGGCTTAGTGTCGACACGAGTCAACACGCCCTGCGACACGTCCGTGTCGCCGGTCGTGTACCCTGTCTCGACACAACGTCGAGCGAAATTCATCGACACCCTGGGCCGATCGTCGACACGGCCTTGACACGCCCTGGGACACTCCCGTGTCTCAGGCCGTGTGCCTCCTGCCAAAACCCAAAAACTGGCCCAAAACTTCCCCCGTCGCTCTTTTGAGTTTCGGGGCGTTACAAAATGCTCAATGTTTTGCTCTTGGGTTGCGACCCTGATATGGTGGTGGACCCTATTTCGCCGGTACACCAAGAAGGTGCCCTGAGTGCACGGATCTTCAGTCCGCGTGGCTGACGGTTGTGATGGAATGTATATGCCTGATAGCACATTGTATGAAATATATATATGCTTGTGAAATGCTATGCCTGCAGGGAAGGATTACCAATGCCCCGAGAAAGGGTAGGGTCATTATAATATGGTCAGCTGAATGCTGACCGTTGCCTGTTTACCACCGATGGGTGGGCTGTCCATGTGCAGGTGCTGGAGAGCCAAGAGGGACGTATAAAGGCTGAAGTCCCTGTTGCTGCTGCCGCTAGCCCTTGAAGGCTATATGAAAAACTACTATGTTTCTTTATACGTGGCCGACCTGGGCGCCAATGTTTGGGCCACTATTATGAAAAGCCCTGTAAGGCCATAAGGCTAACTATTTTGTATTTTAACATTCCTATGATATATAGATAAAGGTGAAACTTTTATATGGTGGACATTCATGTGTGTGTGAGTTCAGCTTAGTATGTATAGCTTCCGCTAGAATGCAATGTGTTAGGGTGCGTTGCGCTACTTTGGGTAATCACTATGTGACTTCCCTGCCTGTTTTATGGTATATGATGTGGGGCCCCGGCCGGACCTTCTAGTATATACATGTGAACGTATGGAGTCGTTACAGTTTGGCGCGCGACCGTGCGTTAACCATGTGTTATTAACACGCAGAAAATTGCCGGCGAGGAAGATGTGTTGGCCCGTTGATGAGTTGTAAATATACATATTTTGATGTACATTAAATAAGTCGTTTTACTTTATTTTTGTTATTTTTACTTAATTTTCTGTAATAAATTGCTCCTATTTTGTAACTATTTTCTAACTTAGTTTATTTTTGATTTTCTGAAAAATTTCAGGAAAAGTCAAATTTTTGCATAAGTCACGCCCATGTACTAGGGTCACGCCCGTGACCTGGGCGTGACAACTCAAATCCCGTGAAATCAGCACATTTGAAGAAGAAAAGTGTGTCACGCCCTGTCAAATGGCCGTGTCAAATGTGACATGGCCGTGACCTGACCCGTGTCAGCTAGTTCGACGATTTTCAGCTCGACGTTCGTCGACCTGACAGGACATGCCCGTGTCCCATGAGCGATAGGCCTGTGTCATGTGACACGCCCCGTGTCGAAACCCGTGACCATCTTTTGACATTTTTCACTCGACATTCGTTGACTCAACCCGACACGCCCGTGTCAAGATGTGACACGGGCGTGTACTCCTTCACCTGGCCAGACAAATTGCGCTGGCGACTTTCGATGCAAACGACGCCCAGTTCAGCCTCCCCGTCACGCCCGTGTACTTTGGGTCACGCCCGTGACCCGGAGAGTGACTTCCACATGGACCTCCCGAAGTCAACAATGCCATCAATCGTCGAATGACACTCCCACCGTCACGCCCATGACTTGGGGCGTGACCGCCGCGTTTTCAGCCGCAAAGTCAAAATCTCCAGTCAATTCATGGCCGCCATATGTACCGTGTCGACGCGCCCCCTGACATGCCCATGTCAGAGGGCGTGTTCATCAAAAAAGTTTGTCTATAAATTGACAGCATCTGTTTGAGTTGTTGTTCCCCTTTTTGAACCACTTTGCTTATGATAGGGCTGTTCTTGGGGGCTGTTTATGCAATGTAAGGGAACTTTCTCTCCCCCCTTTTTTATTTATTTGTTTTTTTTGCTTCATTATAACCCTTTTTTACTTAATAGAAATGTTTGTTTTTCTCCTCTATGTTGTATGAAAATCCGCCAAAGCGCCTTACCTTAAGTAATTTTTAGTTCCTCTTTTTGTGCTTTTTATGTTTTTCTTTAGCTTTGGTAACTAGTTTAACTTAGAAATTTATCAATTTTCTAGCCATTGTAATCGCAATATTATTTTCATGCTCCATGCTTGTTTAGGTTTTGTTATAATTTTAACTTTGTTTTCATTCCTATGGATTTATAAAAATGGTTTAAAAGGTGGTTTTTACTTTTCTTTAACTTAACATATTTAGGATCGTAAAACTTTTCGTTCTCTTTTAGTTTTATTTCCACTTTTATGCGTTTCTATAAAGTTATAAGAATGATAACGTAATCGTCTTAATTTTTCACTTCTTTTTTGCTTTTATTTTCAAAAACTTTTTGCTTATTTAATTTTTCTGACTTCATTTTATTCATTTCTACCGCATTCTAGTGGTAGAAATGTAATCGTTTTAATTTTCCGAGCACTTGCACTTTGCGTTTATTTGCAAACTTTTTTGCTCCTTTAATATTTATTTTCACTTTTTATGCATTTCTACCGCATTCTAGCGGTAGAAATGTAGTTGTTTTAATTTTCCAGCAACTTAGTTTTTCCTATTTTTCGTACGTGTGCATGCATGTACGAGTTAGTTTTTATAGCTTTATTTCAATTTCTGTAGAGTGTGAAAGTGATGTGTTAGATCTAATATACTGTAGATGGGGGGGGGGTGAATAGAGTATTTGTAGGTCCTTATAAAACTATTACATCTTCTGTTGTAATTAAAAGGTGCACAATTAAAATAAGATAAATAAGCACACAATAGTCCTAAAAACACAAGCACAGCAAGAATAAAAAGAAATGGGGCAACCAGACGACACAAGAAATTTTATAGTGGTTCCCCAATCTGGGTACATCCACTCTTCTACCACCCTGGTAGGAATCCACTAAGGTTTTTGATCAGGTGTCTGACATCAATGAGCTTTTGATCAGGTGCTCAAAAACCAAATCCTCAAGTCTTTTGATCAGGCGACTTGTAACCAGTAATCACTTTTGAAGGAAAATGACAACCCTTTACAGAGGTGGGGATGAGAGAGTGATGAAAGTCTTCTTTTCTCAATCACAATGAGAAGACTACGTGGATTCAGTGATGTTGTCAAAGCTCCCCCTGAGATGTAGAAGAGTTCAGGATAACTAGAGCTTTGCACATGGTAATAGGCCTTCAAGCTTTCAGCCTTGATCAGAGAGATCTTCAAGAACTTCTTTGACAGATGGAAGATTTGTTATCCTGTGAAGTGTCCTGGAGAGTTTGAAGAATGAAGACTCTTGGTATTTGAATGATTGTTCTTCTTTTTCAATATCATAAATATTGTGTCAGACTGAGAATAGACGGGTTGTATTTTTCTTGTCTGATTCAGTAATCTTCTCTCGGTATATGTTTCTAACTTTCTTTCTATCTATCTGTCTGAGAGAAAAGAGAAAAATCATTTTTTATATTTTCCTTGGGAAATTGGTCTTTTGAATTTTTAATTCATTCTTCATTCAATGCTGACGGCCTAGAGAATAAGCAGCATTGAATAATTTCCCCAACTGTCCCGTGGAAAAATGGCAAGCAATAATCCTGGAGAATATCCCAATCAATGCTCCTCTAACGGTTATATTCAGAGAATGTTAGAGCATTGATTACCAAGGAATTATTGCAGTAATAATGGGGACAGGGCTGGAAATGACTTAGTCTGGAATCATCAAACAGATGGCAGAAATCGTTGACCTGAGTTCACAGTTCGTCGAGCTGAGATGTTATGTTCGTCGACCAGACGGCTTCTGTTCGTCGAACTGAGTTCCATGATCGTCGAGCTGGAAACTGAACTTATGTCTCTTTTGCCTATTCTATGTCTGAAGTTTGTCGAGCTGAGTTTCTGGAGTTGTCAAATATTCTGTGTCGACTGATATCATGTGTGTCGACATAAGTCTTCTGTGTGGTGTCGACACAACCTTTCCAAAGTGTCGACTGAGTTGGTGTCGACATATACTCTGAGTGTCGACACAAGTCTTCTGGTTCTAAGTTGTTGAAGTAGATAATCCATAATTCGTCGGGCAAAGAACTGAATTCGTCGACCTGAGACTAGACAACATAGTTTTGACAGAATGCTGTAGTAGTCCAAAGATTCATCGACCAAACCATATAGTTCATCGAGCAGAGAACTAAGTTCGTCGACCAAAGTCTGATACTAAGGACATAGAATATCTTGATGTTTTCTGAATTTGAAGTGTTGTTGTAGTGTCCAAGTTTTAGTCGACCTGAGTACCAAGTTCGTCGAGCTCAGCTCAGTGAATTTTCGAGCTGAGCACGACTATCGTCGACCTGAGTTCGATGAATGTCGAACTCACTTAACAGAGTCTTGAAATCTTCTAAGCCTTGAGTCTCTGGAAGTCTTGTTGATAGCTGGTCCATGTGATGTTGACTCTAAGGACTTGGCCTAGACTCTAGGACACGACTATAACCCTGGTTATACATTGTGGGTCACAAGATCCTAAGTTAGTGAACCTAGCCCAAATCAAACTAGGGATCCAACAATCTCCCCCTATTTGGGTGAGGTTACTAACCACAAACTCAGACTTAAAACTGAAAATAAACAAAGCAGAAAATACATATATCTGGCAGAGATAGATAACACATGCAGCAGATATATATATATACATGAGCTTTGTTCAAAAAATATAAAGCAGTTATAAATAATGTAGAAAGATAAAGAGAGTTCAAAATCACTTCTTCTGCTTCTTTTCCTTTGGCATTTCATCCTTGCTCTTGGCTCCTGGCTTTGTAAATATTATTTCTCTGTTAGGATCTGAAGCTTGCACACTGGTTATGGTCATGTCAGCAGCCCCTATAATCTTCAAAGATGTAGCCCTGAGGACAACTGCTTCTGGGTGCAACTTCATGTAATCATCCACATTGAAAATATAGTTAGCTTTATCAAATCTCTTAAGTTCCTTTTTCCTGTACTTTGACATGGTAGTATATTCAAAGGGATCCTTTACTTCAGCTTTGGCCTTGTTAATCAGAGAAAGGCCTACAAGTTCCTGGAACCTGGCCATTCTAGCAGTAGTAGCTGTTTCAGGATCTTCAAAAGGAACAGGAGGAGAGGATGTTCTTTTAGAGCCTTCAGCTGGTTGATTTTCAGTGGATTGTTGTTGTTGTTGTTGATGTTGTTGCTGTTGCTGATGTTACTTTCCTGAAGAATATTGTCTGTGTTGGTTTCTTTCATGATGAGATCTCCCTTGATGTCTTTGATATGTTTGAATAGGGGAAGATCTTTGAGAACTAGAACCTGAAGCACCAGCAACTGGAGGAGGTGGAGCAGGTGGAGGAGGTGGATCTTTTCTGTATCTTTGAACTGGAGGAGGAGAGTACCTTCTGCTTTTCTTACTCTCCTTCTGCTGATTCTTGGATAGCCACATCCAAGCTGGCATCCCTTTATATGGTGTTATCTTTTGAAAAATATAACAAGGAGTGTCATTGTTTGGATTAGTCTTAGGAGCAGGAGGAGGAGGAGCTTTTATTTTCTTGGATACTGGCTTCCTCTTTATTTCATCATCAGATTCATCATCATCATCCTCATCATCAGTATCCTCATCATCAGATCTTTGAGGATTATCATATAAAGCATTCAGAGCCTTCAGTGCCTAAGCAGAAATGATAGGCTTATCAGATTGAGAAGGAGCTTGAGCGGGAATATCAACAGGAACTAGAAGAGAAGCCATAGAAGAAGCTGGAGTGTCATCAACTCTGACAGTGCTTTCAGCAGCTGCCTTTTCCTCTTGTTGAATGTCAACCAAGATCACATCATCCAGATCTGGCAATGGAGAGTCATCCATGACATAACTAGGAGAAAAAGAAATTGCTGAAGGAGCTGGAATAACTATGGGCTCAGGAATAGAAAAACTATCACTAAGTTGCTTTGCAACTTGTGGACTTACTAGGGATGTATATGGTACAATAGCCAAGGATGGCTTAGTAGTATGTTCTGCTGTAAGACATCTCAAAACTGCAAATTCAAAATTCTTTAACAAATTCTCTAAATCAACTATGTGATTAATGATGAAATTACCACCAGTAGTTAGTTTCTCAGAGACTGACTCATCCAAGTCCATGTCAGTATCAATAAAATTAATAAAATCAATATCATATGTATCAATATACTCTATACAATCTGCTGCTACTGTTACTGCCTCTGCTATTGGAGCTGCTAATGCTATAACTACTGCATCTTCATCATCAGACATCTCCCCCTGCATGGTTTCAGTAAGACCTGAAGCCAGGCCCCTGACTGAAGATGTTGCTGTAGTGAGGGCAGTGATCTGTGCAGATAGGGTAGTAATTGAAGTAGCAAGAGGTGTAATGGCCTCTGCTATTAGTGTTTTGAGAAGGGGAGTGAGGAGGGCAATGAGTGAAGCAATTGTTGAGGTGTCCAATGGTGGAGTGGTAGATGGTGTTGCAGAAGGTGTAGAAGTGGGAACTGTGGGAGGGATAGGAGGTGGAGAATCTGGTATATGAACATCTAGAGGGGATACATGTTGAGGGATGGTAGATGTTGATGGGGATGGATGGGTGGCATCTTCCATGTGGGTGTTTGGAGGAAAAGGGGAATTGGGAGGTGATGGTGGTATGTTGAAAAACGGTATGGAGGATAAATAAGGAGGAAGTGGAGATGATGGAGGTGTTGGTGCTGGAGAAGCATGTCGAGATTCTGGTGGAGTAGGAAATTGATTTAGTGATGATGGAGGTGTGGGAGATGGATGGATTTGTGTTGCTGGAAGGTGGGCTTGAAGAGATGGTGGTGTCGGATGAATCTCTTCAATAGGTTGGGGGGTGGATTTAACATCCCTAGTGCCTTCAGAAGCTGGTGTGGAAGAGGTAGAAGCCTTGGATGGCTTAGCTATGGTCCTCTCCCACCTACCAAAAAAGGCACAGGTAAGCCTTTTGCTGGCATTAATGAATATAGTCTGGGAGACCAGGGATTCAGCAGCCTTCTCCTTTAGGAAGATCCCTCGGATCCTTCCAAAACATACTTCTTTCTTATTATTTTTCTTCTTTATCAAATTAAAGATGATCTGAGCCCAATCCACTTACTTCTTATTTATCACTGCACACATGACCAAGAACTGATGCCTTGTGGGCAGTATGCTTGCCAAGCAAGACTTTCCCAACAATGTCTATGATGCGCCCATGAATAGACTCTTACTGTGGTTGGTTTGATGAGTCGATCATCACGGGCTTTCTCGGGTAGGCAAGTGCACCAATCGTAAGTAGTCCTCGATATTCGGGGGAATACCGAGGTCATATTGTTCTCGGGGTCGGGTTGACTATTCTTACTCCTCGAGGACTATTATTTTATTGAAAGTAAGGGGGAGATTTTAATTAAGTAAAGATGGAAAAAGTAAAAGAGCAAAAAAATGATTTAGAGAATTCTATGAAGGGTTAACGCTTGGCACCGAATCAGATTAAGATAAAAATAAATTTTAATAATTATAGGACTTAGTTTTCGAATTAATAAAAGGCAACTTGGTCGTGGAGATTCCACAAATTTGAGCTCACCTAGCTTTAGGGATATCGCTCACCTGAATGCTAAGACTATTCGACCGAACGTTAGTCCGACGAAGGATTCCTCTTAATGCCCGCTTTACGCTAAGAACCCCGCTATTGGGTGGGGAACCCAATCCGGTAGAATTACGCTTGTCCTCTCTCGAGGGTATGCACGCAACTCTATTTACCCAGTGGTGATCTGTCCATACGAAAGGCCTCTCGGCTAGCTAGCATATGGATAACGAAAATAGGGCCCAATCATCGAATTGTGGTCCTACGCGTCGTTAACCCGGGGCAACCCTTAAGTGCTTAAATTAAAGTGAAAATAAAGAGCTTTAATTATTACGAATTATTTTAAATGTCCCAATGCTCTTCGATGCGGAGGCTAATAGCGATTAGCCACACATCGGTATGGGGACGGCTTATAATTTAATGAGGCGCGAGTTTGAAATTAAGTGCTAAAAGGTTATAAGAATAAGACATGAAAATGACAAACATTTAGAAATTAGAAAAGTTAGCTAAAACAAGAACTCACGCACACTCCAAATTATAAATAAAATAGAATAAACTAAAATAAAAAAGGAAAATTACAAGTCCTACTCAAACGAGTAGGCGGGAAATAAAGGCACGTCATTTAACTCTTAACGAGTAGGCGGAAATAAATGCAAGTACAAGTCCTAATATAATAATTACAGAAAAATAAAAGACCTACCATTTAACTCAAATGAGTAGGCGGTAAACAAAATTCGGCCATTTAACTCCTAGCGAGTAGGCGGAAATAAACGCTAACACACAAACTCTACATAATTGAAAGAAAGCAATAAAACTATCTCCTACACACACGCACTCTACGTAATTGAAGAAAGCGATAAAATAAAGCATGAAAATAAAGCATGAAAAACTAACTCGTACACTCACACACACACTACATAAATCAAAGAAAGCAATAAAAAAAAGCATTAAAATTTATCTCCTACACACACACTCTACATGGAAGTTGAAATGACAAAATGAAAACTAACTCTTACACTAACACATACAAATTAAAAGCAAAAATGAAAGTTACCGAAAATTTAAAACTACTACTTTTCTATAGTTAGGTTTTACCAAAAACAAATAAAAAGAACAAAATAAAATTTTAAGAGAACAAAAGTTTTTCAAAACAAATCAAAAAACCAAAGTTCTTTAAAAATTAAAATTTCAACATTTTCATTCTTAGGATTTCATAAAAGTGATGAAAAAGTGAAAAGAAAATGAAAAGAACAAAAAAGGTTTTACAATCCTACCAAAAAAACTAAGTAAAAAAAATAAAATCACTTTCAAAACTCTTTTATAAATACATAAGAATGAAATTTAAAAAAAAAACATTAAGGAAGAACATGTTGAAGAAGAGATAAACATATCATACCATGCTTGGAAATGAAATCTACTACAAAACTTAACTTGAAGACAAGTTAAAAACATGAATAATAAACATACTACACACATACACACACACACACACACACACACACACACACACACACACACACACACACACACACACTTTTCATAAAGAGAAAAACAAAGGACAAACTAAGGATAAAATGAGAATAAAAGTGGGCACATAAGTTCATTCCAAAGCCATTTAAGAAGAGAAAAACTAACATTTTTATTGATTAAAATAGACTATTACAAAGCTATTACAAAGCTAAAGCTAAAGCTAAAACAAACATGAAAGGAAGGGGGGGAGAAATCTCCTTACATAGCAAAGGAATCCACGGATGCAGCCCACAAAACACACTAAAGTGGCTCAAAAATGTGAACCCTTGGTCATTACAGAAGTGGGGTATTTATAGGAAAAAAAACTCTAAGTACACGCCCTCCGACAAGGCCGTGCCGGCGGGTGTATCACTACAGTTTGCGATGGCGGCCGACGATTTGACGGTATAGTTGACTTCGGGCTAGACACGTGTCGGTCACGCAGCGGTCACGCCCCAGGTCACGGGCGTGATGGTGGGCGTGTCGAGGAGGTGGATCTTTGCGCGGTGCGTCAAAAGTCGTCCCGCAGGTCTTGTCGGCTAGGTGGAGAAGTCACTCCCCAAGTCACGGCGTGACTCTAGGCGTGTCGGGGGTTTGACGATAGTTGAGCGGAAAGTCGTCGAGCAGGAGAATCATCGAGCGGCAAAATCGTCGAGCGGCAAAATCATCGAGTGGCAAATCGTCGAGCGGAGCATTTTGTCGAGCGGCTGGAGAATCGTCGAGCGCGAGTTTGTTGAGCGGAAATCGTCGAGCGGAATTTAGTCAAGCTAAAATCGTCGATCGGAAATCATCGATCAGAAATTTCGCTTTAAAAATCGCTGATTCCACGGGTTTGACGAATCACGGCCTGGTCACAGGCGTGACCTATAGGACACGGGCGTGACATGTCAATTTTTGACAATTTCCTAAAAAATTTCAGAAATAAAAATTAAGTTAGGTTACACAAATATTTACAAAAAGAGACATATTTATAAACAAAAAATAACTAAAAATTATGAATAAGAACTAAAATGATATAAATAAAGTACTAAAATATGCGTATATTTACAATTCATCAAATACCCCCATACTTATGTTTTTGCTATTCCAGAGCAAAAGTTTGAGGTGAACTTATAAGGAATAGAAAAAAACTCTAAGTTTAGGTACTGCTTAATCAATTATATGAGAGATCTAAATAAATATACGGGGTGTAAGAGTTAAGTGCTAAAATTATGTAGATGATTTAAATAGCGCAAAAGTTTTGGCCAAAAGACTTCTTGATGTAATCAAATTGAAAGCAGTAATTGTATTGGTTAGATTAACAAAAATAGTTTGGAATTATATGAACTTTTAGCTTATAGGAGTTTTACCGGAAATAATGCAATTTACAAATTATGCTCTCAAAAAGATTTTTGAATTAATTCTAGAATCGTGAAATTGGCTAAGGGTATTGATGTTGGTTTATGAAGAGGGTTTTGATTTTGAGGTGAGGTAATTTTTTCTCGAACCTCCATTTTTTTTTCTTTTTGGATTATTAGGAAAATGAAATCTTATTTTCCTAATATCATTTTTTTTTCTTTTCAACTTCATAAGAATAAAATTAACCCAATGTATATGTGTAGGAGTAATGAATTGTATCCTCATACTCCATAACATATAATCTTTTTTAAATTATTGGGTGTCTATGTTTACGGAACGAAATCTTATTCCCATTGACATAGGATCTTTTAAGGATAAAAAAATTTATCGTGCCAAGTAGGACATGATAGGTAATGGGAGAAAGGAAAACTTGATTTTTAATTAAAAATAATTTTGAGAGCAACCTTAATAAATTGTACGTTCCAATTTTTCAGAAAGTTAAAAGTAAATATAATTGAATCCTATAGTCTTTGTTTCCTAACATAGTACACGCGCTCCTATCAAAGAAAAATTAGAAGAAGTGCCTAAAACGAGTTCGCTATTTTTAACAAAGCATAATGAATTCTTTAAAACTTAACCCCGGCTATTTAAATTTTTCACTCAATAATTAACAAACGAATAGCAAACAGAGAATTAATAAAATTCACATATAAATAAACTCAAAACAAAATTTTTGGATAGCACGAAAGTTAAGGATGGAATATTTGATTTATTTGTTTCAAAACATTTTTTATTTTCATAGTTTTTATCATCATTTTTTTGTGTTTTTCATTTATTATCTTTTTTTGTATTTTTGTTTTGTTTTACTCAATTTTTTTGAATTTTTTTTGAACTATTATCTTTTTTTTGTTTTTAAGTTTATGTCTTTAATATATACATAAAAAGTTTTTTTTTGTATTTTTTTAAGAAAATTTTCATTCTATTTACAAAGATTGGGAGAAAAAGAAAAGTTATTTATAAGAATAAGAGGGAAAAGGAAGGGGGAGAGAGAGAAGATTATTTACATAAAAATATTTACAAAGAAAAAAATATTTACAAAGTGAAACTAAATATTTTTTTGTTCTTTTGTTTTATAATTTTTTTGTGTTTTTGGAAAAAAGAAAGAAAAAGGAAAAAAAAATTTGGATTTTTCATTTTAATTTTTTGTTTTTTCTTATTTTAAGATTTTTTGTTTTTTTCTTATTTTAAGATTTTTTTTGGATTTGTCATTTTAATTTTTTGTTTTTTTCTTATTTTAAGATTTTTTTTGTTTTGTTGTTATATATATTTTTTGTATTTTTGAAATGCAGAAAAGTAAAAGTGCAGAAAGTAAAGCACGAAAACACCCCATACTTAAGTCCAACATTGTACCCAATGTTGCAACGTAAGTATGTGGAACAAAAATGAAATAAGATGTTGTATGTACAAAAATAAAACGGGAGGGTAGGAACATCCCTGATGCGCGTTCGGGGAAGTCCATTAGAAACCCTGCATTTATTAGAAAAAACGGCAAAGATAATAAGGAAAGAGCGAAAAAGATAAGCGAGGGGTGCCTCCCAGGAGCGCTTTGTTTATAGTCGTGTAACTTGACTATTTTGGCGGGTATATAATGTTGAGGAAAGTTATGGTTTCGTTATGCCCGATCACTAGGTCGCATGCTATATAAGACTTTAGTCGATGGCCATTTACTTTAAACGAACCTCTTTCCGGGTGGGAGACGAGTACAGTCGCATATGGAAAGACTTCTTCAACTAACAAGGGACCGGACCATCTAGATTTTAGTTTACCCGAAAAAAGCTTAAGACATGAATTATAAAGAAGGACAAGATCGCCCGGAGAAAATATTTTTGGGGACTTTAAATTTCGATCGTGATATAACTTAGAACGCTCCTTATAGAACTTATTGCTCTTGTAAGCATTCGCACACCATTCATCGAGCTCGTTTAGTTGCAGTTTTATATTTTGAGCGGCTAAGTTGGCATCGAGATTTACTAGTTTTAAAGCCCAAAGAGCGTGATGCTCTAGTTCTACGAATAAATGGCACGCTTTGCCGTAGACTAACCGGAACGGCGTACAACGAATTGCGGTTTTGTATTTCGTTTGATACGCCCACAACGCATCGTCGAGTTTAACGTACCAATCTTTCCTATTTAGTGAAACAGTTTTTTCTAAAATTCACTTAATCTCTCGATTTACTACCTCAACTTGGCCACTTGTTTGCGGGTGGTAGGGGTGGCAACCTTGTGCGTGACTCCATATTTTGCTAACGTCTTAGCCATAAGAGCGTTACAGAAATGCGTTCGCCTATCACTAATAATTGCGGGAGGCGTGCCAAAGCGAGAAAATAGTCTTTTAAGAAATGTAACGACGACTCGCGCATCGTTGGTAGGGAGAGCTTGCGGTTCCTCCCACCTCGATACGTAGTCGACTGCCACTAAAATATACATATTTTTGAAAGACGGAGGTAGGGGCCAAGAAAATCTATTCCCCATAAATCGAAGACTTAGCATTCTAAAAACATGTTTTGGGGCATCTTGTCACGACGAGAGATGTTACCCGACCGCTGACAGCAATCGCATACGCGCACAAAATTATGCGCTTCTTTGAAGAGAGTGGGCCAAAAGTAGCCCGCCTCTATCGCCTTTCGAGCGGTCCGGTTGGCTTGATAATGCCCACCGGCTGGACCCTCATGGCAGTGCTTAATTATTTGTAAGCACTCCACGCCCGCAATGCATCTTCGGAATGCTTGGTCCGCGCAGATACGAAAAAGAAATGTGTCCTCCAAAAAAAAAATTTTCAAGTCAGAAAAGAATTTCTTCTTTTGATGACTTGAAAACTCTTTAGGAAGCACCCGCGCTACTAAGTAATTTGCAAAGTCTGCGAACCAAGGCGAAGATGACGAAGAATTATGAATGGAAAGGAGGTGTTCCTATGGGAATCTGTCATTTATTTCAGATTCGAAGAGCGCTTCCGCACCTGGATTTTCTAAACGGGAGAGGTGGTCGACCGCTAGATTTTCCGCTCCCCGCTTATCTCGGATCTCCAAATCAAACTCTTGTAGGAGGAGAATCCATCAAAGAAGGCGGGGCTTCGCATCATTTTTAGCTAATATATATTTAAGCGCGGAGTGATCGGTAAATACGATAACTTTAGAAAGCGTTATATATGAGCGAAACTTATCAAAAGCGAAGACGACGGCTAAGAGTTACTTTTCTGTTGTCGTGTAATTTACTTGTGCGGAAGTGAGCGTCTTGCTAGAGTAATAAATTGGATGAAAATGTTTTTCTACATGTTGGCTAAGAATGACACCTAAGGCAATATCACTAGCGTCGTACATTATTTCGAACGGAAGGGACCAATTAGGGGACACTAAAATTGGTGAGGTGATAAGCTTTTGTTTTATTAAATTAAAGGCAGACTCACATTCGCTACTAAAGATGAAACTTGATTCCTTTTCCAAGAGGTGAGTAAGCGGCTTTGTTATTTTTGAAAAATCTTCAATAAATCGTCGGTAAAAGCCCGCATGGCCTAAAAAACTCTTAATAGATTTTACGTTTGTTGGTTGCGGTAGTTTTTCTATGATTTCTATCTTGGCCTTATCCACCTCCATTCCCTTAGACGAAATCATATGGCCGAGGACCAAACCTCCTCGAATCATAAAGTTGCATTTTTCCCAATTTAATATAAGGCTTGTGTCCTCGCACCGTTGAAGGACACGATCTAAATTGTGAAGGCAATCGGGAAAAGAGCGTCCGAAAATAGAAAAGTCATCCATAAAGACTTCCATAATGTCTTCTACTAGCTCGCCAAAGATCGCTAGCATACATCTTTGGAATGTAGCCGGTGCATTGTAGAGTCCAAATGGCATTCTTCGATATGCGAAGGTGCCAAACGGGCAAGTAAAAGTTGTTTTCTCTTGATCATCGGGGGAAATTGGGATTTGGAAAAACCCCGATAAACCATCAAGAAAATAATAATATGGATGACCGTATAAATGCTCTAAAATCTGGTCCAAAAAAGGTAGAGGGAAATGGTCCTTGCGGGTGGCATCATTAAGTTTTCTATAATTAATGCACACTCGCCAACCCGTAACAGTACGAGTTGGAACGAGCTCGTTATGCTCATTCGCCACTACGGTTAGACCGCCCTTCTTGGGCACGACATGCATGGGACTAACCCATGCACTCTTTGAAATAGGGTAGATAATCCCCGCATCTAATAACTTAATGATCTCGGTTTTAACGACGTCTTTCATGTTTGGGTTAAGACGACGCTGCGGCTGAATTGTTTTGCGGCAATTATCGTTAAGAAATAGCTTTTCGGTGTAAAAGGAGGAGCTAATCCCCTTTAAGTCAGAGATTTGCCACGCAATTGCGTGGCGATGTTTAAATAGAACTTCCAATAAATCGGAGTCTCCGAATCACTCTAGTCCGACAAAATAATAACGGGAAGCATATCGCCTTTTCCCAAAAAAAGCGTATTTGAGTGAGTCGGGTAAGGGTTTGAGGTCTAGGATGGGCGGTTCTTCTAGGGAGGTTTTAAATCCTATGTCTTTCTTACCAATTGGTTCGAAAGGCAAGTCTAAAGAGGTATCATAATCACATTTAAAATTTTCGAGCGCATGAATATTATCGTGTAAAAATACGGACTCGAAAACAGGAGAAGAACGATCTCCAAAAAAAGGTAAATAAAGAATAGCAGAAATCGTCGCTCGATGACAAATTGTCCATCGAGGGATTAATAGAGAAAGTAACTTGGTCAACTCCTACCCGGAGGATAATACTACCATTACTAACATCTATTAGTGTGCGGGAGGTGGCGAGAAATGGGCGACCGAGTATTATTGGTACCTCGGCATCCTCCTCGGTGTCTAAGATGACGAAGTCTACCGGGAAGGTAAACTTGTCTACTCGGACAAGGACGTCCTCCACTACCCCAATAGGGAACTTAACCGAGCGATCTGCTAATTGGATGTGCATATTCGTAGGACTAGGAGTACCCAAACCTAAACGTTGAAAGAGCGAGAACGACATCAGATTAATGCTAGCCCCTAAATCAGCTAAGGCATACTTTACTAATATATCGCCAAAAAGGCAGAGGATGGAAAACCGTCCCGGGTCAATTTGTTTTTTGGGCAATTTATTAGTAAGGGCCGTCCGAGCAGACAGCGTTGAGAGATACATGTGAAATATCCTCTAATTTACGTTTATTACAAAGTAATTCTTTTAAAAATTTCACATATTTAGGCATTTGCGAGATAGCCTCGCAAAAAGGAACATTAATGTGGATTTGTTTTAATAATAAAATAAATTTTTCATATTGCGCGTCCTTACGCTCGTTATCAAATTTATGCGGATACGGCAAGCCCTTGTTTAAAATAATGTTTTCTTTTAAAATCAGTAAAGGCGGCGTAATCGAAGAAAGGGCAAGAGGGGTCGGAGGTGAAATATGTACCTGAGGGTCGGTACGTTTTGGATCGACCACCTCCTTTCCTCTACGGAGGGTTATAGCATTGGCATTCTCCCGCGGATTGGGCTCCGTGTTTCTCGGCAGTGCCCTGAGCGCGCGCTCGGACATCATCCTCGCCAGTTGTCCAACCTGTTGTTCGAGAGTTTTTAGCGATCTGGTGATGTTCCGGATATTTGACTCGTTGGATGCAATATACTTAGAAAAATTTTCCTCCATCGGGGAGGGTTTTGGAAGAGGAGGAGGCGGTAGAAATCCGGGCGCATAAGAAAGAGGGGGACGCTGCGCATTGTTCGGGTTGGTCCAAGAGAAATTTGGGTGATTCCTCCAACCCGGATTATAGTTATTACTATAAGGGTTGTTGTTGGGGTTGAAGGAAGGATGACCCGAATTTCCAACGAAGTCCGTGAACTCTTCGGCCACTCAGACGTTTGGGGGAATAAAACAAGGCGGAGTGGAGGAGGCAGCAGACATCTCCACCACTTGCTTTGTTAACCTTTCAACTTGAAGCGTTAAGAGAGCAATGGCATCCACTTCAACAAGACCAGCCGCCAGCTTTGGGCATCCCCGCGGGACATTCCATTGATAGGTGTTCATAGCCATCTCTTCGAATAAAGCTTGGGCGGCCTCGGGGGTTTTGTTGTTTATTGTGCCCCCGGCAACCGCGTCAATCATTTGACGCGTCTGAAAATTCAGGCCATTATAAAAAATTTGTACCTGCAACCACGTTGGCAGCGCGTGGTGCGGGCACTGGCGGAGGAATTCCTTAAACCGTTCCCAAGTCTCGTATAAAGACTCAGGATCGTTTTGCACAAACGAAGATATGTCCACCCGCAACTTTGCAGTTTTTGCGGGCGGAAAGTACTTTGTTAGGAACCGCTCCATCAACTCAGCCCACGTGGTGATACATCCTCGAGGGAGGGAATTCAACCACGCCTTGGCTTTGGACTTAAGGGAAAAAGGAAATAAGCGCAAGCGAATGGCGTCATCAGTGACGCCATTAATCTTGATGGTGTCGCATATTTCCAAAAAGTTGGACAAATGGACATTCGGGTCCTCATCCGACAGTCCATCGAACTACACGGCGTTTTGGACAATTTGAATGACACTCGATTTTATTTCAAAATTATTATTCGCCACCGCAGGGCGAACAATACTAGACCCAATATCATCTAAGTTAGGCCGGGCGTAATAATACAAAGTACAATCGGCCTCTGGGGCAGGGTTAGGGGCGGCCATAACTTAGAAAGAGGGTTCGCCGATAGATTCTTCGGGGTCTAAAAAAGGAATTCAGTGTTGAGATCGAATACGCGCAAGGGAGCGTTCGATCTCAGGGTCGAAGTCAAAATTTTTAGACTCTGAGGGTTGTCCACGGGACATACACCCAAAGAAAAAAAATAAAACAAAAAAAACTTTTTTTTTAAATAAAGTTTTTAGTTTTTTTTATTTTATAAAAAATAAGTAAAAGTAATGGACTCCGGAATTCGAAATAGCAACTCGAAGATTTCCCCGGCAACGGCGCCAAAAACTTAATGTGCCCGCGAACAGACTCTTACTATGGTTGGTTCGATGAGTCGATCGCCGCGGCCTTTCTCGGGTAGGCAAGTGCACCTATCGCAAGTAGTACTCGATATTCGGGGGAATACCGAGGTCTTATTGTTCTCGGGGTCGGGTTGACTATTCTTACTCCTCCCGGAGGACTATTATTTTACTAAAAGTAAGTTGGAGATTTTAATTAAGTAAAGGCGAAAAAAGTAAAAGAGCGAAAAAACGATTTAGAGAATTCGATGAAGGGTTAACGCTCGGCACCGAATCAGATTAAGACAAAAATAACTTTTAATAATTATAGGACTTAGTTTTCAAATTAATAAAAGGCAACTTGGCCGTGGAGGTTCCACAAATGTGAGCTCACCTAGCTATAGGGATATCGCTCACCTGAATGCTAAGACTATTCGACCGAACGTTAGTCTGACAAAGGATTCCTCTTAACGGCCGCTTTACGCTAAGAACCCTGCTATTGGGTGGGAAACCCAATCCGGTAGAATTATGCTTGTCCTCTCTCGAGGGTATACACGCAACTCTATTTACCCAGGGGTGATCTATCCATATGCACGGCCTCTCGGCTAGCTAGCATATGGATAACGAAAATAGGGCCCACACATCGATTTGTGGTCCTACGCGTCGTTAACCCGGGGCAAACCTTAAGTGCTTAAATTAAAGTGAAAATAAAGAGCTTTAATTATTACGAATTATTTTAAATGTCCCAATGCTCTTCGATGCCGAGACTAATAGCGATTAGCCACACATCGGTATGGGGACGGCTTATAATTTGATGAGGCGCGAGTTTGAAATTAAGCGCTAAATGATTATAAGAATAAGACATGAAAATGACAAACATTTAGAAACTAGAAAAGTTAGCTAAAACAAGAACTCACGCACACTCCAAATTATAAATAAAACAGAATAAACTAAAATAAAAAAAAGGAAAATTACAAGTCCTACACAAACGAGTAGGCGGGAAATAAAGGCACGCCATTTAACTCTTAACGAGTAGGCGAAAATAAATGCAAGTACAAGACCTACTAAAATAATTACAGAAAAATAAAAGACCTGTCATTTAACTCAAATGAGTAGGCGGTAAACAAAATCTGGCCATTTAACTCCTAGCGAGTAGGCGGAAATAAACTCTAACACACACTCTACATAATTGAAAGAAAGCAATAAAACTAATTCCTACACACACACTCTACGTAATTGAAGAAAGCGATAAAATAAAGCATGAAAATAAAGCATGAAATACTAACTCGTACACTCACACACTCTACATAAATCAAAAAAAGCAATAAAATAAAGCATTAAAATTTATCTCCTACACACACACTCTACATGACAGTTGAAATGAAAAAATGGAAACTAACTCTTACACTAACACATACAAATTAAAAGCAAAAATGAAAGTTACCAAAAATTTAAAACTACTACTTTTCTATACTTAGGTTTTACCAAAAATAAATAAAAAGAACAAAATAAAATTTTAAGAGAACAAAAGTTTTTCAAAACAAGTCAAAAAACCCAAGTTCTTTAAAAATTAAAATTTCAACATTTTCATTCTTAGGATTTCATAAAAATGATAAAAAGGTGAAAAGAAAATGAAAAAGAACAAAAAAGGTTTTACAATCCTACAAAAAAAACTAAGTCAAAAAAAAAATCACTTACAAAACTCTTTTATAAATACATAAGAATGAAATTTAAAAAAAAACATTAAGGAAGAACATGTTGAAGAAGAGATAAACATATCATACCTTGCTTGGAAATGAAATCTACTACAAAACCTAACCTTAAGACAAGTTAAAAACATGAATAATAAACATGCTACACTCATACACACACACACACTTTTCATAAAGAGAAAAACAAAGGAGAAACTAAGGATAAAATGAGAAGAAAAGTGGGCACATAAGTTCATTCCAAAGCCATTTAAGAAGAGAAAACTAACATTTTTATTGATTAAAATAGACTATTACAAAGCTATTACAAAGCTAAAGCTAAAGCTAAAGCTAAAACAAACATGAAAGGAAGGGGGGAGAAATCTCCTTACATAGCAAAGAAATCCACGGATGCAGCCCACAAAACACACTAAAGTGGCTCAAAAATGTGAACCCTTGGTCATTACAGAAGTGGGGTATTTATAGGAAAAAAACTTTAAGTACACACCCTCCGACACGGGCGTGTCGGCGGGCGTGTCACTACAGTTTGCGATGGCGGACGGCAATTTGACGGGATAGTAGACTTCGGGTTGGACACGTGTCGGTCACGCAGCGGTCACGCCCCAGGTCACGGGCGTGACGGTGGGCGTGTCAAGGAGGTGGATCTGGGCGCGGTGCGTCAAAAGTCATCGCGCGGGTCTTGTCGTCCAGGTCGAGAAGTCACGCCCTAGGTCACGGCGTGACTCTGGGCGTGTCGGGGGTTCGACGATCATTGAGCGGAAAGTCATCGAGCGGGAAAATTGTCGAGCAGTAAAATCATCGAGCGGCAAAATCGTCGAGTGGCAAATCGTAAAGCGGAGCATTTCGTCAAGCGGCTGGAGAATCGTCGAGCGCGAGTTTGTTGAGCGGAAATCGTCGAGCAGAATTTCGTCAAGCTGAAATCGTCGATCGAAAATCGTCGATCGGAAATTTCGCTTTAAAAATCGCTGATTCCACGGGTTTGTCGAATCACGGCCTGGTCACGGGCGTGACCTATAGGACACGGGCGTGACATGTCAATTTTTGACAATTTCCTGAAAAATTTCAGAAATACAAATTAAGTTAGGTTACGCAAATATTTACAAAAAGAGACATATTTATAAACAAAAAATAACTAAAAATTATGAATAAGAACTAAAATGATATAAATAAAGTACTAAAATATGCGTATATTTACAATTCATCAGTCTGCCAGAAACTTGTATGCTGCAGACAGATGTTTCTTTAACAATTTATTTGATTTATCACCAACATAACCCATCAGATTTAGCATCATATTAAACTCTTCAGAATCAATTTCTAATTTCTCTTCTGCATTTGTCAAACCAAAGATTTCAGATAAAACTACGGGAGTTAAGGAAATAGTGTTCCCGCGATTGATCCTGTCATAGTATTGTCTTCAGAAGTGGATGAAGTATAGACCCATTCTCTGATTTCTATTCCTGCCAACTTTATCCTTGTAGTCATCAGGTTCTTCAAATTCTGTTCTTCCAGAAGTTCCAGAATATATAGAAATATTGGATCCGAGTGCTGGAACAATTCGAAGTCGACATCAAATCCGATGTCAAATTTCATAGCGGCTAGAGCTCCTGCTGGAATTGCCATGGAATCACCTGCAAAAGAGAGAAACGGCAATCAAGTGCAAGAGAATAGAAAGTACGGGACGGAGGTCGAAGAAAACCTAGATATAAGGTTTTCCAGAATATGAATCGACAAACTCTGGTCCACGAAAACAAAAACAATTCTTCGAACTGAGTTCGACGAAATAATTTAGAAGTAAATAATTCGTCGATCTCATCCTAAAGAATTGAAGACAATTCGTCGAGCGCCGTTCGACAAATATCTTCTAAAGCAAGTACGTCGATCTTCGGTCGACGAAAATTGTTTGACTCACAGAGAGTTTGTCGACCTCTGTTCGACGAAGATCACTCAAACTCTCCCCGGTTCGTCGAACTCCATTCGATGAACTTTGGAAAATTCGTCGAGTGTAGACAAAACTTAAACTAAATCTTCTCCATTTATCATTCCAAGCTGATTTATAAAGAATACATGATTTTTCTCATCCAGAGGTTTGGTGAATATATCAGCTCTTTGTAAATCAGTGTAGATATAGATAAGATTAATTTTATTTTTGTCTACACACTCTCTAATGAAATGATGCCTAATGTCTATATGCTTTGTCCAACTGTGATGGACTGGATTCTGTGCTATGGCTATAGCACTTGTGTTATCACAAAGTAGAGTTGAATTATTTAAGTTGAGACCATAGTCTAGTAGTTGGTTTTGTATCCATAGCATCTGTGAGCAACAGCTACCAGCTGCAATGTATTCTGCCTCAGTAGTGGAGGTTGACACAGAGGATTGCTTTTTACAAAACCAGGACACTAATCGCATACCAAGGAACTGGCAAGTTCCTGAGGTACTTTTTTTGTCCACCCTGCATCCAAAAAAATCAGCATCTGAGTATCCAGTTAACTCAAATTCTAATTCTGTGGGATACCATAGGCCTAGACTAGGACAACCCTTTATATATCTCAAAATTCTTTTTAAAAAATATGGTGAGATTCTTTTGGGTTCACATGGAACCTAGCATAAAGGCATGTGGCAAACATGATATCAGGTCTGCTAGCTGTGAAATATAGTAGGGACCCAACAATGCCCCTATATAGTTTCTGATCTATAGGTTTCCCTGATGCATCAGAGTCAATAACAGCAATTGTAGCCATAGGTGTTTTCTTTGCTGAGGCATCAGCCATCCCAAACTTCTTTATTAGCTCTTTAACATATTTAGCTTGGGAGATGAAGATGCCATCAGGGAGATGTTTCACTCAGAGACCAAGGAAATAGGAAAGCTCACTCATGCTACTCATTTCAAATTTGGAATGCATAAGGTCAGAAAACCTCTTGCACAATTTTGAATCAGTAGACCTAAAGATGATGTCATCCACATATATTTATACTAACAAGATTTGGTCCTTATGATGTCTAGTGAAAAGTGTTTTATCTACTATGCCTCTAATGAATTTATGCTCTAATAAAAAGCTTACTAGGGTCCCATACCAAGCTCTTGGATCTTGTTTTAGACCATAGAGGGCTTTATGCAACTTGAATACATGCAAAGGATGAGTTGGAGAGACAAAACCTGGAGGTTGTTGAACATAAACCTCTTCTTTTAATACTCGATTCAAGAATGCACTCTTCACATGCATTTGGTAGACCTTGAATTTCTTGTATGCTGCATAGGCTAGGAATATTCTTATGGATTCTAACCTTGCAACAGGTGCAAAGGTTTGATCATAATCTATTTCTTCCTCTTTCCTGCAGCCATTGAGCAACAAGCCTAGCCTTGTTTCTCACAATAACTCCTTGGGCATCAAGCTTATTTATGTATACCCATTTGGTTCCAATAACTTGGTAGTTTTGTGGTCTTGGAAACAAATCCTAAACTCTACATATCTCAAACTGATTTAATTCCTCCTGCATTGCAATGATCTAGTGGGGATCTTGCTCTGCATCATGAATGGATTGAGGTTCAATCTGAGAGAGAAAACAGGCATGCATCACATCTTGATTGATTTGATGCCTTGTCTGTACACCTGCTGATATGTCTCCAATCACTTGAGATCTGGGGTGATCCCTAAGTGTGACATGATCAGTGGGTGGAGTTGGTTGTGCAACAGTATTTGAAACCAATTCCTCTTGTTGAATTATGTTGGCTGTTGGCGGAGAGTCAATTCCTTCAATGCTTTCTTCTTCACTATCTTCATTGACTTGTGGAGAGGGATGAGTTGGAACCCCTTGGGTAAGGTTTAGGTCATCCAACTTCTCACACAAGTGAGGTACCTGTAGAGAGTTACTGGTAGAAACTTCTTTCTCCTTGCAATACATGTTAGTCTCATCAAAGCTTACATGAATTGATTCCTCAATTTTCAGTGATGATTTATTAAATACCCTATAGGCTTTGCTTACTTGGGAATATCCTAGAAAAATTCCCACTTCAGCCTTAGCCTTAAACTTTCTAATGTATTTCTTGTTGTTATTATGTATATAACAGGTACAACCAAATAGTTTAAAATAGTTGATTTTAGGTTTCTTCCCTATAAGCAATTCATAGGGAGTCCAGTTCTTTAGTTTGCGAATTAAGCTTCTGTTTAGGATATAGTTTACAGTGTATATAGCCTCTGCCCAAAAGGTCAGTGGCATGTATGCATCAGCAAGCAATGTACTTGCAGCTTCAATGAGTGTCCTATTTGTCCTTTTTACTACCCCATTTTGTTGAGGAGTTCTAGGAGCTGAGAAGCAATGCCTGATACCTTCCTTCTCACAGAACTCATGCATAAGAAGAGACTCAAACTCTGTGCCATGATCACTTTTAATCAATACAACATGAGTAGAGAACTCAATCTATATGGTCCTGAGAAAATTTGTAAGAACCTTGAAGGTATCTGACTTAGATCTCAGAAAGGATACCCAAGTGAACCTTGAGAAGTCATCCACAATGACTAAGGTATAGGATTTCCCTCCTAGGCTTTGTACAACTATGGGTCCAAAAAGATCCATGTGTAGCAAATAAAAAATCCTAGGTGAATCACTTTTATTAATGAATTTGAAACTAGATTTAGTTTGCTTGCCTAATTGACAAGCCCTGCAAAGGCATTCCTTCTTATAGGGACCAGGAGGTAGACCTCTAACAAGGTTGTCTTTAGATAGCCTAGCAATGTTTTCAAATTTACATGAACTAGTCTTTTATGCCCTAAATCATTCTGTTTACTAATTAAATTAAGTAAATAAATATCAGAAGTGGCAGATAGAAAATCAACTAAGTATATGTTGCCTTATCTATTTCCAATTAAAACAGGTTTGTTTCCTTTAGATGAAAAAATACAAGAGCTAGAGTTAAAAGTTACCTGATAACCTTCATCACAAAGTTGACTTATTGAGATGAGGTTATGTTTGAGTCCTCTTACATATGTTACTTTCTTGAATGTAACTGCTCCAATCTTCACTGCTCCATATCCTTCAGACTGGCCACTTTTTGAATCACCAAAGATCACCTTTGGCCCTAGCTTGGACTTGTAATTTGTGAGATTGTCCTTACTACCTGTCATGTGTTTGGAGCATCTACTGTCCAGGTAGCATGGCTGATTTACTCATGGACAGCACTTGAACTGCAATGAAAGCAGTTAAATATTCTTGACCTAGGTTACCTTGGGTCCTTTGTTTTGTTGATATAAAAAACTGGAATTAACTAAAAATTCTGGTTGAGATTTATATCCTAGAGGGTGATATCTTCTAGGTGGTATAACCCAATCAGCTAGAGGATTAAAAACTTTTCTAGAATTATTTAAGTTGCAGTTATAGTTAAAATTTTGGTTAAGTTTTTCTGGGTTCGACGAATTTCTGTAAGTTTGTCGACCAGAATTCGACGAATTGGGTTGAGATCATCGATCTCTGCTTAGAGAATGAACATATTCATTTTCTGTGCCCCTCGTTTATCGACCACTGCTCGACAAACCATACAAAGTTTGTCGATCGCAGTTAGATGAATGATTATTATTGAAGTTTGCGTTTAGAGATCGTCGTTCTGAGTTCGATGATCTGCTCCTATACCGTAGATCTGAGTTCGACGATAACTGCTGAACATTGTTATTTTTATCATTCTTCTGGTTTTTAATTTTGTCCTTAGCTTCAATTTGTTCTAAAATTTTATTAACCTTATTTACTTGTTCAGTGTTTTTCTTTCTTTTATCAGAGATAAAATTTACAGGTTTTGAAAGATGATTCCTTTGGATTAGGGTTGGTTCACTAGATGTGGCTCCTAATCCTAATCTACAGTTATTTGTTCTAGCATTAACTATGCTGGTTATATCTAGCAATTTCAAACTTCTATCATTTAATGATTCTTCTAATATCTTAGCTTTGCTAAGTTCTGATTTCAGAAAAGTAATTTGTTCATTTGCAGATTTCAGTTCACTTGATAGATTTGCATTTTCAGAAGTGATTTTATCTAGATCATTCAATTTATCTCTGAGAAGTTTGATTTCCTTCTCAGAGCTTATCAAATCTAAGCATAGGTTTTTAAATTCAAATTTAAATTCATCAGATTCAAAATCATAAGATGTTATTACCTGATCTTCAGCTGAGAGATTTTCTTCATTATCAAATTCATCTGTATCTGATCTGCTACTGCTTGCATCAATTGCCATGAGGCAAACCTCCTTTGTCTTGGCCTCCTCTTCTTCTTCACTGGAGCTAGGAGATGTGGATTCATCTTCTGTGTCACTCCATTTTTCAGCCACAAATCTTTTGTCCTTCTTTTTGTGCTTGCTGGAAGAGTGCTTGTTGTAATGCTTGCTTCTTGATTCCTTCTCTCTTCTTCTTTCCTTCTTTTGATTTTCAGGACATTCAGACATGAAATGTCCTGGTTTCCTGGACCCAAAACACACTACCTCTTTAGTGGGGGTTTTGTCATACCTTGGCTGGCTGTCATTTCTGGATGACTTCCTTGTGAAGTCTTTCCTTGCCATTTTGAAGAATCTCTTGGCAAAGAGACTCATTAGCTCTTCATTGACTATTGGGGCTTCAGTTTCTTCAGCAGCCTTGAATGCAATGGATTGTTCTTTCCTTGCTGGAGGAGGAGTCCTATATTCCACTGCTCATAAGATTTGAGCTTTCCCAGGAGAGATTCAGTTGAAATCTCATTCAAGCTTCTTGCCTCTTTGATTGGCCAGATCCTGGTGTCCCATGAGCTTGGGAAGCATATTAGGATCTTCTCATTCACTTCAGTCAAGGTGATTTCTTTATCAAAGTTCCTTAGCTCACTGATGATGGAGCTAAGCCTGTTGTACATCACTTCAACTGTTTTTGCCTCATCCTTCTTGAAGTTTTCATATTGTGTGATGAGGTTTGATCTTCTATCTTTCCTCTCATCTACTGAGCCAGCAACTATTTGATTGAGTAAATCCCAGATTGCTTTTGTAGAGGTGCACTCAGCCACATTCTAAAAGATGTTATCTGACATAGTTTGAGCCAATATGTTCATGGCTTTGGCATCAGCAATCTTTGCTTTCTTCTTGGCTTCAGTCCACTCAGGTGGTGGGACTGCATTGTTGCTGGAAGATGTTGTAGATGTAGATTCCTGTGGGGGACCTATCAAAATAGAGTTGTAGATGTCTTCATCAATAGAGTTCATGTACAACTTGATTCTTGCGTTCCAGATGGCAAACCTATTAAGGTTGCAAACTGGAGGTCTGGTGCTTGCATAATCCTTGTTATGTGCCATGGCTGTGTTTATAATCTAAATGAAAATAAAATAATGTTTAGATCTAACAAAGGATCTTTGGTTCAAGGTTTAGCTTATACAACCAAAGGAACCTGCTCTGATTCCAATTGAAAGTGATGTGTTAGATCTAATATACTCTAGAGGGGGGGGGGGGGGTGAATAAAGTATTTGTAGGTCCTTATAAAACTATTACAGCTTCTGCTGTAATTAAAAGGTGCACAATTAAAATAAGATAAATAAGCACACAGCAGTCCTAAAAACACAAGCACAGCAAGAACAAAAGGAAAAGGGGCAACCAGACGACACAAGAAATTTTATAGTGCTTCCCCAACCTGGGTACATCCACTCTTCTACCACCCTGGTAGGAATCCACTCAGGTTTTTGATCAGGTGCCTGACACCAATAATCTTTTGATCAGGTGCTCAAAAACCAAATCCTCAAGTCTTTTAATCAGGTGACTTGTAACCAGGAATCACTTTTGAAGGGAGATGACAACCCTTTACAGAGGTGTGGATGAGAGAGTGATGAAAGTCTTCTTTTCTCAATCACAATGAGAAGACTTTGTGGATCCAGTGATGTTATCAAAGCTCCCCCTGAGATGTAGAAGTGTTCAGGAGAATTGGAGCTTTGCATAGGGTGATAGGCCTTCAAGCTTTCAGCCTTGATCAGAGAGATCTTCAGGAAGATCTTTGATAGATGGAAGATTTATTGTCATGTGAAGTATCTTGGAGAGTTTGAAGAATGAAGACTCTTTGTATTTGAATGATTGTTCTTCTTCTTCTATATCAGAAATCTTGTGTCAGACTGAGAGAAGACGGGTTGTATTTTTCTTGTCTGATTCAGTAATCTTCTCTCTGTATATGTTTCTAACTTTCTTTCTATCTGTGTGTCTGAGAGAAAAGAGAAAAATCTCTTTTTATATTTTCCTGGGGAAATTGGTCTTTCGAATTTTGAATTCCTTCTTCATTCAATGCTGACGACCTAGAGAATAAGCATCATTGAATAATTTCCCCAACTGTCCTGTGGAAAAATGGCAAATAATAATCCTGGAGAATATCCCAATCAATGCTCCTCTAACGGTTATATTCAAAGAATGTTAAAGCATTGATTATCAAGGAATTATTACAGTAATAATGGGGACAGGTCCGGAAATGACTTAGCCTGGAATCGTCGAACCGATGGCAGAAATCGTTGACCTGAGTTCACAGTTCGTCGAGCTGATATGTTGTGTTCGTCGCCCAGACGGCTTCTATTCGTCGAGCTGAGTTCCATGATCGTCGGGCTAGAAACTGAACTGTTGTATCTTTTGCATATTCTGTGTCTGAAGTTCATCGAGCAGAGTTTCTGGAGTTGTCAAATATTATGTGTCGACTGATATCCTGTGTGTCGACATAAGTCTTATGTGTGGTGTCGACACAACCTTTCCAAAGTGTCGACTGAGTTGGTGTCGACATATACTCTGAGTGTCGACACAAGTCTTCTGGGTCTAAGTTGTTGAAGTAGATAATCCAAAATTCGTCGGGCAGAGAACTGAGTTCGTCGACCTGAGACTAGAGAACATAGTCTTGACAGAATGCTGTAGTAGTCCAAAGATTCGTCGACCAAAGAATAGAGTTCGTCGAGCTGAGAACTAAGTTCATCAACCAAAGTTTGATACTAAGGACATAGAATATCTTGATGTTTTTTTGAATTTGAAGTGTTGTTGTAGTGTCCAAGTTTTCGTCGACCTAAGTACCAAGTTCGTCGAGCTCAACTCAGAGAATTTACTCTGAGATCGTCGAGGTGAGCACAACTATCGTCGACCTGAGTTCGACGAACGTCGAACTCACTTAACAGAGTCTTGAAATTTTCTAAGTCTTAAGTCTGTGGCAGTCTTGTTGATAGCTTGTCCATGTGATGTTGACTCTAAGGACTTGGCCTAGACTCTAGGACATGACTATGACCCTGGCTATATATTGTGGGTCACAAGATCCTAAGTTAGTGAACCTAGCCCAAATCAAACTAGGGATCCAACAGAGTGTGTGTGTGTAGCATTTATTACCGCCTAATCATTTGAGTTAAATGGCAAGTCTGTCTGTGTATTTTCTTTCTATAGAGTTTGTGCATTTATTTTTTCCTACTCATTTGAGTAGGACCCGCTTTAATTTTCTCCTACTCATTTGAGTAGGACTTGTGTGAGTGTGTTTTACTTTCAAGTAGAGCGCGTGAGTGTTAGCATTTATTTCCGCCTACTCGCTAGGAGTTAAATGATAGGAATTTATTTACCGCCTACTCATTTGATTTAAATGGCAGGTCTTTATTCTGTAATTATTTAAGTAGTACTTGTACTTGTATTTATTTTCGCCTACTCGGTAGGAGTTAAATGACAGGACTTAATTTTTCTCCTACTCATTTGAGTAGAATTTCTGTGTGTGCGTTTTAATTTTCAGTATAGTGCGTGTGAGGATGCATTTATTTTCTCCTACTCGTTTGAGTAGGACCCGCTTTATTTTGTCCCGCCCACTCATTTGAGCCGGGACTTGTAATTTTCCTGCTTTCATTTCTGTCCTACTCGTTTGAGTAGGACTCGTATTTTACGTCTTTCCTTTACTGCTTTCATTTATCGCTTTTATTTACTGCTTTACTTTATTGCTTTTTAACGCAAGCCGTCCCCATTCTGATGAGTGGCTAATCGTTCTTAGCCCTCAGTATTGAAGAGCATTGAGACAAATAAAATTTCTTTAAATAATTAATTAAAATTAACTTAAGGTTTGCGTAGGGTTTACGACATGTAGGACCACATAATCGATGTGTGGGTCCTATTTTTGTAGTCCATACTCTAGCTAGACGAGAGGCCGTGCGTATGGACCGATCGCCCCAGGGTAAAGAGAGTTCGGCACTAACCCTCGAGAGAGGAGGCGCGCAAACTGTAACACCCCCTATCTGTCGCATAGCATATAGCAGTAGGTCCTGCCGGGGCCCAAC
This sequence comes from Platanthera guangdongensis, assembly GCA_039583875.1. Taxonomy (NCBI): domain Eukaryota; kingdom Viridiplantae; phylum Streptophyta; class Magnoliopsida; order Asparagales; family Orchidaceae; genus Platanthera; species Platanthera guangdongensis. Next base: position 47,945,893 of record CM077155.1, read on the forward strand.
GCCATATACTACAGACAGACTGGGTGGTTACTCAATGGAAACCATCCAACTAATCATAACGTCCTACACAGAGCATTCTAGCGGAAGCAGTTTATAAAAGTTGTGCTAAAGAACCCAGCACTAAAGCATGAATGTCCACTAAAAACATTGCAAACCAGGAATGAAGTACATACACCAGTACTGGCCTTAAGACCTTACAAAATGGTTTACTTAATGTTACATGATTTACAAACCACGGCATACAGGCCGGTCATACATGAATAAAGCAGTAAACACTCCATATAGGCCTTCAAGGGCTGGCTTCGCAATTTGGGCTTTAGCCCGCTATTGACCGCTTGGTCCAGCAGCACCTGTAAGAAACATAACCACCGCACGGTGGCAAACAAAAAGGCAACGGTCAGCAATGCTGAACAAATTATAACGATCCCGCCCCCAACTCGGGGCGGCGATGCTCCTTCCCTGCAATTTTATTAGCACAAGCGAGCAATATACTAATATTCATTTCATCACAGGCGTAGTCTCACACTGCCGCACACCCCGTGCACTCAGGGCACATTCTCGGTGAACCGGTCGATGTCACCTCAGTTAAAGCAATAGACATTCCGGACCCACCACCGCCACTTTGACGGCCAAACATATGAGCAATTTCTCTTCTTGGCATGGGTCACGACAATTTAAGTCATAGATCGCCGAAGACCCTCATCTATGCCAACGACAAGTGCCATGTAACCTTAGGTCTCTTTAACCCGAACGACATAGATATGGGTACGGTTCCATCTAACCCGTGATCACGTCGCAATGACAATTTAAGCCATATGTGCAGGTCAAACTTCTCCCGAGTCCCATTTTCGTCACACAATTTCACATAACTCGGTTATGTTCAAGTTGGCTCTCAGGCCTCCAAGTTGGCAAGATCACGTATCCGCGCAGATTTCCAGGTGCACCTTTGGGTTAATCCCCAAGGCTCCCTGTTGTAATCTACCGTGTAGAAAACCCGAAAAACAATCAATCGCCCGGAGTCTTCTCCGGCATTTATGCAATGCAACATCACCGATCCAGAACAACATGTCCGGGTAGGCTTCAGACATCATGCCTATGTCCGTTCTCGCTTACGGACTCTAAACAACGGGGACCTCACATATCTACCCGAAGGAACGCCTCCAACTCACTGCAAACTCGCGAGAGCGGGTTTCCTATGCAAAGAAGGAGAGCTACACATGCTCAAGATGAGGATCGTTACCCTTGCGTTCTTCTTTGGCGCCATAGAAAAGTAAGCTGATGAAAAGCACCGCACTAGCTTTGCCTCCGTGGATCCGAAGTCGGCTCGCGATTTGGAGCTTCGAAGCTCCTCCAATGGCAGGATCTAGCTTATTCTTCCTTCCTTGGCTCTCCTCCCTCTCTAAGCTTTAGAAAGATAACAACTCATGAAAAGTGAGGGTTTCTAAGGCCCAATCCCGGGTATATCCCATCAAGAACAACCCCCAGCCGTTGGATCACCAATTAAAGAAACGAACGGCTTTGATTCGCGACTGAAATGTCCAATCTGGACCGAACACGGACTGGCACACGCCCGTGTCCAGGGCTGTGTGCCTCATTTGCCGTCAAAATCGACTCGCCTGGAACAACACACGGGCATCGAACATGCCCGTGTTCGACCTGACACGCCCGTGTTCCACCTAACACGGCCGTGTGGCCGACCGTGTACCCCCATCGATTTAACTCGAAAACAACCCGAGCACTGCATGGGTTCTAGGACACGCCCGTATCCTTGCCCGTGTCTACCTCAACATGCCTGGGCTCCAGGCCGTGTATATAGTCTCGACACTCGACACTTCGTCGAGCGAAGGTCGTCGACCTAACGACACGGCTGTGGACACGCCCGTGTCCTAGGCCGTGTGCCTTGTCTCGACACATCGTCGAGCACAATTCATCGACTCCCGGGACGAGTGTCGATACGGGTCGACACGCCCTGTGACACGCTCGTGTCACAGGCCGTGTGTTATGCCTCGACACTTCGTCGAGCGCAGAGTGTCGACTTCGCGGGCTGAGTGTCGACACGGGTCGACACGCCCTGCGACACGCCCGTGTCGCAGGCCGTGTGCCCAGTCTCGACATAATGTCGAGACGAAAATGTCGACTTTGCCGGCTGAGTGTCGACACAAGCTTGACACGCCGTATCTCGTGCCTCCTGCCAGAACCCAAAACTGGCCCAAAACGTCCCCCATCGCTATTTTGAGTTTTCAGGGTCTTACAACTCTCCCTCTCTTAAAAGAATTTCGTCCACGAAATTATATAAAGGAAAGACATGTACAAAACCAAAATTTGTACCTGAGCGGAACAACTCCGGATACTCGTCAAGCATAGTCTGTAACACCCCCTATCCGTCATATAGCATATAGCAGTAGGTCCGGCCGGGGCCCGACACCGTATGCCACAGACAGACCGGGTGGTTACTTATGGAAACCATCCAACCAATCTCAACGTCCTACACAGAGCATTCTAGCGGAATCAATTTATAAAAGTTGCAATAAAGAACTCAGCATTAGAGCATGAATGTCCCCTAGTACAGAATAGGAATGTTATACAAAATACACAAAATAAGCCTTAAGGCCTTACAAAATGTTTCACTTCCAATTACATGTTTTACAAACCACGGCACGCAGGCCGGTCACACATGAATAAAGCTGTAAACACTTCCAAATAGGCCTTTAAGGGCCAGCTTCGCATTCCGGCTTTATCCCGCTATTGACCGCTTGGTCCAGCTGCACCTGCAAGCAACAAACCACCGCACAGTGGCAAAACAAGGCAACGGTCAGCAATGCTGACCAAATTATAACGATCCCGCCCCCAACTCGGGGCGGCGATGCTCCTTCCCTGCATTTCATCAGCATTTGCGAGCAATATAAAACTATCCATTTCATCACAGACGTTGGCTCGCACGGCCACACGCCCCGTGCTCTCAGGGCACATTCTCGGTGAACCGGTCGATGTCACGTCAATTAAAGCCATAGACATTCCGAACTCACCACCGCCACTTGGACGGCCAAACCTATGAGCAATTTGTCTTCCTGGCCTAGGTCACGACAATTTAAGCCATCAACCGCCAAAGACCCTAATCTATGCCAACGGTAAGTGCCACGTGCCTTTAGGTCTCTTTAACCGAACGACATAGAACGGGTACAGTTCCATCTAACCCGTGCTCACATCGCAACGACAATTTAAGTCATATGCGCGGGTCAAACTTCCACCGACTCCCATTTCCATCACAAGTCACATAACCCGGTTATGTTCAAGTTGGCTCTCAAGACACCAAGTTGGCAAGATCTCGTATCCGCCCAGTTTTCCGGGTGCACCTTTGGGTTAGTCCCCAAGGCTCCCTGCTGCAATCTACCGCATAGAAAACCCGAAAAACAACCAATAGCACGGAGTCTTCTCCGGCATTATGTAATGCAACATCACCGATCCAGACCAACATGTCCGGGTAGGCTTCACACATCATGCCTATGTCCGTTCTCGCTTACGGACTCTAAACAATGGGGACTTCACATATCTACCCGAAGGAACGCCTCCAACTCTCTGCAAACTCGCGAGAGCGGGCTTCCCATGCAAAGAAAGAGAGCTACTCATGCTCAAGATGAGGATCATTACCCTAGCGTTCCTCTTTGGCGCCATTGAAAAGTAATCGGATGAAAAGCACCGCACTAGCTTTGCCTCCGTGGATCCGGAGTCGGCTTGCGATTCGGAGCTTCGAAGCTCCTCCAATGGTGGGATCTAGCCCCTTCTTCCTCCCTTGGCTCTCCTCTCTCTCTAAGGTTTTAGAAAGATAACAATTAAGAAAAGTGAGGGTTTTCTAATTCCAATCCCGGGTATATCCCTTCAGGAACAACCCCCAGCCGTTGGATCTCAAAATAAGGAAACGAACGGCTTTGATTCGGGACTGAAATGCCCAATCTGGACCGAACACGGCCTGGCACACGCCCATGTCCAGTGCCGTGTGCCTCATTCGCCGTCAAAATCGGCTCGCATGGAACCTCACACGGGTATCGAACACGCCCGTGTTCGAGCTGACACGCCCGTGTTCCACCTGACACGGCCGTGTGGCCGGCCGTGTACCCCTATCATTTTTCCCCAAAATCAACCCGAGCACTGCACGGGTTCTAGGACACGCCCGTGTACTTACCCGTGTCACCTCAACACGCCTGGAACCCAGGCCGTGTGCACGGTCTCGACACTGGACACTTCGTCGAGCGAAGATCGTCGACCTGATGACACGGCCTTGGACACTCCCGTGTCCTAGGCCGTGTGCCTTGTCTCGACACATTGTCGACACCAAAGTGTCGACTTCCCGGGACGAGTGTCGACACGGGTCGACACGCCCTGCGACATGCCCGTGTCGTAGGCCGTGTGCCATATCTCGACACTTCGTCGACCGCAGAGTGTCGACTTCGCGGCTAAGTGTCGACACGGGTCAACACGCCCTGCGACACGCCCGTATCGCAGGCCGTGTGCCCAGTCTCGACACAATGTCGAGACCAAAGTGTCAACTTCCCGTCTCAGTGTGGACACAGGCTTGACACGCCCTGGGACACGCCCATGTCCCAGGCCGTGTGCCTGCAGCCAGAACCCAAACTGGCCCAAAACGTCCCCCTTTGCTCCTTTGAGTTTCGGGGCGTTACAACTCTCCCCCTCTTAAACGAATTTCGTCCACGAAATTATATAAAGGAAAGACATGTACAAAACCAAAATTTGTACCTGAGCGGAACAACTCCGGATACTCGTCAAGCATAGTCTGCTCTCGCTCCCAAGAGAGCTCCTCACGACCGCAATTGTCCCACCGGACCTTGACCATCCTGATCTCTTTATTGCGTAGCCGCTTGACCTCCGAGTCCTCAATCCGCACGGGCTTGACCTTTGTCGTCAGCCCACTATCCACCGGCACTTGATCAACTGCGATCACTTGTGTAGGCTCTTACACCGCCTTCTGAAGCACCGAAATGTGGAATACATCATGTAAACCACTAAGCTCCACTGAAAGCTTCAACCGATAGGCCGCTTCACCAACTCGCTCCAGAACCTCAAACGGTACAAGGTATCTCGGGCCTAGCTTTTTCAATCGCCGCACCCGCGAGACACCCTTGAACGGCTTGATCTTTAAGTATACATAATCGCCCACAGCGAACTCCATGTTCCTGTGCTTGGCATTGTAGTACTTTGCTTGCCGGTCCTGAGCGATCAGCAACCTCTCCCGAATGGTTCTCACCAAACAAGTAGCACCCTCCACTTCCGATCGCTTATACAACTTTGACTCATCCGTTTCTAACCAAGATAACGGCGTGCGACATTTTCTACCATAAAGGGCCTCGAAAGGCGCCATCTGAATACTCGCTTGGTAGCTATTGTTGTATGCGAACTCCACCAAATAAAGGTGGTCTTCCCATTGCTTTCCGAAATCCAAGACACACATGCGGAGCATGTCCTCCATAGTTCTATTGACCCTCTCGGTCTGCCCATCCGTTTGCGGATGGAAGGCTGTGCTGAACTTCAGCTTTGTTCCCAACACTTGCTGCACAAGCCTCCAATCATTAGACGTGAACTGCCCATCTCGGTCACTCACGATGCTGCGGGGCACACCATGAAGCCGCACTATGTTATCCACATAAAGCTTCGCCAACTTCTCCACCGGATCATCCTTCCTATGCGGAATAAAATGTGACACCTTCGTTAATCGATCAACAACCACCCAAATGGCGTCTTTTCCCTTTTGCGACCTTGGCAAACCGTGCACAAAGTACATAGAGATGTCGTCAAATTTCCACTCCGGAATAGCCAAGGACTTAAGAAATCCTCCCGACTTTTGGCACTCCGCCTTTACCAAGGCGCAAGTTTGGCACTTTGCTACGTATAGCGCCGCATCCTTTTTCAAACCCGACCACCAAAACAGTTTCTTCACATCACGGTACATCTTCGTGCTCCCCGGGTGAATCGAGTACTTGGTATGGTGTGCCTCGTACAACAACTGCACCCGCAAATTGCCCACACTTGGGACGCACAAACGACCGTCTTTCCAAAGCAATCCATCCTCCATGACGAATTGGCAATTTGACCCATCCAGAGCCTCTACCATGAACTGCTTCATATGAGCATCCATATCCAAAGCCTGCCGAATACGATCAGCCAGGTCATATTGTACTTCAGACCAATTCAGAACTGCTTCAGCACTTGATTGTCTATCAACACAAACAATCTCCAATGCCTCCAACTCCCGCACCAACCGCTCATCATGCACCGATAGCCAATTGGCTTGAGCTGGGGCTCGACGACTCAGCGTGTCCGCAACCGCATTCCCTTTGTCAGGCACGTAGTGGATCTTGAATGTATAGTCCCCCAGGAACTCCATCCATCTATGCTGCCGCATATTCAGATCCTTCTGATCAATAAGATACTTCAGGCTCTTATGATCGGTGTAGATATCAATCTTCACACCGTACAAGTAGTGTCTCCACAGCTTCAAGGCAAAAATCACGGCCGCTAACTCCAAGTCATGGACCGGATAGTTTCTCTCATGCACTTTTAGCTGTCTCGAGCCATAAGCTATTACACTTCCGTGTTGCAGTAGCACGCAACCCAAACCACTGCCCGAAGCATCGCTATAAATCTCATAGCCTTCGGTTCCACATGGCGAACTCAGCACAGGCACCATGGTCAACCGACACTTCAACTCCTCAAAAGCTCGTGCGCACTCCGGCGTCCAAACGAACTTATGCTCCTTCCTCGTCAAAGTAGTGAGAGGTAACGCTATCCGCGAGAAGTTCTCTACGAAGCGCCTATAATAGCCGGCAAGCTCCAAAAAACTCCGGACTTCCGCTACAGTAGCAAGCTCAGGCCACTTCCGTATCGCAACAATCTTCGCCGGATCCACAGCAATACCCTCTCCACTTACTATATGCCCGAGGAATGCCACTGAGGATAGCCAAAACTCGCACTTCGAGAACTTGGCATACAGCTGATTTCTCCTTAGCGTCTCCAACACCAAATGAAGATGCTTGAAGTGATCTTCCTCACTTTGCGAGTACACCAAAATATCGTCGATGAAGACGATCATGAAATGGTCCAAGTACTCCCTGAAAGTCCTGTTCATCAAATCCATGAAAACCGACGGCGCATTAGTCAGGCCAAACGGCATGACCGTGAACTCATAATGCCCGTATCTCGTACTAAACGCTGTCTTCGGGATATCACTCTCCCTTATTCGCAGCTGATAGTACCCAGCCTTGAGATCTAACTTCAAGTACACCGTCGAACCGACTAACTGATCAAAAAGATCATCAATCCGGGGGATAGGGTACTTGTTCTTCTCAGTCGGCTTGTTGAGCTCCCAATAATCAATACATAGCCTCAAGCTTCCGTCCTTCTTCTTAACAAAGAGGACCGGTGCGCTCCAAGGCGAAGAACTCGGGCGCACATACCCTTGCTCCAACAACTCTTGCAGTTGAACTTTCAGCTCCGCCATTTCCTTAGGCGCTAGCCGATAAGGAGATCGTGACACAGGCTTTGCACCTGGCACTAGCTCGATCGTAAAATCTATCTCCCGCTGAGGCGGGGCTCCGGGAAGATCTGCGGGGAACACATCAGGGTATTCCGATACCACTGAAATACAATCCAACGCGGGCTTCGGCTTTGCAACCTCCACTAGTGTAAAGAACTGAAAGTCCACCTAGTGTCAGCTATGTGCACCTATGGGGGGGGGGGGGAATAGGTGACGTGTGGTTCTTTTGCGGAATTTATGGATGTACCTGCACAATAAAAACAACAAGCACACCACACAGAATACACAGCAAATTTATAGTGGTTCCCCGACTTGGGTACATCCACTTTCCCCCTTCGACCTATCTCCCCAATAAGGGAAGACTCGGTCACTTCTCCAATGGGATTGAAATCCAATCCCTTCACTAACGGAAGGAGCCCTTCCACACGTGAGAGTCAACACTCCCACACAACGGGTTGCACCCAACCCTTACAACACGGAACAAAAGTTCCCTTACAACAAAATTAAATATAGAATGTAAACGTGATACAAACTTCTTTTGGAGACTACGGTGTTCCTCTTTGTTCGACGACGTGTTCTTGAAGTCGATGAAGAGTCTACGACCTTGGTCTCACTTGGAGAGGATCTCCCCGGAACCGGCGGCGGCACACGAGCGGCGGCTAGCTTCGGGATCGACGGCTACGATGAAGAGCGGCTGCTGAACTTGGAGATCCAAACTTCGTAGCGAAGCAAACTAGGTCTACCAACGGTCACTCTAGGATCGGTCGTCTCGATCGATTCGGACGGAGGAGTTTTTCCCGGTCAACAAATCGAGAGACAAGAGATCTCTGGATAGACACGTGAGACTCAAGCTTTGCTAAGCTTCTGTCGCCGGAGATCACGAAGAAGAACGATCAGCGGCGGTGACGTACTTGCCCGAGCGCGACGGCGGCGGCGGAGAGGAGTCGCGGATCTAGGGTTTGGTTGCGGCTCGGTTTCTGTTCCTTTTTCTCCGTGGTTTACTGTTCAAAATACCCATGTATTTATACCCTGTAGATACAGCAAATTTGACCGTTGTGGGACCCACAAAAGAAATCCCCAAATTCCGGTTCAAACTAGTCCAAAAGCAGAATCCGGTCCAGCAGCATTCTCAGAAAACGCCAAGTCAAAATCGGCGAGAATCGCAGGCGATTCTCGACGAATCGGCGAGAATCGCAGACGATCGGCGAGAATCGCAGACGATCGACGAATCGGCGAGAATCACCAAGTGAGTCTCGACGATTCGTCGAGAATCGTTTTGTGATTCTCGTCGAATCACTTACTGATTCTCAACGACTTTTACTGTGTACATGGGCTGCTTGGCCACTGGTTCGGCGGGAATTACAAGTGATTCTCGCCGAATCTTACTTGGCACCATTTTGAGATGGCCAGAAGGAGTCGGCGAGAATCACTGATGATTCTCGTCGATTCGGCGAGAATCACTAGTGATTCTCGCCGAATCGGCGAGAATCACTTGGTGATTCTCGTCGAATTTGCCTTGGACGAATTTTCGTCTTCCCCTAGGAGCTCTCCTTGATCCTCCATGCTCCTTGTCTCTTCTTGCATATGAACGGCCCTGTACTTGAAAGTAAGTGCACTCCAATAGAGAGAGTACACATAGGCCAACACACTGATCTGCTCAACGAGGGATTACGTCGTGCAGACCCGTGTATATTGACCTACTGCACCCTGACATTGGTGTGCACTTAGCGTGGAGAAACTGCAAGTACAACTTGAAAAAGTTTATCAAATACATTGTGAATTCATCTTAGCTTGACGGGTGGCTTCCTCAAATCCAGGTAATCGTGGATACAATACCCAACAATCTCCCCCTATTTGACGAAGCCAAAACCTTACTAGCTAAGATGAATAACACCTATCAAATAATAAACATAGCATTCAAAAATTAAACATGCAACACAAGAGAATATATGCAATCAGAACAGGACTTGAGTGATTCACACATTCAAAGATATATATACCAAGAGAAATATATTCACATATAATCCAGAATCGTTCATACGACAGTAATAATCATTAAATGTTCTTAAGACGCAGTGACCAGCTATAAGATGATGACTATTTGTCCTTAGCTACGTCACCCTTAAGAGTTTGAGCCAAGTACTTTTTGCTTTGCCTTTCCATGTATTCCTTGGGCTTCGGGTAGTACCTAGGAGGAGCAACTTTGTCTGGATCCTTGTTGTTTCTGAAAAAGATGTTGCGTTTCGCTTCAAATGCTTTGTGCGTTTTCCATTCATACTGGCTATATGCTTCATTTCGATTGATCTCTCCTCTTTCGTGCAGCCGGAAGGTGTCTAAGATGATGTTCCTTGAAACTGGACTCCACCTTTCGTTTCGTACATCCTCCTCACTCATTCTGATTCGCTTCTCAGCTGGAGTCTCCTTGGAGGTCCCTTCCTGAACTTTTCTCTTTCCCCTGGCTTTTGCTAAGGCCTCTTGGTCAAACATGCTCCTCAATTTAGCTTTGGAGAGAGCCCTAGCATCAGCTTCATGTGTGGGAATATCTGCAGCAACACTTGCACTAACATCCTCAGCAACACTTACTTCCTCAGCAGCCTTAGATGTCTCAGGGACATGAATACCGGCAGGGTTGTCAGGTAGGACGACGCCTAACGTACCTAGCGCCTGTTGGAGCATCCACCAGCAGCTCTCATAGACGTATTTGCTTGATTGTGCGAAGTTTGCATCCATGCTTTCTTGGAGCTCGGCCAGCTTAGCGATATACTCTTTCTCCCCCTTTTTGGCTTCGTCAGCTATGCAGTTGGCATATGAGTGCAGGGAGTCATCAATATGCTTCGTTGTCTTGGTGAATTCATTGACCAAGGTCTGCTGATTTGCGTTTAGAGTGACCATATTACCATCAAACTTCTGAATGTTGTTGGCGACAACATGAGCGTTCTGATTGACGACGGCAAGAGTATCTGTATTCTTTTTCAAACCGGCCATTAGGAGTGTGACAGCTGTGCCAGCCGCGGTATACTTTTCGTCAAATTTCGTCTCCATCACATCCAGTTTATGGTTGATCTCTACCATATTATTAAGCATGAGATCTTCAAAAGTATTAATCTTTTTCAGCAGTGTTTTCTGAGCTGTATCAAAAGAGTCTTTAAGCTCATTTACGATGCCCTGAATGATGTGTACAGTGTGAGTGGCTAGGTCATCGTGTAACGGAATAGCAGGAGGCACTTGTGGGCCTTGCATTTCTGCAGACGCATCTGTGGAGCTGGATACCATCACAGTCTCTATCGGAGGAGTGTGGGTGGCCTCTGTATATTTATTTAACTCCCCCTCCACTGGTGCAGACTTATCAGAAGGAGGTTCGACAGTATCCGGAGACTCAAACACTTCATGGCCCTCATTTACATCGTCCTCTCCGTCCTCATCCAAAAATTCATCCATATCAGCAGCTTCTTCCACTTCTTGATCAGAAGTGTCCAGTGCTTCAGCTTCGGTTCTTTGAGTGTTTCGGTTCAGGACCTCCTCATTCTCCAACTCAGGTTCACTTACTTCATGAATTTTGGCTACCGCATCCTGGGCCACCTGGGCGATTTCAGATATTATATCCATATGAGTGGGTTGAGTCTCCCCCTCGATTCCTGCAGTCACAGTATCAGGAATTTCACCGGGGGAGACTGCGGGAGATACTTCCTCTTGCTCTTCCACAGCAGGCTGCCCGATGCGCCGCTCCCATCGATCAAACACAGTAGCATCCATCTTTTTCAAGTAGTGGAGAGGAACTCCTCTGCTCATGTCGAACGTGTCTCCGTTGAGCTGGTTGAGATATAGACTGATGATGCGACCGAAACTTGGAGTGCCCAGAGTGTCCTTGATCTTTTGGAACAGCAACTCCCCCCAGTTGAACCTCTTGCGGCAGACCACAGCTATGAGAATCTTAAACATATCTGCGGAGATATGATCATGGGACCCCGGCTTGCAGATGAGCACTTTTCCAATAACGTCAGATAGGAGCTTCCCTTCTTCATTCATCTCTTTTCTCTTCACTGATCGAGTGCCTCTTGGAAGACCGCAGAACAGGAGAGTTCTGGCTTTGTCCTCGTCCTCCAGATAGTCCTCCTGCTCTGAACTTGACAGCTGCAGGTAGCGAGTGAGCTTACTGGCAGACATCTTTACTTTTGTCCCAGCCACCTTGCTTTTGATGATGGAGTCTCTATCTCGGAGTCTTGCGGTAGAGAAGAACTCCAGCACTTCTTTATCCAGGACTTTGCAAGGGTGCTCCAAGACGAAGGTTAGCCCAGCCTCTTCTAGCATTAGAATGATATTGCGGAACTCGTCCGAGGCATGAGAAAATCCAGTGCGAACCAGCTCGCAACCAGAAATCAAGCCTGCAGTCGTCCTTGGAGCCATTGAAGATCTAGAGAGAAGCCCGACTCAAAGCATTAGTGAACATTCAAAAAGAAAGTATCACTTGGGGTTTGGCCTTGGAGCCATTGAGGAGGAGGTTACCTAAGGGCTTACACGGAAGTGAGTTGATGAGCTTCGGGAAGATCTTCGGTGGATGGAAGAGTATCCTGTGGGGTTCGGCCTTGCCAGAACCTTGCGGTCACAGGGGCACTTCGCTAGAACCTTGTGGGGTTCGGCCTTGCTAGAATCTCAAGGGGGAGAAGATGGTCACACAGCAGCGATTCGATGAGAACTCTAGTGGCGTCGACGAGAGCGTCGGAGGGCTGCGGGTTTCGGCGAATCCGCGGAAGAGCACTTTCGGGAAATTTCTGCGACGAGAGACGGGATTCGTGAAGAGAGCGATTGCTGATGCCGCGGGATACTTAAGGAAGCCGAACGGTCGGCGAGCTCCTTCGGCGGGATTCGGCGGAATTTGTCTAATTTGGTCTCTAATACCGTTTGTCTAATTCGGCGAGATGTACAATGGTTCGGCGAGATTTGTCTAAGTCGTCGGGATTCGGGGAGAATGCCAAGGGTCGGTGAGCTCCTTCGGCGGGATTCCGAGTATATAAAGTGATATTGATGTTTTTCTTTACCACTTGTAATTTAAGGGTTTTCTTTACTAGGAATTGAAAGGTTCCGAATTGAAGAGTTTTTCTTTACCACGTTGGGAAGCATTGCAATTTCAAATTCTTCGAATGTCAAGTTAATATAAGATTAATAAATACATGTTTATTATAACGACAATCTATTCGGATTTGAGCGAGACTTCTCCAGACACTTCTTGATGTCAATTGTGATTTGTCGAAATTTACAATGACATATCTTTGTTAACCTTTTATTGATGTGTAATGGTTAGCATGCCTCGAGTTAATCTCTTCATAAAGGTGCACGCATACAAGATAAGCATAAGTATACGTATACACAAGGATAGAAATATATATATATTTAATTTGAATGAGGATGCATCATGACACAAGTCCTTGAACTGATCAAAATTACCTGGGATTTTGAGAGTTATTGGCTTAGTCCCACAGGTAGAACACATCAGAAGCTCAATGTGAGTATGCTCAAATAGGTAGCACATCTATTATTGCAGATGCTTGTTCCACGTTAGCCTTGAGCCACCTACTGTCCAGATCCCATCGTATTTACGGGGATCTAGACTACCCTGCAAGACAGAATTACTTTACCTTAGGAACCCAAATCATATTGGGTCCTAGGTTTCTATTAGCATAAGCACGCAACGGCCTTCCTTGAGAAAACCTGTCTGGAAGACTGCCTCTGTCCCTATAATGTGGATAAGCCCTTGCTGTGGGCACAGAGAGGTTGTGCCAACAGTCAATGGCAAAGTGTCCCACTTTGCCGCAGCACCAACAAGGGTGAATATTGTATCGCCGTTTTCGACCTGATCTAGTGACTGATGTAGTCACGGTCCTAGGTCTAAAAGGGATAGGGCACGTTCTTGTCACACAAGTTCCTCTTCCATCGTGACACGAGGAAGGGTGGGACGAATGCATGTTGTGAGCGTTATGAGGCCGAGAAGGTGGTGTCATTCTTTCAGGCATCTCCCTTGCTGAGGCCCCATGAAGCCTGACATCATGACTTCTATCCTCCCTATCCCGTGTCCTCGAATGGTGAGAAGTCTCCTGTGAACTGGGACATGCAGATCCACACTTTGTTGTGGCAGTGGCCGTGAATACAAAGGGCTCAGAATGAGCCTTAGGTATTCTCTCGTGGGTGGCCATGTCGGCCCTTGCACTCCGGGTGTCTCCACATGGGGACAAATCACCCTTGCAGTGACCACGATTATTCCTGTGGTCATACCTGAAGGCATGATGAGTTGCCTTCCCGCTTGGAGTGGGAGGTCGGAACACCGTTTCCCCATTTCTCCATCCCTGGATAATCCGGGAGATCCACCCGGTTTCTTGTTTTCTCTTTATAGCATCAACTTTGGAAAAGTTAGATACTATACGTTTCTCATTATCTAGACTATTCTCTAGAGCTGAGATCTTAGAGTCCTTGACCTTGTTGGATGCCAATTGGAGAACCAACAAGATCTTCAGTCGAGCAATCTCTCGAGCTTGCTCCTCAGCAAGTAGATTGCTTTCCTGAAGGGCTCTCTTCAGGGAATCAGTATTTTCTGGAGGAGAGCAGTTTCTGTCTTCAGAAAAGTCGAAAGATATGGGGCAGGATGAAGATGATACCTTCTCATCTGAGTTATTGTCATTAGAATCAGTGACCAATGTTTCGTCCTCGTCGGAGCTGCTTTCCTCACTATCTTCTTCAGTCTCTGACAAGGATACTGGAGCTCTGATGCAATCCGAAGGATCCTTGCATTCATCTTCAGAAGTGAGGACCCCCACATACGCTTCATCCTCTGATTGGCAGCATATTTCAGCTTTCTCTGACCCCCCCATCAGCTCTGAGATCATCATCCACAGAGATTTAGCCGTTCGACATGTTTCCAATCTAGAGCGAGAGGCTCCGGACCAGACATCCATGATAATTTGTCGAATCCTCTCGTCCAAGTGAAATAGAGATAGTTCCGTCTCAGACATCTCAGCAGCGTCCATGGGCACTAGGATCCCAGAGTCGGAGGTCTTCGTGGGGATAAACGGACCCTCTTCCAGGATGAAGGATGCTCGAGGATCGATGGCATCAAGGTGAAAGGATACTCTCATTTTCCAGACGGGATAATAATCCTTTGTGCATGCGGGGAGTTTGAGTGGCGGAATCTCATAATCCAGATCCATGCTTCTGACACTGGTGGCAGGATTCTACTCAAGGTTTTAACCTTATTGATGAGTAACCTCCCTCTGATACCACATGAAAGTCCACCTAGTGTCAGCTATGTGCACCTATGGGGGGGGAATAGGTGACGTGTGGTTCTTTTGCGGAATTTACGGATGTACCTGCACAATAAAAACAACAAGCACAGCACATAGAATACATAGCAAATTTATAGTGGTTCCCCGACTTGGGTACATCCACTTTCCCCCTTCGACCTATCTCCCCAACAAGGGAAGACTCGGTCACTTCTCCAACGGGATTGAAATCCAATCCCTTCACTAACGGAAGGAGCCCTTCCACACGTGAGAGTCAACACTCCCACACAACGGGTTGCACCCAACCCTTACAACACGGAACAAAAGTTCCCTTACAACAAAATTAAATATAGAATGTAAACATGATACAAACTTCTTTTGGAGACTACGGTGTTCCTCTTTGTTCGACGACGTGTTCTTGAAGTCGATGAAGAGTCTACGACCTTGGTCTCACTTGGAGAGGATCTCCCCGGAACCGGCGGCGGCACACGAGCGGCGGCTAGCTTCGGTATCGGCGGCTACGATGAAGAGCGGCTGCTGAACTTGGAGATCCAAACTTCGTAGCGAAGCAAACTAGGTCTACCAACGGTCACTCTAGGATCGGTCGTCTCGATCGATTCGGACGGAGGAGTTTTTCCCGGTCAACAAATCGAGAGACAAGAGATCTCTGGATAGACACGTGAGACTCAAGCTTTGCTAAGCTTCTGTCGCCGGAGATCACGAAGAAGAACGATCAGCGGCGGCGACGTACTTGCCCGAGCGCGACGGCGGCGGCGGAGAGGAGTCGCAGATCTAGGGTTTGGTTGCGGCTCGGTTTTTGTTCCTTTTTCTCCGTGGTTTACTGTTCAAAATACCCATGTATTTATACCCTGTAGATACAGCAAATTTGACCGTTGTGGGACCCACAAAAGAAATCCCCAAATTCCGGTTCAAACTAGTCCAAAAGCAGAATCCGGTCCAGCAGCATTCTGAGAAAATGCCAAGTCAAAATCGGCGAGAATCGCAGGCGATTCTCGACGAATCGGCGAGAATCGCAGGCGATTCTCGACGAATCGGCTAGAATCGCAGACGATTCTCGACGAATCGGCGAGAATCACCAAGTGAGTCTCGACGATTCGTCGAGAATCGTTTTGTGATTCTCGTCGAATCACTTACTGATTCTCAACGACTTTTACTGTGTACATGGGCTGCTTGGCCACTGGTTCGGCGGGAATTACAAGTGATTCTCGCCGAATCTTACTTGGCACCATTTTGAGATGGCCAGAAGGAGTCGGCGAGAATCACTGATGATTCTCGTCGATTCGGCGAGAATCACTTGGTGATTCTCGTCGAATTTGCCTTGGACGAATTTTCGTCTTCCCCTAGGAGCTCTCCTTGATCCTCCATGCTCCTTGTCTCTTCTTGCATATGAACGGCCCTATACTTGAAAGTAAGTGCACTCCAATAGAGAGAGTACACATAGGCCAACACACTGATCTGCTCAACGAGGGATTACGTCGTGCAGACCCGTGTATATTGACCTACTGCACCCTGACATTGGTGTGCACTTAGCGTGGAGAAACTGCAAGTACAACTTGAAAAAGTTTATCAAATACATTGTGAATTCATCTTAGCTTGACGGGTGGCTTCCTCAAATCCAGGTAATCGTGGATACAATACCCAACAAGAACAGTTCTGCTCCGGCACGAACCGCCTTCACCACCTGAAGAGCAGACATCAACGTCTTTCTCGACCCCTTTAAGCCCGTAAAAGTCGTCTCACGACTTGCTCCCAGCTTGACTTCCTTGCTATCGCAATCTATATGGGCCTGCTGCTCCGAGAGCCAGTCCATGCCAAATATGACGTCGAACTCCACCAACGGAAGTAAAGACGCCCGCAGGTCGAACACCTGCTCCCCAATACGAATCTTAACATCCCAGATCCTATCCGCTCGCATCGAACACCCATTGGGCAACAACACATCCAACTTATCCTTCGCCATCGAAGAAGGGACTCCGATGCGTGATATAAATCCTTCGGACAAGAAGGAGTGTGAAGCTCCCGTATCGAAGAGTGCTCGTGCCAGATTTTCACAAATCAATACAAATCCTAAACAAGCAGTTGTAAGGTAACATGTGCATAACAAGTATTTATAAAAATTGACTTGCTATAAATTAAATCGTACCTGTCACCACCTCGGCCTGTTTGATGGCCTCCTGTTGGCCAAGATTGTAGACCCTTGGTTGGGCCGGAGCATAATGGGATGCAGTCGACTCCACCGCCTTTCCCTTCTCTTCATAGGTAGCTCCCGGTTTCCTCTCGGACTTAGGACGTCCGCTCCAATAGTCACGGGCAAAGTGCCCCGTCTTTCCACATGTAAAACACGCGCCCGGGGTCCGACTCGTAGTCGCCCCAGAAGCGCCAGAAGGTGCTGGACACGAAGTCCTATGCTTCTTGAAAGACATCCGATAGCCGGTCTTTGAAGTAGTCGGCACTATAAATTCAGATTTCTTCTCACCCAAGCTTTTCTTTCCTTGTACATTCTTCATGTCCTTCTCCAAGGACCGGGCAGTATTGACCAAGGTTAGGAAACCCTGCGTCATCGGCCCCGAAAGTAGTAGTCTCAACTCATCCCTCAAGCCTTCATAGAAGCGATTAGTCTTGTGCTCCTCATCTATGATGGTGGAGCTAGCATAAAAACTCAGACGAGTAAACTCGTGGAGATATTCATCCACGCTCCTCTCACACTATACCAACTTCAGGAACTCATTCTCCAACGCTATCTTATGCGTCGAAGGGAGGTATCTAGCCAAAAATAATCTCGAGAACTCCTCCATCGAGACATCACCAAGTTGCCTACCTCTCAGTAAGTGCAGCTCCAATCCTTCCCACCACATCCTCGCTTCACCGTCCAAAAGGAACGTAGCGATGGTGGTCATTTGCCACTCCTCCGTCTCTATCGCTGTCATGACTCTCTTCACCCTGGAGAGCCAGTCTTCATCCTGTGATGGGGTTCCTAACCCCGAGAATAACGGAGAGTTAAAGCTCATTACATGCTTAAGCTGCCTCTCAGTTGCCCTCCTCGGCACCACCGGTTCCACAACCACTTGCTCCACTCTCCTCGGCTCAGCCTCTTGAAGAGGTTCCTTCTCCATCATAGGAGCGGGCTACTGTGCTTTCCTTGTAGGCTGCGCATTTATCACGGCCAACACCGCTTCAGCCACCAATCGAATATTCTCAGCCGACAGAGGTGTTGCAGAAGCAACATCCGGTGCACTACTAGCCTCAGAAACTCGGCGTTCTGACGGCCCAACACCACTTCTGGTCACCTATAGTGGTACAAAACACCGTTAAGCGACCAAATAAAATTGCAAACAACAATTATAGGAACACGCAGGTTCCTCAAACACGAGTATTTTCATTCCTAAGTGGACATTCATGGGTTCTTTTACCATTATAACGATGACGCACACAATGTGCTCACCACCCCTTGAAAAGAATTCGCCCACGAATTCACTTTAAGCCCGACCAAAACCAGTAGTCTGATACCAAATTATAACACCCCTATCTGTCACATAGCATATAACAGTAGGTCCGGCCGGGGCCCGACGCCGTATGCCACAGACAGACCGGGTGGTTACTTATGGAAACCATCCAACCAATCTCAACGTCCTACACAGAGCATTCTAGCGGAAGCAATTTATAAAAGTTGCAATAAAGAACCCAGCATTAGAGCATGAATGTCCCCTAGTACAGAATAGGAATGTTATACAAAATACCCAAAATAAGCCTTAAGGCCTTACAAAATGTTTCACTTCCAATTACATGTTTTACAAACCACGGCACGCAGGCCGGTCACACATGAATAAAGCTGTAAACACTTCCAAATAGGCCTTCAAGGGCTGGCTTCGCATTCGGGCTTTAGCCCACTATTGACCGCTTTGTCCAGCTGCACCTGCAAGCAACAAACCACCGCACGGTGGCAAAACAAGGCAACGGTCAGCAATGCTGACCAAATTATAACGATCCCGCCCCCAACTCGGGGGGCGTGCTCCTTCCCTGCATTTCATCAGCATATGCGAGCAATATAAAACTAGTCATTTCATCACAGACGTTGGCTCGCACGGCCACACTCCCCGTGCTCTCAGGGCACATTCTCGGTGAACCGGTCAATGTCACGTCAATTAAAGACATAGACATTCCGGACTCACCACCGCCACTTGGACGACCAAACCTATGAGCAATTTGTCTTCCTGGCCTGGGTCACGACAATTTAAGTCATCAACCGCCAAAGACCCTAATCTATGCCAATGGTAAGTGCCACGTGCATTTAGGTCTCTTTAACCGAACGACATAGAACGGGTACGGTTCCATCTAACCCGTGCTCACATCGCAACGACAATTTAAGTAATATGCGCGGGTCAAACTTCCACCGAGTCCCATTTCCATCACAAGTCACATAACCCGGTTATGTTCAAGTTGGCTCTCAAGCCACCAAGTTGGCAAGATCTCGTATCCACCCAGTTTTCCGGGTGCACCTTTGGGTTAGTCCCCAAGGCTCCCTGCTGCAATCTACCGCGTAGAAAAACTGAAAAACAACCAATAGCACGGAGTCTTCTCCGGCATTATGCAATGCAACATTACCGATCCAGACCAACATGTCCAGGTAGGCTTCACACCTCATGCCTATGTCCGTTCTCGCTTACGGACTCTAAACAACGGGGACTTCACATATCTACCCAAAGGAACGCCTCCAACTCTCCGCAAACTCGCGAGAGCGGGCTTCCCATACAAAGAAAGAGAGCTACTCATGCTCAAGATGAGGATCGTTACCCTAGCGTTCCTCTTTGGCGCCATTGAAAAGTAATCGGATGAAAAGTACCGCACTAGCTTTGCCTCCGTGGATCCGGAGTCGGCTTGCGATTCGGAGCTTCGAAGCTCCTCCAATGGCGGGATCTAGCCCCTTCTTCCTCCCTTGGCTCTCCTCTCTCTCTAAGGTTTTAGAAAGATAACAATTAAGAAAAGTGAGGGTTTTCTAAGTCCAATCCCGGGAATATCACTTCAGGAACAACCCCCAGCCGTTGCATCTCAAAATAAGGAAACGAACGGCTTTTATTCGGGACTGAAATTCCCAATCTGGACCGAACACGGCCTGGAACACGCACGTGTCCAGGGCCGTGTGCCTCATTCGCCGTCAAAATCGGCTCGCCTGGAACCTCACACGGGTATCGAACATGCCCGTGTTCGAGCTGACACGCCCGTGTTCCACCTGACACGGCCGTGTGGCCGGCCGTGTACCCCGATCATTTTTCCCCAAAATCAACCCGAGCACTGCACGGGTTCTAGGACACGCCCGTGTCCTTACCCGTGTCACCTCAACACGCCTGGAACCCAGGCCGTGTACATGGTCTCGACACTCGACACTTCGTCGAGCGAAGATCGTCGACCTGATGACACGGCCTTGGACACGCCCGTGTCCTAGGCCGTGTGCCTTGTCTCGACACATTGTCGACACCAAAGTGTCGACTTCCCGGGACGAGTGTCGACACGGGTCGACACGCCTTGCGACACGCCCGTGTCGCAGGACGTGTGCCATGTCTCGACACTTCGTCGACCGCAGAGTGTCGACTTCGCGGCTAAGTGTCGACACGGGTCGACACGCCCTGCGACACGCCCGTGTCACAGGCCGTATGCCCAGTCTCGACACAATGTCGAGACCAAAGTGTTGACTTCCCGTCTCAGTGTCGACACAGGCTTGACACGCCCTGCGACACGCCCGTGTCCCAGGCCGTGTGCCTGCAGCTAGAACCCAAACTGGCCCAAAACGTCCCCCTTTGCTCCTTTGAGTTTCGGGGCGTTACATAGTCTGCTCTCGCTCCCAAGAGAGCTCCTCACGACCGCAATTGTCCCACCGGACCTTGACCATCCTGATCTCTTTATTGCGTAGCCGCTTGACCTCTGAGTCCTCAATCTGCATGGGCCTTACTTTTGTCATCAACCCACTAACAACCGGTGGTTGATCGACCGCGATCACTCGCGTAGGCTCTTGCACCGCCTTCTGTAGCACCGAAATATGGAATACATCATGTAGGCCACTAAGCTCCACTGAAAGCTTCAATTGATAGGCTGCTTCACCAACCCGCCCCACAACTTCAAACGGCCCAAGGTACCTCGGGCTTAGCTTTTTCAATCACCTCACCCGCGAGACACCCTTGAATGGCTTGATCTTTTAAAAGTACACCCAGTCGCCCACAACGAACTTCACGTTCCTGTGCTTGGCCTTATAGTACTTCGCTTGCCGGTCCTGAGCGATAAACAACCTCCCTCGAATGGTTCTCACAAAAGGAGTAGCATCTTCCACATCTAATCGCTTATACATCTTTGACTCTCCCGTTTCTAGCCAAGACAACGGAGTGCGACATCTTCTACCATGTAAAGATGGTCTTCCCATTGCTATCCAAAGTCCAAGACACACATGCCGAGCATGCTTTCCATAGTTCTATTGACCCTCTCGGTCTGCCCATCCGTTTGCGGATGAAAGGATGTGCTAAATTTTAACTTTGTTCCCAGTATTTGCTGCACAAGCCTCCAATCATTGGACATGAAGCGCCCAACTCGGTCACTCACGAGGCTGCGGGGCACACTGTGAAGCCGTACTATATTATCCACATTACGTTTTGCCAACTTCTCCACCGGATCATCCTTCCTATGCGGAATGAAATGCGACACCTTCGTTAACCGATCCACGACCACCCAAATGGCGTCGTTCCCCTTTTTCGACCTTGGAAAATCGTGCACAAAGTGCATAGAAATGTCGTCGAATTTCCACTCCGGAATAGGCAAGGACTTATGAAAATCCTCCCGGCTTTTGGCACTCCGCCTTCACAAAGGCGCAAGTTTGTCACTTCTCTACGTAGAGCACCACATCTTTCTTCAAACCGGGCCACCAAAACAGTTTTTTGACATCGCGGTACATCTTCGTGCTCCCCGGGTGAATTGAGTACTTGGTATGGTGTGCCTCGTACAACAATTCCACCCGCAAACTACCCACACTTGGGACGCACAGACGACCGTCTTTACAAAGCAATCCGTCCTCCACAATGAATTGGGAATTTGACCCATCCAGAGCCTCTACCATGAACTGCTTCATATGGACATCCATATCAAAAGTCTGCCGAATCCGATCAGCCAGGTCATATTGGACTTCAGTCCAATGCAGTACTGCTTCAGCACTTGACTGCCTATCCACACAAACTTTCTCCAATGCCTCCAACTCCTGCACCAACCACTCATCATGCACCGATAAACAATTGGCTTAAGCTGGGGATCAGCGACTCAATGCGTCCGCAACCGCATTCCCTTTACCAGGCACGTAGTGGATCTTGAATGTATAGTCTCCCAAGAGATCCATCCATCTACGCCACCGCATATTCAGATCCTTCTGATCAACCAGATACTTCACGCTCTTGTGACCGGCGTAGATATCCATCTTCACACCGTACAAAATTATGCCTTCACAGCTTTAAGGCAAAACTCACGGCTGCTAACAACAAGTCATGGACCGGATAGTTCCTCTCATGCACTTTTGTCTTTCTCGCGCCATAAGCTATTACACTTCCGTGTTGCTGTAGCACGCAACCCAAACCGTTTCCCAAAGCATCGCTATTAAATATCATAGCCTTCGGTCCCACTCAGCGAAGTCAGCACAGGCACCGTGGTCAACCGACATTTCACTCCTCAAAAGCTCGCGCGCACTCTGACGTCCAAATGAACTTCTGCTCCCTCCTCGTCAAAGTAGTGAGGGGTAACGCTATCCGCGAGAAGTTCTCTACGAAGCGCCTGTAATAGCCGGAAAGCCCTAGAAAGCTCCGGACTCCCGTTACCATAGAAAGCTCAGGCCACTCCCGTATCGCAACAATCTTCCTCGGATCCACTGCAATACCTTACTCACTCACTATAAGACCGAGGACGCCACTGAGGATGTCCAAAACTCGCACTTCGAGAACTTGGCATACAACTGATTCCTCCTTAGCGTCTCCAAAACCAAAAGAAGATGCTTGAAGTGATCTTCCTCACTCTACAAGTACACCAAAATGTCATTGATGAAGACGATCACAACGTTCAGTCCAAGTACTTACTGAAGATCATGTTCATCAATTCCATGAACACTGACGGCGCATTGGTCAGCCCAAACGGCATGACCGTAAACTCGTAATTCCTGTATCTTGTACTGAACGTTGTCTTAGGGATACCACTCTCCCTTATCCTCCACTGCTAGTACCCAGACTTGAGATCCAACTTCGAGTACACCGTCGACCCGACCAACAGATCAAAAAGATCATCAATACGGGAGATCGGGTACTTGTCCTTCTCCGTCAACTTGTTGAGCTCCCGATAATCAATACATAGCCTCAAGCTTCCATCCTTCTTCTTAATAAAGAGGGTCGGTGTGCTACAAGGCGAAGGACTTGGACGCACATACCCTTGCTCCAACAACTTTTAGAATTTGCACCATCAGCTCCGCCATTTCCTTAGGCGCTAGCCGATATAGAGAGCGTGACACAAGCTTTCCACCTGGTACTAGCTCAATCATGAAATCTATCTCCCGTTGAGGTGGGGCTCCAGGAAGATCTCCAGGGAACACATCAGGGTACTCCAATAACACTGAAATATTAACCAACGCGGGCTTCGGCCTTGCAACCTCCACTAGTGTACAGAACAGCTCTACACCAGCACGAACCACCTTCACCACCTGAAGAGCAGACACCAACGTCTTGCTCGACCTCTGCGAGCCCGTAAAGGTTGTCTCACGACTTGCTCCCAGCTTGACCTCCTTGCTACCGCAATCTATATAGGCTTGCTGCTCCGAGAGCCAGTCCATGCCAAATATAACATCGAACACCACCAACGGAAGTAACGACGCTTGCAGGTCGAACTTCTGATTCCCAATCCAAAACTAAGCTCAACAAATTCTACCCGCGCACAATGAGTGTCATTGGACTTTAACGCATCCAATTTATCTCTTACCGTCGATGGAGGTACTCCGACGCACAATTAAATTCTTAATAAAGGAATGCGAACCTCCCTAAACGAACGGTGCTCTCGCAGATAAAGTAAAGTCGTAACAAAGCTTAGCACAAGTAGTTCTAAGCTAACAAGCACAAGGGCGACAAGTATTTAAGGCAAAACTATATTTAAACCATACCTGCCCTTACGACGGCGTGCTTCCTCCAGGGCTTTAGGCACTCATGGGCATAATGACCCGGCTCCCCACAGTTGAAACATGTGCACGTGGTCCGACCCGTAGTCGCCCCAGAAGCACCAGAAGGAGCTGCACCCGAAGTCCTATGCTTCTTATAACATTTTCGATATACAGACTTTGAGGTGTTCGACAGTTTGAATGTCATCTCCTTTGCACTTATGTCCTTGACTGCTCCTGACATAGCTTTCCTGGCCTTCTGAGCACCTTTCCAACAGTCTCGGGCAAAGTGTCCTTTCTTTGCACAAGTAAAACATGTGTAAGTAGCTTTGCTAGTCGATGTCATGGCCCCTTTCTCCAGCATTCCAACAGATGCAACTCTTATGGGGCTTGCATAGTTCGATACCATGGTCGCTGGCATCGGGAGGGTCTTCCTCAAATCTGCCTCCCAAGATCTAGCTGATTCCACCAAGGCTCGGAATCCCAATAACTTTGGTCCTAGCAGTAGAACTCGTAACTCGGCGTGCAGGCCATTATAAAACCTATCGACTGTAGCTTGCTCATTATCCAACTCGACGCATGGGTAGCGGCTTATCATAAGAAATGCTTGCAAGTATTCCTCAACTGCGTGCTCTCCCTGCATTAAATGCATATTCAGCTGCTGCCCCGATGGTCTACCAAAGGTCATCTGCTCCATCACGCCCCACAATAGGGGCGCAGGGTTGTACATTTCCTCCAAGCTGTGCACCCATCACAGTGAACACCGCTTCAACGATCCTTCTAACAGTTTCATACGAAGGAGGAGTCTCAAACACCTCAATGGGCGCACAATACTCCTCAGAAACCGGACATTCTGGCGGTCCAGCACCGCTTCTGGTCACCTATAGTGGTACAAAACACCGTTAAGCGACCAAATAAAATTGCAAATAGCAATTATAGGAACACGCAGGTTCCTCAAACACGAGTATTTTCATTCCTAAGTGGACATTCATGGGTTCTTTTACTATTATAACGATGACGCACACACATGTGGCTCACCACCCCTTAAAAAGAATTCGTCCACGAATTCATTTTAAGCCCGACCAAAACCAGTAGTCTGATACCAAATTGTAACACCCCCTATCAGTCGCATAGAATATAGCTGTAGGTCCGGTCGGGGCCCGACGCCATATACTACAGACATACTGGGTGGTTACTCAATGGAAACCATCCAACTAATCATAACGTCCTACACAGAGCATTCTAGCGGAAGCAGTTTATAAAAGTTGTGCTAAAGATCCCAGCACTAAAGCATGAATGTCCACAAAAAAAAGCCAACCAGGAATGAAGTACATACACCAGTACTGGTCTTAAGGCCTTACAAAATGGTTTACTTAATATTACATGATTTACAAACCACGGCACACAGGCCGGTCATACATGAATAAAGCAGTAAACACTCCATATAGGCCTTCAAGGGCCGGCTTCGCAATTTGGGCTTTAGCCCGCGATTGACCGCTTGGTCCAGCAGCTCCTGCAAGCAACATAACCACCGTACGGTGGCAAACAAAAAGGCAACGGTCAGCAATGCTGACCAAATTATAACGATTCCTCCCCCAACTCGGGGCGGCGATGCTCCTTCCCTGCAATTTTATTAGCACAAGCGAGCAATATGCTAATATTCATTTCATCACATGCGTAGGCTCACACGGCAGCACACCCCGTGCACTCAGGGCACATTCTCGGTGAACCGGTCGATGTCGCGTCAGTTAAAGCCATAGACATTCCGGACCCACCACCGCCACTTTGACGGCCAAACATATGAGCAATTTGTCTTCCCGGCATGGGTCACGATAATTTAAGCCATAAACCGCCGAAGACCCTCATCTATGCTAATGACAAGTGCCACGTAACCTTAGGTCTCTTTAACCCGAACGACATAGATATGGGTACGGTTCCATCTAACCCGTGCTCACGTCGCAACGACAATTTAAGCCATATGCGCAGGTCAAACTTCTCCCGAGTCTCATTTTCGTCACACAATTTCACATAACTCGGTTATGTTCAAGTTGGCTCTCAAGCCTCCAAGTTGGCAAGATCACGTATCCGCCCAGTTTTCTGGGTGCACCTTTGGGTTAATCCCCAAGGCTCCCTGTTGCAATCTACCGTGTAGAAAACCCGAAAAACAATCAATCGCACGGAGTCTTCTCCGGCATTTATGCAATGCAACATCACAGATCCAGAACAACATGTCCGGGTAGGCTTCACACATCATGCCTATGTCCGTTCTCGCTTACGGACTCTAAACAACGGGGACTTCACATATCTACCCGAAGGAACGCCTCCAACTCACCGCAAACGCGCGAGAGCGGGTTTCCTAGGCAAAGAAGGAGAGCTACACATGCTCAAGATGAGGATCGTTACCCTTGCGTTCTTCTTTGGCGCCATGGAAAAGTAAGCGGATGAAAAGCACCGCACTAGCTTTGCCTCCGTGGATTCAGAGTCGGATCGCGATTTGGAGCTTCGAAGCTCCTCCAATGGTCGGATCTAGCTTCTTCTTCCTTCCTTGGCTCTCCTCTCTCTCTAAGCTTTAGAAAGATAACAACTCATGAAAAGTGAGGGTTTCTAAGGCCCAATCCCGGGTATAAACCATTAGGAACAACCCCCAGCCATTGGATCACCAATTAAAGAAACGAACATCTTTGATTCGGGACTGAAATGTCCAATCTGGACCGAACACGGCATGGCACACGCTCGTGTCCAGGGCCGTATGCCTCATTCACCGTCAAAATTGACTCATCTGGAACAACACACGGGCATTGAACATGCCCGTGTTTGACCTGACATGCCTGTGTTCCACCTAACACGGCCGTGTGGCCGGCCGTGTCCCCCCATAGATTTAACCCGAAAACAACCCGAACAATGCACGGGTTCTAGGACACGCCCGTGTCCTTGCCCGTGTCTACCTAAACTTGCCTAGGCTCTAGGTCGTGTACAAGGTCTCGACACTCGACATTTCGTCGAGCGAAGATCGTCGACCTAACGACACGGCCGTGGACACGCCCGTGTCCAAGGCCGTGTGTCTTGTCTCGACACATCGTCGAGCACAATTTGTCAACTCCCGGGATGAGTGTCGACACGGGTCGACACGCCCTGCGATACGCCCGTTGTCGCAGGCCGTGTGCCATGTCTCAACACTTCGTCGAGCGCAGAGTGTCGACTTTGCGGGCTGAGTGTCGACACGGGTCGACACGCCCTGCGAAACGCCCGTGTCGCAGGCCGTGTGCCCAGTCTCGACACAATGTCGAGACCGAAATGTCGACTTCGCCGGCTGAGTGTCGACACAAGCTTGACACGCCCTGGGACATGCCCGTGTCCCAGGCCGTGTGCCTCCTGCCAGAACCCAAAACTGGCTCAAAACGTCCCCCATCGCTATTTTGAGTATTCAGGGCGTTACACAAACTCTACCGGATTGGGTTCCCCACCCAATAGTGGGTTTCTTAGCGTAATGTGGGCGTTAAGAGGAATCCTTCATCGGACGAGAGCCCGGTCAAATAGTCTTAGCGTTCAGGTGAGCGATATTCCTATAGCTAGGTGAGCTCATTTTAGTGGAACCTCCACGACCAAGTCTCCGCCTTCATTAATTGGAAACTTAGGATCTCTTTTTATTAAAAGTTTATTTTAGTTCAAATTTTATTCGGTGCCATCGAACTAAGCTCTTCATCGGCTCCATGTTTTAATTTCTTTTAATTTTATTGCCTTTGTTTTTGTTCATATATAAAAAATCAACCCGACAAGTTAATTATTGGTAAAATAATAGTCCCCTCCGGGGAAGAGTAGAAATAATCGAACCGACACCAAGAACAATACGACCTCGATATTCCACACCGGAATATCCTGTACTACACACGGTAGGTGCACTTGCCTCCTTTCGTTAAAACTCGATTTCACTGTTTTATATCCAACTAATAAATCCGCGCGCCCCGTTTTCTAAATAAAAACCACATCCACCTTTTCTAAATAAAACAGCCCCGGGGCGCCCCGAGCTCGTAATATTTTTTGGAGTTTTAACTACGCATCACCCGTGGTTTTTACTCATGCACGAGCGAGTATGCTCGTGCGTGAAGAAAAATGCACGGGTAACCACAGAGCACTGGAAAACAAGATAACTAAGAGGAACTGTGCATTTTACTCACGCACGATTAACCCTAGAGAGCTGGAAATCTCGGTAAGTAGGTGGAACTATGTGTTTTACTAGCTCAAAGGCACTTCTTCCCGTACATGAACAAATCACACAATTAACCACAGAGCGCGGGAAATTCGAGAATAATATATAGACCGTGTGATTCCTTATCGCATGGTTTGGCCGAAACCATGCGGGAACAAAACACACGGGTAGATCAGACGTCCCCAGAATTGCTGTGTATAACACACGATTACGCAGAAATAGTGCGTGAGGAAATTTGCACGACCGTGCATTTTACACAGGAACTGGAATTGGAATTCCGGACATCTCGACCACCGGTAGAGCAATAAATCCATCCAAACAATCATATAAGTCATAACAAACAAGTGATAGGAGCTCAAAGAACCTACCCTCCACACAAGAGTGCGCAATCGCACACCACATTGGGCCAAAACAATGAACTATTGGCAAAGTGAATACCTAAAGAAAAATATGACTTTTCCAACTGAAAAGGTAGTGCACAAGCATGATAATAAGCCCAGATGAGTTCGAAAAACATTATATAAATCAGACTCATCACACCACCAGACTTAAACATTTGCTCGTCCTGAGCAAATCATCACTAAGCGGAGTTTAAGAAAATTAGTTGACTAAGCAATTGCATAGATACAGTACAATGCAAAGTCATACCCTCATGTACAAAAAGCAATAGTAGAAAATTCATCTGTGCATTCATAATAATTTCTAATTCCTGTAAACATAAAGAAGATATTAAAAATACTCCTAAAGTGAATCACGGTGAATCATTCATCTGTGCATAGAACGAAAGCAGGAGGACAATGAGGTGTGCATTGTCAAAGATCAGGTCTCGGGAGAATCTCCAAAGGAATCCACCAATGTCAGTAACCATATGCTTGCCCGTCCACACTCTCTCCACAACACTAGTTTGACTCAAGCACGAATCTGTAGGATTTGGAGTATAATATAGGCTTAGGCGAAGGCAGGGTATACAAAGATAAACAAGATGGACACGCACACCCAAGATGTGGCCGCCTGAAAACACTCACAACTATACTCAATGGACAAACACGTGCGGCGCACCACTAGAGTTGGACTTTTGACGGTGCGTGCACGCCCGTAATGAACACAATACAACAAAATTTGACAGCTCAAAAACAATAAATTTTTTTTCTTTTCTTCTCTTTTATTCCACATTACGAATTTTCATTTCATTTACTATTATATAATTTTTTCTTTTTATCCAAATAGCCAAAACAAAATACGAAAACACGACAACACCACAAGCTGCACAAACACCCACATAACTGCCACACATAACGGATACAAACTATAAAAAACAAACTAACTGAGCGACCATATTCGGACGTGTGTGTAGGAAAGGCTATATCGCTTTGGTAGCGAGGTGTAGGTATGTCAAAGGAAGGGACAGGAACAACGGGGATCGCAACAGATAGACGTCAGGAATGGTACAAGGCTCAAACTAGACAAAGTGACGGCCTACATCACATGCGCACTTGACTAACCATTTACCCATGCTTCGAGAGTAGCTAGGGGCAAGTTGTTAGCCACCGAGAAAGACAACCCTTCCTCCCGACTCTAGCAATACGAGGCTATTGAACTCCCACACACAATACTACACCACCGTTTGATTCATAACCGGATTCGAAACTAGAGTACCGTAAACAAAATCTACGCTAATAGAAAATAAAAACTATAAGCATATAAAGAATTTTAATCTACACAGACTCTAAGTGAGCATGAGTGCATGCCTAGGAACACTCTTGGAGTCAACATTTTACTCCATCATGCAATCCTAAGTCAACACAACATTCTTTACTCTATGCACAAATGATAAACAATCTCGGCACATGCAAGTGCTTAAGTACACGTTCTCAAGTGGGTGCTGTGGAGTGCAATGCAAATGCAAATGATATAATAATAAAAGCTTCTAGTATGCGAGTGAAATATGCACATCAACGGATAATAACTCGATACTCTCCCCCACCAGGCTTAATTTATGTAACCTAACACAAGATTTGCAATAAAAGCAATGAAATATAAGTTGGGGGAGGGGTTACCCATACTCAGCAAATGAGCATACCAGAAGACGCGAGAGCGCTTGAAGCTAAACCTGCAAAAATTTCACTCACTCCTCCATGCAAGTGAAGGGCTAACCTGCAAATGAACTCCAGCAAAAATTATATATATAGTGGCAATATCAAATTAAATCTAAGCTATGCTTGCAAGTTATTCAGCTAAACAAAATCATCACATATCCAAATAAATGAAACAAAGTAGCACATGTAGGTCGGGTACTGAAAAATATAACTACTAACCACCATGGGGACGAAGCCCCAACTGAATAATGTTAAGTACATAATCTGTCAAACAAACAAAAATGCAAACATAAAGAAACACATAAAACCCCATCTAGGGAGAGAAGCAGTAATCACTGGGGCTGATGAGAAGAAGATGGAGGCGGAGGCGGCGTACGGACACATGAAGTAGAAGCATGAGCGGGGGAAGTAGGGGGAACTTGAAGAAAGTCAACAAGGCGCATCATCATTCCGTGTTGCTGGCGCATCAGCTCCTCCATCTGCATCTGCCATGCATAGGAGTCGGGATAATCCTCCGCGAAACACCTACAATGTGGGGCAGAGGAAAAAAGAAAGCACTGGGGCCAAGGGCACGGGATGGACCGAAGCGGCATCGTCGGGCCTGCGGGACTCTGAAGAGGATCCAACATAAGCAGAAGAAGCCCTAGCCAGCTGCGCACGCTCCACTGTACGAATATAGTAGCGCCAGGTACCGCCAACAGAAATAAGACATACCAGCCTGAAGGCGATCATTATGGCTACTGAGATGAAATCGCCGCGGAAGATGGGAGTCATGGCAGACAAAGCATCAAAAATATCCAATCCCTTGGCGATTCACGTAATAAGGTGCGAACCACTGATAGCCTTCAGAGGGACATACATAGACTGGTGGATGAAGTAATCATCAAGGACCTAGCCGAGGTGGATAGGAATGTTGTGGTGCATACTATAGAGGTAGAGTAGGTCTGACCACCCTGCTACATTCTGACTCATCGAGCGGTCGGTGATGCTGTGCCTGATTAAGTGTTGAACATAGCAGAGTGTGTGGGAGATTATATGGGATGACTTGGCTGAACGCATCTCATACGGTTGTGACAACCCGGTGATCTCCTGCCAGAATATGTGGGGAGATACACTAGTTGGGAACTCATAGGGTCGGAACAGAATGTCCGACTCCGTGAGTTCGCCGACCGTGTATATCCCCTCATAAATGGCGAGCATACCCACATTGATACTGTAAATACGGAAGTTCATCCGGAATGTTACAGCTGTGGACTCACCGGTGGTCGCGTCGCGTCATTCTATAATGCGGAAGGCAGAGAGGAACTCGAGCATGAGGTCGCGAAACCCGGTCTCCACAATGGAGAAGAGGTGACGCCACGAACCCACGTCGAGCAAATGGTCCACATCAAGCTTTAGACTGACGATCGCGAGCTCCTCGTCCGAAACGTAGCAAAAATCCAAAAATGGTTTCTGGACCAACCGTTCAAATCGCATGACCATCTCAGGCCGCCCAAATCGAAGCAGCCACTCTACTTCTTCAGTATCAACCAGCACAACTAGAGCTTCACCTAGCCCCACAGGAGCCGCATTCCGCCGAGAGGAGGAGGAAGCACCATTGGAGCCACGCAACTTGCTAACCACCCACTTAAATCCCATGGCAAAGAAGAGAGAGGGGAGTGGAGAAAGAGGAGAAATTGGGGGAGGATTCATAGGAGAATAAGGAGATCTCGTCGGAGAAAATGGAGGAGAAGCGGGCGGTTGCAGCAGCAGTACAGGAGCTCGGGATAGTGTGCGTACAAAATGCTCGACCGAGCATTTTTATAAATAAAAATGCACGGTTGCGCATTTATACCGCGCACATTTTCCCCAAACCGTGCGTTTTGCCCAAACAGCCGGATTCGACTAATTTTCTCTGGGAATCCTCATACTGCAAAAACAACGCGAGAAACAATAGCAAATAAAACAATGAACCTCCCGAGAGACTAGGCAATCTGCCCGAAATAGGCGCAAACACACAAAATTCTCGCAAGCATGCATTAAAGCTAAAACAATCTATACAACACGTAAAATAATTTTTAAAAACAGTAAAAAAAACTAACTATACCTACTCCTAGATAAGTACCGGGGTTATTGTCCAGCCAACACGACTTATTCGGCTAACGAAAAGT
The DNA here is from genome assembly GCA_039583875.1 of Platanthera guangdongensis. NCBI lineage: Eukaryota > Viridiplantae > Streptophyta > Magnoliopsida > Asparagales > Orchidaceae > Platanthera > Platanthera guangdongensis. Next base: position 47,978,338 of record CM077155.1, read on the forward strand.
TCTAGCTAATGGGCCTATGAAACAAAAGAAGTACAGGTAACTGGCCGAATATCCATTGCGGTAGCGAGTACCGATACAGAGATAATGCAGTTACCCCTCTACCTAAATAATAATAGCTGCACAACTAAGGTAGGGGAAATAGGAAACAAGAAGAGGAGGAGCAATGATCATCACTAATCTCATCAAAAGCTAGATCCTTACTTAGCAAGGCATTGTACACCGCAGGTCCGCATGAGACTATTGCGATGATAGGGACTTCGGCTGCGAAGGAGGTATGAACCTTCTCACATAGGCAAAGTCACTCGCTGACGGCTTGAGCATAAGGCTCATCGTCTTCCCAACGTACCCTTGGAGACTCAACCCACACAGGCTCTGATAAATAAGGGGGGTCAAGTAATAAATGAGAGGAAAAACTAAAATGTAAACAATACGGGAGAGTGATCCTGGTAACACTCTCAGCAAGATCCGAGCACAAATCACTGTCTATATCATATGAGTCATATCGGGGGGGGGGGGGAATCCGAGAATTCGAGGTCAGTAGTAGTAAGAGGGACCGCCTCGTCTAATAAGGAGGTACAAACCTCCGCATAAGAAAGGGGATAATCCTCATCCCACTAGGGTGCGTCATAGTGTTCCGAAGATCCACATTCTACGTCGGAGATAGTAAAATCCTCATCCCACTTTCGCGCAACCTCAGGGACCTAACCACCAATAAATACGGAATCATCAGTCGACTCACACAAAAAAGGAGTAACACAATCAAGCAAAAATTGCGGAGGGTCAAAACTGCTCTCGAAACCTTGCATTGAATGAGCAGATCCCATGGCAAAATCATCTGCTGACACCTCCCCGTCGATGGGAACAATCTCTTCGTCCCATACAGGAGCACCCAAGTGTTCCTGATCCTCTTTTTTCCAGCCAACACCAGAGTGATCATCATCACTCAAGGGAAGCTCGTAAAAAGTGAGTGAGCGACCCATGAAAGAACTATAAGCAGCGAGAGATTATTCGAAAATCTCAATGGGCAAAGAACGATCAAGATGTGCAATGTCAGTGTATGGGTCCTGCAGTACCCTGGTAGGCCTGTCCACAGTAGTCCTGCGTAAATGCGGGGTTGTTGCGCACATGCCCTCAAAAGGATAAAGCTTGCACAGACGGGGGCAATCCTTCATCATGTGGCCTATACCTTGACATAGCAAACACATAATACAAGGCTCAACATTTAACATAGCCAAGGCATTGATGTATCGGCGCAAAGTGTCATATAGATGGCACTCAGCAACAGAGTACATTGCGAACAAAAATATTTTCCGAATGGGTGATACACAACTTTGAATATAAATAACACGGACCCGCTTTCTAAATCAAAAATCAGAAAAGGGACAAAAAATAAACAAAAAAACAGTAAGCAACTAAAATAATAAGAAGAACAATAATCGCAAGACTTCCTTTCTGAATACTCACACGACAGTGTTCCCCGACAACAGCGCCAAAAATTTGATGCGCTTACGACAAGTGTACCGCTCACATAAGTAATATAAAATGGAGAGGCTTTCCCAGGTATCAAATCTCTGAAGGAAAACCGCAAGGTGGAGTTGCCATTCAAGAAGGACTTGAGATTGAAGTCCTTAGGTCGAGGTCACTAAGGGGTTTGGCTTTAGAAGCAAGAAAATAAAAGCTAATTAAATCTATTCTTATGCAGGTCGTTATGCGCTGCTTCGCTCGACGGAATGGAGGAAAATACAGGCTTAGGAAACGAGTAGAATAGTGTATTGAGGGTCTCAATCACTTCGTCGCAACACGCTACCCTAGCGATCGCTAGAGCGGCAATACCAACTATGGTGGCGGGTGGAAATATGGGCATTGTAGAGGCAACTAAAGCGGTAAAATGATAAAGATTAACATAGACCTGAAACTAATAATGCTTATAACTAAAGTGACACATCAACTATATATAAAGATTTATCCGCGCATATACAGTAACAAAGCAAGAATAAGTCAAGAAATCGACCGAATCCGAAGGCTCGTCGAGGAGTCACGGAAGGAATCGCTAGGTTGTCAATCCGCATTCAAGCTTGGTCTTCAACTACATCCGGGGTAGAGAAGGCTGTCACTGCCCTCCAATGGACCTATCTTCTTCGTGTCATGATCCGGAAGAAGGTTGCAAGCTTCCCTTCGTTTGATGTATATGGCGTCAAAACTTACAATAGAGCTAGAAAGTGAAGGAGCAGGCTGAGTGATGCGTTGGCAAGTGTACCGATCGTAGTCAAGTAATAAAGTTGAGGAGTTGAATCCCCGGATATCGATCTCTCGAGGAGTGCAAGTAGGGATTGTGATTTCGCTATTGAAAAAGTGATTGCAAGTGTTAACGTAAACAAAGGGTGTTGCGATTTGTAGTTTCCTAGCTTTAACACTAATAAGCCTATTGCGGGTCGCTGTCACCACGTCTATCTGGTGGATTACTCAAGAGTAATATGAAAGATGGATGAGCTAATGAGGGTCGCAATCACCTCTTCGCCACGCACGCTTCTAGCAATCTCTAGAACTACACTATCTCAACAAGAACGTGAAAAACTGAGGCTCAACAACACAATCATGATCTAAGATATAACAACACATAGACATGCTAAAATACTTAAAATAAACAGTGTTCTAAAGCTACAATCAAACAACCACAAGTTCAGAACAAAGTTACCACAAGAAGAGGGAGTGAAATACAACTAAACGCATGAAGGATTTCCGAGATTCGCGGCCAGAGCCAAGGGTTGTCAGGCCTTGTCCGAGCTCGGTCTACGGATGATGCCAGGGGTCCAGAACGGCTGTCATCTCCTTCCAATTACCCACCTTCTTCATGAATAGTCACTGGGTTAAATTTTTCTGGAGAACTCCATGGATGCAGCATCTTATGAGCTTGAAACGGAGCTTGGAGTGTGGAGGAGAAAATGGTGGCCGGAGATGAAGCTACTGCAAGCTTTTGTAGGGAATAAGGTGGTCAGATAAACTCTCCAAGGTGGAGAGAGAAAATATCAGCTAGAGGTAAGTTTCCCCGCTTAAAGGAGCTGAAAAGGCGGTTGGGTCGGACTGGATCAGAACTCCTTCGAAACTATCCTCAGGAAGAAGAAATCTGCGCTTTAAATAGAAGCATGTCAAAAAAAATAGGTGTGCATGATTTGGCCCACGACCGTGTGGAAACCGTGCGATTTTAACTTTCAGAACAATCCTGCGGAAGGAGGAGCATTTACCCGTGCATTTTACTCGCGCACGGACGTTTCCACCTATGTGTGAAGGAAATCGCACTGGTAGCAACAGAAAGCAGGAAGTCAGGACAACACAACGGAACCGTTCGTTTTACTCGCGCACGGGCACTGCCGCCCGTGTGTGAACAAATTTAATGATTAACCATAGAATGGAACAAACAAGCAAACAAATAATAAAGCTACAGGAAAACCATGCGTTTCCTTCATGCACAGTTCCTAAGAAACCCTGCGTTAACCGCGTGTGAAGATCATAGGGCTCAGCTCGACGTTTCTCCTGCACAAACAAAACGCACGATCAAGAAGAATGGTGTTCTAAGAAAATGCACGACCGTGCGTTTTCCTCAAATTAGAATTCCTACCTTGGGAATAACGCACTACTTGCACAACAATGAAACCAAGCTGGGGCACAAGCTTCCAGCACCAAAATGCAATCAAAATCAAACAGAAAGAGCCATGGGGAGCACCATGTGCATACCCCCAACAACAGAATGCGCAATTGCACACCCTTGGGCCAGAATAGTTCACAAAATGGTCATAGACCGAACGATGCAAATAGATGCAGCAGCCCCTCCACCACCACCTTAAGATGATCCAGACGCCGAAATGCAACAACGTAAAGATTTCAGGCGACATGACGACTACTTGACCGCTAATGGAAGGCAACGTTACAACCTCCATCCGCAGTGCGCGAATCCTACTTAAAGACTTATTTGAAGACCATTTCAATTACTTTAAATGCTTTATTTAATTTATAACATGTAATATTTTAATTTCTTGCACTTTAATTTTGGTGTGCATATAAACAGTTTGGTGTGTTACTAACCATCCGAATTGATGAGGTTTCATCTCAATCTTGGATGGTTGGATCTACTTTGTAACTCCTATATAGGAGGATTATTAAGTAAATTAGGAAGTAAAAAAGGAAACCCTAAAATCAGCCTTCTCTATGACAATTTCGGCCTTGGCTTGTGACTAGCCGCCGCCCCTTGCAACCCTCTTCTCCATCTTGGCCTCCCCTCTTGTGGAGCCTCTGGTGTGGTTTCTTGGTTCGACTCTAAGTAATAAGGACAACAACCCCACTCGGTGCGACGCTGGTGGATCCATTCGGTGTGACGCCGGTGGAAATTATTGAGAGAGTGATTCTCCCACAAGTTATCAAGTGTGCTTTCTACCAACGGGTTGGGTAATCACTCCACATCCTCTAGTGCTTCTGCTCTTTATATTTGTGGAGGTTGATCCATCGTGTTCTTTGTGATTTTAAATTTCAATCGTTCTCAAATCTCTGAATAAAATTGTTATTGTCCGTCTTTCCATTTTCTGGACCGGGTAGGTCCATTTTGCTTGAGCGGATCTTGGCCTATAGCCTTGGTCTTGCCCTCAAAAAGGACTGGCAACATTTGTGTTATCATGGGGAACAAGTCGACTCATTTTTCATCCCTGTTTTAGAGTCGATCATTCTACGATTGTGTTTATGAATTTTGTGCAAAACGGTTACATATTGAGGGCGATAGATGTTTGTGTAGGTGCGGCGGATCAAGAGTGTGTTGAATGATGAACTAGAGCCTTCTCTTGTGTAGACTGACGTTAGCGACATACGCTACATCAATTTGGTATCAAAGCGAGGTTGTTTCAACCTATATGTTGCAAACGTCCTCGCTCTCATTCGTTGGCATGAATCAAAAAAGAAAAAAAATATTTCTAGTCTGCAATTAGCGGTCTAAAACTTTATTTCTCTGCGAAAATATAAAAAAAAATTTCACGTTCCTCGTTCCAGTCACTTCAGGAAAATTTCAAAATATCTTGTTTTAACTGTAAGTCCAGCCAAAGAAAAAAATCCTCTTTCAAAATTTTTGTAACCCTATATGTGCACTAGACTAGGAACAGAGTACACTACACCGTCATCATCTAGAATGGCTGTGAATGAGAACGGTGATGCAAATACCGAGGCTATTGAGGAACTACGAACTGAGATGACATAGCTTATGACCATGTTAGCCCAAATCCTACTAAACCAAGAATGACAGCCTCCACTCATTAATGTGAGACCGCCTAACCTGCATCAACCAGTAAATGATTCTGACTCTGATGGGAACTCTCCCCGATTGCCTCATCAAGATCGTCACCCCGAGCGTGGCTTCAATATTACTAGGGCCATTAAAATTGATGCCCCCACCTACGACGGCATGGGAGATCCCTAGATCTTCCTCACCTAGGTAGTATACATGGAATGTTACTTCTAATGGCACACCCTTGCAAGCCTTTAAAAGGTCCAAGTTGCCAGGATGATGTTAACTAGGCGTGCTAAGACATATTGGCTAAATGAGGAGTGTAGACTAGGGACCGGGAATGGTGTCCCACTAGTTGGATGGCCCGTAATGAAGAACCTGTTGTCAGATCAGTACGTCCTCGTGTACCACCGTACACAGATGTTCGATGAGCTAGCCACCCTACAACAAGGCTCAAAATCAGTAGCCGAGTACATAGGCGAGTTAAAGGACCACTTAGTGCGTTGTGACCTTAGAGATGTTACCGAGGTTACTTTATCTAGGTTTCGAAAGGGGCTATATTTCGATATCCAAAGGAAACTCCTATGCTATGGACATAAGGATTTCAACACGACTTTCAATGCCACCCTTAACATTGAAAAACATCTTGCCTCTAAGGCTCACTCCCGTTATTCCCAAGCGAAGGGTAAGCCCACACTAGGAGCGTGCTCTTCCACATACTAGGATAAAGGGAAATTTCGGTCCAACGAGTCTAAATTGGTACTTATCACAGCTAGGAACGCTAGGAATCCCACCAGTGAGCGTATCCCTATAGGGAAGGTTAGTAAGTCCAATACCACTTGTTATGCTTGTGGTGTTCAGGGCCACTATGCCTTTGAATTCCCAATAAAGACTACGGCCATAGCCCTATTATATTTGACTACTGACCCCTCCGATTTAGTTTTTGAGGCGGCTAAAGAGAGTGAACTAGATGGTGTCCCGAGTGACTTGGATGACGAACGCCCCCTTATGGTGATGTGTTGTATCTTGACCAGTCCTCGTCCATTAGATGATGCGTTGTATCTTGACTCTTTCCACCTTGTGGAAGGAAACCTTATTCCTTAACCTTGAGAAGTGCATATTCTATGTTCCAGAGGTAGAGTTTTTAGGTTATATAGTCGGGTCTGAAGGAATTTGAGTTGATCCTGGAAAGGTTCAGGTGATTAAGGACTGGCCCAAACTGACTAGCCTACGAGAGGTGCGTAGTTTCCATGGTTTGTCTACTTTCTATCGCTGCTTCAAACGAGACATTAGTAGCATTATGACACCTATTAGTGACTACATGAAGAAGGGTGAGTTCACTTGGACGAACTCAGCCACCTTTGTCTTACAACATATTATGAAGCTCATGACCGAGGCACCGGTGTTACGTCTACCTGACTTCACCAAGGTCTTTGAACTTACCTGTGATGCATCAGGGGTGGGAATAGGATGTGTTTTACATCAAGGTCTCCCGGTCAGTTATTTCAGTGAGAAACTAGCGGGCGCTAAATTGAATTATTCGAACTATGATAGAGAGTTTTATGCCGTTATTAGATGTTTGCAACATTGGAGGAACTATCTCCTCTCAAAGGAGTTTGTGATCCTCTCTGATCACAATGCTTTGTGTTTCATAAATGGTCAGCATAAAATCAGCCCGCGTCACGCAAAGTGTGTAGCTTTCTTGCAAGGGTACACATTTAGTCTTAAGCATCTTAAGGGGTCTGACAATCGAGTTGCCGATACACTTAGCTACCTTACCCTTCTGCTATCTACCATGCAAGTCAATGTTGTACGATTCGAACAAGTTAAGGATGAATACGCCACTTGCACAGATTTCCACGAGATGTATTTCTCCGCCCAGGATAGCTCTCTAATGACCATATCTGCATTTATTCTTAGGGACGGTTATCTGTTTAGGCACGGGAAGTTGTGTATTCCACGATCCTCTTTACGACACCACATTATTTGGGAATTACATAGCGGAGGTCTGAGTGGATGATGCGTGTAAATCGGCAAGCGCACCGGTCGCACAAGTAATAAAGTTTTGTGAATAAATCCCCGAGTGTCGGTCTCTTGAGGAATGCAATTAGCGTAGAACGGCAACAATACAGAGAATATCGTTATGAGAGTTATAAAAAGAAAAAAAAGGAAATAAAGGAATTGGGAGATTGTGGATGTTTGATCTACTGAACTAGTAAAAGCTATGTGGGTCGAAGGCACCACTTCGCAAGGTGGAGTGGGTTTGTCGGCCGCGATGCCAAACTTCAGCTAGACGAGTGGAAGGGAAGCTAATGGATTGAAGTGTTCTTATGTGGAGTGCAATCGGATAAGACACGGGAATGGAGTGGATGTGGGGTGAGCGAGAAACATTCACAGACAATACTCACAAGCAGAAGAAAATACTAACATTCCATTAGCTATAAATTAAACTTGATGTTCATGGATGGAAATGTTCATTACACTGCTCAAAACATTCAAACTACAGAGGAAGGGGAAGAGGTGTTAACCAAAAGATAGTGAAGATCCACCACGGGTCATGGCCGGAGTAGCGAGTTGTCAATCCGCTTCCGGGCTCAGTCCAAGGAGGCTTCCGGTACCAACGAGCTATCACCTCGAAGGCTTTTAAGTCTGTTCTCTAGGTTGTCTACTTCACCAACTTCGGAGGAAAGCTTGGAGTTGAAGTCATCAATGGCCCAGGGCTTCGCCGGAGAGTTGAAAAGCATAAGAGTAGTTGGCAATGGCCTCCCGACGAAGGTGGAGGTGATGGAGCAGCTGGAGAAGTGAAATGGCGATTCCCGCGCACTCTCCGATCGCAGTAGATGACAGGCGTTGACCTAAATCGCGGAGCAGAGCCTTAAATACGGATGCAGCAGAAGCAGTGTGCACGATCAGTGGAGCACGACCAGTGGTCGTGCGTACTGTCGGTCGATGATCGTGTGACTTTTCAAAATAGACCTGCAACCTGGACAAGAAGCATCAGAATATATGCGCACGAGTAGTGGCGCACGAGCAGTGGTCGTGCGCACTACGGCCAGTGCTCGTGCGATTACCTAGACAGGATTAGGAAAAAGGGTGTGTAATGCGCACGATCAGTGGCGCACGACCAGTGGTCGTGCGCAATAAGTCCAGTGGTCGTGCGCAGTATTCCTGGATCGTTGGTGTCTCCCGAGCGGTTCCGGAGCACGTACACGACCCCTGCACCAGCAGAAGAGGAAGATAGGCCACCAAAACGTGCACAACACATCCCCGAGATAATGCTAAAGAATAACAAAAATACAGAAACACAGAAAGCACACAAAAACGGGCCTACAGTGCACTTAATCGTGAAATAGGTACATAAGCACAAATAAGCAATAAAGGCTCTCAAGTGTAGTGCTAAGACGATAAAACTATCCCAGATGAGTCCAAAAATCAGTGTAAAATATGGACTCATCACACCCCAGACTTAACCATTTGCACGTTCCGAGCAAATCATCACTCCATTGACTAGAAAATAGCTAACTCGCTCAGAAATTTCAAAAAGAAGTAAGACGAGAAATCAAATACATCATGAGAATAGAAGAGATAATAGAAAAACTTTTTAATTATACGATGTAGTTTAAACTATTCGACATACATAAACAAATATTGTAATTGCCAAAATTAGAATTCTGGAGGATCTTGCGATCATGTGTAGGAAGAAAGTAGGCAGGCCACTAAGGTGAGCATTTCCAAAGTTCGGGGCTCAGGATCACCTCCAAAGGAATCCACCAATGTCGGGGACCATATGCTTGCGCGTTCACACTCTCTCCACGGCGCAGGTGAGACTCAAGCGTGAATCAGTAGGACTTGTAGGATACAATGGGGCTTAGGCGAAGGCTTGGTAGTCAAAGATAAACATGAAGGCTCTATGCAACCAAAGCGAGCTAATAAAACCCAAACCAATACAGCCACTTAGAAATGAATGAGACACACGCCCCCAGACTTAGCTTGAAAACTGGGTGTGAACACGGCTGAACCCGACCAAAAATCAATAAAGAGGATGGGGATCGAAATCTCAAAGCAATTCTTTCATATTTTTCTCTCTTGCGCTTATCGGCGTTTTATTGTTTTGTTAAATTTCTTTTTCTTTTGTTGCGCTAGCAATCCCCGAACGGAGCAATGAAAATGTGAATGAATTCAGCACCCACAAAAACAATGTCCACTTATCACAACCTCGGCAAACAGTAAATACAAATTAGCTCAAGCATTTGATTGCGATGGTGGGTTTAGCTTCAGGTCTTGGTGAAAGTGAGTGGAGCTGGATCAAAGGAAGGGTAGGCACAAATTTGGCATGCAACGGTTAACAGGTAGGAAAATCTAAAACAAGGCTCAAACTAGCCAAAAGGAAGGCCTACGTCATGCTCACGCTTGACTAACCGTGCACCAATGCTTCGAGAGTAGCTTAGGGCAAGTTCTTAACCACCAAGAAAGATGAACCTTCCTCCCGACTCGAGCAATACGAGTCTAGTGGCGGCTACACACATTCCTACATTATCGTTCGATTACCCCAGATTCAGATTTTGAGCAGTACAAACAATAGTTACGGTTGCAGAAAAAGATAAATCTACAAGCATAAAGAAAAATTAATTCTATCTAAATCTACACAAACCATGAGTATTCGATTAGGAGCACTTCATGAGTTTCAAACTACTCAATTTTGAAATCCTAAGCCAATACCACTATTTTAAAGTTTACATAAAAACAATAAATTTGACTCGGGTTGTGCGTGTGGGTAAGAGTGCACTCGTGTGGGTGATTCAGTGTGTGCAACATAAACCAAGAAATAAGTAAATAAGAAACTAGTATGCAACAGAAAATGTGGTGTGGTGACCATAGGCATGCTCTCCCCCCCAGACTTAAAGTCAACAACTAAAAAACAATCAGCATGTCATATTTGATAAAAAAGCTAGGGTAGGAAGTACCTATGCTCAAAATTGAGCATACCAGTCGTGCAATGAGATGTCCAAGTACGGTCAAGTTGCCGCACCTCAAATATTCCTGCACCTGCGATTGAAGGATGCCAGCCAAACAAAATATGTAAATAGGAATATATAAAAAGAAATCAAAACACAGTATAAGACCAAACGGTCCAACTTGGGTTGTCTCCCGAAAGCACTTTTGTTTACCGTCCTTAAGGTGGACCAAATACCTGTATTAGCAGTTCAAATAGAGAGTTCTTGGCAGTAGAAAAAGGAAACAAAATTAAAAGTAGAGAAACCAGCATTCAACAAGTAGCGAGAAAGAGGATGGAAAGAGGAATGAGGGTGGTGCAATCAGCTATAAGCAGATTTATGGTAAGTCTCTCCGGTGGGATGCGAGAGAACAGCAGATTGTCTTTTTGCATTCGGGGTAGGCATTGTCCCATTACTGCGAGTGCACTCTTTCTCGCGTCGGAAGGTAGCGTAGCGCTCTCCGCGTAAACGCTTGGCCTCTTTCAGTTTCTCCACCGTGGGAGACTTCCAATGGAGGTAGGCTGTGGGGTTTCTTGGTGTCATGGTTTGTGGCGGCCTATCCGGCACCGTGACGGCAACCGGATTTGCCCAAGCTACAAATCGCTTAACATAATTATACAAATTAGTGTCCAGGGATTTCTCCTGAATAAAACTTGGTTCGCCATGCTCAACAACAGAGTTGGCTGGCAGTAGAATGGTAGCCGTGGCTTTGGTACAATTGATCCCTTCGTGGATCAGTAGCTCTTGCTTCTCATCGACTTCCTGAGGGAGTCCTTTCTTTGGCGTCGCCTCCAGATGTGCTTCCAATGCGGGGAGACCTAAATCCAGCTTGATATCTGTGACACTCAGAGAATTGTTATTTTGGATGGGAGAAGAATGTATGGATGTGTTATCGAGGGTGGACTCTTCGTTTGGCCAAGTGACACGGCCTTTGGAAAAGTCGAGGGATGCACCACTGGCTGTTAGGAATGGGACTCCTAATATAGGAATGGAGTTATTGTCCGATGGTCCCAAAACCTGGAAGTCAGCGGTGATACTTTTGCCGTTATCCTCGATTTCAACTTCCCGAACACCTCCCTCAGTGTCAACCAAATTGCCATTCGCTAAGATAAGCCATTTCCGATTTTCAATGTCGAATTGTAAGTGCATCTTCGCAACATCTTGCAAAGTGAGGATGTTGCTGGACGCCCTGGAATCGCATAATGCTGGAGTTTCGATTTTTTGATTTTACAATTGATGACAAGTTCGTTGCGGTTTCCCGAATTGTCCTCCCAATGGCGCTTACCCTGTTCATGGGGGTTCTTTTCAGTGTTACTCGGTAAGGTGCCTTGGGTGCGCTCGAAAACCACTTGAGCCAATTGGCCCAATTGTGCCTCCAGTTTGCGCATCGAGGCGGCCTGATTTGTCATGTTGGTTTGGGAAATCTCAACGAACTTCTCAAACATCTCTTCCAAAGAACTTTTCTTAACGACGGGGGACCCTTGGCAATAATTCGGTTGAGGCGGCCTCGGTTGGCTTCCGGAAGCATACACATCATTTTGATGCTACCCCGGTTGCCATCTTTGGCCTGATGTGTTAGGATTCCAAGAAAAGTTGGGGTGATTTCTTACCCCCGGGTTGTAAGTATTCCCGTAAGGAACTCCCCTATTTTGATTGGCAACAAAAATAACAGACTCATTCATAAACAAAGATTCGTCTAGTACCTCAACTCCTAAGCATTCGAAGCTGTGGTGATCGGTGCTTCCGCACCCTTGGCATGAGATTTCCATCACTGGGGCGGCAGGAGCAGGCTTGGGGATATCCAAGGCACACACTCCACTGGTGCTTCGTGGGATGTTTCTTCCGGCGGTCCAGTAAAAACTATGGGTGGAGGTGTCTTGTAAGACTCTCAGAGCATCATCTGGAGCAAGATTCATGATGGTTCCTCCGGAGGCAACATCGATCATGGCTCAGTGGTGGGGATCAATAGCGAAGTAGAAACTTTCGACTAGGTTCCACGTTTGGAATCCATGATTAGGGCACTTCCTCAGCAGCTCGTTGAAACGCTCCCAAACTTCGGCTAAACTTTCTTGATCGGCTTGCCGGAAGTTGGCTATTGCGCACCTCATGCTCACGATCTGATCCACCGGATGGAACTTAGGTAGGAATTTTGTGGTCAAAGCCTCCCAGGTGGTGGTTGTTCCAGGTGGGAGGGAGTGAAGCCATGTCTTGGCTTTGTCCCTTAATGAAAATGGGAAGAGGTGGATCTTGACTGTTTCGTCTGGTATTCCAGCATAGCGGAACGTGGCGCAGATTTCGGAGAATTCTGTAAGGTGAAGATGGGTGTCTTCAGTGGCCATTCCGGAGAACTGAGCGTTGTTCCGAATGATATTCAGAATATCTAGTTTAATCTTGAACTGTGGATTGGTGATAGCAGGTCCGAAAGCGGGGTATATGCTCCCGACAGTAGGTGTAGTATAATCCCTCATGATGCGGACCTGGGGAGGGTTCACTTCATTTTCTTCGCCTTTTCTGTCGACATGAGGTATCCCTCCAACTTGGTTGCCTGCATCAATATTAAGCTGGTCTCCCATTGGGGCAAAATTGATGGCTGCGACACGTTTTCGTGCTAGGAGAGTACGTTCGATCTCTGGGTCGTAGGCGACAAAATCTCTTGTAGCTCGGCCTTGCATTCACTGTGGCAAAAATTACACACTAGAAGGAAACAGCAATCAAAAAGAAACATTGAAAGTGTGAGTTATATCTGATATACTCTAGAGGGGGTGAATAGAGTATGGTGCTTGCTAAAAACTTTTACAACATTTGTTGTATTCAAATGTGAACAGGGAAGCAAATAATAAAAAGTAAATCTAAACACAGCAACTATCTAATCACAGAGCAACCTAGTCACAAACCACAGCCAGAAACAAAAAGAAAAACAAGCAACCAGAAGACACAAGGAGTGTTGGGTACATTGGTCAAATGTACCTGATTTGAAGAAGCCTCACCCAACTCAATGATATACATCATAATGTATTTGATGTATGTTTGAGTTACTTGTGCAGGTTAGGTATTCACTGGACTGAAGCTAAAACTTTCTAAGTCCATGTGTCGACACCTAGAGGGAAAGTGTCGACACTTGAGAAAGCTTGTGTCGACACCCAGACAAGCAGTGTCGACACTTGAAGTCATTGTGTCGACACCTGGGATGCAGAGTCGACACCAGACATAAAGTGTCGACACAAGGAGCTGTGTCGACACTCAGTGAAGAAGAATGCAGAGAAGCAGTGTCGACACTTAGCAGAAGTGTCGACACCTAGAGGAGCAGTGTCTACATCAGAAAGTGTCGACACTTGGAGTTGTGTCGACACTCAGCAAAATTCTGCAGAGACTAAGTGCAAGTGTCGACACCCAGCACAATGTGTCGACACTTAACCAGAAGAGTCAACACTTGAAGTATGTGTCGACACTCAGCACAATGTGTCGACACACAACCAAAAGAGTCAACACTTGAAGTATGTGTCGACACTCAACACAATGTGTCGACACACAACCAGAAGAGTCAACACTTGAAGAAAGTGTCGACACTCAGCACAATGTGTCGACACTCAGTTGAAGACTCAAAGAAAGTGTCGACACAAGGAGCTGTGTCGACACTTAGCTAAGAACAGAAATATCTACAAAAATATTCTAAGTACAAGTGTCGACACTAAGGGAATGTGTCGACACTCAGCTGAAGAATCTATATTGAAGACTTGTGTCGACACCAAGAAGCAGTGTCGACACTTGACAGTTTCAACACATGAAGATGTGTCGACACAAAGGAGATGTGTCGACACTTAGAAGAATTTAACAAGTTACAGAAGATCAAGTACTTGTGTCGACACTCAATTCCAAGTGTCGACACCTGAATAAGAATCTGTGTCGAGACATACAAGGAGTTGTGTCGACACCTTGAAGACTTGTGTCGACACTTACACAGCATGTGTCGACACTTGGTCTATAAGTGTCGACACTTAAGAACAGAAAGTCTCGACACTATCTGACAGTTAGAGAATTTCAAGAATTGACTGGATGACATGACAGCTGCCGTTCCAGCCGGTCTACAGCACTTGTCAGAGATGTCAGAAGTCAGTTATGAACCGGACCAGCCGGTTACCATGAAGAAGGCCTATAAATAGGCTCATACTGTTTACAGAAACTAAGGTTAATATTGTTAAGAGTTAACAGAAGAAGATTAAGTTCTGATTGAGTTCAGATTAATCTAAGAGATTTGTTCAAGTGGTTGCTGATCAAGTTATCCAAGTGATACAAATCAAGAAGATCTTGTTGTCCAACGGCAGATCTAAGAAGTTGGAGAGAGAGAGCTCCAATCAAGAATTCAGTCTTTGGAACTAGGCTGAGAAGAAGAATTCAGAAGCATCTGGATCTTAAGAAGCAGAGGTCAAGGAACAACTGCAGAGGATTCAGACTTATTCAGTTCTACTCAAGAAGCTTTGAAGGAAGCTAAGTCAGTTTGGATCTATCTGAGTTCTTCCAAGAACTCAGCAAGAAACTCTCAACTCCTCTCTTATTTTCTGAGTTGTTGAGTTATTTGTTGTAATACTATTTTAACTTGTAGGATCTTTGGATCTGAGTGCATTGTAAGCCTAAATTTATAAAGGCTGAGGGTAGGGCTTGATAGCCTGAGTGTAGGAGTTAAAGAACTCTGAGTGTAGGCCTTGATTGGCTGAGTGTAGGCCTGGGTGGCTGAGTGTAGGCCTTTGTGGCTGAGTGTAGGCTTTGGAGAAAGCTGAGGTGTAAGGCCTTGGGCCTGAGGTGTAGGAACCTATTTGGGTTCTGAGACAGTGGAGAAGTTTGGCCGAATCTAGTACACTGCTAGATAGGCGAAGGGGGAAAGTGGATGTACCCAAAGATTGGGGAACCACTATAAATCACTGTGTGTTGTGCTGTGAATGTGCTCTGTATGTTTGATTATTGCTGATTGCTGTAATAGACTACTTAGAAATCTGTGATATAACTGTTTGGCTGCCAACAAAGTTAGAAAAAGATTAGGTCACCTATTCACCCCCCCCCCTCTAGGTGTTTAGGTACCATATCTTACAAGTGGTATCAGAGGGTGGTTCCTCAAAACAAGGACTAACAGTCTAAGGAGATCCTGTTTGGCAGAAACAGTCTAGGTCAGAAAATAGCTTCAAGAAAATCAAGAACCATGGGTTCTTTTGAAAATCATAAAGAATTGGGTTCCATGAAATTACCTATTTGCAGAAAGGAAATTTTTGGGATCTGGAAAGAGAGGGTAAGGCTATTCATGGAGGCCTCAGACCCTAGAATATACATCACAGTAAAGGAAGGGCCTTATGTGCCAATGAAGATCTCAGTATTGGATGCAAATCAGAGGACTCCAAAGGATTTCTCTGAGATGACCAAGGATGAAATTGTCCTAGCCACTATGGACAAGAGGGCACAAAACATAATAGTGAGTGCCATTGATGATGCAACTTTTCAGAACTTAATTCACTGTAAAACAGCAAAAGAAATGTGGGATACCCTCATTGTCTATATGGAAGGTTCTGAAGAAGTTAGGCAAGATAGGAAGTCTTTGCTTAATCAAGAGTATGAGAGCTTTAGGCAAGGCAAGGGAGATAGCATCACTGAATGCTACAAGTAGTTCTATAGAATAGTTAATGAACTCATGTCTTATGGAAGAGAGTTCAGCAACTATGAACTAAATGACAAATTCCTAAGGTCCCTAACCAAAGATTGGGACACCAAGATCTGTGCCATAAGAGAAATGGCAAAGTTGGGAGAAATTCCTCCTCCTATACTGTTTGGCAAGTTATTATCATATGAGATGCAGCTGACAGTGAGGAAAGAGGAGGAGAAATCTACTAGGACTGAGCACAAGGAAAGGACTGTTGCCTTCAAGACAGAAGTTCCCAGAAAATGCAGAACTAAGTCATTAACTCCACCTCCAGAGGTAGTTGAATCTGAGTCAGAAGGGTCTGTCAGTACAAAGTCTACAAGCAGTGAAAGTGATGAAGACTTTGCTGCCTTCACTAGACACTTTCAGAAATTCCTGAAAAAGAAACAGTGGAGGTCCAGACCATCTACTTACAAGGGAAAAGAAGTCTTGTATCAGGAGAAAAAGCCTTCTAAGAAGGACAGGAAGAAGACAAAGACAAGTAAGGCAACTGGATCAAAGATTGTGTGCTACTGCTGTAATAGACAGGGCCATGTCATTGCTGATTGTCCTGAGAAAAGAAAAGAATCCAGTGACAGGAAAAAGACTCACCTCAAAGGGAAGAAAGAGAAGCCTTTTGTTGCCAAGAATGAGAAGACTCTTTCAGATATTTCTTCTTCAGACACTGATACTGATGCTGAAGCCTACATAGGGCTATTTGCTGAAGAAGAAGAAGAAGAAGAAGAATTTATGCAGATCTTGGAGTCAATTTATGAACAAGAAGACTGCCAGTGCCAAGGACTGATGGCATTGACTGAGAGTACCAAAATCCTGGAGCAGCCAGGACCTAGTCAGGTACAAAGTCCAACTCTAAGTTCAGTTTCTTGTTCTAGTTCAGAATCAGAATCATCTACATCAATTGATGGAAGTGGTTCTGAGTCTGAGGATGATATTCATCAGCTCATAGATGAATATAAGGTGCTGTTACAGGCTTATAAGAAAAGCAAGTCCCTTGCCAAAATCAGGCAAAGGAGATTGCTGATCTCAAGGCTGCTGCAACAGAATTTGAGAAGCAATTTGATCAAAAACTGAATGAGGTAGCTAGGCTGAAACACATTACAGTGATTCAGATGGGTACTATCACATTTAAGAATGATCAAATTAAGAAACTGGAGACAAATCTTCAGAAAGAGAGAGAACTGGTTGCAAAGTTTTCAAAGCCTAAATCAGTTCTACCTTTGATTGATGATTTTACTCATCACAAAGGTAAGGCTGGACTGGGTTTTGTTAAACCTGCCAGGACTGTTCAGGATCAGTCCAAGCCCAAGGGCAAGGCCCCAACATTCAATAAGTCAGCTGCAGTTAAGATAGCAAAGTCTGTACCTAAGCAAAGGTACAATAAGTTTGAATGTTGGTGTTGTGGCAAGGTTGGCCACTTTGCCTTGGATTGTTGGCACAATGCAAGTGCCAAAGGGAGTAGCAAGTTACCTGGTGGAAAGCCAGTAGGTAGCTGTGTCATGTTGCAAACTAACAATCACCAAGGACCCAAGTTTACTTTGGGTTCTAAGGTTCATTAATTTGTTTTGCAGGTGAATCCAAGTGGCCATACCCCAACATGGTACTTGGATAGTGGATGTTCCAGACATATGACTGGAATAAGGGATTACTGAAGGACTATATTCCAATCAAAAATGGTCCTAAAGTGACCTTTGGTGGTTCTGAAAAAGGAATCATCAAAGGGTTTGGTAACATTTCTTCAAACCTTGTTACCATTACTCAAGTGGCTTATGTTAAAGGGTTGAAACACAACCTTATAAGTATAAGTCAGTTAAGTGATGTAGGATATGACATCTCATTTGTTAAAAATGGTTGCCATATCAAGAGGTCAAGTGATCAAGAGATCATTTTGACAGGATATAGAAAGAGGAATGTCTACTGTCTAGACATTATGATTGAGAACAATGGTTCTCCTGTTTGTCTTATAGCTGATGAGACAGTCTCTCATTGTGTGAAGTGGCACAAGAGGCTAGCTCATCTTAACTACAAGACTATTAGCAAACTCTTTAGCAAAGAGTTAGTGAGGAATGGTCCTCAAGTTAAGTGTGTTAAAGATGGCATTTGCTCAGCTTGTCAAAAGGGCAAGCAGACCAAATCCACCTTTAAAAGCATTGAGAACAAAGATGCTGTGAGGTGCTTATACCTCTTGCATATGGATCTCTTTGGTCTAATGTCCAGTTCACAGCTTAGGTAGGAAGGTCTATACCTTTGTAGTTGTTGATGACTACTCAAGGTTTTCCTGGGTGTTCTTCTTAAGGCAGAAATCTGAAACACCTAGTGTCTTCTACAGCTTTGTCAAGCAAATTCAGAATGAACTAAATAGTACTGTGGTCAAAATTAGAAGTGACCATGGTACTGAGTTTCAATCTGAAAGCATGACAAAACTATGTGAAGACTTTGAGATATTTCAAGAATTCTCTTCACCTAGAACACCTCAGCAAAATGGCATTGCTGAGAGGAAGAATAGAACCTTGATAGAGGCTGGTAGAACCCTACTTAGTGATACATCACTGCCTGAGTATTTCTGGGCTGAAGCAGTTAACACTGCATGCCATGTTATAAATAGGGCTACCATCACTAAAAGGCTAAACAAGACCCCCTATGAAGTTGTGAAAGGCAGGAAACCAAATCTATCCTATTTCAGGATCTTTGGTTGCAAATGCTTCATACTTAACAATGGGAAGTCTTACATAACTAAGTTTGCTGCCAAGTCCCAAGAGGGAATTTTTGTTGGGTACAGCAACAATAGTAAGGCTTATAGAGTATACAACTTGACTACACAAGTTGTAGAGGAGACTGTGCATGTAGTTTTTGATGAGACAAAACTTATTAACAATGAGTTGTCTAGCAATGTATGCAGCCCCACAGGTTTGACAAAGAAATTGGACAAGCTTACTATAGAAGAGATGTCTGCTGTAAGACAGCAAGTAGAAGGCAATAGCAGTTGTCCAGGGGGAGAACTACATGTGCCAATAGCTGAAGAAATACAAGAAGTACAGCATGATGCAGATGCTGAAGAAATTCAACCTAAAGTTAGGATGCCACGAGCCAACAGGCATCTAAGAGATCATCCAGTAGAGCTGATTATTGGAGATCCAAGACAAGGAGTTCAGACAAGGAGCAGAAATCAGAATGCTGCAGTATATTCTAGTTTTCTGTCTCAAATAGAACCTAAGAAATTTGAAGAAGCTATACAAGATCCACAATGGACTGAAGCTATGCAAGAAGAGCTTAATCAGTTCAAAAGGTGCAAGGTTTGGGAGCTGGTTCCAAAGCCTAAAGACCACAATGTAATAGGAACTAAGTGGATCTACAGAAATAAGTTAGATGAACAAGGGGTCATCATTAAGAATAAAGCAAGACTGGTTGCTAAAGGATATAGGCAAGAAGAAGGTATTGATTTTGATCAAACCTTTGCCCCAGTAGCCAGACTGGAGGCCATAAGGATGTTCTTGGCCTATGCAACCTATCAAGGATTCAAGGTTTACCAGATGGATGTCAAGTTAGCATTCTTAAATGGTAATCTTAAGAAAGAAGTCTATGTGGAGCAGCCTTCAGGTTTTGTTGATCCAACTCAACCTCATTATGTCTATAGACTTAGGAAAGCATTGTATGGGTTAAAACAAGCTCCTAGAGCTTGGTATGAAACCCTATCTAGTTTTCTCATTGAGAACAAGTTCTCAAGGGGGAAAATAGATAAGACTCTATTCCTTAGGGAATCTAGAGGCATAGTCATACTTGTCCAAATATATGTAGATGACATTATATTTGGGTCTACTGAAAGTAGCCTTTGCAAAAAATTTGCAAAGCTTATGCAAAGTCAGTTTGAGATGAGTAGTATGGGAGAGCTAAAGTTTTTCCTGGGTCTCCAAGTTAAACAGACTGAAAGTGGCTTGTCCATATGTCAGTCCAAGTTCACCCTAGAACTCATAAGGAAATATGGTATGGATTCATCCAGTACCATGAAGACTCCTATGGGGTCAAGTATGTCTCTTAGCAAGGATGATGCAGGGAAACCTGTAGATGAAACCTTGTATAGAGGGATAGTTGTCTCCTTACTATACTTGACTGCAAGTAGGCCTGACATTATTTATGCTACATGTGTTTGTGCCAGGTATCAAGCCTGCCCTAAAGAGTCTCACTTGACTGCAGTCAAGAGAATTTTGAGATATCTAAAGGGCACTCCCTATCTAGGCCTCTGGTACCCTAGGAATGGAGATTTTGATCTAACAGGTTATACAGATGCAGACTTTGCAGGATGCAAAGAGGATAGAAAGAGCACAACTAGAACCTGTCAATTCCTAGGTGGAAGAATAATTTCATGGAGCAGCAAAAAGCAGACTAGTGTGGCTATCTCCACAGCTGAGTCAGAATATGTAGCTGCAGGAAGTTGCTGTGCTCAACTTCTGTGGATTCAACATCAGCTAGAGGACTATGGATTTCAGGTAAGTAGAACTCCACTTTACTGTGATTCTACAAGTGCTATTTCAATAGCTAACAACCCTGTATCTCATAGTAGAACAAAACATATTGAGATTAAATATCACTTTCTTAGGGAGCATGTAGAAAGAAATGATATTGCACTTGAATATGTTAAAACTGATAATCAGATAGCTGACATGTTTACTAAGCCCTTAGAAGAAGCTAAGTTCAATAGATTCAAAATTGAACTAGGTATGATAAACTTAGACTAAGTTTACAGAATAGAAAATTGGCTAAGTAAAAAGGTGTCGACACATAGACAAGTCTATGTCGACACAGAATAAAAGTGTCGACACATCAGGAAAAAGGTGTCGACACATCTAGGATGTTGGTGTCGACACTTCAGAATGTTAGTGTCGACACATGTCGAGTAGGTGTCGACACATCCAATGTGGTATCGACACTTAAGTTTTACTCAGAATTTTCTAAGTAAAGTCTCGACTATTCGTCGAGTAGAGTGGTGTCGACACATAAACATCTGTCGACATATAATATCTGTTGACTAAACTTGTGTCGACACATGTGTGTCGAGACATTATAAGTCAGTGTCGACACTTATTGACAGTGTCGACACATTTTTAGTTATCCATCCCGCCTGTTCGTCTTCAAAATTAGACAGGTATAAATAGGGTTCTGTCTTTGATTGTCGACACACTTTCAAAGTTTCGAGACCAAAACTCTTGTGTCGACATTTCTCTTTTCTAAAGACAAATTCTCAAACCCTAATGGCTCCCAAGCTCGAGGAAAACGTCAACGCAGGCTACGAACTTGTGCGCGGCGCATTCGACGATGGCGATCAAGATATCAAGTCAGTGGTTACCCTAGTCAGCGATTCAGGACTAGAATACGTGGTTTCAGAACCAACCAAGATATGGAAGAAGGAAGTGCTTGAATTCCTTACTGGAGCAGCTGTGGATGACTCTGGATACAGAATCAAATCCAGAGTGCATGGAACCAAGGTCAAGGTATCACCCAAATGTCTGAGAAAGGTACTTCAGCTACCTAAGACTCAAGAAGAAGAAGAAGTTTCTACATCCAAGACCAGGGAAGCTTTGGTCTGGTGTGGTCTTGATTCTAAGATGAAGTTAGGTTCTGACTTTACCAGAAAAGGCATGAACAGTTAAGGAAAATTTCTGTTAGAGATAGTGGGCAAGGTCATTCTCAGTAAACCTGGAGGGCATGACAGGGTGTCAGCCTCCATGTTCAATATCATGACAAGAATCATCTTCACCCTAAAAATAGATTGGTCAATGGTCATCTATGAAAAGATCAAGGAAAGTCTGAAGAAGCCCAATTTGGGCAGAATTATAAGTCTCTACCTGGCTGGTACAATACCAGAGGTAATGAGCACTGCTGCAGGTAGCAAGATCAATCATATGAGAAAAATGGATATGAGGATCTTGTCTAGGTGGGAAAGGGTGCTGTCAAAGGATATGCCTACCCCTGAGAAGCAAGTTACTGAGAAAATCACACCTCCCAGGAAGAAGAGAAAAACTACTGTTGTGGCACAAGAGTCCTCAAGCAGTTCTGAAAGTGAAGAACAGGTGGTGTTCACACCTGATGAGCAAGAAGAGCAGACAGTAGTCAAGACCCCTGCTCCTCAAGAGACTGCTGAGATCCAGGGGGAGCTGCCTCATGCTAGCCCCATCCATAGGGATCACAGCCAGGGGGAGCTTCCAGTAGTCGAAGAACCATCTACTCTGGACAGTGAGCAAGCCACTACCATCATCCAAGAGGTACTCATTGATCTAAATACATTGAAATTTTCTATAGTAGATTCTGATTTGTCTGATGTATATCAGCAAACTCAGCAACACAGTCAAGAACCAGATGTTGTTATCCCAGACACATCTGCTGTACTGGAAGTAGTTCCTGATCAAGTACTTGAAGAACCAAGAACTTCTCCAGCTCCATCTCAACCTGAATATACAATGGAGGATTTATTCTTAAATCTAGATCAAGAGGACTTTGATATGGACAAGGTTGCTGCTACTGAAGATAAGACTGCTGCTGCTGAGGGGGAGCACATGGAAATTCTAGAAGAGCCTATTAGGCTGGTAACTGAGAAAGCACTTGATGTGCAAGCTGAGAAACTAGAGAGCCCTAAGAATAGAGTTGATATTGCAAGCACCTCTGCCTCTGAAGATGAGGAGAGTGCTAGGGCTAAAAAGAAGAAACTCTTTTTATTCAAGAGAAGAAGTCAGAGCTACAAGAAAGCCCTACAATCCATTGCCCCACAGCCTATAGTTCAGCAAGCTCCAACTGCTGACTATAGTGCTTTACTGATTGCACTACAGATCAAAATGGATGAACAAAAGAAAGCCATAGAGGCTTATGTTGATGCAGGGCACATATCATTACAGTTTGATCTTGCTCAAGATATAAAATCTATAAGGTTTGAGATGAATCTCAACAAGAAAGAAATGACTGACTGCTTCCACAAGGGTGGGAATGCAGTAGTCTATTTGGCTACTCACCAGGAGAAGATCAAGACTCAGGTAGATGATATAGCATTAAAACAAGGATATGTGCTGGAGAATCAATTAAGAATGAATGATAATTTGACTGCCTCCCACAATGCTATAGTCACTGAATTAAAGAATAAGTCTGCTGAACCTTCTACATCTGCTGCTGCCAAGGCTGATTTTGATAAAGTCTTTCAAGCTGAGATTTCTGCTGTCAAGACTGCCATTCAAGATTCCCAGAAGGCCATCTCTGAACAGCTCACTAAGCTCAAACCTTACTTTAAGGATGGCATCAGGTACTTGGACAGTCAGATTAGATTTCAAAAGGATGATGTAAGAGACCATGTGGCCCAAGAAGTCATAAAGGGGGAGAGAGTATTAGTCAAGGCTAGCTCTGACCATGCAAAATGGATATCTAACTCCATCAGAGCTACTCTAGGCTATCCTCCACTCTGTGATGATGATAATGTTGCTGAATCAGGGATTCAAAGTGCATATCTTGGAGGTGAGCAACCAGAGGTAGCTCAAGTGATTTATCCACCTCCAGATTTTGAAATGATTCATGCAGATGTCAGCACAATGTATAACCCAACTGCAGGAAAGTCAAATGTTGTTCTGGAAAAGGTTGTTCAACCTATTACTGCAGCTATGCAAGAGGCATTAGAAAAAGAAGAAGAGACAAGACTGTCAAAGAAGAGGTTTAGGGAACTAGCAGAACAAAAGCCAGATTTTGAACAGTGGATCCCTACCTCTAAGAATATAAT
This sequence comes from Platanthera guangdongensis, assembly GCA_039583875.1. NCBI lineage: Eukaryota > Viridiplantae > Streptophyta > Magnoliopsida > Asparagales > Orchidaceae > Platanthera > Platanthera guangdongensis. The sequence goes on from CM077155.1 coordinate 48,002,025, forward strand.
TCTAACTGCCTGGAAAGCTGCCAAAGACAACATGAATGACAGGAACAAGTGGTTCTCAGAAGCAGAATGGAGGAAGCATGAGATCAGGCAGGAAGCCATTGTCCAGTACAGAAGAAATGCTAAGTTAGGAAAGCTGCCTCCTACTGCAGTGGAGCCTAGCAAGTACTTTCCTAAGCCCTATCATTATTTTGAGAGGCAGAAAATCAAGGCTGAAGAACTCAAGAAGAAAGATCTCAAAGGCAAGAAGCCTGCTGATACTGAGCCTGCTGCTGCTGCTGTCAAAGCTCAAGTCCAACCTGGCAAAGGAATTGTTATTAAAGAACCTGACCAGAACTAAACTAAGAATAGACTTGAAGAATGTTGTAATCTTTTACATATAAACATTTTTGTAAATCATTGAAGATGTATTAGAAAAATGTTTGAACAATTTATGATTAATATAGTATAATTGTTCTGAAATGTGTCTATTTTTTGTTTATTCTGGAATGATTAATGTGTATACATGTGTGCATTATTACATGTTTAAGTTTACCCTGTTGAAATATACCTGCTTTAGATCATTTTATAATTTTTAATTATGAGTGGTGTATATCATTGACTAAGGGTTATGACTTCTCCAAATAGGGGGAGATTGTTGGGTACATTGGTCAAATGTACCTGATTTGAAGAAGCCTCACCCAACTCAATGATATACATCATAATGTATTTGATGTATGTTTGAGTTACTTGTGCAGGTTAGGTATTCACTGGACTGAAGCTAAAACTTTCTAAGTCCATGTGTCGACACCCAGAGGGAAAGTGTCGACACTTGAGAAAGCTTGTGTCGACACCCAGACAAGCAGTGTCGACACTTAGAGTCATTGTGTCGACACCTGGGATGCAGAGTCGACACCAGACATAAAGTGTCGACACAAGGAGCTGTGTCGACACTCAGTGAAGAAGAATGCAGAGAAGCAGTGTCGACACTTAGCAGAAGTGTCGACACCTAGAGGAGCAGTGTCTACATCAGAAAGTGTCGACACTTGGAGTTGTGTCGACACTCATCAAAATTCTGCAGAGACTAAGTGCAAGTGTCGACACCCAGCACAATATGTCGACACTTAACCAGAAGAGTCAACACTTGAAGTATGTGTCGACACTCAGCACAATGTGTCGACACACAACCAAAAGAGTCAACACTTGAAGTATGTGTCGACACTCAACACAATGTGTCGACACATAACCAGAAGAGTCAACACTTGAAGAAAGTGTCGACACTCAGCACAATGTGTCGACACTCAGTTGAAGACTCAAAGAAAGTGTCGACACAAGGAGCTGTGTCGACACTTAGCAAAGAACAGAAATATCTACAAAAATATTCTAAGTACAAATGTCGACACTAAGGGAATGTGTCGACACTCAGCTGAAGAATCTATATTGAAGACTTGTGTCGACACCAAGAAGCAGTGTCGACACTTGACAGTTTCAACACATGAAGATGTGTCGACACAAAGGAGATGTGTCGACACTTAGAAGAATTTAACAAGTTACAGAAGATGAAGTACTTGTGTCGACACTCAATTCCAAGTGTCGACACCTGAATAAGAATCTGTGTCGAGACATACAAGGAGTTGTGTCGACACCTTGAAGACTTGTGTCGACACTTACACAGCATGTGTCGACACTTGGTCTATAAGTGTCGACACTTAAGAACAGAAAGTCTCGACACTATCTGTCAGTTAGAGAATTTCAAGAATTGACTGGATGACATGACAGCTGCCGTTCCAGCCGGTCTACAACACTTGTCAGAGATGTCAGAAGTCAGTTATGAACCGGACCAGCCGGTTACCATGAAGAAGGCCTATAAATAGGCTCAGACTGTTTACAGAAACTAAGGTTAATATTGTTAAGAGTTAACAGAAGAAGATTAAGTTCTGATTGAGTTCAGATTAATCTAAGAGATTTGTTCAAGTGGTTGCTGATCAAGTTATCCAAGTGATACAAATCAAGAAGATCTTGCTGTCCAACTGCAGATCTAAGAAGTTGGAGAGAGAGAGATCCAATCAAGAATTCAGTCTTTGGAACTAGGCTGAGAAGAAGAATTCAGAAGCATCTGGATCTTAAGAAGCAGAGGTCAAGGAACAACTGCAGAGGATTCAGACTTATTCAGTTCTACTCAAGAAGCTTTGAAGGAAGCTAAGTCAGTTTGGATCTATCTGAGTTCTTCCAAGAACTCAGCAAGAAACTCTCAACTCCTCTCTTATTTTCTGAGTTGTTGAGTTATTTGTTGTAATACTATTTTAACTTGTAGGATCTTTGGATCTGAGTGCATTGTAAGCCTAAATTTATAAAGGCTGAGGGTAGGGCTTGATAGCCTGAGTGTAGGAGTTAAAGAACTCTGAGTGTAGGCCTTGATTGGCTGAGTGTAGGCCTGGGTGGCTGAGTGTAGGCCTTTGTGGCTGAGTGTAGGCTTTGGAGAAAGCTGAGGTGTAAGGCCTTGGGCCTGAGGTGTAGGAACCTATTTGGGTTCTGAGACAGTGGAGAAGTTTGGCCGAATCTATTACACTGCTAGATAGGCGAAGGGGGAAAGTGGATGTACCCAAAGATTGGGGAACCACTATAAATCACTGTGTGCTGTGCTGTGAATGTGCTGTGTATGTTTGATTATTGCTGATTGTTGTAATAGACTACTTAGAAATATGTGATATAACTGTTTGGCTGCCAACAAAGTTAGAAAAGGATTAGGTCACCTATTCACCCCCCCCCCCTCTAGGTGTTTAGGTACCATATCTTACAAGGAGCTATAGTGGTTCCCCAACCAATCTGGGTACATCCACTCTTCTACCACCCTAGGTAGGAATCCAATGCAGGATGAGTTGATCAGATGTCCTGGGCACTAATCAGCTTTTGATAAGGTGCTCAAAAACCAAACCAGATTTTTTTGACCAGGTGTCTTGCCACCAATGAGCTTTTGATAAGGTGCTCAAAAACCAAACACAAACTTTTGAAGAGAGTTTGAAAAACCCTTTACAGAGGTGGGGATGAGAGAGTGATGAAAGTCTTCTTTTCTCAATCACAGTGAGAAGACTATGTGGATTCAGTGATGTTGTCATAGCTCCCCCTGATATCTTGAGTTGTTCAGGAAGTGAAGCTTTGCAGTAGGGTGATAGGCCTTCAGAAAATTGATCTCCAACAAATGATGATTTCAGCAACAACTGAAATGTGAGGTGTCTGAAGTCTTGAATGATGATGGCCTTTGAACACTTGAATCAAGAGAGATCTGAAAATTTCAGATGATTGAACTCCTTTGGTGATGTGTTCTGTATGAATTCTTGAGATAGAGAATGTCTGCAACTCTCTTTCTTTCTTTGTGTAATTGTTGTTTTAAGAGTTGTGTTTTTCTAATTTCTTGTTCTTCTATTTCAGGAATTGAAAAAATCTGATCTTTTATGCCTTTTCTCTGAATAGAAATGATCCTTTTCCATGATAGTCGTTGGCCTGTCATTAAATGACTTCCTTAATTGCAATTGTCTTCTGGAGCAAAGTCCAATAAAACATTCCTTGAAAATCCCTTGAAACTTGCTCCAGAATAAATGAAAACGGCTACAAGATCTCTGAATTAATTGCTGACAATAATTCCACAGCTTTCCAAATTTGAATTTTGAAAAACATTGAACTCTTCAGAAAAAATGTCGAACTGAGCTCCACTATCGTCGAACTGAGATCAGAGATTTGGACTTAGACAGAAACAGAGATCGTCGATCTGAGCTCAACTATCGTCGAATTGAGCTCAGAGATAGAGAATCAAACTGGAGTCAAGATCGTCGATCTGAGCTCGAAGATCGTCGAATGGTGTTCGACGACTTGATGAAGTTGAGCTCAGAGATCGTTGAATGGAGTTCGACGATCCGTCGATGTGAGCTCAATGATCGTCGATTGGAGTTCTACGATTCGTCGTACTGAGCTCGACGAAATGACTTGGTCTTCTGAAACTAAAAATCCTGGTCTTGAGGACAGCTTTCAAACCTAAGTACTAACCCTTAGACTCAATTCTAATTGATCTTTAGATCTATACAATGAGGTCAAAACAGGTTTCCTAAGAGATATAGTGATCCTGACCCAAATCAGTAATAGGGTGTTCCAACAATCTCCCCCTATTTGGGTTAGGATTACTATTTACATAAATTGGAAAAATTATAAACATACAGAACAACAATATGACAACAAAACATTGCAGAAACATAGATATTATCTCAGACAGATCATAAAACAGCATATATTGTCACCTTACAGAATTACTCCTTTTCCTTGCTCTTTATAAGTTTTATTTCTCTGTTTGGATTAAGAGCTTCCTTCTTAAATCTTCTGCCATTAGTTGCACCTAGAGATGTTTGTTGTTTTGGCCTTGGTACTACAGCTTCAGGGTGCAGCTTCATGTAGCTTTCAGAATCAAAGAACTTGCTGGAGGAGTATCTTTCCAGTTCCTTTTTCCTTTGTTCTGACAAAGTAGTAATACTGGAGGTGTCTTTGCCTTGCTCTCTGGCTTTCTTAATCTGATCCAAAGCAGCTAATTCCTTCATCCTAGCTATCCAGGAAGTTGGATTGTTCTCTGGATCCTCATATGGCACTGGAGGCTCATACCTATTAGAAGAATTGTCTGCAGGAGCTCTGGAGGAGACTAACTCTTTCAGCTTGTAAGGAAAGGGACCTGAAGTAGTATCAGATGGACCTGGTCCTTTCCTTGAGTAAGGATGTTGCCTGGAATAGCCTTTTGAGTAGACTTGAAATTCTCTTTGGTTTCCTCTATAGCTTCCTCTCCTTGACTGATAGCCTCTGGATTGGCTTCCCCTATGTTGAGATCTTCCTTGAGGCTGATGAGGGGTTTGGCTTCTGGCAGAGGGTTGAACAGCTGAACTACCACCTGCAACTGCACCAGGTGAAGGAGGAGGAGGAGGAGGGTGATGATACTGAGAAGATCCTTTGTCATATTTTCTTTTCTTTTTCATAGCCTTTAGTGGATTCTTGGAATATTGCATCCAGTGTTCTGTAATAGGGCAGTCATGCAGAATGTAGTATGGAATATCATTAGTATCTTTGACTTTAGCTGGAGGAACCCTTTTCATTGCTTTGCTTCTGGCCTTTCTTTTCCTTGCTATAGTAGCAGAAGAATCATCTGAATCAGTTCTGAACTGATCACTTTCTGAGCTTTGTTCATCATATAAAGCATCAATCCTTTTAACGTAGTCTTTTTGTTGTTGTGATTGAGCAGGAGAAACAGTAGTGATAGCAACAATAGTATCAGTAGGAGGAGGATTAGAAGCAATACTGGCAGAAGAGGTCATGGCAGCAACAGTAGATACAGCAGTAACTGGGGCAAAAAATTCAGATATAACACTTTCAGATACAATAGTTCCAGCATCAGCAATAACATCAGCAATAACAGTAGGCTCAAGGTCAAATGCCTATGTCTGCATATCCTTAGAAACTAAAACATCAGCCACATCAGAACTAACAGAAACATCAACATTTGTAGCAGTAGGAGAAGCATCAATACTTTCAACAGAGACTGAAGGAGTAGTAGAAACAGAAACAGCAGGGGCAGCAGCAGAAAGGGACTTTACAAAAGAATGAATTACACTGGTGTCACAACTTAAAATAGGCACAATGGCCTTAGACAGATCTTCTGATGGCTGGACTGCAGTATGATCTGGAAGACAACTGAAATATATATAATCAAAATCTGATAATAGTGACCTGAGGTCCACTGAGAAAACCGCAACCTGCGATGGTGAGGCTTGAGCTTGAACTGAGGTAACAACAACAGCAGGCAATCTAACCACTTCATGAGGCATCTCCCCCTGCCTAGATTCAATCAAGACTGGATCAAGGCACCCAGATGAATGGATTGCCTGAGGAGGAAAGAGAGAGGAGAGCCTGGCAGACAGGACTACAACTGACTTTAAAAGTGGAGCCAAGGAGGTCTCCAACAAGAGGGATAGCCTGGGAGCTATCAGCTCATAAAGTCTGTCTGCTAAGGCTAGAATATCTACATGCTCAATAGGGATTTGAGCAGAGGTAGGGACTGAAGGTGGAGCAGCTGGAGATGTTGGTGGAGAGTTGGTGTATGGGGGAAAGGAAGGTTGAGATGTGGGGATTGTTGAAATGGAAGATAGTGGAATGGAAATAGAAGCTGTGAAGGAGGGTTGAGCAATGATATCTTGTAGTAGCTGTTGATATGATGTGGATGAAGAGGGTAGATCAGGAGGGGATGAAGGGGAATCATACATAAAGGAATCATCCAGAAGTGTGAAAGATGGAAGTTGAGATGATGAATCAATGTGTAGTTGAGGGTAGTGATCTAAAGGATGGAAGATTTCTTCTGTTAGAGGTGGAGGTGGAGAAATTGAAGTTAGAGATGGGGTTGAAATAATGATTGTGGAGGAAACTGTGATGGTGGATGTGACTGGTGGAGATGAAATAAGAGGTGGAGGAGGAGAAGAGGATCTAGGCAAGTCTTCTGCAGGGGCAGAGACTGGAGGGGAAGAGACTGCAACAGCCCTTGTGCCTGAAGTGGTAGATACAGAGGGCCTGCTGGGCTTCACTATCTGCCTGTCTCATTTGCCAAACAGGGCATAGGAGAGCCTCTTAGAGGCATTGATGTGCATCCCATGTGAGACTAGCAGTGCAGGGCATCTGTTCTGAAGAAACAGCCCTAGTATCCTTCCAAAGTTAACAAAATTCTTGTTGATCTTCTTCTTAATCAAGTCAAAGAATACTTCTCCCCAGTTCAACTGTTTCTTATCCACTAGAGCACCCATCAGGCATAGCTGATACCTGGAGATGGTATCATGGGCTGAGTGCTTGGCCAACAAGACTTTTCCTACAACATCAGCCAAAAATCTGTACTCAACAGCCAAATTGTTTTTCAGCAGCTTGCTAGGGTTTGCATTAGAATGACCCATTCTATCAAGCATAGTAGAAAATTCTTCTTCAGACATTTCAGCAGAGTCCTCTCCAGAATGTAATTGAAAAACCTTTGTCAAGATAGTAGGTGTCAGAGGTACCTGGGTTCCAGAAATTGATCCAACAACTGTATTTTGATCCTGGTTGTGGGCAGTATATACCCATTCCTTTATTTCATCTGCAGGTAACTTGATTCTGGTGGACATTATAGTAACTAGATTTTATTCCTTGAATAGTTCCAGAATATCTTGGAAGATTTGATCACCGGTGCTGAAAGAATCCATGTGAATGTCGAAACCTGCATCAAATTTCATGGCGGCCAGGACTGCAACTGAGACGGCCATTGATTCCTGCAAAAATCAATAAACAAACGACCAAGTGTAGAGAAGTTTGGAGGGAAAGAAAATTTTTACAGAAAGTATGAAAGCGCAAGGGAGAACGACGGCCGAAAAAAGAGTTTTATATTAGGGTTCGACGCAGAAAAGGAAAGATCGTTGAACTCAGTTCGACGATCGGGGCTTCTAAAGGAAACTGAAAGGTCATCAACATCGCCGATCTCCATTTGACAATATTTGAGAGCGTCGAGCTCCATTCGATGATAGTTCAGAAAACAAAATCGTCGAGCTTCGTTCGACGATCGTTGACCTGGAGAGATAGTTGAACACTATCTGAGAAGCGCTGAACTCTAGTCGACGATTTCAGAAAGCGTCAATCTCCATTCTACGATCTGGGGGAAAATCGTCGAGCGCAGTTCAAAGATCAGAAACACTCTATACACTAAAAAAATTAAAATGTTTGCCTAGTCTTGGTAATTTTTTAGAGTTTTAAAATCTTGGAACTTATTTTAAACTTCCTCCATCTAACATTCCTAACTGATTTAGGAAGAAGGTATGTTTCTTTTCATCCAAGGGTTTGGTGAAAATATCTACCCTTTGCAAATCAGTTGGGATATATTGAAGTTCAATTTTATTTTTCTCAACATTATCCCTTAAAAAGTGATGCCTAATTTCTATGTGTTCTGTCCTACTATGGAGGACTGGATTTTGAGCTATAGAAATAACACTGGTATTATCACAAAAGATTTTAGACTTCTCTAAGTTGTAGCCATAGTCTAGGAGTTGGTTTTGAATCCACAATATTTGTGAACAACAACTACCTGCAGCCATATATTCAGCTTCAACAGTTGAAGTTGACACAGATGTTTGTTACTTGCAAAACCAAGAGACAAGTCTGTCACTAAGAAACTGACAAGTTCCACTGGTACTTTTCCTATCAATTTTGCATCCAGCATAATCAGCATCAGAAAATCCAGTTAAGTCAAATGCTGAATCTTTTGGATACCAGAGACCTAGATTTGGACAACTTTTAACATACCTAAGAATCCTTTTTACTAATGTTGGGTGTGACTCTCTAGGGTTCACTTGGAATCTAGCATAGATGCATGTAACAAACATTATGTCAGGTCTACTAGCTGTAAGGTACAATAGAGAGCCAATCATTGCTCTATAAGTTGTCTGATCAACAGGTTTCCCATGTTCATCAGCATCCAATACAACATTAGTAGGCATAGGTGTTTTCATGCATGATGCTTCAGACATACCAATTTCTTAACCAATTATTTTACATACTTGGTTTGAGAAATAAATATGCCTTCAACATGTTGCTAGATTTGCAGTCCTAGAAAGAAGGATAGCTCACCCATGCTACTCATTTCAAATTTGGAATACATTAGATTGGAGAACCTTCTGCACAAATTTGAATCAGTAGAACCAAAAATAATATCATCTACATAGATTTATACTAGTAGGGTATGGGACTTATGGGTTCTAATAAAAAGAGTTTGGTCCACTCTACCCCGTATAAACTCATTTTTCAGAAGGAAGCATGCTATGGTCTCATACCATGCTCTAGGAGCTTGCTTGAGACCATATAATGATTTATTCAATTTAAAAACATAATCAGGATAAGTTGAAGAGATAAAACCTGGAGATTGTCTAACATAGACTTTTTCTTTGATGTCTCCATTTAGAAAATCACTCTTTACACCCATCTGTTATACTTTGAAACCTTTGTGTGCTGCATATGCTAAGAAGATTCTAATAGCCTCCAACCTTGCAACTGGTGCAAAAGTCTGGTCATAATCTATGTCTTCTTCTTGAGAGTACCGTTGAGCAACTAGCCTTGCCTTATTCCTTACAATGACTCCTTGATCATTAAATTTGTTTTTGAACACCCACTTTGTTCCGACAATGGAGTGATCCTTAGGCCTTGGTACTAGTTCCCAAACTTTGTTCCTTTAAAATTGATGCAACTCTTCTTGCATTGCAATGATCCAGTGTGGATCTTGCTCAGTATCTTGAATGGACTGAGGTTCAATTTGACAAAGGAAGCAAGTGTGCATCAGGTTTTTGTTGACTTGATTTCTGGTTTGCACACCAGCAGAGATGTCTCCAATCACTTGGGAAATTGGATGGTCTCTTGATGTTACTAAATCAACAGGGGGTGTTGATTATTCACCAACCTGTGTTGTTGTTTCCTCTTGTGGTACAACAACTGGCTCTTCAAGAGGCTTCTCTTCATGATGTTGAATGTCTTCTTCATCTTCACTACTTTCCTCTTCTTGAATGATTTGTAATCTGTTCAGGTCTTCAGCAAGAGAATGTACCTGCAAAGGTTCTATGGTAGAAGTGTTCTTCTCCTTGAAAGACATATTAGATTCATCAAAAGATATGTGAACAGATTCTTCAATTTTAAGAGTTGATTTATTATAAACCCTATAAGCCTTACTGATCATGGAGTATCCCAGAAACACTCCTTCATCAGCTTTAGCTTGAAATTTTGCTAAATACTTCTTGTCATTATTGTGTATGTAACAGATACAACCAAAAATACTAAAGTAATCTACTTTAGGTTTCTTCCCTTTGAGTAATTCATAGGGAGTCTTGCCCTTCAGTTTATGTATTAAACTTCTGTTCAGCATATAGTTGGAGGTGTTCACTGCCTCTGCCCAAAAGGATAGAGGAAGATGAGCATCTGACAAAAATGTAGTGGCAGATTCAATAAAGGTTCTATTTTTCCTTTTAGCTACCCCACTTTGTTGAGGAGTTTTAGGAGGTGAGAAAGTGTGTCTGATCCCTTCATTCTGACAGAACTCTTGCATAAGAAGAGAATCAAACTCTGTCCCATGATCACTTCTGATCAGGGCAATGTGAGTATTGAACTCAGTCTGTATGCATTTAAGAAACTCTGTCAAACACTTAAAGCTATCAGACTTCTTCCTCAGAAAGAACACCCATGTGAATCTAGAGAAGTCATCTACAACTACTAAAGTGTAAGATTTCCCTCCTAAGATTTGTACTGTAATGGGTCGAAAAGGATCCATGTGTAACAGATACAAAATCCTAGGTGAATCACTCTTATTAAGTGACTTGAAACTATTTTTAGTTTGCTTGCCTAGTTGACAAGCCCTGCAGAGTCCTTCCTTCTTGTAAGGGCCAGAAGGTAGTCCTCTAATAAGGTTGTCCTTGGATAGCCTAGCAATGGTTCTAAGGTTTATATGTCCTAATCTCTTATGCCATAATACATTAGGTCTACTAACAGAGTTAAACAGGCAAATATCTACTTTAGTTGAAAGAAAGTCTACTAAATAGATGTTACCTTTCCTTTTACCTGTCAACACAGTTGTGTTGTCCTCTAATTGGATCCTGCATAAGGATTTGCTGAAAGTCACTTGGTAGCCTTCATCACATAACTGATTGATACTGATCAAGTTGTGCTTCAGTCCTTCCACATATGCTACTTTCTTGAATGTGACTGTGCCAATTTGAACTGCACCATATCCTTTTATCAGTCCAAAGTTTGAATCACCAAATATGACCTTGGGTCCAAGCTTGGCTTTAAAGGATGTGAGGTTGTCCTTGTTTCCTGTCATGTACTTTGAGCACCCACTATCCAAATACCATTGCTGGTTTGATGTTGGATAGGTCTTCACCTGCACATAAGCAATTTACTTATTTTTGACCCAGTTTACCTTGGGCCTAGGTTGATAACCTTTAAATTCAGAAATAAATGACATACCTGGTTAACTCTTATAACCTTCAGGATGATATCTCCTTGGAGGTATTATCCATTCAGTATAAGGGTTAAATCTAAATGAAGGACCCCCTAGAATTTTAATTTGATTTACCCTTGAAGAAGTTTTCAAATCTCTGATCTCTGCTCGATGATCGTTGAGCTGCGTTCGACGATCTTGGGTCAGATCATCGAGCTCCGTTCGACGGTCGACTGTGGCAGAGTTCAGGAATTAGAGATCGTCGACCTGAGTTCGATGATTTTGCCTGAGATTGTCGATCTGCGTACGACGATCGTCTAGCTCCATTCGACGATTTCTGTTGAACACTTGATTTCTTGGGTAAGTCAGAATTTTTCCTAGCTACCTCTACAACTCCCTTCCCTTTATCAGAAATAAACTTAATTGGGGTTGTTAGAACTATAGGTTGGCTGGATGAAGCACCCAAGCCCAGTGTACTATTGAATCTAGAGTTCACTGTGCTTGTGATGTCCATTAGCTTGATACTTCTCCCATTAAGGGATTCTTCAAGCTTTTTGGCCTCTGACAGCTCACTTTTCAGTGAAATTATCTGCTCCCTACAGCACTCCAACTCCTCAGAGAGTTTGAGGTTTTCTGATTTTAAGGTACTATATTCAGATAATTGATTTCTGAGAGAAATGATTTCCTTCTCAAATTTTAATAGGTCTAAACATAGTGCTTTAAATTCATACTTAAAGTCCTCAGAATTGAAAACAAAAGAGTCTATTACCTGGTCCTCTTCAAGTTGAGTCTTTGAGTCTGACTCTGAATCTTCTGCATCAGAATTATGTTGTGAGGCATTGATAGCCATCATGCAGAATTCCTTCTCTTCAGCATCATCCTCCTCATCACTTGAGCTGGAAGAAGTTTCTGATTCTTCTTATGTCTCACTCCAAGATTCAGCAACAAATCCCTTCCTTGTGTGTTTGTTCTTGCTTGAGGAGGGTTTGCTATTGTTATTCTTCTTGAAGTTCTTGTCCTTTCTTCTTTCTTTCTTGTCCTTTCTATCCTTGTTTTTGTTCTCTGGACAGTCAGGCACAATGTGGCCTGGTTTCCTGCAACCAAAGCAAATAATTTCTTTATTATTTGATTTATCATACATTGGCTTGTCATGCTCTTTGTATGATCTCTTCCTGAAGTCCTTTCTGGCCATCTTGTAAAATCTTTTGGCCAGTAGACTAAGCAGCTCATCATTGCCTGTGACCTTGTCTTCAGGCTGATCTTCAGTGGCTTTGAAAGCTATTGTCTTTTCCTTTCTTGTGGCTGGTGAGACAGCCTTCTGCTCTTCTTCTATATTTTTGATAAGCAGCTCATAAGACTTGAGCTTGCCCAAGAGAGCTTCTGTTGTGATTTCATTGAGACTTCTGGCATCCTTGATTTTCCAAATCCTTGAGTCCCAAGTGCTTGGGAAGCACATTAGGATTTTATCATTTAGCTCATTCAATGATATCTCCTTATCCAAAGTTTTTAGCTCATTGACTATAAGACTGAGTCTGCTGTACATATCTCCTACTGACTCAGCTTCTCCTTTCTTGAAGTTCTCATATTGGGTTATGAGGTGAGATCTTCTGTCCTTTCTTTCATCAGCAGATCCTGAGATTATTTCAGATAGCTTGTCCCAGATCTCCTTTGCTAAGTTGCATTCAGCTACCTTTTGGAAAATGTCATCAAACATAGTCTGGGCTAAGATATTCATAGCCTTTGCATCTGCTACTTTCCACTTCTTGATGTCAGCATCTGTTCCTGATGGAGGTGGAACAGCACTTGTGCTTGTGTTCTCTGGAGGTCTTGGACACACTGTCAAAACAGAATTGAAGATGTCCTCATCAATAGAATTCATGTAGAGTCTAATCCTTGCCTTCCAAAGTGCAAACTTGGATAGATTGCACACTGGAGGTCTGGTGCTAGCATAATCTTTGTTTTGGGCCATGTTTTGTGAAGAAATATTCTAATAACAAAATCAAAACAAGCAGATCTAACTAGGGATCTTTGGGTTCAGGTGTTAGTCTGTGCAACCACTGAGATGTGGTATTTTTAACGAACCTCGCTTTGATACCAATTGAAAGTGTGAGTTAGATCTGATATACTCTAGAGGGGGGGGGATGAATAGAGTATGGTGCTTGCTAAAAACTTTTACAACAGTTGTTGTATTCTAATGTGAACAGGGAAGCAAATAATAAAAAGTAAATCTAAACACAGCAACTATCTAATCACAGAGCAACCTAGTCACAAACCACAGCCAGAAACAAAAAGAAAAACAAGCAACCAGAAGACACAAGGAGCTATAGTCGTTCCCCAACCAATCTGGGTACATCCACTCTTCTACCACCCTAGGTAGGAATCCACTGCAGGATGAGTTGATCAGGTGTCCTGGGCACCAATGAGCTTTTGATAACGTGCTCAAAAACCAAACCAGATTTTTTGATCAGGTGTCTTGCCACCAATGAGCTTTTGATAAGGTGCTCAAAAACCAAACACAAACTTTTGAAGGGAGTTTGAAAAACCCTTTACAGAGGTGGGGATGAGAGAGTGATGAAAGTCTTCTTTTCACAATCACAGTGAGAAGACTATGTGGATTCAGTGATGTTGTCAAAGCTCCCCCTGAGATCTTGAGTTGTTCAGGAAGTGAAGCTTTGCAGTAGGGTGATAGGCCTTCAGAAAATTGATCTCCAGCAAATGATGATTTCAGCAACAGCTGAAATGTGAGGTGTCTGGATTCTTGAATGATGAAGGCCTTTGAACACTTGAATCAAGAGAGATCTGAAAATTTCAGATGATTGATCGGCTTTGTTGATGTGTTCTGTATGAATTCTTGAGATAGAGAATGTCTACAACTTTCTTTCTTTCTTTGTGTAATTGTTGTTGTAAGAGTTGTGTTTTGCTAATTTGTTGTTCTTCTGTTTCAGGAATTGAAAAATCTGATCTTTTATTCCTTTTCTCTGAATAGAAATGATCCTTTTCCAAGATAGTCGTTGGCCTGTCATAAATGACTTCCTTAATTGCAATTGTCTTCTGGAGGAAAGTCCAATAAAACATTCCTTGAAAATCCCTTGAAACTTGCTCCAGAATAAATGAAAACGGCTACAAGATCTCTGAATTAATTGCTGACAATAATTGCACAGCTGTCCAAATTTAAATTTTGAAAAAAATTGAACTCTTCAGAAAAACGTCGAACTGAGCTCCACTATCGTCGAACTGAGCTCAGAGATTTGGACTTAGACAGAAACAGAGATCGTTGATCTGAGCTCAACTATCGTCGAACTGAGCTCAAAGATAGAGAATCAAATTGGAGTCAAGATCGTCGATCTGAGCTCTAAGATCGTCGAATGGAGTTCGATGACTTGATGAAGTTGAGCTCAGAGATCGTCGAATGGAGTTCGACGATCCGTCGAAGTGAGCTCAACGATCGTCGGTTGGAGTTCGATGATTCGTCGTACTGAGCTCGACGAAATGACTTGGTCCTCTGAAACTGAAAATCCTGGTCTTGAGGGCAGCTTCCAAACCTAAGTACTAACCCTTAGACTCAATTCTAATTGACCTTTAGATCTATACAATGAGGTCAAAATAGGTTTCCTAAGAGACATAGTGATCCTGCCCAAATCAGTAATAGGGTGTTCCAACAGAAATAATACTAACTCTTATAACAATATTTGAAGTCATCCGATGTCGCTCTACAGTTGCATTCCCCGGCAACGGCGCCAAAAACTTGATGCGTGAAAATCGGTAAGCACACCGATCGCACAAGTAATAAAGTTTTGGGAATAAATCCCCGAGTGTCGGTCTCTTGAGGAATGCAATTAGCGTAGAATGGCAACAGTATAGAGAATATCGTTATGAGAGTTATAAAAAGAAAAAAAAGGAAATAAAGGACTTGGGTGATTGTGGATGTTTGATCTACTGAACTAGTAAAAGCTATGCGGGTCGAAGGGACCGCTTCGCAAGGTGGAGTGGGTTTGTCGGCCGCGATGCCAAACTTCAGCTGGACGAGTGGAAGGGAAGCTAATGGATTGAAGTGTTCTTATGCGGAGTGCAATCGGATAAGACACGAGAATGGAGTGGATGTGGGGTGAGCGAGACACATTCACAGACAATACTCACAAGCAGAAGAAAATACTAACATTCCATTAGCTATAAATTAAACTTGATGTTCATGGATGGAAATGTTCATTACACTGCTCAAAACATTCATACTACAGAGGAAGGGGAAGAGGAGTTAACCAAAAGAGAGTGAAGATCCACCACGGGTCGTGGCCGGAGTAGCGAGTTGTCAATCCGCTTCCGGGCTCAGTCCAAGGAGGCTTCCGGTACCAACGAGCTGTCACCTTGAAGGCCTTTAAGCCCGTTATCTAGGTTGTGTACTTCACCAACTCTGGAGGAAAGCTTGGAGTTGAAGTCATCAATGGCCGAGGGCTTCGCCGGAGAGTTGAAAAGCTTTGGAGTAGTTGACAATGGCCTCCCGACGAAGGTGGAAGTGATGGAGCAGCTGGAGAAGTGAAATGGCGATTCCCGCGCACTCTCCGATCGCACTAGATGACAGGAGTTGACCTAAATCGCGGAGCAGGGCCTTAAATACGGAGGCAGCAGAAGCACTATGCACGATCAGTGGCGCACAACCAGTGGTCGTGTGCACTGTCGGTCGATGATCGTGCGACTTTTCCAAATAGACCTGCAACCTGGACACGAAGCATCAGCATATATGCGCACGAGCAGTGGCGCACGACCAGTGGTCGTACGCACTACGGCCAATGCTCGTGCGATTACCTAGGCAGGATTAGGAAAAAGGGAGTGTAATGCACACGATCAGTGGCGCACGACCAGTGGTCATGCGCAATAAGTTCAGTGGTCGTGTGCAGTATTCCTGCATCGTTGGTGTCTCCCGAGCGGTTCCGGAGCACACACACGACCCCTACACCAGCAAAAGAGGCAGATAGGCCACCAAAACGTGCACACCACATCCCCGAGATAGGGCTAAAGATTAACAAAAATACAGGAACACAGAAAGCACACAGAAACGGGCCTACAGTGCACTTAATCGTGAAATAGGTACATAAGCACATATAAGCAATAAAGGCTCTCAAGTGTAGTGCTAAGACGATAAAACTAGCCCAGATGAGTCCAAAAATCAGTGTAAAATATGGACTCATCACACCCACAGACTTAACCATTTGCACGTCCCGAGCAAATCATCACTCCGTTGACTAGAAAATAGCTAACTCGCTCAGAAATTTCAAAAAAAAGTAAGACGAGAAATCAAATACATCATGGGAATCGAAGGGATAATAGAAAAACTTTTAATTATACGACGTAGTTTAAACTATTTGACAGACGTAAATAAATATTGTAATTGCTCAAAATTAGAATTCTGGAGGATCTTGCGATCATGTGTAGGAAGAAAGTAGGCAGGCCACTAAGGTTAGCATTGCCAAAGTTCGGGGCTCAGGATCACCTCCAAAGGAATCCACCAATGTCGGGGACCATATGCTTGCACGTTCACACTCTCTCCACGGCGCAGGTGAGACTCAAGCTAATCAGTAGAACTTGTAGGATACAATGGGGCTTAAGCGAAGGCTTGGTAGTCAAAGATAAACATGAAGGCTCTATGCAACCAAAGCGAGCTAATAAAACCCAAACCAATACAGCCACTTAGAAATGAACGGGACACACGCCCCCAGACTTAGCTTGAAAACTGGGTGTGAACACGGCTGAACCCGACCAAAAATCAATAAAGAGGATGGGGATCGAAATCTCAATGCAATTCTTTCATATTTTTCTCTCTTGCGCTTATCGGTGTTTTATTATTTTGTTAAATTTTTTTTTCCTTTTGCTGCACTAGTGATTGGCCCGCGAACAGACTCTTACTGTGGTTGGTTCGGTGAGTCGATCGCCGCGCGCTTGCTAGGGTAGGCAAGTGCACATATCACAAGTAGTACTCGATATTCAGGAGAATACCGAGGTCGTATTATTCCCGGGAATGGGTTGATTACCCCTACTCCTCCGAAAACACTATTATTTTACCGAAATAGAAGTTGAGGGTTTTAAGTAAAATAGGAACGAAAATATATTTTAAGAAAGTAGTCGATGAAGAGATAACTCTTGGTACCGAATTGCGTTAGGATTAAAAATAGATTTGAATAACTAGATATCTAAGGTTTCAATTAAATTAATGCGGAAACTTGGCCGTGGAGGTTCAAAAAAATGAGCTCACCTATCTCTAGGAATATCGCTCACCTAGACATTAAGTGTTAAATTTTCTCAACGTGGTCAGCAAGATAGCCCAAACGCCAAATTAATATCTTCGGAACTACCCAGTTCGCACGTTGAACCAGCGGAAACCAAGGACTAGAGGTACAAAGGTAAATCCCAACAAACAATGGAAGCACAAGCAGGTCTATTAATCATTCACTTCTTTACAATGCGAGGCATACATAGCGAGACATGATTTCGCTAGTATAACAGCTGAAAAACAGAAGCACCAAAAAACAAGCCGGGCGGACAGCACCCGAGTCCGCCGAGACCGCGAGGTCGCCGAGGTCGCCGAAGCCTCCCGAACTATGCTGCAATCCGCCGAATACCACGGAGTCTGCCGAAGCCGCGAGGCCGCGCAGACACACCGTTATTCGCCTCCTGCTGAACCCGAACTGAGGAACACCCCTACCCGCCTGAAGCCGGCGGACAGGTTATTGAAGCTGGCAAAGTTGAAACAGAACTGACAAGCCACAGAGCGACCTCCTGCTGAGTCCGCAGAGACCGCACACTTCCAAGCACTGACCGAAGTCACAGCCAAACTCCTGGCTCCTTGAAGTTATCCGCGCGACCTACACACAACAAACCGTCAGCCTGAAACAATCCGCGCGGACTGGCAAACACAGACCGCAGCACTTCGCTCAACCCAATTTACTGTTCACTCACGTTACTTTGGTTACTGTAGATGTGCCAGGGGGGTCCTATTTATAGGCCAGGTGAGGAGTGTGGTCACCGCCCAAGAGATAGCGACACCGCCCCAGTCCGCGCGAATACAAACGACCGTCCGCTCAGTCCGCATGGACTTAGCCGGTCACCAAGGAAAACCGCCAGGAGCAAGGCAACCATTGACGAACCCTCTCCAGTCCGCCTAAGCTAAGCGGACAAGGCATCAGCCCGCAAAGCTCCAACCGCTTCAGGACAGCAACCCCCTTCAATGGCTGTCCGCACCAACCCGAGGCAGTCCGCAAGACACAGACCTCAATCCGCCACAAGTCCACGACCAAAGGCAGCTAAAACACAGACCGCCCGGTCACAACGGACTTGGCGGATACGGCGGACACCATGAACTTGGCACAAGGTGTGACCAAGCCCAAAACCATCAAGGAACAATGCGAGCATGGCAGACACAAGTTCTCGTCCGCCAAACACCCTAGCACAGACCGCCACCAGTCCGCGAGCACCTCGCACTTGTCCAACGCAGTAGCTTCCTCCCGGACTCCAAACACCAGTCCGCCAACCGGTCTCCACAGCAAGACCTACTGTAATACCAGAGCTCGATAAGGCCTCAGCCAAGCTCTAGGCTCAGTCCGCAACAGCCAATACCGAGGACACATCAGTCCGCAAGCTTCCCGCGGACAAGAGCCAACCCGCCTTTCAGCACAAGCTTGCACCCGCGGCCACTGAGCAAAGCACCAGTCCGCAAGCCTCTCTATCCGCAGATACCAGGCCGCACCAAACCGCGGACTCCATGCAACAACCCGCTCAGAACACAGCCGGCTTCCACCAAACTTTCCACCAGGCCGCAAACCTCAGTCCGCCTAGTCCGCCCAGTCCGCCTAAGCTGTCCGCCACAGGCCGCCCGGCCTGTCCTGTCACCCGCTTCCACTTCACAAATTTCAACATTAAGGCTATTCAACCGGGCTCTCGTCCGACGAAGGATTCCCCTTAATGCCCGCAGTACGCTAAGAACCCCGCTATTGGGTGGGGAACCCAATCCGGTAGAGTTAGTGCGCCTCCTCTCTCGAGGGTTAGTGCGGAACTCTATCTACCCAGGGGTGATCTGTCCATATGCACGGCCTCTCGGCTAGCTAGCGTATGGATAACGGAAATAGAGCCCACACATCGATATGGGGGTCTACGTGTCGTTAACCCGGGGTAAACCTTAAGTTGTTAATTAAATTGAAAAATTAGACATTTGGTTATTTAAAACATTTTAGATCCCAAAGCTATTCTATACCGAGAGCTAAAAGAAATTAGCCACTCATCAGAATGGGGATAGCTTATATGTTTGGTTATGCGAGCGTCCTAAACTATTCGCTGAAAGGTTATAAAGAAAATAAGAAGAAAAGCAAAATAACCTAATTTTAGAAAAGTTATTACAAATAAACACACCCGCACTCATTCAAACATATAACAAAAGGAAGAAATAAAACTAAGTTACACATAAGAGAAAATTGAATAATTGACATTTGCAGGTCCCACTCAAACGAGTGGGGGCGGGAAATAAAAGCTGAAAAGTGCATAATTGAAATTTGCAAGTCCCACTCAAACGAGTGGGGGCGGAAAATTAAACATTTAAAATTACAAGTCCTACTCAAACGAGTAGGACTGAAATGAAAGCGAGTCCTACTCAAACGAGTAGGAGAAAATAAATGCGATTACAGGGCTTTCTTAAATATTTACATCAAAATAAAGTCCGACCATTTAACTCCTAGAGAGTAGGCGGAAAATCAAATCCAGCCATTTAACTCAAGTGAGTAGGCGGAAAAATAAAGAATGAAAATTACAAGTCCTACTCAAACGAGTAGAACTGAAAATACAGACCGGCCATTTAACTCAAGTGAGTAGGCGGAAAAATAAAAACTACAAACACTTGCTTGAATAAAATCCAGCCAATTAACTCAAATGAGTAGGCAGAAAAGTAAAAATTACACACGCACTCTACTTGAATAAAATCCAGCCAATTAACTCAAGTGAGTAGGCGGAAAAATAAAAACAACACACGCACTCTACTTGAAAGTAACTACTCACGCACTCGACATAAATAAACACACACACACACTTGCATAATTTAACTTACGAGCTGAAAAATATCTCATACACGCACACACTCGTGTTAAAATAATTGCAAAAATCAAAGTTATCGAAAAATTAAAATTACTGCATTTCTACCGCTGGAATGCAGTAGAAATGCATAAAAAGGCAAAATAAAAATTGTTTGAGCAAAAAGTTTTCAAATTAAAGTGAGAAAGGCAAGTGCCCGAAAAATTAAAACGTTTATATTTTTACCGTTAGATTTTGATAGAAATGCTTAAAAATTGAAAATAAAAATTGTTGAAGCGAAAATATTTTTTGTAAGTACTTAAAATGAAAGTTGATGAAAAATAAAAATGACAATTTATACATTACTATAGCCTTGTAAAATGGTTAAAAAGTGGGAGTAAGCTAAAAAGAAGCAGTAGTTTTATAATTAAAACAAAGTAAAAGCTAAGTTGAGAGGGATGAAAACTACCTTTTTAATGTTTTACAAGTTTATAAGAGCGTATTTTAAAGCGTGAAAATCCTAAGTCTAATCAATTTTAAAGAGTTGAGAATGAAAACGGCCATAATAACGGCTATAAATTTTGTTATAATTGAAAAGAAAACGAGAACATTTGCGTTTTAAAACATGAAAGTGTATAAGATTGATGAAGAGGAGGCCTTTAGAGAAAATTCAGAGCATATAAGGATGAGAAAAATATCTATTTTATTAATAAAAGAAGTTGATTACAGGAGCTTAAACAAACTAAATTCAAAAAGGGGGGAAAGAGAATCCTTACATAGCACTAAAGCAGCTCTAACGGCAGCCCTTATACATCAAAATGGTTCGAATTTTTGGAACCCTGAACTCATACAGCAGCTGCCTTTTTATAGGCAAAATTTCCAAGTACACGCCCTCCGATACGGGCGTGTCGGGGGGCGTGTCAGCACTGTTTTACAGCAAATTCGGCGATCTGATGGATTTGACGGCGATTTGACTTTCCGGCCGAAAACGCGGCGGTCACGCCCCAGGTCACGGGCGTGACGATGGGCGTGTCATTCGGCGCTTAAAGGCTATGTTGACTTCGGGATTCGCCGGCGGCAGTTTGTCGGGCGGACACGGGCGTGGCGCACATCGGACACGGGCGTGTCCCTCTTGGGTCGACGAACGTCGAGCGCGAAACATTGACCTGGCTGGCACGGGGCGTGTCGGGCTGCCACGGGCGTGTCGGACATCGGACACGGGCGTGTCCCTCTTGGGTCGACGAACGTCGAGTTGAACTCGTCGAACGGGAAGGACACGGCTTGGTCACGCCCCGTGTTGGATTGACACGGGCGTGTCGAATCATGGAACACGGGCGTGTCAGGCTTTCCTCTTCAAAATTGGCTTCTTTTCGGGATTTTGAGCTGTCACGCCCTGGTCACGGGCGTGACATGTCATTTTTTTGCAGATTTTGACTTTTTTTCCTGACAAATAAAATAAAACAAGTTAGTATAATATTTACAAAAATAGGAGCATTTTATTGAATAAAAACAAGTAGAAATGAGAAAAATTAAATAAAACGACTTAAGTAATGTACATAAAAGTAGGTATATTTACAATTCATCAAATACCCCCATACTTAAGCTTTTGCTATTCCAGAGCAAAAGTTTGACATGAACTTATAAGGAATAAAAAAAACTCTAAGTTTAGCTACCGCTTAATCAATTATAAGAGAGATCTAAATAAATAAACGGGGCGTAAGAGTTAAGTCCTAAATTTATGAAGATGATTTAAATAGCGCAAAAGTTTTGGCCAAAAGACATCTTGATATAATCAAATAGAAAGCAATAATTGTAATGGTTAGATTAACAAGAATAGTTTGGAATTATATGAACTTTTATCCTGTAGGAGTTTTACTGGAAATAATGCAATTTACAAATTATGCTCTCAAAACAATTTTTGAATTAAATCTAGAATCGTGAAATTGGCTAAGGGGGTTGATGTTGGTTTATGAAGAGGGTTTTGATTTTTGAGGCGAGGTAATTTTTTCTCGAACCTCCATGTTTTTTTTGGATTATTAGGAAAACGAAATCTTATTTTCCTAATATCGCTTTTTTTCAACTTCATAATAAATGTTAACCCAATGTATATGTGTAGCAGTAATGAATTTTATCCTCTTACTCCATAGCATATAATCATTTTAATCTATTGGGTGCCTATGTTTACGGAACGAAATCTTATTCTCATTGACATAGGATCTTTTAGGGATAACAATTTTATCATGCCAAGTCGGTCATGATAAGGATGGTGAGAAAAGAAAACTAGATTTTTTATTAAAAAACAATTTTGAGAGCAACCTTAATAAATTGTAAGTTCCAATTTTTCAGAAAGCAAAAAGTAAACATAATTGAATCCTATAATCGTTATTTTCTAACGTAATACACATGCTCCTATCAATGAAAAATGAGAAGTAGTGACTAAAACGAGTTCACTATTTTTAACAAAGCATAATGAATTCTTTAAAACTTAACCCCGAATATTTAAATTTTTCAATCAATAATTAAAAAACGAATAAGAAACAAAGAATTAATAAAATTCACATATAAATAAACTCAAAGCAAAATTTTTGGATAGCAAGAAAATTAAGGATGTTATATTTGATTTATTGTTTCAAAATATTTTTTTGGTTTTTGTTTTTTTTTAGAGTTTTTTTACCATCAGTTTTTTTTTGTGTTTTTTGTTTCAAAATATTTTTGGTTTTTTAGGTTTTGCGGAAAGTGCGAGAAAAAGAAACGGTATTCACAAGAATGAGAGAAAAGGAAGGTGGAGAGAGAAGATTATTTACAAAAATAGGTACACAGATTTTTACAAAACGAAACTAAAAATGTTTTTGGAATTTTGGTTTTATAATTTTTTGTGGGGTTTTTGTTTTATATATTGTTTTGAATTTTTTTTTGTGTTTTACAAATTTTTTGGGATTTTTGGTTTAAAAAGACATAAAACAAAAACATTTTAAAGACAAAAAAGAAAAAAAAACTTAGGTTTTTGGGATTTTGTTTTCATTTTCAAATTTTTTTTTTTAGTTTTTGTTATTTTTATAGTTTTTTTGTTCATATTTTTTATGTTTAAAGTGGAGAAAATAGAAAGACCGTGAAGAAAATAGAAAGACAGTGCAGAAAATAGAAATATGAAAAAGAAAGCGAGAAAACACCCCCATTCTTAAGTCCAACATTGTCCCCAATGTTGTAACGTAAGTATGCGGAACAAAACAGGTAAGATAATATATACAAAGAAAATAAAGAAATGGGGGGAGGGGTAGAAGCTTACTTGAGAGGAGGTGGGGAAGGCGCAGTTTAGGAACCCTGCATTAGGAAGAAAGATAGCAAAGAAAAAGGTAAAGAGATAGTGAAAAAGATAAACATGGGGTGCCTCGCAGGAGCGCTTTGTTTATAGTCGCGTAGCTTGACTATGTTGGCGGTTTATATATCTAGGAGGGTTATGGATTTGAAATTACCGTCCACAGGATCGCCTGTTATGTATAAATTTAAGCGATGACCGTTCACTTTAAACGAGCCTTTATCCAGGTGGGAGACGAGTACGGTCCCATAAGGCCAAACTTCTTCAACTTTGAAGGGGCCGGACCAACGTGATCTAAGTTTCCCGGGGAAAAGTCTAAGTCGTGAGTTATAAAGAAGGACAAGATCGCCCGGAGAAAAAGTTTTTGGGGGCTTGAGTTTTCGGTCGTGATAAAACTTAGAACGCTCCTTATAGAACTTATTGCTCTCGTAAGCATTGGCACGCCATTCATCGAGCTCGTTTAGTTGCAGTTTTCTATTTTGGGCGGCTAAGTTAGCGTCGAGATTTAAAAGTTTTAAAGCCCAAAGTGCGCGATGTTCTAATTCTACGGGTAGATGACATGCTTTGCCGTACACTAATCGATACGGCGTACAACCAATTGCGGTTTTATATGCGGTACGATAAGCCCACAACGCATCGTCGAGTTTGATGGACCAATCTTTCCTATTAAGTGAAACAGTTTTCTCTAATATGCGCTTTATCTCCCGATTTACTACCTCTACTTGGCCACTAGTTTGCGGGTGGTAGGGGGTGGCAAGTTTGTGCGTGACGCCGTATCTAGCTAACATCTTAGCCATCTGGGTGTTGCAGAAATGTGTCCCCCTATCACTTACAATAGCGCGCGGAGTGCCGAAGCGAGAAAATAGCTTTTTAAGAAATGTAACGACGACTCGCGCATCGTTGGTGGGGAGAGCTTGCGCTTCCGCCCACCTCGATACGTAGTCGACCGCTACTAAAATATACATATTTTTGAAAGACGGAGGTAGGGGGACGACGAAATCTATGCCCCATAAATCGAAGACTTCGCACTCTAAAAACATGTTTTGGGGCATCTTGTCGCGACGAGAAATGTTACCCGACCGCTGACAGCTATCGCATGCGCGCACAAAATTGTGAGCATCTTTGAATAGAGTGGGCCAAAAGAAGCCCGCCTCTAGCGCCTTCTGCGCGGTCCGGTTAGCTTGATAATGCCAACCAGCCGGACCCTCGTGGCAGTGCCTAAGGATTTGCGTGCACTCCACACCCGCGACACATCTTGGACTGCTTGGTCCGCGCAGAGACGAAAAAGGAAAGGGTCCTCCCAAAAGAAATATTTCAAGTCAGAAAAGAATTTCTTCTTTTGCTGGCTTGAAAAGTCTTTTGGAAGTACCCTCGCAACTAAATAGTTTGCAAAATCTGCGAACCAAGGCGGGGAAGAAGAACTAGTAGTTATGGCTAGGAGGCGTTCCTCGGGGAATCTGTCATTTATGTCAGATTCGATGAGCGCTTCCGCAGTGGGATTTTCTAAGAGGGACAGGTGATCGGCGGCTAAATTTTCCGCGCCCCTCTTATCCCGGATCTCTAAATCGAACTCCTGCAAGAGGAGGATCCATCGAAGAAGGCGGGGTTTGGCTTCCGTTTTTGCTAACAAATATTTTAAGGCGGAATGGTCGGTAAATACGATAACTTTGGATAACGTTATATACGAGCGAAACTTATCAAAAGCAAATACGACGGCTAAAAGTTCCTTTTCCGTTGTCGTATAATTTCCTTGTGCGGAAGTGAGGGTCTTGCTAGCGTAGTAAATAGGATGAAAATATTTGTTTATTCGTTGGCCAAGAACGGCTCCTACGGCAATATCACTAGCGTCGCACATAATCTCGAACGAAAGGGTCCAATCGGGCGCCACTAAAATAGGTGAATTGATAAGTTTTTGTTTTATGTAATTAAATGCAGACTCGCATTCGCTATCAAAGACAAAATTTGATTCCTTTTCCAAGAGGCGAGTAAGCGGCTTTGTTATTTTTGAAAAATCTTGAATAAAACGCCTATAAAAGCCCGCGTGCCCTAAGAAACTCCTAATAGATTTAACGTTGGAAGGCGGGGGAAGTTTTTCTAAAATTTCAACTTTGGCCTTATCGACCTCCATCCCCTTAGACGAAATCATATGGCCGAGAACCAAACCTTCTCGAACCATAAAGTTACATTTTTCCCAATTTAAAACAAGATGCGTGTCCTCGCATCACTGAAGGCCACGGTCTAAATTACGAAGACAGGACGGGAAAGAGCTTCCGAAAACAGAGAAGTCATCCATAAAGACTTCCATAATGTCTCCTACCAGCTCGCCAAAGATCGCCAGCATACATCTTTGGAATGTAGCGGGCGCGTTGCAAAGGCCAAATGGCATGCAAAGGTACCAAACGGGAAGTTAAAGTTGTTTTCTCTTGGTCATCGGGGGAAATGGGGATTTGGAAAAACCCCGATAATCCATCGAGAAAACAAAAATACGGATGACCGGACAAACGCTCTAAAATTTGGTCTAAAAATGGCAGTGGGAAATGATCCTTACGGGTGGCGTCATTTAGTTTTCTATAATCGATGCACACCCGCCAACCCGTAACAGTACGAGTTGGGACGAGTTCATTGTGCTCATTCTCCACTACGGTAAGACCGCCCTTTTTGGGCACCACGTGAATGGGACTAACCCACGTACTATCCGATATGGGATAAATAATCCCCGCATCTAATAATTTAATAATTTCGGCCTTAACGACGTCTTTCATGTTTGGGTTAAGACGTCGCTGCGGCTGAATAGTTTTGCGGCAATTATCTAGAAGGAAAATCTTATGGGTGCAGAAAGACGGGTTAATCCCTTTGAGATCAGAAATTTGCCAAGCAATTGCGTGGCGATGTTTAAGCAAAACTCCCAATAAATCGGAAGTCTCCGATTCGCTCAAATGCGAATAAATGATAACAGGGAGTGTATCATCTTTCCCCAAAAAGGCGTATTTGAGTGAATCGGGAAGGGGTTTGAGTTCAAGGTAGGGCGGTTCTTCTAACGAGGTTTTAATTTCTATGTCTTTCTTACCAATTGGTTCGAAAGGCAAGTCTATAGAGGTATCCTCATCGCAGTTAAAATTTTCGAGCGCAAAAAGATCGTCGTTTAAAAACGTAGACTCAAAAATAGGGGAAGAACAATCTCCGATATATGTGTCTAAATTATAACAAAAGTCATCGCTTGATGATGAGTCTCCTATGGAGGGATAATAGAGAAAGTAACTTCGTCATCTCCTACCCGAAGGAGGAGACGACCGTTACTGACATCAATTAATGCACGGGAGGTGGAGAGAAAAGGGCGACCAAGTATAATTGGTACATCGGTGTCCTCCTCGATGTCCAAGATGACGAAGTCTACCGGAAAGATAAACTTATCAACTCGGACAAGTACGTCCTCCACTACCCCGACGGGAAACTTAACCGAGCGATCCGCTAGTTGGATTCGCATTTTAGTAGGGGCCAGAGTGCCCAAACCTAAGTTTTGAAAGAGCGAGAACGGGATCAAATTAATGCTCGCGCCTAAATCTGCAAGAGCGTATTTTACTAATATATTGCCAAAAAGGCACGGGATGGAGAACCGTCCCGGGTCATTTCTTTTTAGGGGCAATTTATTAGTAAGAGCCGCTGAGCAGTCAGCATTAAGAGAAATATGTGAAATATTTTCTAATTTTTGTTTATTAGAAAGAAGTTGTTTTAGGTATTTCGCATATTTAGGCATCTGAGAGAGTGCCTCGCAGAAGGGAACATTAATATGAATTTATTTTAATAATAAAATAAATTTTTCAAATTGCGCGTCCTTACGCTCACTATTACATTTATGCAGATACGGTAAGGGCGTTTTAATAATTTTTTCATTTAAAATTTGTAAAGGCGGCATAATCAAAGAAGGGGGAAGAGGGGTCGGAGGTGAAATATGTACCTGAGCATCGGTCCGTTTTGGATCGATCACCTCCTTTCCGCTACGGAGGTTTATAGCGTTGATATTTTCCCGCGGATTGGGCTCCGTGTTTCCCGGCAGTGCCCCGAGCGCGCGCTCGGACATCATTCGCGCTAGCTGTCCAACCTGGAGTTCTAAGTTTTTTAGCGATCCGGTGATGTTCCGGATATTTGACTCGTTGGAAACTATATATTTAGAAAAATTATCCTCCATCGGGGAGGGTTTTGGAAGAGGGGGAGGCTGTAGAAATCCAGGCGCGAAAGAATTTGGCGGGCGCTGCGCATTATTCGGGTTGCTCCATGAGAAGTTGGGGTGGTTCCTCCAACCCGGATTATAGTTATTGCTATAAGGGTTGTTATTGGGGTTGAAGGAAGGTCTCCCAGCATTTCCCACGTAGTCTACGAATTCATTTGCTACGTCGGCATTAGGGGGAATCGCTCAAGGAGGAGTGGTGGAGGCAGCAGACATCTCCGCCACCTGCTTCGTCAACCTTTCAACTTGAAGGGCTAAGTGGGCAGTGGCATACACTTCGAAGAGGCCGGCCGCCTGCTTGGGACGTCCCCGAGGGACGTTCCATTGGTAGGCGTTTATAGACATCTCTTCAATAAGAGCTTCGGCAGCCTCGGGGGTCTTATTATTCAAGGTACCCCCGGCAGCCGAGTCAATCATTTGACGCGTCTGATAATTAAGCCCATTGTAGAAGATTTGGACCTGCAACCACGCAGGCAGCGCGTGGTGCGGACACTTGCGGAGGAATTCCTTAAAGCGCTCTCAAGTCTCAAAAAGAGACTCAGAATCGTTCTGCACGAACGAAGAAATGTCCGCCCGTAACTTTGCAGTTTTGGCCGGCGGAAAATACTTCATTAAGAACCGCTCCGCAAGCTCGGCCCAGGTGGTGATACATCCTCGTGGGAGGGAATTCAACCAAGCCTTAGCTTTGGATCTGAGGGAGAATGGAAAAAGGCGCAAATGAATGGCGTCATCAGTGACTCCATTAATCTTAAAAGTATCGCAAATCTCCAAGAAACTAGACAAATGAACGTTCGGGTTCTCATCCGGCTGTCCATCGAACTGCACGGCGTTTTGGATCATTTGGATAACGCTCGATTTGATCTCAAAATTATTGTTCGCCACCGTCGGGAGGACAATACTGGACCCAGTATCGTCCAAATTTGGTCGGGCGTAATATGGCATTGTACGCTCAAGGGCCGCGTTCGGATTGGGGTCGGCCATAGCAACGGCAGAGGGTTCTCCGATGGATTCTTCGGGATCCAAAGAGGGATTTCGGCGTTGAGACCAAATACGCACAAGAGAGCGTTCGATCTCAGGATAGAAATCCAAATTTTCGGACTCCGAAGGCTGTCCACGGGTCATACACCCTATTGAAAAGTAGAAAATTAACTCTCTTTTTTTTCGGATTTTGAAGAAAAGTTTTTTAAGTTTTTTTTTTAGTTTTTAGAAATAAAAGTAAAAGTAATAGAGTTCGGATTCGGAATAACAACACAAAGAGAAGATCCCCGACAACGGCGCCAAAAACTTGATTGGCCCGCGAACAGACTCTTACTGTGGTTGGTTCGGTGAGTCGATCGCCGCGGTCTTGCTAGGGTTGGCAAGTGAACCTATCGCAAGTAGTACTCGATATTCAGGAGAATACCGAGGTCGTATTATTCTCGGGAACGGGTTGATTACCCCTACTCCTCCGAAAACACTATTATTTTACCGAAATAGAAGTTGAGGGTTTTAAGTAAAATAGGAACGAAAATAGATTTTAAGAAAGTAGTGGATGAAGAGATAACTCCCGGTATCGAATTGCGTTAGGATTAAAAATAGATTTGAATAACTAGATATCTAAGGTTTCAATTTAATTAATGCGGAAACTTGGCCGTGGAGGTTCAAAAAAATGAGCTCACCTATCTCTAGGAATATCGCTCACCTAGACATTAAGGCTATTCGACCGGGCTCTCGTCCGACGAAGGATTCCCCTTAATGCCCGCAGTACGCTAAGAACCCCGCTATTGGGTGGGGAACCGAATCCAGTAGAGTTAGCGCACCTCCTCTCTCGAGGGTTAGTGCGAAACTCTATCTACCCAGGGGTGATCTGTCCATATGCACGGCCTCTCGGCTAGCTAGCGTATGGATAACGGAAATAGAACCCACACATCGATATGGGGGTCTACGCGTCGTTAACCCGGGGTAAACCTTAAGTTGTTAATTAAATTGAAAAATTAGACATTTGGTTATTTAAAACATTTTAGATCCCAAAGCTCTTCGATACCGAGGGCTAAAAGAAATTAGCCACTCATCGGAATGGGGATAGCTTATATGTTTGGTTATGCGAGAGTCCTAAACTATTCGCTGAAAGGTTATAAAGAAAATAAGAAGAAAAGCAAAATAACCTAATTTTAGAAAAGTTATTACAAATAAACACACCCGCAGTCATTCAAACATATAACAAAAGGAAGAAATAAAACTAAGTTACATATAAGAGAAAATTGCATAATTGACATTTGCAGGTCCCACTCAAACGAGTGAGGGCGGGAAATAAAAGCTGAAAAGTGCATAATTGAAATTTGCAAGTCCCACTCAGACGAGTGGGGGCGGAAAATTAAACATTTAAAATTACAAGTCTTACTCAAACGAGTAGGACTGAAATGAAAGCGAGTCCTACTCAAACGAGTAGGAGAAAATAAATGCGATTACAGGGCTTTCTTAAATATTTACATCAAAATAAAGTCCGACCATTTAACTCCTAGCGAGTAGGCGGAAAATCAAATCCAGCCATTTAACTCAAGTGAGTAGGCGGAAAAATAAAGAATGAAAATTACAAGTCCTACTCAAACGAGTAGGACTGAAAATACAGACCGGCCATTTAACTCAAGTGAGTAGGCGAAAAAATAAAAACTACAAACACTTGCTTGAATCAAATCCAGCCAATTAACTCAAATGAGTAGGCGGAAAAGTAAAAATTACACACGCACTCTACTTGAATAAAATCCAGCCAATTAACTCAAGTGAGTAGGAGGAAAAATAAAAACAACACACGCACTCTACTTGAAAGTAACTACTCACACGCTAGACATAAATAAACACACACACACACACTTGCATAATTTAACTTAGGAGCTGAAAATATCTCATACATGCACACACTCGTGCTAAAATAATTTCAAAAATTAAAGTTATCGAAAAATTAAAATTACTGCATTTCTACCACTGGAATGCAGTAGAAATGCATAAAAAGACAAAATAAAAATTGTTTGAGCAAAAAGTTTTCAAATTAAAGTGAGAAAGGCAAGTGCCCGAAAAATTAAAACGTTTACATTTTTACTGTTAGATTTTGATAGAAATGCTTAAAAAGTGAAAATAAAAATTGTTCGAGCGAAAATATTTTTTTGTAAGTACTTAAAATGAAAGTTGATGAAAAATAAAAATGATAATTTATACATTACTATAGCCTTGTAAAATGGTTAAAAAGTGGGAGTAAGCTAAAAAGAAGCAGTAGTTTTATAATTAAAACAAAGTAAAAGCTAAGTTCAGAGGGATGAAAACTACCTTTTTAATGTTTTACAAGTTCATAAGAGCGTATTTTAAAGCGTGAAAATCCTAAGTCTAATCAATTTTAAAGAGTTGAGGATGAAAACGGCCATAATAACGGCTATAAATTTTGTTATAATTGAAAAGAAAACGAGAACATTTGCGTTTTAAAACATGAAAGTGTATAAGATTGATGAAAATTAGGCCTTTAGAGAAAATTCAGAGCATATAAGGTTGAGAAAAATATCTATTTTATTAATAAAAGAAGTTGATTACAGGAGCTTAAACAAACTAAATTCAAAAAGGGGGGAAAGAGAATCCTTACATAGCACTAAAGCAGCTCTAACGGCAGCCCTTATACATCAAAATGGTTCGGATTTTTGGAACCCTGAACTCATACAGCAGCTGCCTTTTTATAGGCAAAAATTTCCAAGTACACGCCCTCCGACACGGGCGTGTCGGGGGGCGTGTCAGCACTGTTTTACTGCAGAATTCGGCAATCTGACGGATTTGACGGCAATTTGACTTTCCGGCCGAAAACGCGGCGGTCACGCCCTAGGTCACGGGCGTGACGGTGGGCGTGTCGTTCGGCGCTTAAAGGCGAAGTTGACTTCGGGATTCGCCGGCGGCAGTTTGTCGGGCGGACACGGGCGTGGCCCACATCGGACACGGGCGTGTCCCTCTTGGGTCGACGAACGTCGAGCGCGAAACATTGACCTGGCTAGCACGGGCCATGTCGGGCTGCCACGGGCGTGTCGGACATCGGACACGGGCGTGTACCTCTTGGGTCGACGAATGTCGAGTTGAACTCGTCGAGCGGGATGGACACGGCTTGGTCACGCCCCATGTTGGATTGACACGGGCGTGTCGAATCATGGAGCACGGGCGTGTCAGGCTTTCCTCTTCAAAATTGGCTTCTTTTCGGGATTTTAAGCTGTCACACCCTGGTCACGGGCGTGACATGTCATTTTTTTTGCAGATTTTGACTTTGTTTCCTGACAAATAAAATAAAACAAGTTAGTATAATATTTACAAAAATAGGAGCATTTTATTGAATAAAAACAAGTAGAAATGATAAAAATTAAATAAAACGACTTAAGTAATGTACATAAAAGTATGTATATTTACAATTCATCAACTAGCAATCCCCAAACGGAGCAATCCAAATGTGAATGAATTCAGCACCCCCAAAAACAATGTCCACTTATCACAACCTCGGCAAACAGTAAATACAAATCAGCTCAAGCATTTGGTTGCGATGGTGGGTTTAGCTTCAGGTCTTGGTGAAAGTGAGTGGAGCTGGATCAAAGGAAGGGTAGGCACAAATTTAGCATGCAACGGTTAACAGGTAGGAAAGGCTAAAACAAGGCTCAAACTAGCCAAAAATAAGGCCTACGTCATGCTCACGCTTGACTAACCGTGCACCAATGCTTTGAGAGTAGCTTACGGCAAGTTCTTAGCCACCGAGAAAGATGATCCTTCCTCCCGACTCGAGCAATACGAGTCTAGTGGCGGCTACACACATTTCTACATTATCGTTCGATTACCCCAGATTCAGATTTTGAGCAGTACAAATAATAGTTACAGTTGTAGAAAAAGATAAATCTACGAGCATAAAGAAAAATTAATTCTATCCTAAATCTACACAAACCATGAGTATTCGATTAGGAGCACTGCATGAGTTTCGAACTACTCAATTTTGAAATCCTAAGCCAATACCACTATTTTAAAGTTTTCACAAAAATAATAAATTTGACTCGGGTTGTGCGCGTGGGTAAGAGCGCACTCGTGTGGGTGATTCAGTGTGTGCAACATAAATTAAGAAATAAGTAAACAAGAAACTGGTATGCAACAGAAAGTGTGGTGCAGTGACCACAGACATGCTCTCCCCCCCAGACTTAAAGTCAACAACTAAAAAAAAATCAGCATGTCATATTTGATAAAAAGCTAGGGTAGGAAGTACCTATGCTCAAAATTGAGCATACCAGTCATGCAATGAGATGTCCAAGTGCGGTCAAGTTGCCGTAACTCAAATATTCCTGCACCTGCGATTGAAGGATGCCAGCCAAACAAAATATGGAAACAGGAATATATAAAAAGAAATCAAAACACAGCATAGGACCAAACGGTCCAACTTGGCTTGTCTCAAGAAAGCCCTTTTGTTTACTGTCCTTAAGGTGGACAAAATACCTGTATTAGCAGTTCAAATAGAGAGTTCTTGGCAGTAGAAAAAGGAAACAAAATTAAAAGTAGAGCAGCCAGCATTCAACAAGTAGCGAGAAAGAGGATGGAAAGAGGAATGAGGGTGGTGCAATCAGCTATAAGCAGATTTATGGTAAGTCTCTCCGGTGGGATGCGAGAGAACAGCAGATTTTCTTTTTGCAATCGGGGTAGGCATTGTCCCATTACTGCGAGTGCACACTTTCTCGCGCCGGAAGGCAGCGTAGCGCTCTCAACATAAACGCTTGGCCTCTTTCAGTTTCTCCACCGTGGGAGACTTCCAATGGAGGTAGACTGTGGGGTTTCTTGGTGTCGTGGTTTGTGGCGGCCTATCCGGCACCGTGACGGCAACCGGATCTGCTCAAGCTACAAATCGCTTAACAGAATTATACAAATTAGTGTCTAGGGATTTCTCCCAAATAAAACTTGGTTCGCCATGCTCAACAACAGAGTTGGCTGGCAGTAGAACGGTAGCCGTGGCTTTGGTACAATTGATCCCTTCGTGGACCAGTAGCTCTTGCTTCTCATCGACTTCCTGAGGGAGTCCTTTCTTTGGCGTCGCCTCCAGATGTTCTCCCAATGCTGGGAGACCTGAATCCAGCTTGATATCTGTGACACTCAGAGAATTGTTATTTTGGATGGGAGAAGAATGTATGGATGTGTTATCGAGGGTGGACTCTTCGTTTAGCCAAGTGACACAGCCTTTGGAAAAGTCGAGGGATGCGCCACTGGCTGTTAGGAATTGGACTCCTAATATAGGAATGGAGTTATTGTCCTATGGTCCCAAAACCTGGAAGTCAGTGGTGATACTTTTGCCGTTAACCTCGATTTCAACTTCCCGAACACCTCCCTCAATATCAACCAAATTGCCATTCGCTAAGATAAGCGATTTTCGATTTTAAATGTCGACTTGTAAGTGCATCTTCGCAACATCTTGCAAAGTGAGGATGTTGTTGGACGCCCCGGAATCGCATAATGCTGGAGTTTCGATGTTATTGATTTTACAATTGATGACAAGTTCGTTGCGGTTTCCCGAATTGTCCTTCCCAAGGCGCTTACCCTGTTTATGGGGGTTCTTTTCGGTGTTACTCGGTAAGGTGCCTTGGGTGCACTCGGAAACCACTTGAGCCAATTGGCCCAATTGTGCCTCCAGTTTGCGCATCGAGGCGACCGGATTTGTCATGTTGGTTTGGGCAATCTCAACAAACTTCTCAAACATCTCTTCCAAAGAACTTTTCTTAACGACGGGGGGCCTTGGGAATAATTTGGTTGAGGCGGCCTCGATTGGCTTCCGGAGGCATACACATCGTTTGGATGCTGCCCCGGTTGCCATCTTTGGCCAGATGTGTTAGGATTCCAAGAAAAGTTGGGGTGATTTCTCACCCTCGGGTTGTAAGTATTCCCGTAAGGCACTCCCCTGTTTTGATTGGCAACAAAATTAACGGACTCATTCATAAACAAAGATTCGTTTGGTACCTCAACTCCAAAGCATTCGAAGCTGTGGTGATCGGTGCTTCCGCACCGTTGGCATGAGATTGCCATCACTGGGGCGGCAGGAGCAGGCTTGGGGATATCCAAGGCAAACACTCCACTGGTGCTTCGTAGGATGTTTCTTCCAGCGGTCCAGTAAGCACTGCGGGTGGCGGTGTCTTGTAAGACTCTCAGAGCATCATCTGGAGCAAGATTCATGATGGTTCCTCCGGAGGCAGCATCGATTATGGCTCGGTGGTGGGGATCAATAGCGAAGTAGAAAATTTCGACGAGATTCCACGTTTGGAATCCATAATTAGGGCACTTCCTCAGCAGCTCGTTGAAACGCTCCCAAACTTCGGCTAAACTTTCTTGATCGGCTTGCCGGAAGTTGGCTATTGCGTGCCTCATGCTCACGATCCGATCCACCGGATATAACTTAGCTAGGAATTTTGTGGTCAAATCCTCCCAGGTGGTGACTGTTCCAGGTGGGAGGGAGTGAAGCCATGTCTTGGCTTTGTCCCTTAATGAAAAAGGGAAGAGGCGGAGCTTGACTGTTTCGTCTGGGATTCCAGTGTAGCGGAACGTGGCGCAGATTTCGGAGAATTCTGTAAGGTGAAGATGGGCGTCTTCAGTGGCCATTCCGGAGAACTGAGCGTTGTTCCGAATGATATTCAGAATAGCTGGTTTAATCTCGAACTGTGGATTGGTGATAGCAGGTCCGAAACCGGGGTATATGCTCCCGACAGTAGGTGTAGTATAATCCCTCATGGTGCGGACCTGGGGAGGGTTCACTTCATTTTCGTCGCCATTTCTGTCGACATGAGGTATTGATGAGTCCATATTTTATACCTATTTTCAGACTCATCTGGGCTAGTTTTCACGCATTTGCACTTCACTTTTAGTTCTTTATCGTTCATATCTCATCTTATCTTTTTTTCCATAGGAAGTGCACATTTATGCCAGTGGTTGTGTATTTTGTTATTTTTAAAGTTTGTACTCCCTTTTGTGATTGTCTGGAATGTCTGCACATATCAGTGATTGGTTTTTCTTCCGGTACAGGGGTCGTGTGCGTGTTCCGGGATGGTTGTGAAACAGGAATACTGCGCACGATCAAGGGATCTAATGCGCACGACCACTGGTCGTGCGCCCCTGATCGTGCGCACTACTCTACATTTTCCAGAATCAGCCTGGGGTAAGCGCACGACCACTGGAAATATTGCACACGACCACCGGTCTTGCGCCACTGATCGTGTGCATTGATTCCTCTTTTCTGAAGTCCTTTCTGGGTAATAGCACGATCATTGGACTTAGTGCGCACGACCACTGGTCGTGCGCCACTACTCATGCACATTATCCCAGTTCTTCTTCCTATTTTTCCATGCCAGTGCGCACGAGCACAGGACATAGTGCGCACGACCACTGGTCGTGCGCCTGTGATCGTGTGCATTGTTCATTTCTGCTTTTGTATAAATAGTGCAGGTTCCGCCGTAATTCGGGATCGCTCATTTTCCTCCGCCGTTTTCATCTCCGAG
Organism: Platanthera guangdongensis; assembly: GCA_039583875.1. Lineage (NCBI taxonomy): Eukaryota > Viridiplantae > Streptophyta > Magnoliopsida > Asparagales > Orchidaceae > Platanthera > Platanthera guangdongensis. The sequence goes on from CM077155.1 coordinate 48,038,111, forward strand.
GAGGGATTCCGCCATCCTCCTTCAGTCTCCACACTAGGGAGGTGCTCCGGGAAAGCGTTCACCGCCAAATCCAAGCCGGAGCTTCCTCTCGGCCTCCTCCATCATCTCTTGGATTCATTTCAAGTTTCAACGCCATAGCCATCAAGCAAAGGGAAGCTTGCAACTTTCGTCCGCTATCGTGAGACGAAGAAGACGGGCCATTGGAAGGTGGTGACAGCCCTTCTCTACCCCGGACGCAGTTCAGGACCGAGCTTGGACGCGGATTGACAACCTGACGATTCCAACCGTGAATCCTCAGCAAGACTTTGGATTCGGTCGATCTCTTGCCTTGTTCTTCCTTTATTGTTGTATTTGTGTGTTAAAACTTCATTTATATTGATGTTGTTGCACTTTAGATGTAAACTTTACTAGATTCATGTCTATGTGATTCTGTGTTTGTTTATGCTTTAGTTGCTTGAGGTGCGCCATATATCCATCCACCACCATCCACCCTTGCCGCACTAGCAATTGCTAGTGGCGTGCGCTGCGAAGAGGTGCTCACGACCCTCATTCCGCCGTTCTAACCACCTCATCCGCTAGCCTTCTCATCCATCCGCCTAGTGATTCGGTGCATAGCGGCCCGACTAGTCTTCCATCCCGCCTGGCGAAGCATCGCATAGCGGCGTTGCATAGGAGTAGTTGATAGTGTTTTATTTTATTTATCCACAATATCAAAATCCCCCTTAGTTAGCTCCGACCTGAGGACTTCAATCTCAAGTCCTCCTCAAAATTAACTCCACCTTACTGTGTTCCTTGTGAGATCGATACTTGGGAAAACCACCATTTTATATTACTTGTGCGACCGGTTCACTGCCGTGATCTATAACATCAAGTTTTTGGTGCCGTTGCCGGAGAACACAGTCGTGTGAGTTTCTGGAGAGGGAGACGTGAGATTGTTTTCCTTTTCCTTTGTAAATCGCTTTTGTTTTGTTCTATTTCTGTTTTTCCTTCCTTTCTATTGTTTGTTTAGACAATTGTAGTAATATATTGTTGGATTTAGTAATTTGCACAATTTATTTTGAATCTGCTGTTTCGACACCATGTGGGGATATTCGTATGCCCAATGTCGTTGGTGTGGGAAGCCTTCCCATGCTAGTCATGAATGCCCTACGAGAGATATTGAGCATAAGCCTCAGCGCACAATGCATGAGATGTTGTATTCGTACAACCTTTCGAACACTGTGCCCCGAGCTTATGGTCAATCGTCCTCGCGACATACACCGTTCTCCTATTCCTCTCCGGCCCCATAAGGACCGCAGCGTAATGGGAGAAAGTGTTTGTATTGTCGTAGAACAGATCATGTCCTGAAGGATTGTGTCGAGTACCTCCGTGTTATGGAAGAGGATGATGAGCCGGACATCCGGATCATCCCGAATCCTACCCTTGGTGGCACACCTTCATCTTCTGGTTATGTATCCATGCCACCTTCATTTGTTGAAGGGAATGATGTGGACACAACCGCCAGATGTGTGGCTGATCTAGGCTTCGACGTGGCTGAGCCTATCTCTCATGTGCATACATCTCCAAGCGTGCAGCCGATTCTTTGTGAGGAACCTGCGCTTGACTTTTATTCAAGCAAAGTTCTTCCCCCTTTTGTGCATTCTACTTCAGTCGTCTCTGGCGACATTTTCGACGATGCAACACAAGTTGAGGCTTGTGATATATGGGTTGTTTCCACTCCCATGGAGGCGGACAACCTTCCTGGTGTCGAGGATTCTCCCTCGATACCAAAGGAGGAAGTCCAAGTCTTGGTGGAGGCCTCTATGGATCCATCCGAGCCTTGTAGCATTGTCGAGATTACTGACGATATTTTTCTACCTCAGCCTTTGGGGAGTGTAACCGGGATCACTCCCCTGATTATTTCTTTTTGTTCTTCGTCTACTTTAATTCTTGATCCCCCTTCTCTATCTGAGCCTGTGCAGGCTGAGTCTCCACGGGTATGCTGGGATGATGATGAGCCTGGTGTTCTTGCCATTGCCATCGCACCCTGCACACCTATGGTTGACAATGCCTTGCTAGGCGAGGATATTTTTTGTGATAAGATGAGTGAGTACTAGGCCTCCTCCTCTTCTTATTTCCTATTTCCTCTGCCTGCGAGGAGCAGGTATGATTATTTAGGCAGAGGGGTAACCATTTTATCACCGTATCGGTACCCGTTACCGAAACGGATATTGGAACAGTTACCTGTGCATTTTTCTTTTCATAGGCCCATTAGCTAGAACCTTTTCGTAGCTGAATAAGTCGTGCTGGGATGACAATAACCCCAGTACTTATCTTTCATTTTCTGCATTTTGTTTTTCATGTCTATTTAGTTGTAGTATTTCTTTGTAGATTGTATATTTCTGTTTTGTTTTTGCGGAGCTCACCCCTGCAGGTATTCATGGCAAATCGCATTGGCGGGGTTGTGATTCTTCGTATGCTGGGCCTGCTTCGGTTTCCACGCGTCTTTTGGTATGCTCACTAGCTGAGCATTGGGTAACCTCTTCCCTTAGCTCTTTATGATTTTAATTTCTCTATTATATGTTGTTTTGCTTAGTTTAAGTCTGGGGGAGAGAGTTGTTACCTATTGCACGTGCACATCTTATGTGCATACTAGAAGCTTTTATTGTTTTATTTTGCTTAGTTCATTACATCACACACCACTGCACCCACATGAGCGCGTTCTTAGCTTTTTGCGTGCTGCGAGTTAAACTCATTTTTTTGTTAGATTTGGGAAAATTATGGTGCTGACATAGGATTGTGAGACCGAGTAAAATGTTGGCCTTGTTGTGTTTCTAGTCAACTGCTCTCGTCTAATGTAGAAATTGGAGTAGATTTACTTTTTTTGTATGCTTTTAGTTTTATATTTTTCTAATTGCGTAAATACTTTTTATTCTACTCAAAAGTTGGTGAAACCGGTGTGAATCCGATGGTAGCTTAGGGATGTGTGTAGACGGCCATTAGTTTTGTATTGCTTGAGTCAGGAGGAGGGATAGTCTTTCTCGTTGGCTAAGAAATTGCCCCAAGCTATTCTTGAAGCATGGGTATAGGTTAGTCATGCATGAGTGTGATGTAGGCCATCATTTTGGCCCGATTGAGCTTTGTACCATTCCTAACGTCTTATCCTCGCTAGCCCCGTTGTGCCTACCCATTCTTTTGATTCAGCTCCACCTTTATTTCACCAAAGCCTCAAAGCAATCCTAGTCACACTCCCAAGTTGAGCTTTAGAGTTTTACATTTTAATGTTGGGATGTGATGTGGTGATTTTATTTGTGAAAATGTGGAAGTGCTCCCAAGTTTATATCTACTGAATTGTGAAAATAAAATGAAGAAAAAGAAAAAAAATTATATATATATATATATATATATTTGTAAAGAAAAAAAAATATATGAATGAAAAGAAAAAGTTTTAATTGAAAATCATTTTGGAAATGTGATTATATTTAGAGTAGGCGGTGCACACACTCATATGTTAAAAGTTAAGTTTGGGGGTGTGGTGTACCCGCGTGTATTTTGCTTAGTAGAGGGATTCCTTTCATACTAGCTCATTTGGGTTAGGTGCATAGCCTTCGTGTTTATCCTTGTTTACCTCACCGAAACCCAAGCCCCATCTCTTCACCTAAAGTCCTACTGATTCTTGTGTGAACCAAACCAGTGCTGTGGAGAGAATGCGAAAGGGCAAGCATATGGTCACCGACATTGGTGGATTCCTTTGGAGGTTATCCGGAGCCCCGATCTTTGGCAATGCTCGCCTAGCGATTAGTCTACTTTCTCGCTACGCGTGACCGAATGATTCATCGTGATTCCATTTTTGAGTAATAATAAAATTTTGATACACATTGTGAAAGTATAAACTATTTTGTATGCTTAGAAATTTCTTATATTATATTTTTACGTGCGCGAGCATGCGACTTCGCATGGCACTTCGTATCGCAATTTCTTTGTTAACTAGTATTTTTCCCTATCTGCTTAGATTTTGTTTGCTCGGGACGCGCAAACAGTTAAGTCTGGGGGTGTGATGAGTCCATATTTTATACCTATTTTCGGACTCATCTGGGCTAGTTTTCACGCGTTTGCACTTCACTTTTAGTTCTTTATTGTTCATATCTCATCTTATCTTTATTTCCATAGGAAGTGCACATTTATGCCCGTGGTTGTGTATTTTGTTACTTTTATAGTTTATACTCCCTTTTGTGATTGTCTGGAATGTCTGCACATATCAGTGATTGGTTTTTCTTTCGGTACAGGGGTCGTGTGCGTGTTTCGGGATGGTTGTGAAACAGGAATACTGCACACGATCATGGGATCTAATGCGCACGACCACTGGTCGTGCGCCCCTGATCGTGCGCACTACTCTACGTTTTCCAGAATCAGCCTGGGGTAAGCGCACGACCACTTGACATATTGCGCACGACCACCGGTCGTGCGCCACTGATCGTATGCATTGATTCCTCTTTTCTGGAGTCCTGTCTGGGTAATCGCACGATCATTGGACTTAGTGCGCACGACCACTGGTCGTGCGTCACTACTCGTGCACATTATCCCAGTTCTTCTTCCTGTTTTTCCATGCCAGTGCGCACGAGCACAGGACATAGTGCGCACGACCACTGGTCGTGCGCCTGTGATCGTACACATTGTTCATTTCTGCTTTTGTATAAATAGTGCAGGTTCCGCCCTAATTCGGGATCGCTCATTTTCCTCCGCAGTTTTCATCTCTGAGGAGGTATTCCACCGTCCTCCTTCAATCTCCACACTAGGGAGGTGCTCCGGGCAAGCGTTCACCGCCAAATCCAAGCCAGAGCTTCCTCTCCGCCTCCTCCATCATCTCTTGGGTTCATTTCAAGTTTCAACGCCATAGCCATCAAGCAAAGGGAAGCTTGCAACTTTCGTCCGCTATCGTGAGACGAAGAAGACGGGCCATTGGAAGGTGGTGACAGCCCTTCTCTACCCCGGATGCAGTTGAGGACCGAGCATGGACGCGGATTGACAACCCGACGATTCCAACCGTGAATCCTCAGCAAGACTTCGGATTCAGTCGATCTCTTGCCTTGTTCTTCCTTTATTGTTGTATTTGTGTGTTAAAACTTCATTTATATTGATGTTGTTGCACTTTAGATGTAAACTTTACTAGATTCATGTCTATGTGATTCTGTGTTTATTTACGCTTTAGTTGCTTGAGGTGCGCCATATATCCATCCACCACCATCCACCCTTGTCGTACTAGCAATTGTTAGTGGCGTGCGTTGCGAAGAGGTGCTCACGACCCTCATTCCGCCGTTCTAACCACCTCATCCACTAGCCTTCTCGTCCATCCGCCTAGTGATTCGGTGCATAGCGGCCCGACTAGTCTTGCATCCTGCCTGCCGAAGCATCGCATAGCAGCGTTGCATAGGAGTAGTTGATAGTGTTTTATTTTCTTTATCCGCAATATCAAAATCCCCCTTAGTTAGCTCCTACCTGAGGACTTCAATCTCAAGTCCTCAAAATTAACTCCACCTTACTATTTTCCTTGTGAGATCGATACTTGGGAAAACCCCCATTTTATATTACTTGTGTGACCGGTTCACTGCCGTAATCTATAGCATCAGGTATCCCTCCAACTCGGTTGCCTGCATCAATATTCAGCTGGTCTCCCATTGGGGCAAAAGTGATGGCTGTGGCGCGTTTTCGTGCTAGGAGAGTACGTTCGATCTCTGGGTCGTAGGCGACAAAATCTCTTGTAGCTCGACCTTGCATTCACTGTGGCAAAAACTACACACTAGAAGGACACAGCAGTCAAAAAGAAACAATACAAACTCTTATAACATTATTTAAAGTCATCCGAAGTCGCTCTACAGTTGCATTCCCCGGCAACGGCGCCAAAAACTTGATGCGTGTAAATCGACAAGCGCACCGGTCGCACAAGTAATAAAGTTTGGGGAATAAATCCCCGAGTGTCGGTCTCTTGAGGAATGCAATTAGCATAGAACGACAACAGTACAGAGAATATCTTTATGAGAGTTATAAAAAGAAAAAAAAGGAAATAAAGGACTTGGGAGATTGTGGATGTTTGATCTACTAAACTAGTAAAAGCTATGCAGGTCGAAGGCACCGCTTCGCAAGGTGGAGTGGGTTTGTCGGCCGCGATGTCGTACTTCAGCTGGACGAGTGGAAGAGAAGCTAATAGATTGAAGTGTTCTTGTGTGGAGTGCAATCGGATAAGACACAGGAATGGAGTGGATGTGGGGTGAGCGAGACACATTCACAGACAATACTCACAAGGAGAAGAAAATACTAACATTCCATTAGCTATAAATTAAACTTGATGTTCATGGATGGAAATGTTCATTACACTACTCAAAACATTCATACTACAGAGGAAGGGGAAGAGGAGTTAACAAAAAGAGAGTGAAGATCCACCACGGGTCGTGGCCGGAGTAGCGAGTTGTCAATCCGATTCCGGGCTCAGTCGAAGGATGCTTCCGGTACCAATGAGCTGTCACCTCGAAGGCCTTTAAGTCCGTTCTCTAGGTTGTCTACTTCACCAACTCCGGAGGAAAGATTGGAGTTGAAGTCATCAATGGCCGAGGGCTTCGCCGGAGAGTTGAAAAGCTTCGGAGTAGTTGGCAATGTGCTCCCGACGAAGGTGGAGGTGATGGAGCAGCTGGAGAAGGGAAATGGCGATTCCCGCGCACTCTCTGATCGCATTAGATGACAGGCGTTGACCTAAATCGCGGATCAGGGCCTTAAATATGGAGGCAGCAGAAGCAGTGCACACGATCAGTGGCGTACGACCAGTGGTCGTGCGCACTGTCGGTCGATTATCGTGTGACTTTTCCAAATAGACCTGCAACCTGGACAAGAAGCATCAGCATATAGGCGCACGAGCAGTGGCGCACGAGCAGTGGCGCACGAGCAGTGGTCGTGCGCACTACGGCCAGTGCTCGTGCGATTACCTAGACAGGATTATGAAAAAGGGAGTGTAATGCGCACGATCAGTGGCGCACGACCAGTGGTCGTGTGCAATAAGTCCAGTGGTCGTGCGCAGTATTCCTGCATCGTTGGTATCTCCCGAGCGGTTCCAGAGCACGGACATGACCCCTGTACCAGTAGAAGAGGCAGATAGGCCACCAAAACGTGCACACCACATCCCCGAGATAGGGCTAAAGAATAACAAAAATACATAAACACAGAAAGCAAACAGAAACGGGCCTACATTGCACTTGATCGTGAAATAGGTACATAAGCACATATAAGCAATAAAGGCTCTCAAGTGTTGTGCTAAGACGATAAAACTAGCCCAGATGAGTCCAAAAATCAGTGTAAAATATGGACTCATCAGTGGACACTTTGGAAGGGATAAGACCATTGCACTCGTTAAGGAGAACTTTTACTGGCCAAAACTTAAGGCGATGGTTGGAGGGATAGTGAGTAGTTACCATACATGTCAAGTATCTAAGGGCACTAAAACCAATGTTGGGTTATACACCCCTCTACTGATTCCTTGCATACCATGGGAAGACGTGACAATGGATTTCATGTTAAGTCTTCCCACCACTATTCGTTGACACGACTCCATTTTTGTAGTTGTGGATAGGTTTTCTAAAATGACATACTTTATCCCATGTAGCAGAACCAACGACGCATCTCACGTAGCTAAATTATATTTTAGAAAGGTCGTTAGTCATCGCGGAGTGCCAAAGATAATTGTCTCGGATAGGGACGTGAAATTCACTAGCTATTTTTGGAAAACTTTATGTATTTTAATGGGAACCAAATTATTATTTTCCGCTGCCTATCATCCGCAAAATGATGGGCAGACGGAAGTGGTCAATCGGAGTTTGGGGAATCTTATAAGATGTCTTGTGAGTGATCACAAGGGCACTTGGGATCTACTTCTCCCCCATGCACAATTGGCTTATAATAACTCTAAGAATAGGTCCACGGGTATGTCCCCTAACAAGATTGTTCGCAGGTATAAGGCTCCTGTGCAACTTCACTTGGTTCCATTACCACCAACATATAAAGCAAGACAATTTGCACAATCCTTCGCCCAACACATTCATGACTTGCACGTACATATCCGGACAACCTTGGCCTCCCAATATGAATCCTATCAAACACATGCTAATCAACGTAGGAGAGTTTCACACTTTAAAGTCGGCGATCAAGTCTTAGTTCACCTAGTTCCCGAGCGACTGCCAACTGGCACCGTTAGAAAGTTAGCTCCAAAGCGCGCTGACCCCTTCTGTATTATAAAGAAACTAGGTGATAATGCTTTTGTATTAGATTTTCCTGCTGATTGGGGTGTTTGACCCATTTTTAATGTCTCGAATTTGATGATGCTTGTTTCGTGTAATGCCCCGAAAATCAGAATCGAGCCGGTCGCATCCCGGGAAATATTTTTGGTGCCTGTATAGGGGTACACGGCCTAGGACACGGGCGTGTCCAAGGCCGTGTGGGGCTCTCTATTGGCCGGCTGTGTCTAGAGAAGAACACGGCAGGAAACACGGCAGAGTGACACGGGCGTGTCATTTGACATGGGCGTGTGCCAACCCGTGTCAGTACCCGTATTCCCAAGAGTCGTGTCGGTTGGCGTGGTGGTTTTCTGTGATATGGTCCCAGGACACGGGCGTGTCAGATCCGGACACGGGCATGGTGATTGCAACACGGGCATGTCTGAGCCCGTGTGAGTCTCTGTGTTCGACGATCGTGCTTGGATCGAGGCAACGGCCTGGGACACGGTCGTGTGCCAAGCCGTGTTTGGCCTAGTTTTGGGGATTTTTGAGCGGATCTGAGCCGTTCGTTTTCTTTAATTAAAATCTGACGGCCCAAATGAGTTCTTACTCTGTTAAGGTTGAAAATAGAGGATCAATTCCTCATTTCTCTCTTAAGCACTCTCTTTTAAGGAGTTAGAGAGAGGAGGAAGAAGGAGGAGGATTCCGGCCGCCGGCGGAGCATCGGAGCACCGTTTAGAGAACCGAGAGCGGATCCGTGGAGGAAATTTAGTTGTGAAGACTTCTATCTGGATAGTTTTTCATGGCGCAAAAGGGTACTATAAGGGTAATGATGCTATAAATCACGGCAGTGAACCGGTCGCACAAGTAATATAAAATGGGGGTTTTCCCAAGTATTGATCTCACAAGGAACACAGTAAGGTGGAGTTAATTTCGAGGAGGACTTGAGATTGAAGTCCTCAGGTCGGAGCTAACTAAGGTGGTTTTGATGTTGCAGAAACATAAAATAAAATACTAACAACTACTCCTATGCAACGCCGCTATGCGATGCTTCGTCAGGCGGGATGGAAGACTAGTCGGGCCGCTATGCACCGAATCACTATGCGGATGGACGAGAAGGCTAGCGGATGAGGTGGTTAGAACGGCAGAATGAGGGTCGAAAGCACCTCTTCGCTACGCACGCCACTAGCAATTGCTAGTGCGGCAAGGGTGGATGGTGGTGGATGGAATATGACGCAACTCAAGTAAATAACGAAAACATACAATCACATAGACATAATTGTATAAAAATGTTTACACACTAAGCATACTTCATCAATATAAATAAAGTTAAACACCAATATTCAACAAGAAAGCAAGTACAAGTCAAGAGATCGACCGAATCCGAAGTCTTGCTGAGGATTCACGGTTGGAATCGTCGGGTTGTCATTCCGCGTCCAAGCTCGGTCCTCAACTGCTTTCGGGATAGAGAAGGGTTGTCACCACCTTCCAATGGCCCGTATTCTTCGTCTCACGATAGCGGACGAAGTTTGCTAGCTTTCCTTTGCTTGATGGCTATGGCGTCAAACACTACTTGAAGCTCACGGATGAAGGAGAAGGCCGAGAGGAAGCTCCGGCTCGGATTTGGCGGTGAAAGCTTGCCCGGAGCACCTCCCTAGGGTGGAAGATGAAGGGGAACGACGGAGAACGCGGAAAACGGCGGAGGAAATGGGCGATCTGCGGATCCTCTCGATTAGGGCTAGACCTGCACTATTTATACAAAAGCTGAAATGAACAATGCGCACGATCACAGGCGCACGACCAGTGGTCGTGCGCACTATGTCCTATGCTCGTGCGCACTGGCATGGAATATAAGGAAGAAGAACTGGGATACTGCGCACGAGTAGTGGCGCACGACCAGTGGTCGTGCGCACTAAGTCCAATGATCGTGCGATTACCCAGACAGGACTCCAGAAAAGAGGAATCAATACACACGATCAGTGGCGCACGACCAGTGGTCGTGCGCAATATGTCCAGTGGTCGTGCGCTTACCCCAGGCTGATTCTAGAAAACGTAGAGTAGTGCGCACGATCAGGGGTGCACGACCAGTGGTCGTGCGCATTAGATCCCATGATTGTGCGCAGTATTCCTGTTTCACAACCATCCCGAAACACGCACACGACCCCTGTACCGAAAGGAAAAACAAACCACTAATCTATGCAGACATTCCAGACAATCACAAAAAGGAGTACAAACTATAAAAACAACAAAATACACAACCATGGGCTTAAATGCGCACTTCCTATGGAAATATAGGCAAGATGAAATATATACGATAATGAACTAAAAGTGAAGTGCAACCGAGTAAAAAACTAGCCCAGATGAGTCCGAAAATAGGTATAAAACATGAACTCATCACACCCCCAGACTTAACTGTTTGCACGTCCCGAGCAAACAAAATCTAAGCAGATAGGGAAAAATACTAGTTAACAAAGAAATTGCGAAACGAAGTACCATGCGAAGTCGCATGCTCGAGCACCTAAAAATATAATAGAAGAAATTTCTAAGTATACAAAATAGTTTATACTTTTCACAATGCGTATCAAAATTTTATTATTACTCAAAAATGGAATCACGGTGAATCATTCGGTCATGCGTAGGGAGAAAGTAGACTAATCACTAGGAGAGCTTTGCCAAAGATCGGGGCTCCGGATAACCTCCAAAGGAATCCACCAATGTCGGTGACCATATGCTTGCCTTTTCGCATTCTCTCCACGGCACTGGTTTGGTGCACACACGAATCAGTAGGACTTAAGGTGATGAGATGGGGCTTGGGTTTTGGTGAGGTAAATAAGGATAAACATGAAGGTTATGCACCTAACCCAAAGGAGCTAATATAAAAGGAATCCATCAGCTAACCAAAATAGATGCGGCTACACCACACCCCCAAACTAAACTTTTAACATATGGGTGTGTGCACCGCCTACTCCACATATAATCACATTTCCATAAAGATTTTCAGTTTATACTTTTTCTTTTCACTTCTTTTTTTTATAAATATTTTTCTCTCATTTGTTTTTTCAAATCATCTTTTTATTTTTTTGCAATTTCAGCAAATATAACATTGGAGCACATCCACATAATCACAAGTAAAATCACCACATCACACCCCAACATGAAAATATAAAACTCTAAAGCTCAACTTGGGTGTGCGACTAGGATTGGATATGAGGCTTTGGTGAAATCATAGTGGAGCTGAATCAAAAGGAGGGTAGGCACAACGGGGCTAGCGAGGACAAGACGTTAGGAACGGTACAAAGCTCAACCGGGCCAAAATGATGGCCTACATCATGCTCATGCATGACTAACCTATACCCATGCTTCAAAAATAGCTTGTGGCAAGTTCTTAGCCAACGAGAAAGACTATCCATCCTCCCGACTCGAGCAATACAAAACTAATGACCGTCTACACACATCCCTAAGCTACCGTCGGATTCACACCGGATTCACGAACTTTTGAGTAGAATAAAAAGTCTTTACGCAAATAGAAAGATATAAAACTATAAGCATACAGAAAAATTAAATCTACTCCAATTTCTACACGAGACGAGAGCAGTTGACTAGGATCACAACAAGGCCAACATTTTACTCCGTCTCACAATCCTATGTCAGCACCATAATTTTCCCAAATCTAACGAAGAAATGAGTTTAAATCGCAACACGCAAAAAGCTAAGCACGCGCTCATGTGGGTGCAGTGGTGTGTGATGCAATGAACTAAGCAAAATAAAACAATAAAGGCTTCTAGTATGCACATGAGATGTGCACGTGCAAAAGTTAACAAAACTAGCTCTCCCCCAGACTTAAACTAAGCAATACAGAAGATGATATAGAAATTAAAATCATAAGGAGCTAAGGGAAGAGGTTACCCAATGCTCAGCCAGCTAGCATACCAGAAGATGTGTGGAAACCTGAAGCAGGCCCGCCATATGAAGAATCACAACACTGCCAATGCAATTTTCCAAGAATACCTGCAGGGGTGAGCTCCACAAAAACAAAACAAAATAGACAAAAAGGAAATGCTGAAACTAAAAATAGACAAGAAAAATAAAATGCAGAAAATGAAAGATAAGTACTGGGGTTATTGTCATCCCAGCACGACTTATTAAATTCTAAACAGTTCTAGCTAATGGGCCTATGAAATAAAAAGTGCACAGGTAACTGCCCTAATATCCGTTTCGGTAACGGGTACCGATACGGTGATAGAGCAGTTACCCCTCTACCTAAATAATCATACTGCCCAACACAGGTAGAGGAAATAGGAAGTAGGATGAGGAGGAGGCCTGGTCCTCACTCATCTCACCACAAAACAAATCCTTGCCTAGCAAGGTATCGTCTACGACAAGTTCGCTGGGGGCGAAGGTGATGGCAGGGGCTTCCACTGTGAAGGAGGTAGGAACCTCCTCACACAAGAGGATGCACTCGTCGACAGCCTGAGCGCAAGGCTCAACGTCAAACAACTTACCTGTGGAGATTAAACCTGCATAGGCTCGGATAAAGAAGAGGGATCAAAAATAAAGGAGACGAAGTACATAAAGAAATAATCGGGGGCGTGATCGGTTTCACTCCCCAAAGGCTGAGGTTAGAAAAATACGTCAGTAATCTCGACAATGCTACAAGGCTCGGCTGGATCCATAGATGCCTCAATCAAGACTTGAACTTCCTCCTTTGGTATCAAGGGAGAATCCTCGACACCAGGAAGGTTGTCCTCCTCCATGGGAGTGGAAACAACCCATGTATCACAAGCCTCAACTTGTTTTGCATCATCGAAAATGTCGTCAGAGACGACTGAAGTAGAATGCACAAAAGGGGGAAGAACTGTGCTTGAATAAAAGTCAAGCGCAGGTTCCTCACAAAGAATCGGCTCCACGCTTGGAGATGTGTGCACAGGAGAGATGGGCTCAGCCATGTCGAAGCCTAGATCAGTCACACATCTGGTGGTTGTGTCCATATCATTCCATTCAACAAATGAAGGTGACAGGGACACATAACCAGATGATGAAGGTGTGCCACCAAGGGTAAGAGTCGGGATGATCCGGATGTCCGGCTCATCATCCTCTTCCATAACACAGAGGTACTCGACACAATCCTTCAGTACATGATCTGTTTTACGACAATACAAACACTTTCTCCCATTACGCTGCAGACCTAGCGGGGCCGGAGAGGAATAGGAGAACGATGTATGTGGCGAGGACGATTGACCATAAGCTCGGGGCATAGTGTTTGAAAGGCTGTACGAATACATCATCTCATGCATTGTGCGCTGAGGCTTATGCTCAATATCTCTCGTAGGGCATTCATGACTAGCGTGAGAAGGCTTCCCACACCAACGACATTGGGCATACGAATATCCCCACATGGTGTAGAAATAGCAGATTCCAAATAAATTGTGCAAATTACTAAATCCAACAATAAATTACCACAATGGCCTAAAGAAAAGGGAAAACGGCAGACAAAACAGAAATAGAACAAAACAAAAGCGATTTACAAAGGAAAAGGAAAGCAATCTCACGTCTCCCTCTCCAAAAACTCAGAAGACTGTGTTCCCCGGCAACGGCGCCAAAAACTTGATGCTATAAATCGCGGCAGTGAACCGGTCGCACAAGTAATATAAAATGGGGGTTTTCCCAAGTATCGATCTCACAAGGAACACAGTAAGGTGGAGTTAATTTCGAGGAGGACTTGAGATTGAAGTCCTCAGGTCGAAGCTAACTAAGGTGGTTTTGATGTTGCGGAAACAAAAAATAAAATACTAACAACTACTCCTGTGCAACGCCGCTATGCGATGCTTCGTCAGGCGGGATGGAAGACTAGTCGGGCCGCTATGCACCGAATCACTAGGCGGATGGACGAGAAGGCTAGCGGATGAGGTGGTTAGAACGGCAGAATGAGGGTCGAAAGCACCTCTTCGCTACGCACGCCACTAGCAATTGCTAGTGCGGCAAGGGTGGATGGTGGTGGATAAAATATGGCGCAACTCAAGTAAATAACGAAAACATACAATCACATAGACATAATTGTATAAAAACGTTTACACACTAAGCATACTTCATCAATATAAATAAAGTTAAACACCAATATTCAACAAGAAAGCAAGTACAAGTCAAGAGATCGACCGAATCCGAAGTCTTGCTGAGGATTCACGGTTGGAATCGTCGGGTTGTCATTCCGCATCCAAGCTCGGTCCTCAACTGCTTCCGGGATAGAGAAGGGCTGTCACCACCTTCCAATGGCCCATATTCTTCGTCTCACGATAGCGGACGAAGTTTGCTAGCTTTCCTTTGCTTGATGGCTATGGCGTCAAACCCTACTTGAAGCTCACGGATGACAGAGAAGGCCGAGAGGAAGCTCCGGCTCGGATTTGGCGATGAAAGCTTGCTCGGAGCACCTCCTTAGGGTGGAAGATGAAGGGGAACGGCGGAGAAGGCGGAAAACGGCGAAGGAAATGGGCGATCTGCGGATCCTCTCGATTAGGGCGAGACCTGCACTATTTATACAAAAGCAGAAATGAACAATGCGCACGATCACAGGCGCACGACCAGTGGTTGTGTGCACTATGTCCTATGCTCGTGCGCACTGGCATGGAATATCAGGAAGAAGAACTAGGATACTGCGCACGAGTAGTGGCGCACGACCAGTGGGCGTGCGCACTAAGTCCAATGATCGTGCGATTACCCAGACAGGACTCCAGAAAAGAGGAATCAATACACACGATCAGTGGCGCACGACCAGTGGTCGTGCGCAATATGTCCAGTGGTCGTGCGCTTACCCCAGGCTGATTCTAGAAAACGTAGAGTAGTGCGCACGATCAGGGGTGCACGACCAGTGGTCGTGCGCATTAGATCCCATGATCGTGCGCAGTATTCCTATTTCACAACCATCCCGGAACACGCACACGACCCCTGTACTGAAAGGAAAAACCAACCACTAATCTGTGCAGACATTCCAGACAATCACAAAAAGGAGTACAAACTATAAAAACAACAAAATACACAACCATGGGCTTAAATGTGCACTTCCTATGGAAATATAGGCAAGATGAAATATATATGATAATGAACTAAAAGTGAAGTGCAACCGAGTGAAAACTAGCCCAGATGAGTCCGAAAATAGGTATAAAACATGGACTCATCAGGTAACAATTCTCTGCTTGAGCATGTGAGCCTCTCTTCCTTTTGCATAGGGAGACCCGCTCCCGCGAGTGTGCGATGAGTGTGCGGTGTTTCCTGGGGTTGATGTGAATAGTCCCCATGTGTTGCATATAGAGTCCGGAATCGAAGTCCGGACATAGATATTGAGTGTGAAGCCTACCCGGACATGTTGGTCTGGATCAGTGATGTTCCATTTGTTATGGTTTGTCGGAGAAGACTCCGTACTTTGGGTTTTCGGGTTTCTATGCGGTAGATTGCAGCAGGGATCCTTGGTGATTAACTCCAATGCGCACCCGAAAAACAAAGCGCAATCATTATTTTGCTAACTTGGCAGTCAGGGAACCAGCCTTGAACATAACTGGGTTATGTGAATGTTTGGAATAGCAGGATCCGAGAGAAGCTTAGCTCGTGCGTATGTCTTAATGTGAACTATGCAGTGTGAGCAACGGGCAATTGGAATCAGACCTGGGATATATGGTTCAGTGCGAGAGACCCGAAAAGGGAACTGGCTGTTGGCATAGTCGGGAGCCCTAGACGGTGGTCAGAAAGGCTAGATGCTCACGAGTTTGCCATCCTGGGGGTGGTGGTGAAGATGCTGAAGTGTCAGGATTCACCGTTAATGTGCCCTGAGTGCACGGGGTGTTTGGCCGTGAGAGCCTATACCTGTAGCGAAATATGTTTGTACTATATTGTTTAGCCGGGCTAATGAATTGCAGGGAATGAGAACCGCCATCCCGACTTAGGGCCGGGGTCGTTATAATTTGGTCGGCTTTGGCTGACCGTTGCTTTGTTTTCCACCGTGCGGTGGTATGTTGATTGCAGGTGCTGCGGAGCCGAGTGCCAAATAGCGAGCTGGAGCCCATGTTGCTGAGCTGGCCCTCGAAGGCCAAAACGAATAGATGTACTTTATTTGGTCATGTGTGGCCGGCCTGCGAGCCGATGTATGGAAAACATTATTTTATTAAGTGAACCCTTGTAAGGCCATAAGGCCAGTTATCTTTCAGTGTATTTTTGTTTCATTCCAGTTGTAGTGGTTGTGGACATTCATGATTATTGGATTACCATTATGGGTTCTTTCAACTATTTAAAAGCTTCCGCTAGAATGCTGTGTTAGGATGAGTAGTCTTAATGGGATAGTTTGGTTATTCATACGTAATCCTTCCGACTTTCTGTGGTATATGGTGTCGGGTTCTAGCTGGACCTTCTACTATATGCCATATGACGGATGAGGGTGTTACAATTTGGTATCAGACTTCTGGTTACGGTCAGGCTTAAATGAATTCATGGGCGAATTCTTTTAAGGGGTGGTGAGCACATGTGTGCGTCATCGTTATAACATCTAAAAGAACTCATGAATGTCCACTTAGGAATGAAAAATACACTTGTTTTGTGGAACCTGAGTGTTCCAATGATTGCTTTTAGCAATTTGTTTGTCATCTAATCGTGGGTCTTTGCTATTATAGGCAGCTAGGAGAGGTGCTGGTCAGTCGGAGCATCCGCAATCGGCAAAAAGTAGTGCACCGAGGGACGTGCCTACAACACCTCCTTCAGCGGAAACCATCGGGTTGGTGGCTGAAGCAGTCTTTGTGATGATAAATGCCCAACCTATAGGGAAACTGCACCACGCACCACCTGTTGTTGAGCAAGAACCAGTTAGGGCGGCAGAGTCGAGATTGGTAGAGCGCGCGGCAGTGGATCAGGTAGAGCTGAGGAGAGCTACAGAGAGACAGCTCAAGCATGTAATGGGCTTTAATCCTCCGAGATTCGATGGGGTTGGAATGCCAGGTCAAGCTAACGATTGGCTCTCTACGATAAAGAGGGTCTTGACGACCACGTTAACTGAGGAGTTGTAGAAGCCCACCATAGCGATCTTCCTTTTGGCTGGTGAGGCGAGGATGTGGTGGGATGAGTTGGAGTTTCATCTCTTAGTGGGAAGGCAACTTGTTGATGTGCCGATGGAGGAATTCTCAAAATTGTTCTTGGCCAGATATTTACCCTCTGCTCAGAAGCTTGAAATGGAGAATCAGTATCATGGGTTGATTCAGCAAGATAGCCCAAACACCAAATTAATATCTTCGGAACTACCCAGTTCGCACGCTGAACCTGCGAAAAACCCAAGGACTAGAGGTTTCACCCAACAAAACAATGGAAGCATAAGAAGTCTTTTTATGCATTCACTTCTTTACAATCCGAGGCATACATAGCGAGACATGATTTCGCTAGTATTACAGCTGTAAACAGAAAGAAACCAAAAAACAAGCCGGGCGGACAGAACGGAGTCCGCCGAGACCGCCGAGGTCGCCGAGGTCGCCGAAGCCGCCCGAACTATGCTGCAATCCGCTGAATACCACGGAGTCGGCCGAAGCCGCGAGGCCGCGCGGACACACCGTTATTCGCCTTCTGCTGAACCCGATCTGAGGAACACCCCTACCCGCCTGAAGCCGGCGGACAGGTTATTGAAGCTGGCAAAGTTGAAACAGAACTGACAAGCCGCAGAGCGACCTCCTGCTGAGTCCGCAGAGAGCGCACACTTCCAAGCACTGACCGAAGTCACAGCCAAACTCCTGGCTCCTTGAAGTTATCCGCGCGACCTGCACACAGCAAACCGTCAGCCTGAAACAATCCGCGCGGACTGGCAAACACAGACCGCAGCACTTCGCTCAACCCAAATTACTGTTCACTCACGTTACTTAGGTTTCGGTTCCTCCTTTTTTTTCTGATGTGACATGGGTCCTATTTATAGGCACGACGATGAGTATGGTCACCGCCTTAGCCGATTGGATCACCGCCACAACCCGCAGCTAGAATAAGTGTGTCCGCCAGCCCGCGGACACACATTCCAGTTCGCCTCTCCTGTGCAAATAGCCAGTCCGCCACAGCTTCTCCAAGGCCGGACTCCAATATCCAGTCCGCCTTGCCGCCAGAGACCAAGCCAGGACCACCACAGCCGACTCCACAACAGCCGTGTCCGCCATTCTGCGGACAAGACATCAGCACACAAACCGAGCCCGCAGCCTCGCCATCAAGGCACCTGCCGGACTCAGCGGACACCCGGCTTCCGTCCGCATATCCCAAGTCCATTGCCTCATTGCCAAGGCACCTCCGGACTTAGCGGACACGCCAATCCAGTCCGCTAACAGCAGACTCCAGTCCGCAACTCCTGAGTCCATAACCTCGTCACAAGGCTAAACCGGACTCAGCGGACTCTGGCTCCAGTCTGCACGCTCCTGCACAAGCAATTCTCCAGTCCGCATTTCCCAAGCTAGCAAATAAGGCAACAGCACTTCTACTACGCTTGGCGG
Organism: Platanthera guangdongensis; assembly: GCA_039583875.1. Classification (NCBI taxonomy): domain Eukaryota; kingdom Viridiplantae; phylum Streptophyta; class Magnoliopsida; order Asparagales; family Orchidaceae; genus Platanthera; species Platanthera guangdongensis. The sequence continues at coordinate 48,056,835 of CM077155.1, forward strand.
ACTGAGAAACCAGCCTGCGCTCCACTGCGCGATCTCCCCGGACTGAGCCATCCTGGACTTGGTTCAGATCACACAAAGTCCAGTCCGCTGGCCACAAGGGCCAGTCCGCACTTACTGGCGGACACTGGATCTAGCCCGCCATACCGGGCGACCTCCAGTTTCTGTCCGCGCTGACCGCGGTCTCCGCGGCTTCCCGCTGCACCAGAGCAAGACCAAGGCAACTGCCAAACCGGTCTGCCGAGCTCCAGTTCTTCAGTCCGCTTTATGTCGGACTCCGCAGATAGCATTTCTATCCGCCCGGTTACTTCCTGGGAGTCAACCACCTGCTGAGCATACACTGGCCTGTCAGACCGCCGCTACTGTCCCGTAGTCGCGCGAACAGACCGCCCAGGCCGCCACAGAGCAAACCGCCTGCAACATCCCTGCCGACCTAGCAGTCCGCCAACCCTGTCCACGTAGTCCGCGCGGATAGGTTTCCCAAGCCTTCCATTCACCCACTTTCACTTCACAGAATTCAACAAGGATGTGGTGGGATGAGTTGGAGTTCATCTCTTAGTGGGAAGGCAACTTGTTGATGTGCCGATGGGAATTCTCAAATTGTTCTTGGCCATATTTACCCTCTGCTCAGAAGCTTGAAATGGAGAATCAGTATCTTGGGTTGATTCAGGGAGCCATAATCATGGACGAGTATCTCCACGAGTTTACACGGTTGGGTCGGTATGTGGGTGCTATGTTTACGGAAGAAGAGAGGAAGAACAACCGATTTTATGAGGGTCTACGCGGCGAGCTACAGTTACTCCTTGCTGGGCCTAAGGCGCTGGGCTTCCTAGCCTTGGTCGATTTGGCCCGGTCATTGGAAAAGGTCATGAAGAAATTGCAAAAGAAGAACGACCCAGGGGAAAAGAAGGCAGAGTTCAAAGTGCCAAATGCAAAGTCAGGATTCTGCAGATGGAACAAGAAGCAGAGGACTTCGAACTCAGCCCCTTCATCTGGTGCGTCGGGGGAAACTACAAGTCGAGTTCCAGGAGCTTGTTACAACTGTGGGAATACGGGGCACTTTGCCCGCGAGTGTTGGAGCGGACATACAAAGTCTGAGAGGAAGCCTGGAGCGACCTATGAAGAGAAAGGGAAGGCGGTGGAGTCAACCACGTCCAATTATGCTCCAGCCCAGCCTAGAGTTTATAATCTTGGTCTGCAAGAGGCCATAAAACAAGTTGATGTGGTGACAGGTATGATTTAAATTTTGGCAGTTTAACTTTATGTAGTTATTACCTCTTTTTATATGTTAGCTTGTTATTCTTGGTGCTAGGCTTCGTGTTGATTTTTGATTGTCCGGTGAGAGTTCTATTTGATACGGGGGCTTCACATTCCTTCTAGTCCTAAAGATTCGTGTCGAGCATCGGGGTCCCTTCCTAGATGGCAAAAGACAAGTTGGATGTGTTGTTGCCCAATGGGTGCTCAATGCGCACGGATAAATTCTGTGTGGTAAAGATACGGATTGGGGACAAAGAGTTTCTTTTGCGAGCGTTGGTTCTACCATTAGTGGAGTTTGACGTAATCTTTGGTATGAACTGGCTCTCGGAGCAGCGAGCTTACATTGATTGCAACTAAAAGGAGGTAAGTTGGGGCTGCATACGGAACGAGAGACTACGTTTGCGGGCATGAAGGGGTTGGGTAAAGTTTTAATGTCGGCCCTTCAAGTGTTCAAGGTAGTTCGGTCTGGTGTAGAGCTTTTTGTCATCTTAGTGCAGGATTCAACGCCTTGGCCAAGTCTGGACAGTATCCCAGTTGTGTCCGAGTATCCTGATGTGTTCCCAGATGATATCCCAGGATCCCCTCCTCAGCGGGAGATTGATATTACTATTGAGCGGGTACCAGGTGCCAAATCGGTGTCACGCTCTCTGTATCGGATAGCGCCGCGAGAGATGGCGGAGTTGAAGGTGCAACTACCGGAGTTGTTGGAGCAAGGGTATATGCGTCCAAGTTTGTCGCCTTGGAGCGTACCGAATCTTTTCATTAAGAAGAAGGATGGGAGCTTGCGACTCTGTATTGAGTATCGGGAGTTGAACAAGCTTACGGAGAAGAACAAGTATCTGATTCCCAGGATTGACGATCTATTTGATTAGTTGGTCGGGTCAATAGTATATTCGAAGTTATATTTGAAGTCCAGCTACTACCAATTAAGGATAAGAGAAAGCGACATCCCGAAGACAGCGTTCAGCACGCGGTTTGGGCATTATGAGTTCACGGTCATGCCGTTTGGTCTAACCAATGCGCCATCCGTGTTTATGGATCTGATGAATAGGACGTTCAGAGTATACCTGGATCATTTCATGATAGTATTTATCGATGATATCTTGGTATACTCGCAGAGTGAGGAGTACCATTACAAGCATCTACACATGGTGTTGGAGACGTTGAGGATGAATCAGTTGTATGCTAAGTTATCCAAGTGTGAGTTCTGGTTATCCTCAGTAGCATTCCTTGGTCATGTCTTTTGTAACATCCCTCAAACAACTAGACCCCTAGAAATGGTTTTGTCATGACCAGGTCATGACAAAACCCAAGTAACCCCAAAGAGACCTAGGTCAACCCAACCCTATTTCTGATCAACTTAGCCCAAATAGGCTAACCCAAGCTCAAACCTCCTCATGTGGCTTCTTTAGGGAATAATGTGCGTGGAAGGGCTGCAAATAGTCCTTTAGATTGACCAAGTCAACTTGGTGACTAGAAGAGAGGGTGAGTGTAACATCCCAAATTCTGGGAGTAGCAAAATTTGGGTGACACGGTCTGGGACACGGGCGTGTCCCAGGGCGTGTCCCGCTCGGGTTGAAGAGTTGGGCGCTTGGTCGACGAAGTCTCTGGGTGGTCACGCCCTATATCACGGGCATGGCAGGGGGAGTGTCCCCTCGGTTCGACGAACTGTGCTCGTTAATCATCGAGTGTGTGGACCGTCGAGTGTCAATCGTAGAGCATGGGGTATACGGCCTGTGATACGGGCGTGTCACAGGGCATGTCCCGCTGTGTCGAAAGGTTGAGTGTCGATCGTCAATCATCGAGTTTCGATCGTCGATCGTCGAGTGTTGATCGTCGAGCGTGGGGTACACGGCCTGTGACACGGGCATGTCACAGGGCGTGTCCCGCTGTGTTGAGAGGTCGACGATTTTCTCTCGACTGGGTGTTGAGTGGGTTACACGCCCTACGTCACGGGCATGTCTTGGCCAACACGGGCGTATCTTGGCCAACACGGGCGTGTACCGCGTGTCACAGTGAGCTCCATTTCTATGATAATGGAGGAGAGAGAAATGAGGAAGAAGAGGGAAGGAAACGGTTTGGCCAAGGGGAGGCCGAAGGCCACATTTAATGGCTGAATTCAATTCCCCAGGGAAGGGGAGAAGTTTCCAGCCATTTCCCTGGCTGTCAGACTTGGTTAAGCCCCCCCTCCTCCATGGCCGAGCCTAGCCATTAATGGCTTTGAAGGACATTAATGATCCAACCCCTCCTCTCCCCATCTGAGGCTTTAGACACCACCAGTGAATTGAGAGGAACCTTTCCCAATCCTTACCCGAATAAATCGAGCCTCCCCACATTGCAGTTACAGAAATCGATCAACGCCAATTTCAGAAATGGCTTCCCGTCAATCTTCCCGACTTCAGGCCGCCGACAAGGTCCAATCCTCTTCCTCTCTATCTGTGCTAGATCTAGGATCCATTAGCTAAAGAGAACGGGCTCAATTGAGCCCGATCGGGGAGAACTTTCTCACCGAAATTCCACGAAAATGAACCTATCGGGTTCGCCGGAGTAGGCCCCTTCGGCGGCTGTGTCGCCGCCAGGCGATAGCCACCACCTCGATGGAGGCGGTGGTGGTGGTTGCCGGCCAGGGAGGTGGTCGGGGTGGCCGGAAAGTCGGCTGGAAGAGGCTCCAGGTCAGGCCAATCTCGGCCCTTGGCTGCAGGTTGAGGATGAGCGGATGTAGTCCGTTTTTGATCAAGTAATTTCATGATATTAATTGATTTCTTGGAGATTATTAGCAGTAGATGGTTTTAATTATTAAAAATTCTTAGATGCCTCTACTATAAAAGTGTCCAACATAAACAATGTAGTCCTTTGTTGGGTACATTGGTTTAAATGTACCTGATTTGAAGAAGCCTCACCCTACTCAATGATATACATCAAAATGTATTTGATGTGTTTTGAGTTTAGTTGTGCAGGTCAAGTATTTACAGGGAAAGCTGAAAAGTTTCTAAGTCCATGTGTCGACACCTAGAAGGAAAGTGTCGACACTTAAGAAGACTTGTGTCGACACCCAGGCAAGCAGTGTCGACACTTGGAGTAATTGTGTCGACACCAGGGATGCAGAGTCGACACCAGACAGAAAGTGTCGACACATGAAGGCTGTGTCGACACTCAATGGAGAAATGTCCAGTGAAGAAGTGTCGACACTTAGAAGTAGTGTCGACACCTAGAGGAACTGTGTCTACATCCGAAAGTGTCGACACTTGGAGGCTTTGTCGACACTCAGCAAATTCAACAGAGTCTAAGTATAAGTGTCGACATAATAAAGAATGTGTCGACACTCAGCAGAAGACTCAACACATGAAGAAAGTGTCGACACAATGAAGAATGTGTCGACACACAGCAGAAGACTCAATACATGAAGAAATGTCGACACTAGAAGGCTGTGTCGACACTCAGCAAAGTTCAACAAAAATTCTAAGTACAAGTATCGACACCAAGGAGATGTGTCGACACTCAGCCAAAGTCTCAACAGAAGAAGAATGTGTCGACACAAGGAGGTGTGTCGACACTCAGCAAGTATCAACACAGAAGACAAGTGTCGACAATAAGAAGATGTGTCGACACTGAACAAGTTCAACACAAGAAGATGTGTCGACACAAAGGAGTTGTGTCGACACTTACAAGAAATAAACTAAAGTACTGAAGAACAAGAAGTTGTGTCGACACACAATATCAGTGTCGACACATGATGAAGAAGCTGTGTCGAGAAGTGAATTCTACAACATAAGTAGTTGTGTCGACACCTTGAAGGCTAGTGTCGACACTTAGTCTACTTATGTCGACACTTGGTCTATAAGTGTCGACACTTAAAGACAGACTGTCTCGACACTTTCAGACAGTTACAGATATTTCAAGAAGAGACTGGATGACATGACAGCTGCCATTCCAGCCGGTCTACTGCAACTGTCAGAGTTGTCAGAAAACTGTTAGGAACCTGATCAGCCGGTCACCATGAAGAAGGCCTATATAAAGTCTTATTCTGTCTACAACAGAAGAACATTAACTACAAGAGATTGAAAAAGAGAAGTTGTTGGAAAGCAATTCATTGAAGACCTTCAAGTGAAGATCTAAGTAATTGGAGAGAGAGAGCTCCTTCCAAAAAGACAGCTGTTGGAACCAGGCTGTAAAGAAGTGTTCAGATTGAGATCTGGATCTTAAGTCAGTAGTGATTGAAGATCAGCTGCAGAGAATCAATCTTATTGTGTTCTACATTCAAGAAGCTTTGAATAAAGCCAAGTGAGGTTGATCTCAGCAGAGTTCTTCCAAGAACTCATCAAGAACCTATCAACTCTTCTCTCTTTTTCTGAGTTGTAGGTCTATACTTTGTATTTTAAATTTCTTGTAGGATCCTTAGGGATCTGAGTTATAAGCCTGCAATTATAAAGGCTGAGTGGTAGGGCCTGTGTGCCTAAGTGTAGGAGATCTATTTCTCTGAGTGTAGGCCTGTTGTGGCTGAGTGTAGGCCTTGTGGCTGAGTGTAGGTCTTTCGAGAAGACTGAGTTGTAGGGCCTTGGGCCTGAGCTGTAGGAACCATTTGGGGTTCTGAGTGTAAGATCTGAGAATCCGAGATATAGTGGAGGAGTTTGGCCGAATCTAGTACACTACTAGATAGGCGAAGGGGGAAAGTGGATGTACCCAAACCTTGGGGAACAACTATAAATCTGTGTGTTCACTGTGTGCATGTCTATTCTGTGATTGCTGATTGATTGCTGTGAAAAAGTAGTTATAACTCTATGATATAATCTGCAATCTGCCTAAAAAGTTAAAAAAGATTTAAGTCACCTATTCACCCCCCCCCCTCTAGGTGATTCGGTACAATTTCTTTCAAGTGGTATCAAAGCGAGGTTACTCAAAAAGGACATAACTGTCTGAGTAGATCATGTTGGCAGATTCAGTATAAGTAAAGTGCAGAATCAAGAAAATCAAGAAACATGGGTTCAACAGAGAATCATAAGGAACTTGGATCCATGAAGTTGCCCATTTGCAGAAAAGAGATTTTTGGCATCTAGAAAGAAAGGGTGTGACTATTTATGGAAGCCTTAGACCCTAGAATTTATATCACGGTTAAAGAAGGGCCATATGTGCCTATAAAGGTTTCAGTCCTGGATGCAAATCAGAGAACACCTAAGGACTTTTCTGAAATGACAAAAGAAGAGATTATTCTGGCCACCATGGACAAGAGGGCTCAGAATATCATTGTGAGTGCCATAGATGATGCTACCTTTCAGAACTTGATACACTGTAAGACATCTAAGGAGATGTGGGATACCTTGATAGTGTATATGGAGGGTTCTAAAGAAGTGAGGTAGGACAGAAAGTCCTTGTTAAACCAGGAATATGAAAGTTTCAGGCAAGGCAGGTCTGATAGCATAACAGAATGCTATAAGAAATTCTATAGGATTGTCAATGAGCTAATGTCCTATGGAAGAGATTTCAGCAATTATTAGCTGAATGATAAGTTCTTGAGGTCCCTAACAAAGGATTGGGACACCAAGATCTGTGCCATAAGGGAAATGACTAAGTTAGCAGATATTCCTCCTCCAACATTGTTTGGAAAACTGCTATCCTATGAGATGCAGTTGTTGCTGAGGAAAGAAGAAGAGAAGACTACAAGAAGTGAGCATAAAGAAATGACAGTGGCATTCAAGACAGAAGCCACCAAGAAATACAAAAGTAAGTCTCCATCTCCTTCTCCAAAAGTGGTTGAGACTGGGTCAGATGATTCAGAAAGCAGAAATTCTGAAAGCAGTGAGAGTGATGAGAATTTTGCAGCTTTCACAAGATACTTTCAGAAGTTTCTAAAGAAGAAACAGTGGAGGTCAAAGCCATCCACTTCACAGGGAAAAGATGACTATTATCAGAACAAGAAGTCATCAAAGAAAGACAGGAGAAAGCCCAAGTCAAATAGAACTTCATCTTCAAGGATAGTTTGTTATTGTTGTAACAAACAAGGACATGTTGTTGCTGACTATCCAGAGAAGAGGAGAGAGTCAACAGATAAGAAAAAGACTCAATTCAAGGGCAAGAAGGAAAGGTCCTTTGTTGCCAAGAAGGACAAGAGCCTGTCAGACATATCATCTTCAGAAGCTGAGTCAGAAGCTGAAGCATACATAGGACTGTTTGCTGAAGAAGAGGAAGAGGAGTTCATCCAGATAATGAACTCTATATATGAGCAAGAGGACATTCATTGCAAAGGACTGATGGCCTTAACAGAAGGTGACAAAATCCAGGATCAGCCTGGACCCAGTCAGGTACAAAATTGTACTTTAAGTTCAATTTCTAGTGCTAGTTCAGATTTAGCTACATCAGCATCAAGTGATGCCAGTGGATCTGAATCTGAAGAGGACATTCATAAGTTGATTGATGAATATAGAGTACTGTTGCAAGCATTTAAGAAAAGCAAATCCTTGGCCAAGAGTCAGGCTAAGGAGATTGCAAGTCTCAAAGTAGCTGCAACTGATTTTGATAAGCTGATTGATCTAAAGTTAAATGAAATAGCCAGACTGAAGAACATAACTGTTATTCAGATGGGAACTATAACATTCAAGAATGATCAAATCAGAAATCTGGAGATTAGTCTTCAGAAGGAGAGAGACATTGTTGCAAGGTTTTCAAAACCTAAGTTTGTTCTACCTTTGATTGATGAATTTGTACATCGAAAGGGTAAAACTGGACTGGGGTTTACTAAACCTGCTAGAACTGTTCAGTCCAAGTCTAAGGGCAAAGCCCCAGTACTCAATAAGCCTGCTGTAGATAAAACAGCTAGGAATGTACCTAAGCAAAGGTACAATAGATTTGAGTGCTGGTGCTGTGGCAAGGTAGGCCATTTTGCCATTGACTGCTGGCACAATTCTAGTGCCAAGATGAGTAGCAAACTGCCTGTTGGAAGATCCACAGGTAGCTTTGTTAAGAGGCAAACTAACCAGCACCAAGGACCCAAGGATACTTTGGGTTCTAAGGTCAACTAATCTGTTTTGCAGGTAAGTCCAAGTGGTCATGCCCAATATGGTACTTGGACAGTGGATGTTCCAGGCACATGACTGGAACTAGGAGATTGCTAAAGGACTACACACCTATCAAGGATGGTCCTAAAGTCACCTTTGGTGGTTTTGAAAAAGGAATTATCAAGGGTTTTGGTAACATTTCTAGCACCCATATAACAATTACTCAAGTAGCTTAAGTTAAAGGTTTGAAACATAACCTTATTAGTATAAGTCAACTGAGTGATTTAGGATATGGCATCTCATTTGTTAAAGATGGTTGTCATATCAGCAGGTCAAATGATCAGGAGATCATTTTGACAGGTTATAGAAAGAGAAATGTCTATTGCCTAGACATTATGTGTGAGAACAATGGTTCTCCAGTGTGTCTTATAGCTAATGAGAAAGTCTCTAATTGTGTCAAATGGCACAAGAGGCTAGCCCATCTTAACTACAAGACAATTGGCCAACTCTATAGCAAAGAGTTAGTGAGGAATGGTCATCAAGTTAAGTGTATTAAAGATGGAATATGCTCAGCTTGTCAAAAGGGCAAGCAGACTAGATCCACCTTTAGTAGCATTGAAAACAAAGATGTTGTGAGGTACTTATACCTCTTGCATATGGATCTCTTTGGTTCTATGCCAGTTCACAGCGTAGGTCGGAAGGTCTACACATTTGTGGTCGTAGATGACTACTCAAGGTTTTCCTGGGTGTTCTTCCTTAGACAGAAATCTGAAACACCTAGTATCTTATATAGCTTTGTCAAACAAATTCCGAATGAGTTAGACAGTACAGTGGTCAAAATAAGAAGTGACCATGGTACTGAATTTCAGTCTGATAGTATGGCAAAGCTATGTGAAGAATTTGGGATATTTCAGGAATTTTCTTCACCAAGAACACCTCAGCAAAATGGCATTGCTGAGAGGAAAAATAGAACCTTGATTGAGGCTGGTAGAACCCTATTAAGTGACACATCTCTACCAGAATATTTCTGGGCTGAGGCAGTTAATACTGCATGCCATGTAATTAATAGGGCTACCATTACTAAAAGCCACAATAAGAACCCCTATGAGATTGTGAAAGGCAGAAAACCAAACCTATCCTATTTCAGGATCTTTGGTTGTAAATGCTTTATACTTAACAATGGTAAGTCTTACTTGACCAAGTTTGCTGCCAAGTCCCAAGAGGGGATCTTTGTTGGGTACAACAACAACAGTAAGTCTTATAGGGTCTACAACTTGTCTTCACAAGTTGTAGAAGAGTCAGTACATGTAGTATTTGATGAAGCTAGACTTATTAACAATGAGTTGTCTAGAAGTATTTGCAGCTCTACAGGTGTGACTAAGAAGATGGACAAGCTCACTATTGAAGAAGGATCTACTACAAGTCAGAATGTAGATGATAGTGGCTGTTGTCCAGGGGGAGTACTACATATACCTAATTCAGAAGAAGACCAAGAAGTGCAACAAGATGAAGAAGCTGAAGGAGTTCAACCTGAAGCCAGGATGCCTCCAGCTAATAGGCATCTAAGAGATCATCCAGCAGATCAAATAATTGGTGATCTAAGACAAGGGGTACAAACAAGGAGTAGAAATATGAGTGCAGCACTCTACTCCAGTTTTCTATCCCAAGTAGAGCCAAAGAAGTTTGAAGAAGCCATCCTAGACCCTCATTGTATTGAGGCAATGCAAGAAGAGCTGAATCAGTTCAAGAGATGCAAAGTCTGGGAGCTTGTTCCTAAACCAAAAGACCACAACATAATTAGAACCAAGTGGATCTTTAGGAACAAGATGGATGAACATGGAGTGATTATTAAGAACAAAGTAAGACTGGTTGTTAAGGGATATAGGCAGGAAGAAGGTATTGACTTTGATCAAACCTATGCTCCAGTAGCCAGACTGGAAGCCATAAGGATGTTCCTGGCCTATGCAACCTATCAAGGATTTAAAGTATACCAAATGGATGTTAAGTCAGCCTTTCCGAATGGTAATCTTAAGGAAGAGGTCTATGTGGAACAGTCATCAGGTTTTGTTGATTCAACTCAACCTAATTATGTCTATAGACTTAGGAAGGCTTTGTATGGGTTAAAATAAGCCCCTAGGGCTTGGTATGAAACCCTGTCTAGTTTCCTCATTGAGAATAAATTCACAAGGGGGAAAATAGACAAGACTTTATTCCTTAGGGAATTTAGAGGCAAGATAATACTAGTCCAAATATATGTAGATGACATCATATTTTGGTCTGCTGAAAGTAGTCTTTGCAAAAAGTTTGCAAAACTAATGTAAGGACAATTTGAGATGAGCAGTATGAGGGAACTTAAGTTCTTCTTGGGTCTCCAAGTTAGACAGACTGAGAATGGTTTATCCATATGCCAGTCTAAGTTCACCCTAGAACTGATAAGGAAGTTTTTTATGGATTCATCCAGTACCATGAAGACTCCTATGGGGTCAAGTATGTCTCTTAGCAAAGATGATGCAGGGAAACCTGTAGATGAGACTTTGTATAGAGGGATAGTTGGCTCCCTATTGTACTTGACTGCAAGTAGACTAGATATCATGTATGCTACATGTGTCTGTGCTATGTATCAAGCATGCCCTAAAGAGTCTCATTTGACAGCAGTCAAAAGAATTCTAAGATATCTTAAGGGCACTCCTTATCTTTGCCTTTGGTACCCTAGGAATGGAGACTTTGAACTGACAGGTTATTCAGATGTAGATTTTGCAGGCTGCAAGGAAGATTGGAAAAGTACAACTGGTACCTGTCAATTCCTAGGTGGAATACTGATATCATGGAGTAGCAAGAAACAAACAAGTGTGGCTATCTCCACAGCAGAATCAGAATATGTGGCTGCAGGAAGTTGCTGTGCTCAACTTCTATGGATACAACATCAGCTTGAAGATTATGGTATTCAAGTAAGTAGAACACCTCTATTTTGTGATTCTACAAGTGCTATATCTATTGCAAACAATCCTGTTTCCCATAGTAGAACTAAACACATTGAAATAAAATATCATTTTCTAAGGGCACATGTAGAAAAAGAAGATATTTCACTGGAATATGTTAATACAGATAATCAACTAGCTGACATGTATACTAAGACTTTAGAAGAAACCAAATTCAATAGGTTTAAAATTGAATTAGGTATGATAAACTTAGAATAAGTTTATAGAAATGGCTAAGTAAAATAGTGTCGACACACAGACTTATCTGTGTCGAGACAGAGAATTGGTGTCGACACTTCAGAGAAAAGGTGTCGACACATCTAGGAAGTTGGTGTCGACACTTCAGAAAATTTGTGTCGACACATACAGGGTCGGTGTCGACACAACCAAGGTGGTGTCGACACTTAGAATTTACATAGAATTAACCAAGTAAAGTCTCGACTAAGTGTCGAGTTAAGTGGTGTCGACACATAAACAAGTGTCGACACATATATTCTGTCGACTATACTTGTGTCGACACATTGTTGTCGAGACATTATAAGTCTGTGTCGACACTTTTCAACAGTGTCGACACAATTTAAGTTTGTTGACGCGCCCTTTCATCTTCAACTCTAGAAAGGTATAAATAGGATTTCGCCATTGTCTGTCGACACGCTCACCAAATTTTCGAGACCAAACTTGTGTGTCGACACCTCTCTTCTCTCAATTCAAATTCTTCAAACCATAATGGCGCCCAAGCTTGAAGAGAACGTGAATGAAGGATATGAACTGGTGCGGCATGCGTTTGATGATGCAGAACCAAAGATCAAGGATGTGGTAACCCTAGTTGCAAACTCAGGGTTAGATTTTCTTGTTTCAGAGCCAACCAAGATATGGAAGAAAGAAGTTCTAGAATTTCTGAATGGAGCAACCCTAGACGAATCTGGACTCAAGATAAAGTCAAGGGTTCATGGAGAAAAGGTGAAGGTCACACCTAAGAGTTTGAGAAAGGTACTAAACCTACCAAGAACTAAGGAAGAAGATGAAGTTTCTGCTTCTAAGACCAGAGAAGCTTTAACATGGTGTGGACTGGATTCCAAGATGAAAATTGAATCAGTATTCAACAGAAAGGGAATGAACAGCCAAGGAAAATTTCTCTCTGAAATTGTTGGCAAAGTTATCCTGAGCAAGCTTGGAGGGCATGACAGAGTATCAGCTCATATGTTCAGCCTAATGACAAGGATTATATTCCCCCTACAAACTGATTGGTCTACAGTAGTGTTTGAGAAGGTTAAGGAGAGCCTAAAGAAACCTAATTTGGGTAGGATTCTCAGTCTATACCTTGTTGGTAGTATACCAGAGGTCATGAGTCAAGCTGCTGGATCTAAAATCAACCACATGAGAAGAATGGACATGAGAATCTTCTCTAGATGGGATAGAGTTTTGACCAAGGAAATGCCAACTCCTGAGAAAGTAACACCACAAAAGAAGAAGAAGAAGTCAGCCCTAGTGGCTCAAGAATCATCTAGCAGCTCTGAGGAGCAAGTTGTCTTTACTCCTGATGAGGAAGCAGAAGGAAATGCTAGACAATCTCCAGCAAGACAAGATGATGCAGAGAGGCAGGGGGAGCTACCACAGGCTAGCACAATACACCAGGATTCCATCCAGGGGGAGCCTCTACTGGTTGAAGAGCCAACACCTCTAGAATGTGAAAGAGCTACTCAAACTATTCTTGAGGTAATCACTTAAATCAATCAATTAGATTTCCATATTGAGAGTGAAGTTATAATTGACAAATTATCTGATGTTAATCAGCAACCTCAGATTCATAGTCAACCCCCAGATGTTGTCATGGAGGACACATCTATTACAGATCAAGTGATATCTGATCAAATTGCAGATGAGATAAGAGTTTCTCCACCCCATCCTCCACAAGAATTCACCCTAGAAGAGCTATTCCCTGACCTACTCCAAACAGAATTTGAGAAAGAAAGTGCTGCTGTTGAGGGGGAGAATGCTCATGTTGAGGGGGAGCAAGTAGTTATTGTTGAAGAAACTATAAGGAAGGAACCTGAAGTGCAGAAGGTGTTACCTCCAAGCCCTAAGGACAGAGTTGATATTGCAAGCACATCTGCTTCTAAAGATGAGGAGGCTGTCAGAGCTAAAAAGAGGAAATTTCAAGTATTTAAGAGAAGGAGCCAAACTTACAAGAAAGCTCTGCAATCCATTGTACAACAACCTACATCACAGCTAACACCATCTGTAGATTATAGTTCTCTGATGGTTGCAATGCAGATAAAGCTTGATGAGCAAAGGAAAGCAATAAAAACATATATGGATGAGGGGCATAAGTCTCTACAGTTTAATCTTGCACAAGACATTAAGTCTATTAGATTTGAAATGAATCTAAATAAGAAGGAGATGATTGACTGCTTCCATAAGGGAGGGAATGCAGTAGTCTATCTAGCCACTCATCAAGAGAAGATCAAAGCTCAAGTGGATGAACTTGAAGTAAAGCAAGGCTATGTTCTGGAGAATCAAATAAGAATGAATGATAATTTGACAGCTTCCCACAATGCAATTGTCACTGAACTTAAGAATATAGCAACTGCCCAGAATGCAGCCCTGACCACTGCCAAAGAGGAATTTGACAAAGCACTGCAAGAGAGCCTAACTGATGTAACTTCTGCAATCCAAGATTCTCAGAAGCTGATCACTGAAAAACTCCAAAGGTTGAAACCTTACTTTAAGGATGGAGTAAACTATTTGGATGCCCAAATAAGGTTTCAGAAAGATGATCTAAGGGATCACATGGAAAGAGAAGTCATAAAGGGGGAGAGGGTGTTAGTCAAAGCCAGCTCTGATCATGCAAAATGGATTTCCAATTCCATCAGAGCCACCATTGGATATCCTCCATTGTGTGATGATGACAATGTAGCAGAGTCTGGGATTAATCCTGCTTATCTTGGAGGGGAGCAAGCTGAAGTGGCTCAAGTAATCTACCCTCCTCCAGACTTTGATATGATACATGCAGACATACAATCCATATATAGCCCTCCTGAGGGAAAGCAAAATGTCATCATAGAAAAAGTGGTTTAGCCAGTGCCAGAGGCTTTACTGAAAGAACAAGAAGCTTTGTTGTTGAAAGAAAAAGAGACTCAGTTGTCTAAGAAGAGGTTCAGAGAGCAAGCTGAACAAAGGCCTGATTTTGAACAGTGGAGCCCCACTTTAAGGAATATTATCTTAACTACATGGAAGGCTGCCAAGGATAATATTCAAGACAGAAATAAGTGGTATTCTGAACTAGAATGGAGAAAGCATGAGAACAGGCAAGAAGCCATTGTGTAGTATAGAAGAAAGGCAAAGATGGGAAAGCTACCTCCTACTACCCAGGAGCCTAGCAAGTACTTTCCCAACCCTTATCATTACTTTTAGAGGCAAAAGATCAAAGCTGAAGAGCTAAAGAAAAAGGATCTTAAAGGCAAGAAGCCTGCTGCTGCTGAAGATGCTGAAGCCCCTGTGCAAGCAAAGATACAGTCTGGGAAGGGCATAGTTATCAAGGAGGCTGAGCAAAAATAGAATAGAATTATCTTTAGTTTACAGTTGTAAACTTTTGATTTTAAACACTCTGTAAACTTTTGTATAATGAATATGACAAAGTTGTTAGAACAATGTGTTGTGTGAAAAATCTATTACATAATTGTTCTGAGATATATGTGTGTACATGTTTTGTTTAATACATGTTTATGTACTTTCCCTGATTGCATAATCCTGTTTTTCATCATACTGTAATTTTGTTATGTATGGTGTACATCATTGACTAAGGGTTATGACTTCTCCAAATAGGGGGAGATTGTTGGGTACATTGGTTTAAATGTACCTGATTTGAAGAAGCCTCACCCTACTCAATGATATACATCAAAATGTATTTGATGTGTTTTGAGTTTAGTTGTGCAGGTCAAGTATTTACAGGGAAAGCTGAAAAGTTTCTAAGTCCATGTGTCGACACCCAGAAGGAAAGTGTCGACACTTAAGAAGACTTGTGTCGACACCAAGGCAAGTAGTGTCGACACTTGGAGTAATTGTGTCGACACCAGGGATGCAGAGTCGACACCAGACAGAAAGTGTCGACACATGAAGGCTGTGTCGACACTCCATGAAGAAATGTCCAGTGAAGAAGTGTCGACACTTAGAAGCAGTGTCGACACCCAGAGGAACTGTGTCTACATCAGAAAGTGTCGACACTTGGAGGTTGTGTCGACACTCAACAAATTCAACAGAGTCTAAGTATAAGTGTCGACATAATAAAGAATGTGTTGACACTCAGCAGAAGACTCAACACATGAAGAAAGTGTCGACACAATGAAGAATGTGTCGACACACAGCAGAAGACTCAATACATGAAGAAAGTGTCGACACTAGAAGGCTGTGTCGACACTCAGCAAAGTTCAACAAAAATTCTAAGTACAAGTGTCGACACCAAGGAGATGTGTCGACACTCAGCCAAAGTCTCAACAAAAGAAGAATGTGTCGACACAAGGAGGTGTGTCGACACTCAGCAAGTATCAACACAGAAGACAAGTGTCGACAACAAGAAGATGTGTCGACACTGAACAAGTTCAACACAAGAAGATGTGTCGACACAAAGGAGTTGTGTCGACACTTACAAAAAATAAACTAAATTATTGAAGAACAAGAAGTTGTGTCGACAGACAATATCAGTGTCGACACATGATGAAGAAGCTGTGTCAAGAAGTGAATTCTACAACACAAGGAGTTGTGTCGACACCTTGAAGGCTAGTGTTGACACTTAGTCTACTTGTGTCGACACTTGGTCTATAAGTGTCGACACTTAAAGACAGACTGTCTCGACACTTTCAGACAGTTACAGATATTTCAAGAAGAGACTGGATGACATTACTGCTGCCATTCCAGCCGGTCTACTGCAACTGTCAGAGTTGTCAGAAAATTGTTAGGAATCAGATCAGCCGGTCAACATGAAGAAGGCCTATATAAAGGCATATTCTATCTACAACAGAAGAACATTAACTACAAGAGATTGAAAAAGAGAAGTTGTTGGAAAGAAATTCATTGAAGACCTTCAAGTGAAGATCTAAGTAGTTGGAGAGAGAGAGCTCCTTCCAAGAAGACAGCTGTTGGAACCAGGCTGTAAAGAAGGGTTCAGATTGAGATCTGGATCTTAAGCCAGCAGTGATTGAAGATCAGCTGCAGAGAATCAATCCTATTATGTTCTACATTCAAGAAGCTTTGAAGAAAGCCAAGTGAGGTTGATCTCAGCAGAGTTCTTTCAAGAACTCATCAAGAACCTATCAACTCTTCTCTCTTTTTCTGAGTTGTAGGTATATTGATAATACGGTTTGCAGTCAATTTTATTAGGATATTTTCGGGGTTTTAAAGCAAATCATGTATTGTAAAGTACTTATTTTGATTCCCCTTTGTATATATTTTTGTCGCTAATGCATTTTTTCTGCTTTATGCAGGTTTTCACGGCTTTCAGCCGAATTTTGCTGTGACACGCCCCAAGGTCACGCCCTACCAGGGCGTGTACCTAGGGCGTGTAACCCAGAGGAATGAAGCAATTGGTTTAAAACTACATTCCGTGGAAACTTAGTGTACACGCCCTCTATCACGCCCGTGTCACATCCGACACGGGCGTGTTCTAGAGGCGTGTCCCCAAGTTTCGAGGAATCGCCGCAGCGCGCTCGTTTTTCCCGCTCCACCGTCGCACCGAAAGTGTCACGCCCCAGGGTCACGCCTGACCCGGGCGTGACATATGGGCGTGTTCTTCAGCAATTCCGCCCATCACCTCCAACATTCAATTTCAGCTCAACAAAGTCACGCCACAAAGAACACGCCCCAGGTACACGCCCTACCAGGGCGTGACTTGTGGGCGTGTACCTCAACTACTTCGTCAGAATTAAATTCCAGCCCGAAAAAGTCGCGCCGAATGTGTCACGCCCCAGGGTCACGCCCGACCCGGGCATGATAGGGCGGCGTGACCCAACCCGAAAAATTCTATAAATAGAGCCCAACTCTAAGGGTTCAGGGACACTTTTCGGATTGAGAGGGGAGGTTCTGTCCTTTGTATTTTGAACTTTTTTAAGCATGTCTCTCCATTTTTAGTTCTTAGCTCTAGCTTTATTCTTTCCCTGTATTAGTTCCTAGCTTTGTTCTGTAGTATAATGTTAATGATAGTGTAGTTTACCTTTCCATGCACTTGTAATCTCTGGTTTTCAAGCTGTAAGATCCTTGTTTCCATTAATAAAAAGTGTTATTTTCTTTTACATTTCTGCTCTGTTTTCATTATTCTTCTTCTAGTCATCCCCCCTCTTCCACCTCACCATGATTAACTAATCCTCCATGTACTCGATCTTGATGATCCGAGGTCCGAGTGATTAGGTTATGATGTTTTGAATCTTACCTTTTCTTTTTAGGGTTTAGCCTTGAATTACTCTTGATTTATCACGGGTTGGAGGTATATCATCGATATATACTCTCCACCTTTGCTTTCATTCTGGGCTAGCCGAGAGGCCGAAAGTTTGAAATGACCACTCAAGAGTAAAGGGAGTTGTTTGCACCCCTCGAGAGAGGCAGACGTTCAAATCTCCCGGATTGGAGCAAAATCCAATAGCGGGGTTCACCGCGTAAAGCGAGTTTTAGGCCTCCGATTTAGGAGAGAGTCGGTCGGACCTTCCTAAACTCAGTTAGGCACGGCCTTCGAGAGAAGCGTGTCAATATTCATGGAACCTCCACGGTCAAGGACCTTTACCCTAATTAGCTTAGGTTTATTTATCATATTTTTCTAACCACTCTTGCCGAGGTGATTTCTGATCGAGTGCATTTTTCCCCTCATCGTTATTAAGCTAAAGTTTAATCACTCTTTTAGCTCTCTTTATCTTTTCATGCAAGTAGCTCTCTTTCATTGCAAGTAGTTCTCTCCCTTTAGTACGTTTAGCTTTCTTCTAAAAAACTTAATTTTTCCGTCGATAAAATAATAGATTTTGTGTGAGTAAGCTTACTCAACTGTTCCCAGATTTCAATACGACACTTGTGTCCCCTAGCTGCATTTCGATAGGTATACTTGCCTTGTTGAATTGTTAGTTTGGTTATTTTCTACTTGCAGATATCTAAGAGACAATCAAGTTTTTGGCGCCGTTGCCGGGGAGGCAACGCTCGTTGATAAATTGAAAACACGAATATATTAATTTTATCACTTCTCTTTCTCACCCTCCTTCTTAAAATTTTTCCGCCTACTCACTTGAGTTAAATGGCTGGATTTTGTTCAAGCAAGTGTGCGTATTTTTAATTTTTCCGCCTACTCACTTGAGTTAATTGGCTGGATTTATTTCAAGCAAGTGTGCGTATTTTTATTTTTCCGCCTACTCACTTGAGTTAATTGGCAGGCTTTATTTCAGTAGAGTGTGTTTACTTTCTGTAGAGTGGGTGTGTTTTAATTTTCTGTCGAGTGCGTGAGTGTAGCTTTTATTTTCCGCCTACTCGCTCGGAGTTAAATGGCTGGATTTTAATTACCGCCTACTTAATAGAATCCCACATCACAAATTTTTCTACACCACCTAACTCTCTCGAAAAGGACAAAGCGGCTCTAAATGCCACTATCTTGTCTAGTACCTTGCGAACCCTTCACCGGGTAGCCCTTGGGAAGTTCGGGAGTTAAAACATAAAAAATTCTATTTCAAAAAAAAATTTTCGAACTTCATTAGCTCTTTTATTTTCTAGTCTTTCTTCTCCTCTCTTCTTCTAGTGTATGACCCGCGGAAGTCCGTCGGTTACTTTGGACCTGGAGCACGAAATTGAGCGTACTCTTTGGAGAAGATCGCGATTTCAAGGCCCTACTACCCAAGTGCCGGTTGAGGATTCCGAGTCATTTTCTACCTTAAGAATGGCAGAACCCAATGTGGAGGAAGCCGTGCAAAGGCCTATCTCCTATTATGCACGACCGAATCTCGAGGGTACAGAATCTAGTATAGTTCGCCCTGCAATAAATAATAATAATTTCGAACTGAAGCCTAGCATAATTCAAATGGTGCAGCAGTATGTGCAATTTGACGGGCTTCAAGATGAAGATCCGAACGCACACATAGCCAGCTTTCTTGAGATTTGTGACACCTTCAAGATAAATGGTGTCACAAATGATGCTATTAGGCTAAGATTATTTCCTTTCTCTCTTAGAATTAAGGCTAAGCAGTGGCTGAACACCCTTCCTAAAAATAGCATAACTACTTGGACGCAATTAACTGAAAAATTTTTGGCCAAGTATTTTCCGCCTGCTAAAACTGCAAAACTTAGGAATGACATTTCTTGCCTTTGGAACAAATAGACTCTGAGACCCTTTACAAACCTGGGAAAGATTTAAAGAATTATTAAGACGATGCCCACATCACGCTCTGCCTGTATCGTTGCAGGTGCAGACGTTCTATAATGGGCTAAATCAAAGCACAAAGCAAATGATAGACGCAACTTCTGGCGGCACATTAAACCATAAGACCCCGGAAGCAGCTCTTGAGCTGTTTGAGGACATGGCCATGAACACTTACCAGTGGAATGTGCCTAGGACCCGCCCAAACAAACCTGCAGGTCTCTTTGAAGTGGACAATGTCTCCCAACTTGCACTGCAAGTTGAAATATTAAGAAAAAAAATTACGGAGATGATTGCTGCCTCCGCCCCTCAGGTATGGGAATCTACAACTCCTCCCGCCGAACATTTGGATTATGTAAATAATATGCCTAGAACTGCTTTTAATAATTTTTCTGCTGCGAATTATCATCCTCCTGGTTTTAATTTTTCGAATAGTTATAATCCTGCGTTAAGAAATCATCCGAATTTTTCATGGAGCAATCCATCGAATGCTGTGCGCCCGCCACCGCAAAGTGATTTTTCTGCACCACCACCACCTCCTCAAAGTTTTCCAAAACCTCCAAATTTGGAGGAAATGTTTTCAAAATACATGAATGCTAATGACGCTACGATTAGAACCTTAACCGGAAGTGTTAAAAATTTAGAAAATCAGGTAGGACAGCTCGCTAAAATGATTTCTGAGCGACCCCTAGGGTCTCTTCCTTCCAATACCGAACCCAACCCGAGAGAGCAAGCGAAATCTATAACTCTTCAGAGTGGGAAGAAAGTTCCCGGTATGATAAGTGAAGAGCCCGAGGCAATTTCCGCTTCCGCTTTAAAAAATCAAAGCTCCGTTCCCGTTTTAAAAATTCCACCCTCTGCCGAAGAAATTATCACTCCTATTTTAGAAAAACAACTCACTCCACCACCCACCTTTAAAAATAATCTATCCCTGCCATACCCTTCCGAACTTAATAAACAACGACAAGATGATCAATACACCCGTTTTTTAGAAATGTTCAAACAAATCCACTTAAATCTGCCTTTCCACGAAGCCATATTCCAGATGTCGAAGTACGCAAAATACCTTAAGGACCTCCTAACCAACAAGAAGAAGTTAGAGAACCTTTCTCATGTCACGTTAAATGCCGAGTGCTCGGCGGTTTTGACAAACGGATTACCGAAGAAAATCTGTGACCCGGGTAATTTCTCTATCCCGTGTGTCTTTGGTGATCTCTTTGTCAAACACGCTTTAGCCGACTTAGGTGCGAGTATTAATCTTATGCCCCTATCGTTGTTTAAAAAGTTAGGAATTGGTAGTCTCAACCCCACACGCATGAGTATCCAGCTCGCCGACAGATCAGTCAAATATCTGTTAGGAATAGTGGAGGACGTCCTAGTCAAAGTTGACAAGTTCATCTTCCCGGTGGACTTTGTCATTTTGGACATCGAAGAAGACGTCGAGGTTCCCCTGATCCTTGCCGACCCTTCCTTGCCACCTCCCGAGCTATCATTGATGTAAGCAATGGTAAGCTCTTCCTTCGAGTGGGCGACGATGAGGTAACTTTCTCTATCACCCCCTCGATGAAGAACACACTAGCTAATGATGACTCCTATTTTTTCATGGATACCGTAAGTGAAGAATCCTTCTCTCACATCTCTGATTTTGAAGAAGAATTTTCCAATTTTTGTTCCTCTCCTACTCCTCCAACTGAATCTCTACACTTAAGTGAAGAATCCTCCACCCGCCTTTCTGATTTTGAAAAAGAATTTTTTGATTTTTGTTCCTCTTCTACTTTTCCAACTAAATCGCTGCACGAAGCCGCCATGGCCGCTAGCAACACCCCTTTTAATTTTACATATAAAAAGTGTACGAGGACATAGTTTTTGAAAAAGAACAAATTTCCAAAACCTCGTATGATGACCCCCCTACCTTGGAACTGAAAGAACTACCAGAGCACCTTTGATACGCTTTCTTAGAAAAGGACTCCAAGCTGCCTGTCATAATTTCGGCCTACCTCATGTACGCACAAAAGGATAAACTTCTTTCAATTTTACAAAAGCATCGCCAAGCTATTGCTTGGCAGATATCTGATATCAAGGGCATAAGCCCATCTTTTTGCACTCATAAAATATTAATGGAAGATAATTCACGTAACTCGATATAACCTCAGAGTCGTATAAACCCAAACATGAAAGACGTAGTTAAGGGCGAGGTTATGAAATTGTTAGACGCAGGAATTATCTATCCTATATCCGACAGTAAGTGGGTTAGCCCAGTACAGGTAGTACCAAAGAAGGGAGGGATAACGGTCGTAAGTAATGAAAATAATGAATTAATCCCGACTCGGACGGTGACCGGATGGCGAATGTGTATAGATTACCGTAAGTTGAACGACGCCACCCGCAAGGATCACTTCCCCTTGCCGTTCATTGATCAGATTTTAGAACGACTTTCCGGACATAGCTTTTATTGTTTTCTCGGTGGCCTCTCGGGGTATCTTCAAATCCCCATCTCCCCGAGGACCATGAGAAAACTACGTTTACTTTTCCCTTCGGCACCTTCGCCTACCGAAGAATGCCATTTGGATTGTGCAATGCGCCAGCTACATTCCAACGATGTATGCTCGCCATCTTTGACAAGTACGTAGAAAGCATTATGGAAATTTTCATGGATGATTTCTCCGTGTTCGGGAATTCCTTCGATAGTTGCTTAGAAAACTTTGAAAAAGTCTTAGAGCGATGCGAAGAAACTAACCTCGCCTTAAATTGGGAAAAATGTCATTTTATGGTGAGGGAAGGGTTAGTTTTGGGACATAAAATTTCTGAAAGGGGTATTGAAGTAGACGTTACGAAAATAGAAGTTATCGAGAAGCTGCCGCCACCTACGAACATAAAAGCTATAAGAAGTTTCCTGGGTCATGCGGGTTTCTACCGCCGCTTCATAAAGGAATTTTCCAAAATCACCAAGCCCCTTACCCATCTCTTAGAAAAGACGCCCCATTCATCTTTGATGACCTCTGTCTAGCTGCCTTCAATTTAATAAAAGAAAAATTAGTTAATGCCCCAATCATGATAGCTCCGGTGTGGGATCTTCCATTTGAGATAATGTGTGATGCGAGTAGTTATGCGGTGGGAGCCGTACTAGGTCAACGTATTTCCAAAAACTTCCACCCCATTTATTACGCTAGTAAAACACTCACATCTGCATAGGAAAATTACACCACAACCGAGAAGGAGCTCTTAGCTGTAGTATTCGCTTTTGACAAATTTCGCCCTTATATTACTCTTTCGAAAATTATTGTTTTTACGGACCACTCGACCCTCAAATATCTTCTCTCTAAAATGGATACCAAGCCTCGCTTGATTCGCTGGGTCTTACTCCTCCAGGAGTTTGACTTAGAGATCCGTGATAAGCGAGGTGCCGAGAACTTGGCCGCCGACCACCTTTCGTGCCTAGACAACCCGTTTATAGAACAATTAGACGAAAATTCTTTTCATTACTTTTTCCCTGATGAGAAGCTGTTCATAATTAACACATCTACTTCTCCTTGGTTTGCCCGCATCGCCAACTATCTAGTGGCCCGTGTACTCCCAAAAGAGTTTTCATCTCAGCAAAAGAAGAAATTCTTTTCTGAGCTGAAAAACTATTTTTGGGAGGACCCGCATCTTTTTAGAATTTGTGCCGACCAAGTGATCAGGAGGTGTGTTTCTTTTGATGAAGGATTAGATATTATTAAACATTTGCATGAAGGACCGACAGGTGGGCACTATCAAGCTGCTCGCACCGCTCACAAAGTGTTAAGCGCGGGTTTTTACTGGCCCACCCTGTTTAAAGACGCGCATGCCTTTGTGAGTTGGTGTGATAGTTGCCAACGGTCGGGAAATATTTCGAATAAAAATGAAATGCCACAAAATTATTTCCTAGAGTGCGAAGTTTTCGACCTCTGGGGGATTGATTTTGTCGGCCCTTTTCCTTCTAGCTTCGGGAATAAGTACATTTTAGTTGTCGTTGATTATGTTTCACGTTGGGCTGAAGCCCAAGCTCTTCCTACGAATGATGCCCGAGTAGTAGTTAATTTCCTAAAAAAATTATTTTCTCGTTTCGGTATGCCGCGCGCTATCGTTAGTGATAGGGGTTCCCATTTTTGTAACGCAGAATTTTCAAAAATCCTAACTAAATATGGCGTTACTCATAAGCTTTCCACTGCCTACCACCCCCAAACTAACGGACAAGTCGAAGTAGTCAATAGAGAAATAAAAAGAATTTTAGAAAAGACTGGTCAGCCAAATTAGGCGATGCTCTATGGGCCTACCGAACAGCATACAAAACCGCCCTCGGATGTACGCCATATCGGTTGGTTTACGGAAAATCGTGTCATTTACCCGTAGAGTTAGAGCACCGCGCCTTTTGGGCCTTACGATTTTTAAACTTCGATCCCCACTTCGTCGGCGATTTTAGAAAATTTCAACTTAACGAACTCGACGAGTGGCGCTCTTACGCATATGAAAATAACAGACTTTATAAAGAGCGGACGAAGCGTTTACACGATCGACATCTTAGGCACCCAAAAATCTTTAAGCCGGGCGACCAAGTGCTTTTTTATAATTCTCGTTTACGTTTATTCCCGGGTAAATTAAAATCACGTTGGTCGGGGCCTTTTACTGTTTTAGAAGTCTTTTCTTATGGTACTGTTTTAATTTCACACCCTGATAAGGGTACTTTCAAAGTGAATGGTCAGCGTCTTAAACAGTATTTCTGAGATGATGTCAGTCTCAACCCTGTTAACTCTATCTTTCCGGTCCTGACATTTGATTAATCTGAACTTTATTTTTCTCATAAACTTTGAACTTTATTCGAACTTTTTTTTAAAACAATATTTGGGACATTCTTATTTTGATGCGTCGAGCTCAAACGATGCTTTAAACAAAGGGCGCTCTTGGGAGGCAACCCAAGTTATCTTTTTTTGTTTTCTTTATTTCACACTTTTTGCCCCGAATGGCTCCGGCAAGCTGAAACTTCTGCGATCGCCTGCTCCAACGGTTCTGATTCCATGACAAAGTCCACCGGCCGATGTTTCATGACGACCCACAGCACAAGCATGGCAGAGCGGTATCACTCAGCTTTCCCTGCAAACTAAACCCGAGGAAGTATCTGTTTTTCAATTCTGTCTTTCCTTTCTGTACTTTACTTTTCTCTCGTTCTCCGACCTCCTTCTCCATTGAGGACAATGTAGATTTTAAGCTTGGGGGATGAGTTCCTCCTTTTTGCTTTTTGTAAATATCCAAAAAAATCCAAAAAAATTCAAAAAAATTTTAAAAAAATTATTATATATATATAGCTGCATTTTGGTATTTCAATAAGTACCCCATGTTTATGTTTTGTTTTTCTCAAACTTCTTTATAAACAACGTAGTTAATTATAATTTCTCTAATCATTCTTTTTAATCATATTTCACAATTAAAATGTTGGCCATGCTGTGTTTCTAATTCACGATAGCATGTTAAGGTAAAATATTTCTCTAAAACGTGCAATTCTATTATGGTTTTTTGTTCTTTATTTTCTTTACTTTCTCTAAACATTTATCATCCATTATTTTCCTTTTTGTCTTTAGATAATTTTTGTAAGAACAAATTTTGAATAACGTAGTAGATATGAACGATCCAAGTCACATATTATTTTTATTTTCAAGATAATTTCATCAATCTTCTTTTATTATCTCGAACTTGTTTTTTGAAATTTATCGACTCTATGTTTTAAATAAATTTAAAAAAAAGCGTGAAAATGATTTAGGTCATTTTTGTTTACGTTTGACCTTTCCTGCAAACCTATAATCTTTTACCACTAGTTAGCCGCTTTTGAGCCTTTTTTTCCAAATTCATTTGATAACTCCACACAACATTTCATTTTCACCAAAGCCCAAATTCCTACCCATCTAATCACGCTAAGTTTTTTGATAGGAAATTTTGTGTTATCTTTGGAGAAATTGTTGAAAAAAGTGTACTCAAAAGCAATGTATTGAAAAGAAAGAGAAAAAAATGAATGAAAATAATAATAATAATAAAAAAGAGATAAATAATCATAAAGAAAAAAAATAAATTTATTTATACATATTTTGTTTAAAATAAATTTATTTTTTTTTGAAACTCGTTGTTTTGGTTTAGTGTGATTTTTAAGGCTCCATGTTTATATTTGAATTCCACTCCTATTCATATTCCTAAACCAAACGTTTCGGTCCTATTAAGTCCTTTTGATTCACGCCCTTTTTTAATTTTATTTAACAACTAAGAAAATAAGAAAAGTAAATCAGTTTTAGTTTTGGATTTAAACTTATATTTTTGTTATTTAATTGATATAATTATAATGCGTTGCTTGGATCTAGTAATAACTCAATACGTTCTTTTCATTTTCACTGCCTTGCTCAAATCTATTTAAAGAATTTCGTCAAAATTCTGGATGATTTATTTTTATTAAGTAAAGTTTATAAAAGTTAAACCATACCAAAATAATTGTTTTAGATTTACGTTTTACATTCTCCCTACCTAAAATTTCGCATAGTACTTGTGTAAGTATGATTAAAACTTTTTGAATTAGTCACTTTTTATGATTAGCTAGTCTTTATATCTTTGCTTGGGGACAAGCAAAACTTAAGCTTGGGGGAATTTGATAATACGGTTTGCAGTCAATTTTATTAGGATATTTTCGGGGTTTTAAAGCAAATCATGTCTTGTAAAGTGCTTGTTTTGATTCCCCTTTGTATATATTTTTGTCGCTAATGCATTTTTTCTGCTTTTTTTAGGTTTTCACGGCTTTCAGCCGAATTTTGCTGTGACACGCCCCAAGGTCACGCCCTACCAGGGCGTGTACCTAGGGCATGTAACCCAGAGGAATGAAGCAATTGGTCCGAAACTGCATTCCATGGAAACTTAGTGTACACGCCCTCTGTCACGCCTGTGTCACATCCGACATGGGCGTGTTTTAGAGGCGTGTCCCCATGTTCCGAGGAATCGCCGCAGCGCGCTCGTTTTTCCCGCTCCACCGTCGCACCGAAAGTGTCACGCCCCAGGGTCACGCCTGACCCAGGCGTGACATATGGGCGTGTTCTTCAGCAATTCCGCCCGTCACCTCCAGCATTCAATTTCAGCTCAACAAAGTCACGCCGCAAAGAACACGCCCCAGGTACATGCCCTACCAGGGCGTGACTTGTGGGTGTGTACCTCAACTACTTCGTCAGAATTAAATTCCAGCCCGAAAAAGTCGCGCCGAATGTGTCACGCCCCAGGGTCACGCCCGACCCGGGCGTGACAGGGGGGCGTGACCCGACCCAAAAAATTCTATAAATAGAGCCCAACTCTAAGGGTTCAGGGACACTTTTCAGATTGAGAGGGGAGATTTTGTCCTTTGTATTTTTGAACTTTTTTAAGCATGTCTCTCCATTTTAGTTCTTAGCTCTAGCATTATGCTTTCCCTGTATTAGTTCCTAGCTTCGTTCTGTAGTATAATGTTAATGATAGTGTAGTTTACCTTTCCATGCACTTGTAATCTCTGGTTTTCAAGCTGTAAGATCCCTGTTTCCATTAATAAAAAGTGTTGTTTTCTTTTACGTTTCTGCTCTGTTTTCATTATTCTTCTTCTACTCATCCCCCCTCTTCCACCACATCATGATTAACTAATCCTCCATGTACTCGATCTTGATGATCCGAGGTTCGAGTGATTAGGTTATGATGCTTTGAATCTTACCTTTTCTTTTTAGGGTTTAGACTTGAATTACTATTGATTTATCACCGGTTGGAGGTATATCATCGATATATACTCTCCACCTTTGCTTTAATTCTGGGCTAGCCGAGAGGCCGAAAGTTTGAAATCAGCACTCAAGAGTAAAGGGAGTTGTTCGCACCCCTCGAGAGAGGCAGACGTTCAAATCTCCCGGATTGGAGCAAAATCCAATAGCAAGGTTCACCGCGTAAAGCGAGTTTTAGGCCTCCAATTTAGGCGAGAGTCGGTCGGACCTTCCTAAACTCAGTTAGGCACAACCTTCGAGAGAAGCGTGTCAATATTCATGGAACCTCCACGGTCAAGGACCTTTACCCTAATTAGCTTAGGTTTATTTATCGTATTTTTCTAACCACTCTTGCCGAGGTGATTTCTGATCGAGTGCATTTTTCCCTCATCGTTATTAAGCTAAAGTTTAATCGCTCTTTTAGCTCTCTTTATCTTTTCATGCAAGTAGCTCTCTTTCATTGCAAGTAGTTCTCTTCCTTTAGTACGTTTAGCTTTCTTCTAAAAAACTTAATTTTTCCATCGATAAAATAATAGATTTCGTGTGAGTAAGCTTACTCAACTGTTCCCGGATTTCAATACGACACTTGTGTCCCCTAGCTGCATTTCGATAGGTATACTTGCCTTGTTGAATTGTTAGTTTGGTTATTTTCTCCTTGCAGATATCTAAGAGACAATCATATATACTTTGTATTGTAAATTTCTTGTAGGATCCTTAGGGATCTGAGTTGTAAGCCTGCAATTATAAAGGCTGAGTGGTAGGTCTTGTGTGCCTGAGTGTAGGAGATCTATTTCTCTGAGTGTAGGCCTGTTGTGGCTGAGTGTAGGCCTTGTGGCTGAGTGTAGGTCTTTGGAGAAGACTGAGTTATAGGGCCTTGGGCCGGAGCTGTAGGAACTATTTGGGGTTCTGAGTGTAAGATCTGAGGATCTGAGATATAGTGGAGGAGTTTGGCCGAATCTAGTACACTACTAGATAGGCAAAGGGGGAAAGTGGATGTACCCAAACCTTAGGGAACCACTATAAATCTGTGTGTTCACTGTGTGCATGTCTATTCTGTGATTGCTGATTGATTGCTGTGAAGAAGTAGTTATAACTCTGTGATATAATCTGCAATCTGCCTAAAAAGTTAAAAAAGATTTAAGTCACCTATTCACCCCCCCTCTAGGTGATTAGGTACAATTTCTTTCACCCTTGATGTCTAGTGTAATTTAAAATTGATTTCACTCAATTTGGAGTCTTGGTGACCACAACACTCATTTTGGTACAACCTATACATATGCATGACCAGACATTAGAATTAGTGCTCACACCAAACTACTCTTCCAAATGCTTTGAAATTTTGAATATAGGCTCCTCATAGCCTACCTCTTAGACTGTCCAAAAATAAGAATTTTTGGAAAAGAGTTTTCTACAGTGTTTAGAAAAATTTAATAAATCAATTATAAATCAATTAGGTGTCATAAACATCTCAAAATCCCCCCAAATTTGGGTGGGTGGTCTTACAGAGCATGTTAGGGCTCTGGTAAAACTTTTATCTCCTTTGGAGATGTTTTGGTTAGGTATTGATCCAACCCTAGGTATACCCTTATAGGGTTATTTAGGTCAAAGATCTATTTTTGATGTTTGAGTGGTCAAATCACCTCAACAGAGGCTGTGATTTTGACCACTGACTTGGTAGGACCATTATAACCCTCTTAGGGAATATGGAGTGGTTTAGGATTGTTTTACCCTTGGATCCAAACTCAAACACTAAGCGAGGGCTTTTGAGGGTTGTAAAGGGCAAGGGGTCAGTTGACCTTGAAAGGATTTGAAACTTGGGAGAGAGAATTCTAGGGTAGGTGGAATCATATGGAAGAAATCTAAAATAGATTCTAAGGTGAATAGCTCCCTCAAAACCCTAACCCTAGTTTAGGGCACAAACCTTGTAGTGATAGAAAATATCACTAAAACTCACTGAACAATGATGAGATTTGGGTAGAGTAGTGCTTAAATTAGTACAAGCTCTTGAGATTTTGTTATGATTTTAGGATTATTATTTTGGATACTTCATTAACAATTTAGTAATTTGTATTATTTACTTAGAAATTTATTATGAAGTACCTACTTGCTGAAAATTGATGAACTTTAGCCGAAGTACTCCTTATTATGTTTTAAAGCTCTGTGAATTTTTATGGGATTTTTAGAAGACTACTTCTAAGGGTTACTTCATTAAGTAGTGTTTCCAATGAAAACTTAATTAAATTTATTTTGGTGTCTATCAAGACTGCAAAATTATGATTTTTGCACAATGACCCTTTCTGTACCATATTAAGATTCTGTAATTTTTATATAATGTTCTGATAAATAATTTTGCTACTTCCTTCTTTACATACGATTAAGGGATTATTTTGGATAAATTAATTAGAGGTCACATATTTTCTGAAAAATTATGGAAATTAGTATCTAGTAATATATCTCTGTTATTTAGTGTTCAAAATTTTTGGGTGGCCATTACTTGAGTAGAACATATAGTTCATGTTCAAAATTGCCCATGGCCAAATATTGGGGAAAATTCAATAAATATCAAATTAATTAGAAAAATTTTGATTCTCTGATTTTAGACTAAACTTGTTATGATATACCTCTGGTAAAGTTTATAGGAGATTTGGAAGACAATCCGGTGTACCTCCTTTATACATCTCATATAGTATAGGGTGGTCTGCATAAAATAAGTGCGAAAACTGAACTAGAGTGGGTAATGAATTTGAAGAGTTGAATCCTTAGTAGGTTGCTTGTTTGAGTAAATAAATGAGAGATCTGATCAAGGGTAGAAATCAATAATATTAAGTGTCGTGCGAAAGGGAGCTTTCGGCGTAATCCCATCCAAGTTCCTAGTGCCTTCAAGAACCCTTCACGGGGAATACCTTGGGCAGTCCCGGGCTAACGTAAACCTTAGGAATAATTTGGGCAAGAGTAACCCTAATAATAGTTTCACCTTACAGTCACACTTGTACACGTAGGGAGATGAATTGGTAGTGAAAGGATAGCGTAGGCCCGTGGCCTATGGGCTTACTGGTAGAGTTAAATGGACTCGGTATTGATTTGGAAGTCCGGGGAGCTGGATGCTCGGAGACTTGGAAAAAAAAGGAGACTTGATTAGTCCAGGGAGCCGTGGGCTCGGGAATATGGTGAACTAGTAGGCTTGGTAGTCTAAAGAGCTGGAGTCTCGGTACTATAATTAGATACAACTATCATAGTTGCATGTGCATAACAGTGGTGGGTCCTCGGTATTGGATGATCGAACACACCGTCGTCGGTACGTTGACTCGGGGAGACTAGCTGGTTTGCTAGGATTAGTATGGGAACATACGAGAGGGGCTAGACTGGGTAGTGTGTTTACCAGTCTAGGAGTGGAGAGGCCTAACCCACTGTCTCCGTTGGCCATGACGAGAGGCTCCTGAGAGTTTAGCTAACTCCAAAAAGGGGAACTAAAGGTCTGTGCACATAGAGTCGTGTGTGTGAGTTGCAATTGCATGTGCATACTATAGCATACTTGCACGTCATAGCATAATCATTGCATTTAACCCCTGACACCTATCGTATAAAATGGTATGGGACATTTTATACGATAGGCCCTACAAAACGACCCCTTGGTCTATAGGGGTAATCCCTATAAATCAACGATTATATTTATCGTTGCTTTTACTTACACTTCTTACTGCTTTTACTTACTTGCTACTCCTTACTGTTTACTTTTTTTACACACTTGTTTACTCATGTTTAATTATTGTGATACCCCTGCCATACTTTATTATTTTATTCCTTAGGCTAGATCTCACCTGCTTGATTACGCCCTGCTTTTGGTCCTCCTTTTCACTCCTTTTCACCCGGTGCCTAGGAGCCACGGGTAGATGGGTGGGGGATTGTTGACTGAGTATAGTTTGACTGACGGTCATTTGACCACCATATTTTAGGTGCTCCGGATGGGAGACAGGGAACAGCCCCAGGAGATGCAACACCAGCATGGTATGGTGCAGATGGAGATGGGCCAGTGTAGCTCGGGTGGACAGGCATCCGGATCCGTGAGTGGAGCCGAGTATTAGTAGTTTTACTTTTATGAGTGGATTGTAGTGAGGTTATCATGTACTAAGCTTAAGCCCGTATTCACTTTCTCGCCATGTGGACTATTTATTTGTCATGTGATTTCCTTTTTCTATTGTGGACTTGGATGCTTACACTTCCATTCATTATACATTCTGTCGATGGTGATCAATTTGGCCGGTAGGATCGGCGTTTTGTAGTGATGACCTTCCCGGGTGCAAAGGTGTCACCGCAAAGCGGCGGTTCTGGGCCTAAGACCCCGGTGGTTGTTGCAAAAAATGGGGTCTTACAAGTGGTATCAGAGGAAACCTCGATCCGACAGAATGTAGTCCACAAAACATGGGACACCCCGCACGGGCTTAGTTTGAGGACAAACTAGCAGCGAAAGCAATGTTGTGCCTATGGGAGGAATCACGTGCAATGCTCACCAATGACAAAGAGTTTTAGGTCAATTTACTACACTTAAGACCATATTTTGTAGGGTATGACGAATACTCCCCTGCCACAGGGGACACCTTCGGCCCTGAATGTGATTCCACCCCCGCCGGATCCGACCCCGTTGCAGCAGACGGAGCTGGGACAAACTTTCACGGCCATCTTAGAGGCCTTTAGGGCACAACAGGCTCCGGCTCCTCAGCCGAACGCCGGAGCGAACTAGCTGAGTGCATTCCTGGGCCTTTCCCCACCATCATACTTGGGGACAGAGACGACAGTCCGTATGGAGGAGTGGCTAGACATTATGTACGAGATGTTGGTGGGAATACAGTGCCCGGTGTACTTGGCAGTATCGTTGGTGGTTTCTTCTCTGGAGTTGCATGCGAAGAGGTGGTGGAAGTCGGTGATGGACACCACTTATGCGGGAGTGGAGATCGCGGATATTACTTGGGAGGAGTTTAGGGCGACACTACTGGAGCATTTTGTGCGACAGTCCGCAAGGGATGAATTGGAGGATAGATTCTTGCAGTTGAAGCAAGGGAACAGGACAGCTCTGGAATATCACCGGGAGTTTACTAATTTGGCCCGGTTTGCGGATTCTTACAAGATGGATGATGTGGGTTACGCCAAGAGGTTCTACAAGGGCCTCCGTGATGACCTAAGGCAGGCCCTCTTATTCGTGTCTGATGGTACCATGGCTAGGATCTTGGAGATGGCCAAGAAGCTGGAGGCAGACCAGCTTGCAGTCCGGGGCAGGAAGAGAGATGGGGATGATGCAGTGCTAGGAGGGAGAACGGACCCGCAGAGGGGCCGGGTCATGGGAGAGAGAAGGAACGGGGATCAAACCCGTCAGGAGGAAAGGCAGAAACCAAGGGAGCAGGCAGTGCTGGCCCCGCAGTCACTACAGATGAGGGAGGTGCCCAGGATAGGGCAGGGAACACCCACACCACAGCGGTGCTATCACTGCCATCATCCAGGGCACATTCGGATTAATTGCCCGACAAGGAGTGGGGCCATACCTGCTGTACAGTGTGGCCCACTGGCTCACCATATGGGAGGTCGTGGACGTGGTCGCGGACGCAGATTTCAGGGCGTTGAACACAGGCAGGATGGGGAGCAGGTCTACGCTATGGACTTAGCACAGCCCTAGAACCCGAACAGGGTTATTGCAGGTATGAGAGTAATTTTTAGTATTGGTAGAATAATTACACAACCTAGGTTAGAAAACTTTAGACCTAAGCTGTTTTTCCTTTAACTAATTTAGGAATAGTGATGGCGTGCGGCAAACCTGCCCGTACCCTGTCCGACATGGGGGCATCACACAACTTTATGTCGGAGGATTTCATCAAGGATCTGGTCCAGATTCGATATTATACGGGAGATGCCAGGAGGGTGCGTCTCCCCAATGGGATGGAGATCCAGTCCATAGGGAAGTGCCTCCTGATGGTTACCATAGACGGGTTAACACTCGAGGCCCCGACAATGATCCTGAGAATGCCAGACTTCGACCTTGTCTTGGGCATGACATGGCTTGTCTGGAACCATGACCAGATTGAATTCCCGGCGAGGATGGT
Organism: Platanthera guangdongensis; assembly: GCA_039583875.1. NCBI lineage: Eukaryota > Viridiplantae > Streptophyta > Magnoliopsida > Asparagales > Orchidaceae > Platanthera > Platanthera guangdongensis. The sequence goes on from CM077155.1 coordinate 48,090,282, forward strand.
CGTGCTGAGACACGGCGACACTTATGCGACATTAGAAGGTACTACTCTGGTTTCCCGCCGCCTGCTTTCATATATTCAGGCTGTCAAGGCCCACATGCAGGGAGACGAGGTATATCAGGTGTTGTTCGAGATGACTGACGAGAAGAACCCGATTGTTAGCATTCCGGTGGTCTGTGACTACGCCGATGTATTTCCAGAGAAGCTGTCGGGACTGCCTCCTCATAGGGAGAAGGACTTTCATATTCATTTGGTGCTAGGGGCTAAGCCGGTGTCCAAGGCCCCTTATCGGATGGCCCCAAGGGAGCTGGAAGAATTTCGGACATAGTTGCAGGAGCTGGTGGAAGCATGATTCGTCAGACCGAGTTCCTCGCCGTGGGGAGCTCCGGTCCTATTCGTGAAGAAGAAGGATGGGACACTTCGGCTGTGCATTGACTATCGAGCACTAAACAGGCTGACCGTTCGAAATACCTACCAGCTCCCAAGGATAGATGAGTTGTTCGATCAGCTAGAGGGAGCCCATTTTTTCTCGAAGCTGGACTTGAGGTCAGGCTACTACCAGCTGCGGATCCATGAGGAAGAAATCCCGAAGATGGACTTCGGTAGCAGATATGGCATGTACGAGTTCATCGTGATGCTTTTCGGGCTCACGAATGCTCCATCAGCGTTTATGAGCCTCATGAACCGGGTCTTCGAGACTTATTTGGATGTGTTTGTCATAGTATTCATAGACGACATCCTTATCTACTCTAGGATGGAAGAGGACCATACATGGCATCTGGCACTGACTTTGGAGAGATTGCGGGAGCATCGCCTCTATACGAAGTTCAGCAAGTGTCTGTTCTGGTTGAAGGAGGTGGCTTTCCTGGGCCACATTATCAGCGGAGCCGGGTTAGCGGTGGACCCGACAAAGATTCAAGCAGTCAGGGATTGGCCACCACTCAAGATGGCCACGGACGTGCAGAGTTTCCTGGGGCTTCCCGGTTATTACCGGAAATTAGTGGAGGGGTTTTCTTGGATCGCCCTTTCACTCACATCCTTGACGAAGAAGGACGTGCACTTTGTATGGACGTCATAGTGTGAGGCAGCCTTCCAGGAGCTGAAAATAGACTTATCTCAGCCCCTATCCTGGCCCTTCCATCTGGGAAGGAAGGATTCCAGGTGTACACCGACGCAACATATCAGGGGATGGGTGCGGTACTGAAGCAGAATGGACACCGTCATAGCATATGCCTCCCGCCAGCTGAAGACCCATGAGAAGAACTATCCTGTGCACGACCTGGAGATGGGAGCATTGGTATTTGCACTGAAGATATGGCGACATTACCTCTACGGAATCCACTGTAATATATACTCAGATCATAAGAACCTTAAGTATGTGGACACGCAGAAGGAACTGAACATCAGGCAGAGGTGGTGGGTGGAGTTTCTATCTGACTATTAGTACGAGATGCACTACCACCCAGGAAAGGCGAACATGGTAGCGGATGCACTGAGTAGGAGAGCCGCCACAGTGGGTGCAGAGCATCAGCTGATGTCTATGGAGCTGCTGCAGAGACTAGAGGACATTCACATTACTCTGGTGTTATTTGACGACCCTGAGCCCTATGAGGAGTACTTGGCCGTGATGGGCATCACCGATGACATCAGAGACTGAGTCAGAGAAGGACAGAGGCAGTATGCCAAGTTAGAGCCCATCTTCCAAGCCATGGAGGAAGGCACTGTAGGAGATTACACACGGAGGGACGGCCTGGTGTGCTTCATAGGATGGGTGTATATACCGGAGGGAGGCCAGATCCGGGAGGACATTATGATGGAGGCGCACTGCAGCCGGTAGTCTGTGCACCCAGGGATCACAAAGATGACAGCTGATTTGAAGAAGACTATTTTCTGGTCGGGCATGAAGAAGGATGTCACTTACTTCATGACCCATTGTGAGACATGTCAGCTAGTGAATGCGGAGTGCAGGAACCCCGTAGGATTGTTGCAGCCACTCCCGGTGCCGGAGTGGAAGTGTGATGACATAGCCATGGACTTCATACATGGCTTCCCCGGTCTCAGACAAGGAATGAATCGATCTGGGTTATCGTTCATCGGTTGATGAAGGTGGCTCGATTTATATCGATCAGGAAGGACGACTCAGTCGGTGTGCTGGTACGGAAGTTTGTGGAGCAGTTCATTCGTTATCATGGCGTGCCCAGGTCAATAGTGTCAGATCGTGATGGGCGGTTTACATCCATGGAGTGGCGGTCAGTTCAGGCATACTTGGGCGACCGACTAACCTTTAGCACAGCCTTCCACCCTCATACGGACGGGAAGACAGCGTATAAATCGGACATTGGAAGATCTGCTACTACTGTGCATTCTAGACGAAGGAGAGCCATGGGAGAAGATGCTGCCACTGGTAGAGTTCTCATACAACAACAGTCATCAGGCTAGTATAGGTATGGCCCCCTACGAGTCCCTATATGGGCGGAGGTGTAGGACTCCATTGTCATGGATACAGGATAAAGACCCAAAGGTCCTGGGCTCGGAATTTTTGGAGGACACCGAGGCCCAAGTGAGACTGATACGTGACCGGATGTTGGAGGCGCAGAGAAGACATGCCAAATATTATGACGCACGACATCGACATGTGGAGTTTCAGGTAGGAGACAAAGTGTTTTTGAAGATACGGCCGATGCACGGAATCTCTCGAGTTCGCGGGCGGAGGAAGAAGCTCAGCCCGAGATACATGGGGCCCTACAGGACCCTGGAGCGGATCGTCCCCTTAGCATACAGGCTGGAGCTGCCGCCAGAGCTGGAAGGCCTGCATGATGTTTTCCATGTCTGCTCCCTCAGGAGGCCCCTATTACGTCCAGAGCAGCAGATAGACACCACTGATGGGCCAGTAGCATCTAATCGGTCAGTGCACATGGAGCCAGTCCGGATTGACGATACGGGTATACGGGTCTTGCACCGTAATAAGGTCCCACTGGTAAAGGTTCTTTGGAGAAATCATGGCCAGGAGGAGTTGTTGGAACACCCTATTACTAATTTGGGTCAGGATCACTATGTCTCTAGGAATTTTTGTTTTGACCTTCTGTATAGATTATAGGTCAATTAGAATTGAGTCTAAGGGTTAGAAGGCTAGGATTGGAAGCTGCCCTGAAGACCCAAGTTTTTCTGGAGACTAAGTCCAAATCGTCGAGCTCAGCACGACGTTTCGTCGAACTCCGGTCGACGATCGTCTAGCTCAACTATTGACAGATCGTCGAGCTCCATTCGACGATCGCTGAGCTCAAACTTCTTAATATCGTCGAACTCCATTCGACGATCGCTGAGCTCAGGTCGACGATTTTGACTCTGCACTGGATCCTTATCTCTGAGCTCAGTTCGACGATCTTTGAGCTCAGATCGACGATTTCTTTGCTGCTTGCTTTTTCCAATTCGCTGAGCTCAGCTCGACGATAGCAGAGCTCAGTTCGACGATTTCAGTTATCTTTCAGAATTCAAATTCAAATCAGATAGAAGTTATTCTGCATTTAATTCAGAAGATCTGCCAGCCATTTTTCATTTACTTCTGGAGCAAGTTTCAAGGGATTTTTCAAGGAACAAATCAGTGGACTTTCCTTCAGAACATATTATGCAATTAAGGCTGTAATCAATGCAGACCAACGGCTATCTTTGACAGAGTAATATCCTATTCAGACACAGAGAATAAAAGAGAATGTTTTTGAATAAAGACAGAGAATAGACAAGAACAAAAGAAGTAGATTGACAAGAATAGGACACCTCTCAATACACAGAGACTCTGAAAAATATTCTGTCAACAAGAATTCAGAAGAACACTCATCAAGAAGAGATCAAGCTTTCAAACATTCTTCAGATCTCTTCAGCTTTCAAAGTGTTCAAGGCCAACATCATTTCAAGACTCCAGACAATCAACATTTCAGCTTGCTGAAACCATCTTTTGCTGGAGATCTATCTTTGAAGGCCTATCACCCTCAGCAAAGCTCATCTTCCTGAAGATTTCAAGGACTCAGGGGGAGCTTTGGCAACATCACTGAATCCACATAGTCTTCTCAGTTGCTTGAGAAAGAGAAGACTGCCATCACTCTCTCACCCCCATTCTGTAAAGGGTTTTTCAAACTCCCTTCAAAAGTTTGAATCTGGTTTTTGAGCACCTTGTCAAAAGCTCATTGGTGGCAAGACACCTGATCAAAAAAATCTGATTTGGTTTTTGAGCACCTTATCAAAAGCTCATTGGTGCCCAGGACACCTGATCAACTCATCCTGCAGTGGATTCCTACCTAGGGTGGTAGAAGAGTGGATGTACCCAAGTTGGGGAACCACTATATTTCCTTGTGTCATCTGGTTCTGCATGTTTTCTTTTTGTTTCTGGCCTAGATTTTCTTGTGCTTAATTTCTGCATAGCTTAGTTTTATTTCTGCTTCTCTGCTTACACTCATTACAACAATTGTTGTAAAGCTTTGCAAAAGTTTTCTTTGTGTTTTAAAAAGCACCATATACTCTATTCACCCCCCCCCCTCTAGAGTATATCAGATCTAGTTTCCCCTTTCAATTGGTATCAGAGGGAGGTTGGTTAAACATACCATATCTGTTTGGTTGTACAGGCTAACACCTGAACCCCAAAGATCCCAAACTAGATCCTTCTTTTTATATTTTACTATTAAATTTAGTTTGCACAAGTCATGGCCCAAAACAAAGATTATGCAAGCACCAGACCTCCAGTGTGCAATCTGTCAAAGTTTGCACTTTGGAAAGCAAGGATTAAACTCTACATGAATTCTATTGACGAGGACATTTTTAATTCTGTTTTGACAGTGTGTCCCAGACCCCCAGAAAGTACAAGCACAAATGCTGTTCCACCTCCATCAGGAACAGATGCTGACATCAAAAGGTGGAAGGTAGCTGATGCCAAGGCAATGAACATTCTAGCTCAGACAATGTCAGATGACATTTTTCAAAAGGTAGCTGAATGCAATTCAGCCAAGGAGATTTGGGACAGGCTTTCAGAAATTGTCTCTGGCTCAGCTGATGAGAGAAAGGACAGAAGATCTCATCTCATCTCCCAATATGAGAACTTCAAGAAGGGAGAAACTGAGACAGTGGGAGACATGTACAACAGACTGAGTCTAATTGTCAGTGAACTGAGGACATTAGACAAAGAGATCTCACTAACAGAACTTAATGACAAGATCCTAATGTGCTTCCCCAGCACTTGGGATTCAAGAATCTGGCCAATTAAAGATGCCAGAAGTCTGAATGAGATCACAACTGAAGCTTTGTTGGGTAAGCTCAAATCTTATGAGCTACTCATCAAGAACAGAGAGGAAGAACAGAAGGCTGCTTCACCAGCCACAAGAAAAGAGAAGACTATAGCATTTAAGGCAGCTGAGGATCTGCCTGAAGAAAAAGGTACAGGCAATGATGAACTTCTCAGCCTGTTGGCCAAAAGATTCTACAAGATGGCCAGAAAGGACTTCAGAAGAAGATCATACAAGGAGCAAGACAAGCCAAGGTATGACAAGTCCATTGGCAATAACAAAGACATCATTTGCTTTGGTTGCAGGAAACCAGGGCACATAGTTCCTGACTGTCCAGAGAATAAGAACAAGGACAGAAGGGACAGAAAAGAAAGAAGAAAGGAGAAGGACTCCAAAAGGAATGGAAATAGCAAACCTTCCTCCAGCAAAAATAAGCACACAAGGAAAGGATTTGTTGCTGAATCCTGGAGTGAGACTGAAGAGGAGTCAGAAGCCTCTTCCAGCTCAAGTGATGATGAGGATGATGCAGAGGAAAAGGAGTTCTGCATTGATGGCAATCAATGCCTCACAACACAACTCAGAGGAAGAGGAGTCAGAGTCAGACTCAGAGACACAACCTGAAGAAGATCAGGTAATCAGCTCTTTTGATTTCACTTCAGAAGATTTCAAACTTGAATTTAAAGCACTATGTTTAGACCTGCTCAAAGTCTGAGAAAGAGATCATCTCTCTCAGAAATCAATTATCTGAACAAAATGCTTTAAAATCAGAAAACCTCAAACTCTCTCAGGAGTTGGAGAACTATAGGGAACAGATAGCTTCACTGAAGAGTGAGCTCTCTGAGGCCAAGAAGCTTGAAGAATCTCTCAATGGGAGAAGCATCAAGCTGATGGACATCACAAGCACAGTGAACTCAAGATTCAACAGTACACTGGGCTTGGGTGCCTCATCTAGCCAACCTATTGTTCTAACAACTCCTATCAAGTTCATTTCTGACAAGGGAAAGGGAGTTGTAGAGGTTGCCAGGAAAAATTCTGATCTGCCTCAGAAAAATAAAGTCCAGCACAAATCGTCGAACGGAGATCGACGATCGCCGAATGAAGATCGACGATCGCCGAACGCAGCTCGACGATCTCAGGACAAATCGTCGAACGCTGATCGACGATCTCAGCCAAGATCGTCGAACGCTGCTCGACGATCCCATATACCTGACCTCAGCCATAGTCGACCGTCGAACGGAGCTCGACGATCGGACCCACGATCGTCGAACGCAGCTCCAAGATCGTCGAACAGAGGTCAGAGCTCTGGAAATTTTTTCAAGGGTAAGTCAAAATTGTATCCTAAGGGTTCTTCATCCCAAACATTTAACCCTTATACTGAATGGATTATACCTCCAAGGAGATATCATCCTGAAGGATATAAGAGTCAGCCAGGGATGTCTTTCATTTCTGAATTTAAAGGTTATCAACCTAGGCCCAAGGTAAACTGGGTCAAAAACAAGTGAATTATTTTATGTGCAGGTAAAGACCTATCCAACATCTAACCAGCAATGGTATTTGGATAGTGGGTGCTCTAAGCACATGACAGGGAACAAGGACAACCTCAGTTCCTTTAGAGCCAAGCTTGGACCCAAAGTTATCTTTGGTGATTCCAACTTTGGACAGACTAAAGGATATGGAGAAGTCCAGATTGGTTCTGTAACCTTCAAGAAAGTAGCATATGTGGAAGGACTGAAGCACAACCTAATCAGCATCAGTCAGCTATGTGATGAAGGCTACCAGGTGACCTTCAGCAAAACCCTATGCAAAATCAAGTCAGAAGACAACACAACTGTGTTGACAGGTAAAAGGAAAGGTAACATCTACCTAGTAGATTTTCTTTCAACTTCTATAGATATCTGTTTATTCAATTCAGTTTGTAGACCAAATGTTTTATGGCATAAGAGATTAGGACACCTAAACCTTAGAACTATTGCTAGGCTCTCCAAGGACAACCTTGTTAGAGGACTACCTTCTGGCCCCTACAAGAAGGAAGGACTCTGCAAGGCTTGTCAATTAGGCAAGCAAACTAAGAACAGTTTTAAGTCACTTAATAAGAGTGATTCACCTAGGATACTGTATCTGTTACACATGGATCTATTTGGACCCATCACAGTACAAAGCCTAGGAGGGAAATCCTACACTTTAGTGATTGTAGATGACTTCTCTAGATTCACTTGGGTGTTCTTTCTAAGGAAGAAGTCTGATAACTTTAAGTGTCTGACAGAGTTTCTCAAATGTATAAAGATTGAGTTCAATACTCACATTGCCCTGATCAGAAGTGATCATGGGACAGAGTTTGATTCTCTTCTTATGCAAGAGTTCTGTCAGAGTGAAGGGATCAGGCATACTTTCTCAGCTCCTAGAACTCCTCAACAAAATGGGGTAGCTGAAAGGAAAAATAGAACCCTTATTGAATCTGCCACTACATTGTTGTCAGATGCTCATCTACCTCTATCCTTCTGGGCAGAGGCAGTGAACACCTCCAACTATGTGCTGAACAGAAGTCTGATACATAAACTGAAGGGAAAGACTCCCTATGAATTACTCAAAGGGAAGAAACCTAAAGTTGACTATTTCAAAATTTTTGGTTGCATTTGCTATATTCACAATAATGATAAGAAACATTTAGCAAAATTTCAAGCCAAAGCTGATGAAGGAGTGTTTCTGGGATACTCCATGATCAGCAAGGCCTATAGGGTATATAATAAATCATCATTAAAAATTGAGGAATTTGTTCATGTTTCTTTTGATGAAACTAACATGTCTTTCAAGGAGAAGATTTCTTCTACCATAGAACCTGTGCAGGAACACTCTCTAGTTGAAGATATGAACAAGCTACAGGTTGGTCAAGAAGATGAAAGCAGTGAAGATGAAAGCAATGCTCAACATATTGAAGCACAACCTGAAGAGCCAGTTGTTGTACCACAAGAGGAAACAACAACACAGGTTGGTGAACAATCAACACCCCCTGTTGATTAAGTAACATCAAGAGACCATCCAATTACCCAAATAATTGGAGAAATCTCAGCTGGTGTGCAAACCAGAAATCAGGTCAACCAAAACTTGTTGCACACCTGCTTCCTTTCTCAAATTGAACCTCAGTCCATTCAAGATGCAGAGCAAGATCCACACTGGATCATTGCCATGCAAGAGGAGTTGCATCAATTTGAGAGGAACAAAGTATGGGAACTAGTGCCAAAGCCTAAGGATCATTCCATTGTTAGAACAAAATGGGTATTCAGAAACAAACTGGATGATCAAGGAGTAATAATAAGGAACAAGGCAAGGCTAGTTGCCCAAGGATATTCTCAAGAAGAAGGAATTGACTACGACCAGACCTTTGCACCTGTTGCAAGATTGGAAGCCATCAGAATTTTTCTAGCTTATGCAGCTCACAAAGGCTTCAAGGTTTATCAAATGGATGTCAAGAGTGCCTTCTTGAATGGAGACATCAAAGAGGAAGTCTATGTCAGACAACCTCCAGGTTTTATCTCTCCAACTCATCCTGATTTTGTTTTTAGATTAAATAAAGCATTATATGGTCTCAAGCAAGCTCCTAGAGCATGGTATGAGACCCTAGCATGCTTTCTCTTGGAAAATGGTTTTATAAGGGGTAGAGTAGACCAAACTCTTTTTATTAGAACCCATAAGTCCCATACCCTACTAGTACAAATTTATGTAGACGATATCATCTTTGGGTCTACTGACTCAAAATTGTGCAGAAGGTTTTCTAACCTAATGCATTCTAAATTTGAGATGAGTAGCATGGGTGAGCTATCCTTCTTCCTAGGATTGCAAGTCAAACAACATGCTGAAGGCATCTTTATTTCTCAAACCAAATATGCTAATGAGCTGGTTAAGAAATTTGGCATGTCTGAGGCACCTTGTATGAAAACACCCATGCCTACCAATGCTGTATTGGATGCTGATGAACATGGGAAACCTGTTGATCAGACAACATATAGGGCAATGATTGGCTCTTTACTGTATCTTACAGCCAGTAGACCAGATATAATGTTTGCTACATGTATATGTGCTAGATTCCAAGTTAGCCCTAGAGAGTCACATCTCACATTAGTAAAGAGGATTCTTAGGTATGTTAAAAGTTGTCCAAATCTAGGTCTCTGGTATCCAAAAGATTCAGCATTTGAGTTAACTGGATTCTCTGATGCTGATTATGCTGGATGCAGAATTGACAGGAAAAGCACCAGTGGAACTTGTCAGTTCCTTGGTGATAGACTTGTCTCTTGGTTTTGCAAGAAACAAACATCTGTGTCAACTTCAACTGCTGAAGCTGAATATATGGCTGCAGGCAGTTGTTGTTCACAAATACTGTGGATTCAAAACCAACTCCTAGACTATGGTTACAACTTAGAAAAGTCAAAAATCTTTTGTGACAATACAAGTGCTATCTCCATAGCTCAAAATCCAGTCCTCCATAGTAGGACAAAACATATAGAGATTAGGCATCATTTCTTAAGGGATAATGTTGAAAAGAACAAAATTGAACTGCAATATATCCCAACTGATTTACAAAGGGGAGATATTTTCACCAAGCCTTTGGATGAAAAGAAACATACTTTCTTCCTAAATCAGTTAGGAATGTTAGATGGAGGAAGTCTTAAATAATATCCAAGATTTTGAAAGCTAAAAATTGACCAAGACTAGGCAAAATTTCTGATTTTCCTTAGTGACTAAATTTCTCTGATCTCTGAACTGCGCTCGACGATTTTCCCAAAAATCGTCGAACGGAGTTCGCCGATTTCCTGAATCGTCGAACTGAGTTCAGCGCTCCTTTGATAGTATAGACTATCTCTTCTGGTCAACGATCGTCGAACGGCGCTCGACGATTTTGTTTACTGAACGATCGTCGAACGGAGCTCGACGCCTTTCCAGATCGTCGAATGGAGTCGAGCGCTTTTGGAGTCTCTTCAGATTCCTTTAGAAGCCTCGATCGTCGAACTGAGTTCAACGATCTTTCCATTTCTGCGTCGAACCCTAATATAAAACTCATTTTTCGCCGTCGTTCTCTCTTGCGCTTTCAATTTCTCTGCAAATTATTCTTCCCTCCAAACAGTTCTACACTTGGTCGTTTTGTCTGTTGATTTTTGCAGGTACAATGGCCGTCTCAGTTGCTGTACTCGCCGCCATGAAATTTGATGCAGGTTTTGATATTGATCTAGACTCCTTCAACACAACTGATCAAGTCTTTCAGGACATCCTCAATTTATTCAAAGATCAGCAACTATCTGCCCTCATGACAACCAGAATCAAACTTGCCTCTGATGAAATCAAAGAATGGGTATATACTGCCCACAACCTTGACAACAACACCATTGTTGGCTCTATTGGTGGCACCCAGGTACCTCTGACCCCAACAGTCCTCACAGAGGTTTTTGGTTTAAGGAATGGTGAAGACTCTGCTGAACTTTCTGGAGAAGAGTTTACTGATATATTTACCAGGATGGGTCATCCTGAGGGGAACCCTAGCAAGCTGTTTAAGAGGAACCTGTCAGTGGAATACAGGTTTCTGGCAGATGTTGTAGGCAAGGTTCTGTTGGCCAAACATTCTGCCCATGACACCATCTCCAGATATCAGCTCTGCCTCATGGGAGCTTTGGTGGATAGGAAAAGCCTGAACTGGGGAGAAGTCTTTTTTGATCTGCTGAAGAAAAAGATAAACAAAACATTTGTGAATTTTGGAAGAATTCTGGGAGTCTTCCTCCAGACTAAGTGCCCTGCTCTGCTAGTCTCCTCTGGAGTGCACATCAATGCCTCCAAGAGACTCACCTGTGCCCTATTTGGGAAATGGGATAGGAAAATCATCAAGCCCAGCAGGCCCTCTCCATCTGCTCCTTCAGGCACCAGGACTCTAAGAGTCACTCCACCCCAGGTCTCTGCCCCTGCAGAAGACCTGCCTGCTGCTAGTGCTGCTTCTCCTCCTCCTCCAAGCTCAACCCTACCTCCAGCTCCATCCACCACTCCAGCCTCATCCCCCATTACAATTTCCAGCCCATCTCCAACCTCTATTCCATCTCCAGCAACCATCTCATCTCCACCAGCAGACCACTTCCATCCCCTATTCTCTTATCCCCCACCAGATGTCACCTCATCCCCATCCCTTCCATCCTTCACACTTCTGGATGAATCCTACATGGATGATTCCCCCTCCTCTCCTCCAGATTTACCATCCTCTTCCACCTCTTTCCAAGACCTTCTCCACCACATTATTGCCCAACCCACATTCACTCCATCCATCTCCATCCCATTATCCTCCATCTCCACCATCCCCTCTCCTGAGCCATTCATTCCACCCTTCAGCCCTCCTCCTCCAGCATCCTTAGCCATCCCAATTCCCTCTACCTCTGCTCCTGCTATTGAGCATGTAGATCTGCCAGCCTTGGCTGACCAGTTGTATGAGCTCCTTGCACCCAGACTCTCTCTTCTCATGGAGGCCTCTTTAGCTCCTCTACAACAGTCAGTGGCAGCTCTGTCTGCCAGGCTTTCCTCCTTCCTTACTCCTCAAGCAGCACCCCCAGCAGGTTGCCTTGATCCAGAGGTATCTGCATCCAGGCAGGGGGAGATACCCTATGAAGCCAGCCTTCATGCTGCTGTTGCTGCTGCTTCTGCTGCTACTGATGCTGTTTCTGTGTCTGCTTCTGCTACTGCTGCTGCTCCTGCAACTGTTGCCTCTGCTACTCCAGTCCTAGCAATAGACCTAAGGTCTTTGCTATCTACATTTGATACTGTATACTATTGCTGCCTCCCAGAGCCCTCTGCTGTCCAGTCCTCAGAAGATCTGTCCAAGGCTCTGGTGCCCTTCTCATACTGTGACCCTAGTATAATTTCTGCTTTCATTCATTCAGTAACTGCTACTTCTGATGATGTTACTGCTGCTGCTGCTGCTGAAGACAAGGCTGTATCTGCCTCTGAAATTATTCTTGCTGCTGAAGAAGACATTGTTCCAACTGCTGCTGATGAGCCCATTCCCCAGGATTTTCTGATGACAGAGGCTGTTGATTTTGAGCCTGCTGAAGTTGTTGTTTCTGAAGCTGCTGCTGCCCTCATTCCTGAAGTAATCACTGTTTCTGCTAGTGCTCCTGTACCTGTTGTTTTATCTGCTGCTGCTATCTCTCCTGAAATTACTAGTGCTGTCTCTGAAGTTGTTTTTGTTGCTCCATATGATGTTGCACCTATTGTTATATCTGCTGCCCCTTCTGCTTCTGCCCCATCAGCTGCTGTTCAGCTAAAAGAAGATCTGATGAAAAAGATTGATGCTTTATATGATGCACAGAGTTCTGAATCTGAGGATTATAATACTGCTTCTGATGATTCATCTGCCACCATTGCAAAGAAAAGGAAAGCAAGAAGTAAGGCCTTGAAGAGAGTTCCTCCTGCCAAAGTCAGAGATGACAATGATGTTCCCTACTATATTCTACACAATTGCCCAATCTCTGAGCATTGGATGCAATTCTCTAAGAACCAGTTAAAGGCTATGAAAAAGAAGAGGAAGTATGAAAAAGGTCCCACTCAGTTCAAGCACCCTCATCCTCCTCCACCACCTCCACCTGATGCAGGTGCAGGTGGCAGCTCTGCAAGTTCAGGCCCTGCTAGAAGCCAGGCTCCCTACCAACCTCATGCTAGAACTTATCAAAGGGAAAGCCAGTCTAGGGGCTCTTACTCTAGAAGGGGAGGATATAGGGGAAACCAAAGAGAGACTCAGGTTTACTCCAAAGGGCATTCCAGGCAGCACCCTTACTCTAGGGGAGGACATGTCTCTTCTGATACATCTTCTGGTCCTTTCCCCTATAAGCTCAAAGATACTGTGACTGCCAGGACTCCTCAAGATAATACTTCCAACAGGTATGAGCCACCTGTTCCATTTGAGGACCCTGAGAAGAATCCTATGGCTTGGACTGCTAGAATGAAAGAGCTGGCTGCTTTAGATCAAATCAAGAAAGCCAAAGAGAAAGGCCTAGACACTTCCAACATCTCCACAATGTCAGAACAAAGACAGAAAGAACTGGAAAGATATGCTTCCAGCAAATTTTTTGATGCAGACAGGTACATGGAGTTGCATCCTGCTGCAGTGGTTCCAAGGACTTCTAAGCAAACATATCTGGGAGCAGCTGATGATACAAGATCCAACAAGGAAGCATTAAATCCTAACAGGGAAATTAAAATGGTAAAAGGCAAAGAAAAGGAATAACTCTGTAAGGTGATAACTCTTGGTTTTTCTGACTGCCTTCTGGATATCATGTTTATATATATCCCTGTGATGGTTCTGTGATGTCTAGCTACTGCTGTCTTTATGTTTTTGTGACTGTATGATGTTGTTTGTTTTTCCTATGTCTGTAAATAGTTTTCCTAACCCAAATAGGGGGAGATTGTTGGAACACCCTATTACTAATTTGGGTCAGGATCACTATGTCTCTAGGAATTTTTGTTTTGACCTTCTGTATAGATTATAGGTCAATTAGAATTGAGTCTAAGGGTTAGAAGGCTAGGATTGGAAGCTGCCCTGAAGACCCAAGTTTTTCTGGAGACTAAGTCCAAATCGTCGAGCTCAGCACGACGTTTCGTCGAACTCCGGTCGACGATCGTCTAGCTCAACTATTGACAGATCGTCGAGCTCCATTCGACGATCGCTGAGCTCAAACTTCTTAATATCGTCGAACTCCATTCGACGATCGCTGAGCTCAGGTCGACGATTTTGACTCTGCACTGGATCCTTATCTCTGAGCTCAGTTCGACGATCTTTGAGCTCAGATCGACGATTTCTTTGCTGCTTGCTTTTTCCAATTCGCTGAGCTCAGCTCGACGATAGCAGAGCTCAGTTCGACGATTTCAGTTATCTTTCAGAATTCAAATTCAAATCAGATAGAAGTTATTCTGCATTTAATTCAGAAGATCTGCCAGCCATTTTTCATTTACTTCTGGAGCAAGTTTCAAGGGATTTTTCAAGGAACAAATCAGTGGACTTTCCTTCAGAACATATTATGCAATTAAGGCTGTAATCAATGCAGACCAACGGCTATCTTTGACAGAGTAATATCCTATTCAGACACAGAGAATAAAAGAGAATGTTTTTGAATAAAGACAGAGAATAGACAAGAACAAAAGAAGTAGATTGACAAGAATAGGACACCTCTCAATACACAGAGACTCTGAAAAATATTCTGTCAACAAGAATTCAGAAGAACACTCATCAAGAAGAGATCAAGCTTTCAAACATTCTTCAGATCTCTTCAGCTTTCAAAGTGTTCCAGGCCAACATCATTTCAAGACTCCAGACAATCAACATTTCAGCTTGCTGAAACCATCTTTTGCTGGAGATCTATCTTTGAAGGCCTATCACCCTCGTCAAAGCTCATCTTCCTGAAGATTTCAAGGACTCAGGGGGAGCTTTGGCAACATCACTGAATCCACATAGTCTTCTCAGTTGCTTGAGAAAGAGAAGACTGCCATCACTCTCTCACCCCCATTCTGTAAAGGGTTTTTCAAACTCCCTTCAAAAGTTTGAATCTGGTTTTTGAGCACCTTGTCAAAAGCTCATTGGTGGCAAGACACCTGATCAAAAAAATCTGATTTGGTTTTTGAGCACCTTATCAAAAGCTCATTGGTGCCCAGGATACCTGATCAACTCATCCTGCAGTGGATTCCTACCTAGGGTGGTAGAAGAGTGGATGTACCCAAGTTGGGGAACCACTATATTTCCTTGTGTCATCTGGTTCTGCATGTTTTCTTTTTGTTTCTGGCCTAGATTTTCTTGTGCTTAATTTCTGCATAGCTTAGTTTTATTTCTGCTTCTCTGCTTACACTCATTACAACAATTGTTGTAAAGCTTTGCAAAAGTTTTCTTTGTGTTTTAAAAAGCACCATATACTCTATTCACCCCCCCTCTAGAGTATATCAGATCTAGTTTCCCCTTTCAGGAGTACACTTGGGAGCCTCAGGACTTGATATAGCAGCGGTACCCGGAACTTTTCAGTCAGGTATTACTATCAACCTCTCGGGATGTTACAATTTTTCTTGCATACTTGAAACCCCGTATGCCTAACTAGAATTTCGAGGACGAAATTTTTTATTATATATTGGGATTTGTAACATCCCTCAAACAACTAGACCCCTATGAATGGTTTTGTCATGACCATGTCATGACAAAACCCAAGTAACCCTAAAGAGACCTAAGTCAACCCAACCCTATTTCTGGTCAACCTAGCCCAAATAGGCTAACCCAAGCTCAAACCTCCTCATGTGGCTTCTTTAGGGAATAATATGCGTGGAAGGGCTGCAAATAGTCCTTCAGATTGACCAAGTCAACTTGGTGACTAGGAGAGAGGGTGAGTGTAACAGCCCAAATTCTGGGAGTAGTAAAATTTGGGTGACACAGCCTGGGACACAGGCGTATCCCAGGGAGTGTCCCGCTCGGGTTGAAGAGTTGGGCGCTTGGTCGACGAATTTTGGTCGACGAAGTTTCTGGGTGGTCACGCCCTATAACACGGGCATGTTAGGGGGCGTGTCCCCTCGGTTCGATGAACTATGCTCGACGATCGTCGAGTATGTGGACCGTCAAGTGTCGATCGTCGAGCATGGGGTACATGGCATGTGACACGGGCGTGTCATAGGGTGTGTCCCGCTGTGTCGAAAGGTTGAGTGTCGATCGTCAATCGTCGAGTTTCGATAGTCGATCGTCGAGTGTCGATCGTCTAGCATGGGGTACACGGCCTGTGACACGGGTGTGTCACAGGGTGTGTCCCGTTGTGTTGAGAGGTTGAAAATTTCTGTCGACTGGGTGTTGAGTGCGTTACACACCCTGCGTCACGGGCATGTCTTGCCGACACGGGCGTGTCTTGGCCGACACGGGCGTGTACCGCGTGTCACAGTGAGCTCCATTTCCATGATCAATTATAAATCAATTAGGTGTCATAAACACCTTAAAATCCCCCCAAATTTGGGTGGGTGGTCTTAGATAGCATGTTTGGGCTCTGGTAAAAATTTTATCTCCTTTTGAGATGTTTTGGTTAGGTATTGATCCAACCGTAGGTATACCCTTAAGGGTTATGTAGGTCAAAGAGCTTTTTTTATTGTTTGAGTGGTCAAATCACCTCAACAGAGGCTGTGATTGTGACCACTGACTTGGTAGGACCATTACCACCCTCTTAGGGATTATGGAGTGGTTTAGGATTGTTTTAACCTTGGATCCAAACTCAACCCCTAAGGGAGGGCTTTTGATGGTTGTGAAGGGCAAGGGGTCAGTTGACCTTGAAAGGATTTGAAACTTGGGAGAGAAATTTCTAGGGTAGGTGGAATCCTATGGAAGAAATCTAAAATAGATTCTAAGATGAATAGCTCCCTCAAAACCCTAACCCTAGTTTTGGGCACAAACCTTGTAGTGATAAAAAATATCACTAAAACTCACTAAACAGTGATAAGATTAGGGTAGAGTAGTGTTTAAAGTTAGTACAAGCTCTGGAGATTTTGTTATGATTTTAAGATTAATATTTTGGATACTTCATTCACAATTTATTAATTTGTATTATTTACTTAGAAATTTATTATGAAGTAACTACTTGCTGGAATTTGATGAACTTTTGCCGAAGGACTCCTTATTATGTTTTAAAGCTCTGTGAATTTTTATGGGATTTTTGGAAGAATATTTCTAAGGGTTGCTTCATTAAGTAGTGTTTTTCATGAAAACTTAATTAAATTTATTTTGGTGTCTAGCAGGCCTGAAAAATTATGATTTTTGCACAATGAACCTTTCTGTACCATATTAAGATTTTGTAATTTTTATATAATTTTCTGATGAATAATTTTGGTACTTCCTTCTTTACATACGATTAAGGGAATTATTTTGGATAAATTAATTAGAGGTCACATATTTTCTGAAAAATTATGGAAATTAGTATCTAGTAATATATCTCTGTTATTTAGTGATCAAAAGTTTTGGGTGGCCATTACTTGAGTAGATCATAAAGTTCATGTTTAAAATTGCCCATGGCCAAACATTTGGGAAAATTCAATAAATATCAAATTAATTATAAAAATTATGATTCTCTGATTTTAGACTAAACTTGTTATGATATACCTCTGGTAAATTTTATAGGAGATTTGGAAGACAATACAGAGTACCTCCTTTATACATCTCATATAGTATAGGGTGGTCTGCATATAGTAACTGCGGAAACTGAACTAGAGTGGGTAATGAATTTGAAGAGTTGAATCCTTAGTAGGTTGCTGGTTTGAGTAAATAAATTAGAGATCTGATCAAGGGTAGAAATCAATAATATTAAGTGCCTTGCGAAAGGGAGCTTTCGGCGTAATCCCATCCAAGTTCCTAGTGCCTTCAAGAACCCTTCACGGGGAATACCTTGGGCAGTCCTGGGCTAACGTAAACCTTAGGAATAATTTGGGCAAGAGTAACCCTAATAATAGTTTCACCTTACAGTCACACTTGTACACGTAGGGAGATGAATTGGTAGTGAAAGGATAGCGTAGGCCCGTGGCCTATGGGCTTACTGGTAGAGTTAAATGGACTCGGTATTGATTTGGAAGTCCGGGGAGCTGGATGCTCGGGGACTTGGAAAAAAAAAGGAGACTTGATTAGTCCAGGGAGCCGTGGGCTCGGGAATATGGTGAACTAGTATGCTTGGTAATCTAAAGGGCTGGAGGCTCGGTACTATAATTTGATACAACTATCATGGTTGCATGTGCATAACAGTGGTGGGTCCTCGGTATTGGACGATCGAACACACCGTCGTCGGTACGTTGACTCGGGGAGACTAGATGGTTTGCTAGGAATAGTACGGGAATGTACGAGAGGGGCTAAACTGGGTATTGTGTTTACCAGTCTAGGAGTGGAGAGGCCCAACCCACTGCCTCTGTTGGCCATGATGAGAGGCTCCTGAGAGTTTAGCCAGCTCCAAAAAGGGGAACTAAAGGTCTGTGCGCACAGATTCGTGTGTGTGAGTTGCACTTGCATGTGCATACCATAGCATACTTGCACGTCATAGCATAATCATTGCATTTAACCCCTGACACCTATCGTATAAAATGGTATGGGACATTTTATACGATAGGCCCTGCAAAACGACCTCGTTGTCTATAGGGGTAATCCCTATAAATCAACGGTAATATTTATCGTTGCTCTTACTTACTCTTCTTACTGTTTTTACTTACTTGCTACTCCTTACTGTTTACTTTTGTTACACACTTGTTTACTCATGTTTAATTATTGTGATACACCTGCCATACTTTATTATTTTATTCCTTAGGGTAGATGTCACCTGCTTGATTACGCCCTTCTTTTGGTCCTCCTTTTCGCTCCTTTTATCCCGGTGCCTAGGAGCCACGGGTAGAGGGGTGGGGGATTGTTGACTGAGTCTAGTTTGACTTACGGTCGTTTGACCACCATATTTTAGGTGCTCCGGATGGGAGACAGGGAACAGCCCCAGGAGACACAACACCAGTAGGGTACGGTGCAGATGGAGATGGGCCAGTGTAGCTCGGGTGGACAGACATCCGGATCCGTGAGTGGAGCTGAGTATTAGTAGTTTTACTTTTATGAGTGGATTGTAGTGAGCTTATCTTGTACCGGGCTTAAGCCCGTATTCACTTTCTCGCGATGTGGACTATTTATTTGTCATGTTATTTCCTCTTTCTATTATGGACTTGGATGCTTACACTTTCATTCATTATACATTCTGTCGATGGTGATCGATTTGGCCGGCAGGATTGGCGTTTTGTAGTGATGACCTTCCCGGGTGCGAAGGTGTCACCGCAAAGCGGCAGTTATGGGCCTAAGACCCCGGTGGTTGTTGCAAAAAAATGAGGTCTTACATCATTAGTGGAGAAGGAATAGTGGTGGATCCCGCGAAGATAGTGGCGATACGGGAGTGGCCTATTTTGACTACAGTGGCAGAAGTCCGTAGCTTTCTGGGGCTTACCAGCTACTACATGTGCTTCGTAGAGAACTTCTCGCGGATAGCGTTGCCACTCACGACGTTTACAAGGAAAGACCAGAAGTTTGTTTGGTCTCTGGAGTGTGAGCAGGCTTTTGAAGAGTTGAAGAGGCGGTTGACCACGACGCCTATTTTATGTTCGCAAAGTGGAACCGAAGGATTTGAAATTTATAGTGATGCTTCGGGCAGTGGTTTGGGCTATATTATGCTACAGCATGGGAGCATGATAGCCTACGGTTCACGACAATTGAAGGTTCATGAGTGGAATTATCTGGTTCACGACTTAGAGTTAGCAACTGTGATATTCGCTCTGAAGCTATGGAGGCACTACCTGTACGGTGTGAAAGTTAATATCGACACCGATCATAAGAGCCTGAAGTACATGTTAGATCAGAAGGATCTGAACATGAGGTAGCGGAGGTAGATGGAGTTCTTGGGGGACTACACCTTCGAGATATATTATGTACCTCGGAAAGGAAATGCAGTGGCGGATGCATTGAGCCACAGGGCTCCTGCGCAGGCCAGTTGGTTGTCGGTACATGATGAAAGCTTGGTCCGTGATTTGGAGGCATTAAAGATGTTCTGCGTTGATAAACGGTCTAGTGGCGAGGCGATATTGTGTTGGACAGAGGTGCAGTATGATCTAGCTGATAGAGTTTGACGGGCTTTGGTTCAGGATTGCAGCAAGAAGCAGAACTTAGATGAATCTTTGGATGGGTCAAATTCCCAGTTTGTTGTTGAGGATGGACTTCTAAGGAAGGACGATCGTCTATGCGTCCCTAGTGCTTATAATCTTCGGGAGGAGTTGATGTACGAGGCTCATCATACCAAGTACTCAATCCACCCGGGAAGCACGAAGATGTATAGAGACATGAAGAAGTTATTCTGGTGGCCAGGATTAAAGAAGGATGTAGCACTTTATGTAGCCAAGTGCTAAACTTGTGCCTTGGTGAAGGCGGAGTGCCAGAAGCCCAGAGGTTTCCTAAAGTCCTTGTCTATCCCGGAATGGAAATTCGACGACATTTCTATGTATTTTGTTCATGGGTTGCCAAAGTCGCAGAGGGGAAACGACGCCATCTGAGTGGTCGTAGATAGGTCGACAAAAGTATCGCATTTCATCCTGAATAGGAAGGAAGATCCGGTGGAAACGTTAGCCAAACTCTATGTGGATAATATCGTGCGGTTGCATGGTGTGCCCCGCAATATTGTTAGTGACCGAGATGGATGCTTCACGTCGAAGGACTGGAGGCCGGTGCATAGTTTGTTGGGAACTAAGCTGTGTTTCAGCACAGCCTTCCATCCACAGACGGATGGTCAGACCGAGAGGGTCAACAGGACGATGGAGGTCATGCTTCACATATGCTCCCTAGATTTCGGAAAGCATTGGGAGGATCACTTGTACATGGTGGAGTTTGCGTATAACAATAGCTTTCAAGCGAGTATTGGAATGGCACCTTTCGAGGCCTTGTATGAGAGGAAGTTTCATACGCCATTATCTTGGTTGGAGACAAGCGAGTCGAAGTTATATAAACGTCAAGCGGTGGAAGACGCCACTTCAAAGGTACGTACAATTCAGGAAAGGTTGAAGATCGCTCAGGACATGCAAGCAAAGTACTATAATGCCAAGCATAGGAACGTGAAGTTCGGTATTGGTGACTGGGTGTATTTAAAAATCAAGCAGTTCAAGGGTGTTTCGTGGGTTCTACGCTTGAAGAAGCTGAGTCCGAGATACCTTGAACCATTTGAAATCCTGGAGCATGTTGGCGAAGCAGCGTATAGATTGAAGCTGTCGGTGGAATTGAGTGGGCTACACGATGTGTTCCACATATCAGTGTTGTGTAAGGCAGTGCAAGAGCCTTCGCAGATAGTTGCGGTCGATCAAGTGCTGGTTGATTATGAGTTGATGACAAAGGTCAAGCCTATACATATTGAAGACGTTGAAGTCAAACGACTCCGCAACAAGGAAATCCGAATGGTTAAGGTCCGTTGGGATAACTACGGACGTGAGGAGATTTCTTGGGAGCGAGAGAAAACTATGTTGGAGGAATACCCCGAGTTATTCCACTCAGGTAACATTTAATGTTGTGTACCTTTACTTAATTTCGGGATTAAATTCTTTAAGTGGGGGAGATTTGTAACTCCCAGAAAATCGGAATAGAGCTGTCGCATCCCAGGAAATTTTTTTGGTGCCTGTATAGGGGTACACGATGTAATGTCCTGAATCGCTCTAGGCCCCTCGTGTGTGTTTTTGAGTCAGGAGGGTTGACTCGAGTCCTGGGAAGTGCAGGGAATTGGACTGCACTTGTGGGGAGTGGAGAAATCAGTGCAGAGAAGGACACGGGCGTGTCACTACCCGTATGAATGTGACATGGGTAGAGACACGGGTGTGTCCCTACCCGTGTGGAAATGTGTCGAGTTGAACTCGATGAGATGTGTCGAGATAGACAAACTGCGCGTCGACATCGACGAATTACATGACACGGGTAGAGACACGACCGTGTCTCTAGCCGTGTGGCAATGTGTCGAGTTGAACTCGACGAGATGTGTCGAGATCGACGAAATGCGCGTCGACATCGACGAATTACATGACACGGGTAGATACATGCCCGTGTCTCTACCCATGTGGCATTGTGTCGAGTTGAACTCGACGAGATATGTCGAGACCGACGAATTATATGATACGGGTAGAGACACGGGCGTGTACCTACCTGTGTGATCCTGTCGACGATTTTGATCCAGATCGCCGAATTGTTGAGATCGTCGAAAGGTATCCAGAGAAGGACACGACCAGGGAACACGGCCGTGTCATGTGTACACGGGTCGGGACACGGGTCGGGACACGGGTGTGTCCCTACCCGTGTCAAATATTGAACCGACACGGAAACTGTCGTTGCCGTTTTGCCCAAGAAGGACACGGGTAAGGACACGGTCGTGTCCCTACTAGTGTCACTTTTCATATATTAGGGGAAGAGAAAACCCTAGCCGTCTTCACGCTCACTTAGTCCCTATTTTCTGAGAGAACTTCTGTAGAAGGAGAACTGCAGGAGCAAGTTCTAGGGAGGGAAAATCCTCCATCACCGTGAAGGAGAAGATGTCGCCAAGGAGAATTACGAGATCCATGGCCGGAAATGGAGGAACCGCTAGAATCGATGTGAGTTTCCTACCCTCTCCCTTGGTGCTAGATCTATAGTTATTTTCCCTAGGTGAGATATCGACTCAAGAGATTCTTGATGGACAGGAGGAGTTTTCTATGAAAGGCCATGTTAGGACTTGTGTCCCAGGTTTTAGATCTCTTCAACCACTCCATTCTTCTATGCGAAGATAGGGGATGGTTTCGTGAAGGGTATTGGTCTCTTGAGGTTGAATAAGGGTGGAGGAAAATTCTGGAGGTGATCGGAGAGGTTCGACTTGAGGTGGAAGATGATCTGATGCCGTTCATTCCGCCTCAAGATGCGTGCTGAACCTATATTCTGCGCGCAGCGATCTTGTAGGCCATTTTCACGAGGGATAAGTCCAGATCTGGGCTTTCGGCTAAACACGAAGGTTTAAGCTCTTTCAAATACCTTTCCAACGCGTGGCTGCATGACTTCAGGCGACATTTTTAGCCATGGGAAAGTCTGAACGAAAATGGTGTTCGATAAATCCTGCATGCAGAAATTGTGTTCTGTATGCAGCGAACTTCAAGTCTGAATTCAATTAGGATAATTTCAAATTTGGGCTGAGGTCTAAATAGGATAGTTGTAGCCCATGGAAAGACCTTTCCATTGAGGGGTTACACGTCCTCACCGGATTCATGTAGCTTCGGGAATCTCCAGTTAAAGTTGCAATCCAGATTTACTCTGCATCTAAATTCTGGGCTTTATATAATATGGATTTGGATTCGGTGGAATTAATATTGCTAGTAACTTGGCTTGGATGAACTCTTTATGGCTAAACATTTTAGTTGCATGATTGATGAAGCTTATTAATCAGATTTCATATAATCAAATTGTGAAGCAAGCTTATTTAAATAAATTGACTTGATAGAAATTGATAGAGTGTTACTTATATGCATCATGTTTATAATATGTCTTTACCATTTGGAAAGAGTGATAGATCTTTATATGCGCATCATGTTATATTATGTTGTCATCATTTGGAAGGTCATGTAGAGGCATAAATTATGGCCATGAGTATGTTTGAATAATAGAATTGCTATAGTAGTCCAATACTTAGAGTGTCGTCTCCCTACGGGTAGTGTTGTAAAAGGATGTAAGTGCGGTGTTGACCATCACTTATTTGGTTTGTGTTGGGATAGAGTATGGATGGATGGTTGGGCTGTGTCCTCGTGCCTTCTTCCAAGGCCCCTTCCATGCCATAGTGGTGTGAAATTGCATGAGGTGTGAGTCGACACGCGATGTCGTAATCCTGGGTTAAGGATAGTGTGGCAGGTATACGGGCTCGCCGATCGTCACACCGACGGGAGTTGACAATTAGACTTTGGGTGATGGGCTTGGTCCTCGGTGTTCATGTCCCGGGGCTCCTTCTGTGCCAAGTGAACGGTTGGGCTGTGTCCTCGTGCTTACTTCTGAGGCCCCTTCCGGGTCACACAAGGCCAGTTCATGCTGTGTTCTTGGTGCACATCTACCCAAGACCCCGCTGGGCCATAGTACGTATGGGTTCTGCTGTTGTGTTCTTAGAGTTGAGGCATACGGAGGCCTAGGTGAAGTAGGGTGGATACCCGCCTAGTAGTCGAAGTGCCCGTTCTAATGTCACCGCCTGGCCACGGCGGCTGATGCCTGAGAGGTTAGCTACCTGCTCGAAAAGTGGTAACTATAGTTTGTATCGACATAGTAATTACATGGGTGTGATCATGGGTGAGTCATTGCATAGTATTCATAGCATCCCATAACATTGCACAACAAGATCCTCATTGTATAAGTTTGTATGGGCACTTTTATACGATGAGTTACCTTTATGTAACCCGATACTTAACTTATAAGTTTGTATGGGCATTCTTATAAGTTAAGTTACTTTCCTGCTGTTACTTATACATGTTAGTTTGTTGTAGCTCTTAAATATTTGCTAGATCATGTTATTGTTACTCTTAAACTACCGCCACCTGCTTGTACTTCTTTTACTTGCATACTTATTATATATTGTACTCTTGTTCCTTTTCCCCGCCCGGTGCCGAGGAGTCGTCGGGGGAGCGGATGTGAAACCAAATAGTCATTTTAACTAACTGTTGCTACGTCTTCCTTTTTAGGAGGTCACGCCGCAGGTAGAGCAGCCGCAGACTATGCAGCAGGACAGTCAGGCCAGGACGATAGGGCCTTAAGTGACGGTGTCGTCGATACCGTCAGTTACGGATGATAGTATTTTGATACTCTGATGTATCCTGTTTGGGCAATGTTTAGCTGTACTCTGATATATTGCAGAAGCGTGTTTTAGCTTCTCCTTTATTTATGTATTTGGACATTATTACTTAATGTGGATTTGACTTCTCTTGCTTATTATATTTGGTTGGGTTGGCATGTTCTATTGATATTGTTGTAGTCGGCGGAATAGGCGGCTTGTGGTATAGGTTACCCCATGTGCTAATGCTACTGCAAGGCGGCTGTTCCGGACATAAGACTTGCCCTTTGTGCCGTGTTTTGAGATACGAGAGGGGGGGGGGGGTCTTACACATGGCCTAGGACACGGGCGTGTCCAAGGTCATGTGGGGCTCTCTGTTGGCCGGCTGTGTCCAGAGAAGGACACGACAGGAAATACGGCAGAGTGACACGGGCGTGTCATCTGACACGGGCATGTGCCTACCCGTGTCAGTACCTGTGTTCCCAAGAGTCGTGTCGGTTGGCGTGGCGGTTTTCTGTTACACGGTCCCAGGACACGAGCGTGTCAGATCCTGATACGGGCATGGCGATTGCGACACGGGCATGTCTGAGCCCGTGTGAGTCTCTGTGTTCGACGATCATGCCTGGATTGAGGCACACGTCCTGGGTCATGGCCGTGTGTCAAGCCGTGTTCGACCCAGTTTTGGGGATTTTTGAGCAGATCTGAGCCATTCATTTTCTTTAATTAAGATCCGACGGCCCAGATGAGTTCCTGCTCTGTTAAGGTCGGAAATAGAGGATCAATTCCTTATTTCTCCGTTAAGAACTCTCTTTCAAGGAGTTAGAGAGAGGAGGAAGAAGGAGGGGGATTCCGGCCACCGACGGAGCATCGGAGCACCGTTTAGAGAACCGAGAGCGGATCCGTGGAGGAAATTCCGTTGCGAAGACTTCTATCCGGATAGTTTTCCATGGCACAAAAGCATACTACAAGGGTAACAATTCTCTGCTTGAGCATATGAAGCTCTCTTCCTTTTGCATAGGGAGACCCGCTCCCGCGAGTGTGCGGGGAGTGTGCGGTGTTCCCTGGGGTTGACGTGAATAGTCCCCTTGTGTTGCACATAGAGTTTAGAATCGAAGTACGGACATAGGCATTGTGTGTGAAGCCTACCCGGACATGTTGGACTGGATCGGTGATGTTGCATTTGTTATGGTTTTCCGGAGAAGACTCCGTGCTTTGGGTTTTCGGGTTTCTACGCGGTAGATTGCCGTAGGGATCCTTGGGGATTAACTCCAAGGAGCACCCGAAAAACTGAGCGGAATCATTTTTCTGCTAACTTGGCGATCAGGGAACCGTCCTTGAACAAAACTGGGTTATGTGAATGTTTGGAATAGCAGGATCCGAGAGAAGCTTGGCTCGTGCGTACATCTTAATGTGAACTATGTGGTGTGAGCAATAGGCAAGTGGAATCGGACCAGGACTATGTGGTTCGGTTCGAGAGACCCGAAAAGGGGACTGGTTGTTGGCATAGTCGGCAGCCTTAGACGATGGTCAAAAAGGCTAGATGCTCATGAGGTTGCCATCCTGGAGGTGGTGGTGAATACGCTGAAGTGTCAGGATTCACCGTTAATGTTCCCTGAGTGCACGGGGTGTTTGGTCGTGCGTGCCTACACCTGTGGCGAAATATGTTTGCACTATATTGTTTAACTGGGCTAATGAATTGCGGGGAAGGAGCACCTACGTCCCGAGTTAGGGGCGGGGTCGTTATAATTTGGTCGGCTTTGGCTGACCGTTGCTTTTTTTGCCACCATGCGGTGGTATGTTGCTTGCAGGTGCTACGGAGCCGAGTGCCAAATAGCGGGCTGGAGCCCATGTTGCTGAGCTGGCCCTTGAAGGCCAAAGCGAATAGATGTACTTTATTTTGTCATGTGTGGCCGGCCTGCGAGCCGATGTATGGAAAACTTTATTTTATTAAGTGAACCCTTGTAAGGCCATAGGGCCAGTTATCTTTCAGAGTATTTGTGTTTAGTTCCAGTTGTAGTGGTTGTGGACATTCATGATTATTGGATTACCGTTATGGGTTCTTTCATCTTTTTAAAAGCTTCCGCTAGAATGCTCTATGTTAGGACGAGTAGTCTTAATTGGATAGTTTGGTTATTCATACATAACCCTTTCGACTGTCCGTGGTATATGGTGTCGGGTTCCAGCTAGACCTTCTATATATGCCATATGACTGATGGGGGTGTTACATTTCGCCTCCACAAGAGTTGACTTCTTTGTCGTCTTCTCCTTCCTCTCAACATTCTATTAGTTTGGGGAGCGGTAGTACAGATGATCTCTCTCCTCTGGTCTCCACAGGTTTAGCATCGGATGGTAAGTTGCTTTATTTTATTCCCACTGCTGACATGTTTCCAAGGTTTCACAAAACGTTTCTTATACCAGACACGATAATTGATGCTGAGCTGCTCCCTACAACCGATGGTGCTACCCGCCGCTTTCTCATCCGTTGGCGTGAACTGATGCGTTGGCGGTAAGATTACCGTTCATGGCCAAGTAATAGAATGGAGGAGTAGCTTCCCCAAGTATCGATCTCATGTGGAGTACAAGTAGGGAGCATGGATTTCTCTTTCAGAGAAATGAATGAAAGTGCTAAATAAAATCGAGGGGTTTTATTTTGATTTTCCTACACAAAGCAGCATCAAACTAGTGCGGGTCGCCTTCACCGCGTCACCAGGGTGAATTACTCCAAAGAGTAATAGCGGAGACAAACAAACTATCGAGGGTCGTAAACACCTCTTCACAACGCATGCTTCTAGCAGTGGCTAGAACGGCTCAAACACGACTTTCTCTAACAAGGAGGAAACTCATCAACATACATCATGAACAAGAAATCACCGTACAATACCATAACAAGACCTTGAATGAAACATGGTTAATAAACCTCAAGCATACAAGCACAAGATCAGTTTAAAGTAAATCCAAGAAAAGAGGGGATGAAATACAACCAAGCACTCGAAAACTCTCAAAGATTCACGGCCAGAAGCGAGGGTTGTCGAGCCTCATCCTAGCTCTGTCTTTGGAAGGTATCCGGGATCCCGAAGGGCTGTCACTTCCTTCTTCACACCCATCTTCTTCGTGTTGTAGTTGTTGATTTGGATCGGAGCGAAATGCTTCACATGTTCTGCAACTAAGAACTCAAACAGCAGCTTGGAGGTCGGCAATGGCGATGGAGGCCGGAGACAAAGCTTTAGCAAGCTCTTTTGAGGTGAAAGGGTGTCCGGATCAACCCTCCAAGGAGGAGAGAGAAAACGACGGCTGGAAGGGCGAGTTCCCGCTCCAAGGAGCGGAAATGGCGGGGGAAAACGAAGTTGTCCGAGTCCAGGAGAAATCTGCGGCTTAAATAGTAAAAGTCAGAAAAAATGGTCATGCACGGTCTGGCGCATACCGTGCGTGAACCATGTGATATTAATAACCAGAAGGCGTCTGAAGAAGAAGAAGCGTTGACCCGTGCGTTTCTTTTGTGCACGAGCGATCAGCCCGTGCGTGAAGTAATTCGCACGAGAAACTACATCGAGCAGAAATTGCAGGCAACCGGGTGCAATCGTGCTTTTTGTGCACGCATGTGCGCTTCCGCTAGTGCGTGAAGAAGACACGCGACTAACCACAAAACAGAGAAAAAACAAAAGGCTACAGGAAAACCGTGCGTTTCCTTCACGCATGGTTCCGAATAAACCATGCGTTAACCGTGCGTTAAGATCGTCGAGCTCAGTTTGTCGAGCTTAGGTCGATGTTTCTCCTACACAAATAAAATGCACGATCACAAAGGACCGTTTGCTTTGAAAACGCACGACCGTGCGTTTTCCTCAAAACAGCATTCCAGACTTGGGGAAAATGCACCCCCTGCACACAATAAAAAACTCAAAAAGGAGGACCCTCCAGCAATCAATAAAATTGATGCGTTAAAACTCCAAAAATAATTACGGTCACGCGGCGACCCGGCGGTTTTATTTAAGTAAAGCGGAAGTGGTTTTTATTTAGAAAACGGGGCGCGCGTATTTATTTATTTTGGATATAAAAAAAGTTGTGATCGAGTTTTAACGAAAGGAGACAAGTGCACATATCGAGAGTAGTACAGGATATTCCAAGTGGAATATCGAGGTCGTATTGTTCTCTGAGTCGGGTCGATTATTTCAACTCTTCCCTGGAGGAGACTATTATTTTACCGATAATTATCTTGTCGGGATATTTATATATAATAAAAAAGCAGAAAATGGCAGAAAGAAAATGAAAGCATAAAAGGAAAGCATAAAGGTGGAGCCGATGAAGAGCTTAGCGCAACTGCATCGAATCGCATCGAACTAAAATAAACTTTTAATAAAAAGAGATCCTAAATTTCTAATTAATTAAGGCAGAGACTTGGCCGTGGAGGTTCCACTAGAATGAGCTCACTTATCTCTAGGACTATCGCTCACCTGAACGCTAAGACTATTCGACCGAATGTTAGTCCGACGAAGGATTCCTCTTAACGTCCGCATTATGCTAAGAACCCCGCCATTGGGTCGGGAACCCAATCTGGTAGAGTTGGCGTGCCTCCTCTCTCGAGGGTTAGTGCGCAACTCTCTTTACCAATGGGTGATATGTCCATGCGCACGGCCTCTCGGCTAGCGTATGGAAAATGGAAATAGGGCCCACACATCGATATGTGGTCCTACGCGTCGTTTACCCCGGGCAAACTATAAGTACTTTAATTAATTAGAAAAATGAGACGTTTAATTATTTAAAGCTATTTTATTTGTCCCAATGCTCTTCGATACTGAGGGCAAAGAACATTTAGCCACTCATCGGAATGGGGACGGCTTGCGAGGAAAGCAGAAAATAAAGCAGAAAAGGAAAGCAGTAAATGAAAGCGATAAAAGAAAGCTGTTGTAAAAGTAGAGAACACGCAGCTAATAAACAGACAGAAATTTGAATAATTGAAACTTTATTATCCAAAAAAGATATCATTTACAAAGGTATGACCGCCCTTTTATAGAATGGAGGAGATATGAGAGAGTACAAATAAACAATGTGGCACTAAAAATGTACAGGGCTGAGCGGCTAGAAAATAAAGAGATCGCACAGGCCACGCGGTTAGATAGATGGGCTAACCGCTCGGCAACTCCAGCAGGAAGAGAACATGCCGCAATAGGAGACCGATAGACCACTCGGTCTCCAGGCTTCTGAGTGAGACCACCAGACTGCTCAGACTACAAACAGCAACAGTCAGAAAATGAACCTGCTGGAAAGGAACCGCTAGACCGCGCAGTCAACAACCCGCCAGACAAGACCGCAAGGCCGCCCGATCTAATACTTTAACACTCCCCCTCAAGCTGGAGCATAAATATCAATCATGCCCAGCTTGTCACAAATGTGGAAGAAGCAAGTAGAGACCGGTTTTGTGAAGATATCTTCCAATTCTTTGTCATAGGTGACAAACAGAGTACAAATCTGTTTCTTCAAAACCTCCTCCCGAATGAAGTGGCAGTCAACCTCTATATGCTTTGTTCTCTCGGGGAAGACCGGATTTTTGGATATGTATATAGCGTCCTTGTTGTCACAGAACATAGGAAGAGGATAGTCATAGACCTCTCCTAGGTCAAGCATGAGACCCTGTAACCACTTTAACTCACACGTGGTTGACGCCATACTCTGGTATTCGGCTTCTGCACTGGATCTGGAGACAACAAACTGTTTCTTGCTCTTTCAAGTCACAAGATTTCCTCCAACAAAAGTACAAAAACCTGATGTGGATTTACGATCGCCTTTATCATCCGCATAGCTTGAATCTGAGTAGGCTTCAACCCTCAGATGACCATTCTTCTGAAAGATTAGCCCTTTGCTCGGTGCTGCTTTGACATACTCTAAAATCTTCATGGCAGACTGAAGATGGCACTCCCTGGGAGCTTGAATAAACTGAATGACCTTGCCTACAACATAGGAGATGCCGGGTCTGGTCACCGTGAGATAGATTAGTTTGCCCACCAAACGTTTGTATCTTGTGACATCAGATAGAAGAGGCGAATCATCCGTCCATCTTTTGTCTTCTCCAATAGCCATGGGAAACCGGGCCGGTTTGGCACCTGTCAATCCTGCCTCTTGTAGAAGATCAAGGGCATACTTATGTTGGGAGAGAACCAACGAGTCAAACTTCCGAGAGATTTCTATCCCCAAAAAGTATTTCGGGGATCCCATATCCTTCATGACCAGGTGTTAACGGAGGTGGTTCTTCGTCAAGTCCACCCCAGCTTGGTCATCGCCAGTAAGAAGAATATCATCCACGTACACTGCCAAAACCACCAGTCCCGAGGCCGTTTTGCGAATAAATAAGGAGTGATCGGCTGAACTCCTTGCAAAGCCGATGGTAACCATAATGCCACTGAACTTGTCGAACCACGCCCGAGGGCTCGGGTTTAGGCCATAAATGGCCTTCTTCAACCGGCACACTCGTGTCTCCCCCTGAGCAACATACCCAGGAGGTTGCTCCATGTGGACGTCCTCCTGAAGATCTCCATAGAGAAAGGCATTCTTGACACTAAGCTGGGAAATTGCCCAATCCCTGTTAACCGGCACAGAGAGAAGAACCCGGATGGTGCTGAGGCGAGCAACCGGAGAGAAAGTATCAAAGTAATCAATGTCGTAAGTCTGAGTGAAGCCTTTGGCCACCAGCCGGGCCTTGTAGCGATCCACAGTGCCGCCGGGGTGAAATTTCACAACAAATACCCAGCGACAGCCAACCACATCAGTACCCACTGGTGGAGGAATAAGGGTTCAGGTACCCCTTTTAGTAAGAGTATTGTTGGGTATTGTATCCACAATCACCTGGATTTGAGGAAGCCACATGTTAAGCTAAGATGAATTCACAATATATTTGATGAAATCTCTTAAGTTGTGCTTGCAGTTATTCCACGCTAATTGCACACCAATGTCAGGGTGCAGTAGGTAAATATACACGGGTCTGCACGACGTAATCCCTCGTTGAGCAGATCAGTGTGTTCGCCTACGTATACTCTCTCTATTGGAGTGCACTTACTTTCAAGTACAGGGTTGTAATCTTGCAAGAGCAGACAAGGAGCAAGGATAGGTCAAGGAGCTCATCATGGGTGGAAAGACGAAAATTCGTCCAAGTACAATTCGACGAGAATCACCAAGTGATTCTCGCCGATTCGGCGAGAATCACTAGTGATTCTCGCCGAATCGTCGAGAATCATTAGTGATTCTCGCCGACTCTATCCGGCTACCTCAAAACGGTGCCAAGTAAGATTCGACGAGAATCACTAGTGATTCTCGCCGAACCCATCGTTGAGCAGATCATGAATACCAAGTTATATTCGTTGAGAATCAACAAGTGAATCGTCGAGAATCACTAGTGATTCTCGACGAATCGTCGAGAATCACTAACTGATTCTCGCCGATTCGTCGAGAATCACCTATGATTCTCGACGAATTTTACTTGGCGATTTCTCGAGATGCTGCTGGACCGAAATCTGCCGCTGGACTATTTTGAACCGGATTTCGGGTATCTACGTGTGGGACCCACAACGGTCATATTGTAAGTGTCTACAGTTTATAAATACACGGGTATTTTTGAACAGTAAAAGTGGCGAAGAAGATAAGAAATACGCGAGCACGGACGAACCCTAAAATAGTCGCTTCCGCTCCATCGTCGCCGCCGCCGCTCGCGACAAGTTGTTCGCCGGTTGATCGTGGTTTCGCCTAGATCCTCCTGCGACAGAAGCCTAGCTAAGCTCAGCGTCTCACGTGTCTAACCGGAGATCTCTTGTCTCTCGATTTGTAGATTGGGAAAGTCTTCCCCATCCGAATCGATCGAGACGATTGATCCTAGTGTGACCGTTGGTAGACCTAGCTAGCTTCGCTACGAAGTTTGAATCTCTAAAGAAGTGCAGCCGCACATCGTCGTCGTCGCCGATCCCGTGAACCTTGCCGCCGCCCATCTTGCCGCCGCCGATTCCGGGGAGATCCTCTCCAAGAGAGATCTAAGGTTGTGGACTCCTTGTGGACGTCAAGAACACGTCGTCAACAAAGAGGGACATCTTAGTCTCCAAACGAAGTTTGTATCTCGTGTACATTCTAGTTTTACTTTTGTTGTAAAGGAACGTTGTTCCGTGTTGTAAGGGTTGGGTACAACCCGGTTTGTGGGAGAGGTGACTCCTATGTGTGGAAGGGTTCCTTCCGTTAGTGCAAGGATTGGATTTCAATGCTGTTGGTGAAGAGACCGAGTCGTCCCGTGTTGGGAGATAGGTCGAAGGGGGAAAGTGGATGTACCCAAGTCAGGGAACCACTATAAATTGCATGTGTATTCTATGTGCTGTGCTGTTTATTTTTATTGTGCAGGTACAATCTTAAATTCCGCAAAAACGCTGCACGTCACCTATTCCCCCCCCCCCCCCCATAGGTGAAGATAGTTGACACTAGGTGAACTTTTAAGTGGTATCAGAGGGAGGTTGCTCATCAAAAAGGTTTACACCTTGAGTAGTATCCTGCCACCGGTGTCAAAAGCATGGAGCTGGATTATGAGATATCGCCACTAAGACTCCCCGCATGTACAAAGGAGTATTATCCCGTCTGGAGGATGAGGGTGTCATATCACTTGGAGGCCATCGATCCTCGAGCATCCTTCATCCTAGAAGAGGGTCCGTTTATCCCTATGAAGACCTCTGACTCTGGAATCCAAGTGCCCAAGTGCATTGCTGAGATGTCAGAGACGGAACTTTCATTATTTAAATTGGACCAGAGGATTCGTCAAATTATCATGGATATCTGGTCTGGAGATTCTCGCTCTAGATTGGAAAAATGTAGGACGGCTAAATCTATGTGGGAGATGATCTCAGAGCTGATGGGGGGGTCAGAGAAAGCTGGAATCTGCTGTCAACCAGAGGATGAAGCCTATGTGGGGGTCCTCAGCTCTGAGGATGAAGGCATGGATCTCTCGGACAACATCAGAGCTCCAGTGTCCGTGTTAGAGACTGAAGAGGCTAGTGAGGAAAGCAGCTCTGATGAGGATGAGACAATGGTCACTGGCTCTAATGACAATAACACAGTAGAGAAGGTAACCTCTTCATCCTGCCCCGTATCTCTTGAAATTTCTGAAGACAGGAACTGCTTTCCTTCAGAAGATTCTGATTCCCTGAAGAGAGCCCTTCAGAAAAGCAACCTACTTGCTGAGGAGCAAGCTCAAGAGATTGCTCGACTGAAGATCTTGTTAGTTCTCCAATTGGCGTCCAATAAGGTCAAGGACTCTAAGATCTCAGCTCTAGAGAGTAGTCTAGAGAATGAGAAAAGAATAGTATCAAACTTTTCCAAGGTTGATGCTATAAAGAGAAAGCAAGAAAACGGGTGGATCTCCCGGATTATCAATTCGTGGAGAAATGGGGAAACGGTATTCCTACCCCCCACTCCAAGCAGGAAGGCAACTCATCATGCCTTCAGGTATGACCACAGGAATAGTCGTGGTCACTGCAAGGGTGATCTGTCCCCATGTGGAGACACCCGTAGTGCAAGGGCCGTCGTGGCCACCCATGAGAGAATACCGAAGGCTCATTCTGAGCCCTTTGTATTCACTGCCACTGCCTCAACTCGGTGTGAATCTGCATGTCCTAGCTCACAGAACACTTATCACCACCCGAGGACACAGGATAGGGAGGTTAGAAGTCATGGTGTAAGTTTTCATGGGGCCTCCGAAAGGGGGATGCCTGAAAGGAGGGCACCACCTCCCCGGCCTCATGACACTCGCAACATGCATTCCTTCCACCCTTCCACGTGTCACGATGGAAAAGGAAACTTTGTGAGGAGATCATGCCCTATACCGTTTAGACCTAGGACCGTGACTACCTCAGTCACTAGATCAGGTCGGAAACGGCGATACAACATTCACCCGTGTTGGTGCTGTGGCAAAGTGGGACACTTTGCCATCGATTGTTGGCACAACCCCTCTA
Organism: Platanthera guangdongensis; assembly: GCA_039583875.1. NCBI lineage: Eukaryota > Viridiplantae > Streptophyta > Magnoliopsida > Asparagales > Orchidaceae > Platanthera > Platanthera guangdongensis. Next base: position 48,124,854 of record CM077155.1, read on the forward strand.
TGCCAAAGGCAAGGGCTTATCCACATTCACTGGACAGAGGTAGTCTTCCTGACAGGTTTTCTGGTGGAAGGCAGTCGAGTGCTTATGCTAACAGGAACCTAGGACCCAATATGATTTGGGTTCCTAAGGTAAGGTAATTCTTTCTTGCAGGGTAGTCTAGGTTCCCGTAAATATGAGGGGAACTAGACAGTAGGTGTTCCAAGACTGAATTGGAACATGCATCTGGAATAACAGAAGTGATATCTATATAAGCATTCTAACATCGAGCACCTGGTATGTTATAGTCAGAGAGACTAAATGTTAACTCTCATAATCCCAGGTACTTTTGATCAGTTCAAGGACTTGAGTCATATTGTATCCAAATTTACATATATATCTATATATATATATATATTTATACTTATGCTTATACATATATGTATGCACATCTAAGGATAGGTTAACTCGATACATACAAATCGTTTATACATCAATAAAGAGTTAACGAAGATATGTCATTGTGAATCTCGACAATTCACAATTGACATCAAGAAGTGTTTGGAAAAGCCCCGTTCAAACCCAAATAGATTGGCTTTAAGATATATATATATTTATAATTTTTAAATTGACTTGACATCAGAAGAATTCGAAAATGCTGCAATGACTCTTAACTTGAAGATTCCTAGTAAAGAAACCTTTCGATTTCAACTTAGACAAAGAAACCCTTCGATTACAACTTAGACAAATTCCCACCGACTCTTAGCAAAGGGATCCCGTTATAACTTGTTAAACCATTATTAAAACCTGTCGTTAACGCAAAGGAATCCCGCCGACCTTTCATTTCCACGGGAAACTTACCGCAGCATACTCGTCAAATGAGCAGAAATCCCGCCGACCCTTTATATATTTAGAATCCCGCCGACCCTTCACCTTCCATAGGAATCCCGCCGAAGGAGCAAACTATCTGAATCCCGCCGAACTTCACAGGAAACACGCCAAATCCCGCAAAGATCTTCGCCGAATCGTCATCCCGTAGGGTTCTCGTCCGTTCTCGCCAACTCCCGCAGAACTCTGCAGGACTCCGCAGGGAACTCACCAAGAATCGCGCAGGCATCCGTCGAATCCCGCCGAATCCCGTCGAATCCCCGAAGGTCTCCCGCAAGAATCCCGCCGAAGGTCTCACCGACGATCTCTCCCGGTTTCAATTCCTCCCTCCAGAAATTTCTCCGCGTGCACTCATCAGGTGTCCCTCGTCTTCATCGAACTAACTCACCGTCTACACCTTTAGGTAACCACCCCCTCACCCTTACTTGGACTTGATCACTAGTGTCACTTCATTTTTGATTTTTGATTAAGCGTAGAGTAGGGCTTCTCTCCCTAGATCTGCAATGGCTCCAAGGACAACCGCTGGGCTAGTCACTGGTTGCGAGCTAGTTCGAACAGGGTTCTCTCATGCCTCTGACGAATTCTGAAACATCATTCTGATGCTGGAAGAGGCTGCACTCTCATTCGTCCTGGAGCTCCCGTGCAAAATCTTGGACAAAGAGGTGCTGAAGTTCTTCGCTACCGCAAAACTCCGGAATGGCGACTCTCTAATCAAAAGCAAGGTGGCTGGGTCGAAGGTCATGATGTCTGCCAGCAAGCTGACCCGCTTCCTGCAGCTCTCTAGCTCGGAGCACGAGGACTATCTGGAGGACGAAGACAGGACCAGGACTCTCTTATTCTGCGGTCTCCCACGAGGAACTCGGTCGATCAAGCGCAAGGATATGAATGAAGAAGGGAAGCTTCTGTCTGACATAATTGGAAAGGTACTCATCTGCAAGCCAGGATTTCATGACCATATCTCTGCGGATATGTTCAAGATCCTGGTGGCTATTGTCTGCCGAAGAAGATTCAACTGGGGGTCATTGCTATTTGAGAAAATAAAGGACACCCTGAGATCTCCGAGCTTTGGCCGAATCATAAGTCTATATCTCAATCAGTTAAATGGAGACAAGTTTGACATGAGTACAGGTGTTCCTCTACACTACCTGAAGAAAATGGACGCAAGTGTTTTTGACAGATGGGAGAGGCGAATTGGGAAGGCTGCCATGGAAGACCAACAGGAAGTATCTCCAGCAGTAATCCCTAGTGAAATTCCTGACGCTTTGACTGCAGGAATTGAGGGGGAGACTCTACCCACTCATGGTGATATAGTATCTGACATCTCCCAGATGGCCCGGGATGCTGTGGCAGATATACAAGAAGACAGTGAAGCTGTGCCGGAGAATGAGGAGGCCCTGAACCGGAACGATCAAGGAGCCGAAGCTGATGTACAGGGGACTGCTGACCAAGAGTTGGAAGAGGATGCTGATGAAGATGATTTCATGGATGATGAAGGAGAGGATGATGGCAATGAGGGACAAGAAGCCTTGGAGACTTAGGATCTCATAGAACCTCCATCTGACAAGCACGCACCTGAAATCATTCCTGAAAACATTGGTGCACGAGTGGAGGGGGAGTCAGAGAAATCTACAGAGGCCGCCAGCATTCCCCCATTAGAGACTGTGATGGTGTCTAGCTCTACAGGTGCTTCTGCTGAAGAGCACGGCCAAGAAGTGCCTCAGAATATTCCTCTACGAGATGATATAACCACTCATACCGTGAATATCATTCAGGGCATAGTGGATGAGCTTAAGACCTCTTTTGAAAAAGCTCAAAATAAAATGCTGAAAAGGATTAAGGAATCTGAAAATATCATGCTCAAGAATATGGTGGAGATCAATCACAAACTTGACGTGATGGAAAAGAAATTTGAAGAAAAGTATACCGCGGCCGGCCGAGTGGTCACTCTTCTTATGGACTGGTTGAAAAAGAACACCGACACTCTTGTCGTGGTAAATCAGAATGCTCATGTTGTAGCAAACAACATTCAAAAGTTTGACGGTAATATGGTAACTCTCAATGCCAATCAGCAAGCCTTAGTCAATGAATTCTCCAGGACTTCAAAGTTTATTGATGAGTCACTGCATTCTTATGCAAACTCCATAGCGGTCGAAGCCAAAAAGGGGGAGAAAGAGTATATAGCTAAGATGGCCGAGCTTCAAGAAATCATGATCACAAACTTCGAACAGTCAAACAAATACGTCTATGACAGCTGCTGGTGGATGCTTCAACAGGCGTTAGGCGTCGTGTTGCATGAAAATCCTGCGGATATTCATGCTGCTGAGACTTCTACGGCCGCTGAGGGGGTAAGTGCTGCTGAGGGAGTAAGTGCTGCAGATGTTCCCATGAGTGAAGCTGATGCTAGGGCTGTTTCCAAAGCTAAACTGAGGAGCATGTTTGACCAAGAGGCCCTAGCAAAAGCAAGGGGCAAGAGAAAAGTTCAAGAAGGGACCTCCAAGGAGACACTAGCTGAGAAGAGAATCAGACTGAGTGAGGAGGAAGTACGAAACTAAAAGTGGAGTCCAGTTTCAAAGAATATCATCTTGGACACCTTTTGGCTACAAGAAAAAGGAGAACTCAATCGAAACGAAGTATACAGCCAGTCTGAGTGGGAAATGCACAAGACGTATGAAGCGAAACGAAACATCTTCTTTAGGAACAACACGGCAGCAGATAAAGTTCCTCCTCCCAGATATTATCCGAAGCCTAAAGAGTATATGGCGAGGCAAAAGAAGAAGTATTTGGCGCAAAAACTCAACGATGACTTAGCTAAGGAAAAATAGTCAACCATTTATAGCTTGTCATTCTCCCTTAAGAACATTTAATGCTTATTGTTATTATATGAACAATTCTGAGATTATATATATATATATATATATATATATATATATATATATATATATATATATATATATATATATATATATATATATTTGTATATATATTTGAATTTGTGAATGACTCAAGTCTTGATCTGTTCGCTTATATTCTCTTGTGCTACATGTTTTAAATTCTGAATGATGTTTTTATTATTTGATTAGTGTTATTCATCTTAGCTAGTAGGGTTTTGGCTTCGTCAAATAGGGGGAGATTGTTGGGTATTGTATCCACAATCACCTGGATTTGAGGAATCCACCTATCAAGCTAAGATGAATTCACAATGTATTTGATGAAATCTCTTAAGTTGTGCTTGCAGTTATTCCACGCTAATTGCACACCAATGTCAGGGTGCAGTAGGTAAATATACACGGGTCTGCACGACGTAATCCCTCGTTGAGCAGATCAGTGTGTTCGCCTACGTATACTCTCTCTATTGGAGTGCACTTACTTTCAAGTACAGGGTTGTAATCTTGCAAGAGCAGACAAGGAGCAAGGATAGGTCAAGGAGCTCATCATGGGTGGAAAGACGAAAATTCGTCCAAGTACAATTCGACGAGAATCACCAAGTGATTCTCGCCGATTCGGCGAGAATCACTAGTGATTCTCGCCGAATCGTCGAGAATCATTAGTGATTCTCGCCGACTCTATCCGGCTACCTCAAAACGGTGCCAAGTAAGATTCGACGAGAATCACTAGTGATTCTCGCCGAACCCATCGTTGAGCAGATCATGAATACCAAGTTATATTCGTTGAGAATCAACAAGTGAATCGTCGAGAATCACTAGTGATTCTCGACGAATCGTCGAGAATCACTAACTGATTCTCGCCGATTCGTCGAGAATCACCTATGATTCTCGACGAATTTTACTTGGCGATTTCTCGAGATGCTGCTGGACCGAAATCTGCCGCTGGACTATTTTGAACCGGATTTCGGGTATCTACGTGTGGGACCCACAACGGTCATATTGTAAGTGTCTACAATGTATAAATACACGGGTATTTTTGAACAGTAAAAGTGGCGAAGAAGATAAGAAATACGCGAGCACGGACGAACCCTAAAATCACCGCTTCCGCTCCGTCGCCGCCGCCGTCGCTCGCGACAAGTTGTTCACCGGTTGATCGTGGTTTCGCCCAGATCCTCCTGCGACAGAAGCCTAGCTAAGCTCAGCATCTCACGTGTCTAACCAGAGATCTCTTGTCTCTCGATTTGTAGATTGGGAAAGTCTTCCCCATCCGAATCGATCGAGACGATTGATCCTAGTGTGACCGTTGGTAGACCTAGCTAGCTTCGCTACGAAGTTTGGATCTCTAAAGAAGTGCAGCCGCACATCGTCGTCGCCGCCGATCCCGTGAACCTTGCCGCCGCCCACCTTGCCGCCGCCGGTTCCGGGGAGATCCTCTCCAAGAGAGATCTAAGGTTGCGGACTCCTTATGGACGTCAAGAACACGTCGTCAACAAAGAGGGACATCTTAGTCTCCAAACGAAGTTTGTATCTCGTGTACATTCTAGTTTTACTTTTGTTGTAAAGGAACGTTGTTCCGTGTTGTAAGGGTTGGGTACAACCCAGTTTGTGGGAGAGGTGACTACTACGTGTGGAAGGGTTCCTTCCGTTAGTGCAAGGATTGGATTTCAATCCTGTTGGTGAAGAGACCGAGTTGTCCCGTGTTGGGAGATAGGTCGAAGGGGGAAAGTGGATGTACCCAAGTCGGGGAACCACTATAAATTGTCTGTGTATTCTGTCTGTTGTGCTGTTTATTTTTATTGTGCATGTACAATCTTAAATTCCGCAAAAACGCTGCACGTCACCTATTCCCCCCCCCCCCCATAGGTGAAGATAGTTGACACTAGGTGAACTTTCAAGTATCCATCTCTTCATCCATGGCAGATTTCCAATGAGGAATAGCAAGAGCCTCCTGGTAGGTGCGGGGAGTGGTAGCAGTGGAGATAGCCAAGGCAAAACACCTGCGATAAGGAGAAAGCCGCTCATAGGAAACAACTGCCGCAAGCGGGTGTTGAGTACACGCTCGCACCCCTTTGCGAAGAGCAATGGGAAGATCCAGGTCGACGCGTGACTCAGCGACCGGAGCATCCGTGGCAGAGAAGGCTGGCCCGGGACTAGAGAGACGGCTGCAGAGAAGAGGGAGGAGGAGTAGGGGGTGAGACGGACAGAGAAGGAGATGGAGGAGGAGAGGAGGGAAGAGGGGAGACGTCGATAGGCGTGGAAGGAATGGAGAGAGGCGGTGGAGAAGCAGAGACATCAGAAGGAAGTGGGGAGTAAAGAGAGAAGTAGGATGCATTCTCGAAGAATGTCACGTCTGTAGAGACAAATTGTTTGCATAGAACGGGGTCAAAACCGCAATAGCCTTTTTGAGCGGTAGAGTACCCCAAAAAGTCACACTTGGTGGAACGGGGGGAAAGCTTGTCGCGGGTAGCAGACGGAGCGTGAACGAAGGTCGTACACACAAAGACACGGAAATGGAGAGGAAAGGGTTCCTTAATGGGGTAGAGAATGGAGAATGGGGTCTGGCCGAGAAGAACCGTGGAGGGAAGATGATTGATGAGATAGCAAGCGAGGAGCACAGCTTAGCCCCAGTAGGAGCGGGGCACTTGCATCTATGTCATGAGAGTGCGACCGACATCCAGGAGGTGACGGCTTTTACGCTCCGCCACCCCATTCTGCTGGGAGGTGTAAACACAGGTGGTTTAATGAAGAAGACCATGTTGCCGAAAGAAAGAGGAGAACTCATGACTAAGATATTCCTTAGCATTATCAGAGCGGAAAACTTTAATAGAAATGCGAAATTGAGTTTTAATCATAAAATAGAAAGATTGCCAGATAGAAAAGAGTTTAGAGCAATCTTTTAACAGATACACATAGGTACATTTAGAAAAATCATCTATAAAAGTTACAAAGTAGGAACTACCCCGACCAACGGTGAGGGTAGGAGCAGGACCCCAGACATCAGAATGAATGAGATCAAACGGGCGAGAGGAGCCATGGCCTTGCTTCGGCAGGAAGGAGGAGCGAATATATTTGCCAAGCTGACACGCATCATAGTTGAGCGGAGAACTGATCGGAGGTAAGTGTGGCAGAAGCTGTCGAAGAATCCGAGCTGGAGGATGTCCAAGGAGAAGATGTCATTGAAGCAGATCTGTAGAGGAAGAGTAGTAGGTGGACAGAGCGGAAACGTTGTCAAGGAAGTAGAGGCCGCCGCTCTTAGTCCCAGTAGCAATCGTCCGCTGGGTCCTCCGGTCCTGAAAAGAACAAGAAGTGGGAGCGAATAATACGGAGCACTGAAGTTGCCGGCATAAATTACACGGGAACTTCGGGACATAGAGAGTGTCCTCCAAGCGAAGCGACGGGGTGACTTGAACCATGCTTGTCCCAAGAACCGGGGATGGTGAACTATCCGCCACACGAACCGGGGGCAGCCGGTCATGCGTTTTAAGGAGAGAGAAGCAATGAGGGTTGCCAGTCATATGATTTGTAGCACCCGAGTCAATCAACCATTTACCTTGGGTAACGACGTGGGCACTACCTGAAGTCGTAGCCACGGAGGCAGAGGGCTGAGAGGAGGCGGAGGTCGAGGAAAGAGCATCACTGGAAGGGTGAAGATGAGGATGTTTCTGCCAGCAGCGGTCAACGGAATGGCCGGTACGACCACAGTGAGAGCAGAGGAACCTGGACGAACTACGTCTGCCTGAGTGGCTGCGACCACTAGGCCCCCCCCCCCCCTCGCTGAGCCTTGTGAGCATAGGAGTCCTGGGAAGGGGGGAGGTTAACAGAGGCCGCTGGAGCAGTGAAGTAACAGCAGCAATGCGAGCCGCGGTGGCATCCAAAGTAGGAGATTCCGCCTCACCGAAGATCTGCTGGCGGATCATATTATACGAATCGAGAAGACGGATAAGATATCAAACAACCAGGAGTTCCTGGGATAGTGTTGGCTCCAACTATCCCAGTCATCAAATTGAGGAGAGTTAAGAGGAGGAGGGTCATCGGTGAGGTGATGACGCTTGCGCTGAGAGCGAAGAAGAAAGGTGAAAGAAACACTCCAATCGGGATAGTTGGAGCCAACAAGTTTAGAAAGCGTACCAAGGTTTCCCGAAGGAGTAGGAGGAGGAGCTGTAGTAGTGGTGGAGGAAGAGATAACGAGGGTGGAGAGACCGGAAGTAGTGGCCAAAGAGAAGGCAGGAAACCGCGTGAGAAGAAGAGAAGCCGCGGGGAGAGAAAAAAGGAGAGCAAGCTTCACGACCTAAGGAGGAGGCCTGGACACGGGAAAGAAACCATAGCGAACAAGGAAGAAACCGCAGCGGGCTAAAGAGAAGAATCTGCAGCGGCACGATGGAAAAACACCAATGGCCAGGAAGTAGACCAAGGAACAGGGAAAGAGGTCGCGCGAACTGACAGAGTCCGAGCGAACAGAAGAGAAGAGGAAGAAAGGGACCCAAGAGAACACGCCAAAGAAAGTCGCGTGAACATGGAGAAGCCGCGCGAACATGGCAGCGGATAGAAGAGAAAACAAGCCGCGAGAACAGATAGAGCGTAGTCAGGAGGAAAGGACCGAGTGCTCTGATACCATGTAAAAGTAGAGAACACGCAGCTAACAAACAGACAGAAATTTGAATAATTGAAAGTTTATTATCCAAAAAAGATATCATTTACAAAGGTATGACCTCCCATTTATAGAATAGAGGGGATATGAGAGAGTACAAACAAACAATGTGGGACTAAAAATGTACAGGGCTGAGCGGCTAGAAAATAAAGAGACCGCACAGGCCGCGCGGTTAGACAGATGGGCTAACCGCTCTGCAACTCCAGCAGGAAGAGAACATGCCACAATAAGAGACCGATAGACCGCCCGGTCTCCAGGTTTCTGAGTGAGACCGCCAGACCGCTCGGACTATAAACAGCAACAGTCAGAAAATGAGCCTGCTGGAAAGGAACCGCTAGACCGCACAGTCAACAACCCGCCAGACAAGACCACAAGGCCGCCCAGTCTAATACTTCAACAGCTGTAAAGGAAAGCAGAAAATTGCAAGTCCTATTCAAACGAGTAGGACTGAAGAAAGCTGTAAATTGCGAGTCCCTGCGCAATTGCGTGGGCGGGAGAAAGAAAACGGGTCCTACTCAAACGATTAGGACTAAATAAATGCAACTCACACACACACTCGACAGAAAGTAAAACTCACGCACACGCTCGACATAAAGTAAACACACTCACTCTACAGGAAAGTAAAACACACGCACACACACACTCTCGACATAAAGTAAAACACACGCACACGAAAGAATGTAAAAACTCACACACTCTACTGAATGAAATAAAGCAAAGCGTCATTTAACTCTTAACGAGTAGGCGGAAATAAATGCGCACACACACATGAGTGAAAAAATTAAGAAAAACTAAGTTGACGAAAAATTAAAATAACATCATTTCTACCGCTAGAATGCGGTATAAATGCATAAAAAGTGAAAAGAAAAATTAAACGGGAAGAAATTTTTGCAAATAAAAATGAAAACGCAAGTGCTCGAAAAATAAAAATGAATACATTTCTACCGCTAGAATGCGGTAGAAATGATTAAAATGAAGACAAAAAAATAAAATGAGCAAAAGTTTAAACGAAAAATCGAAGTGCACGAAAAATTAAAACGACTATATTATCATTCCTATAACTCCGTAAAAGTTGTTAAAAAGTGAGAATAAAGCGAAAAGAACGAAAATGTTTTACAACCTAAAGAGAAAAATCTAAGTTAAAGAAAATGAAAATCACTTTGAAATCGTTTTACGGATCTATAGGAATGAAAAATAATGTTATAAAATCCTAAGTTTAAGAAAACTAAGTGAACATAACTAAATATAAAAGAAAGAAAACTAATCTCATACACACACACACCCTTTTAAAAGAGAACGAAAACAAAGTTAAAACAAAGAAAGAAATAAAAATTGCATAAGAGTAGCCACATAGTTGAAGTCCAAATCCATAAAAAGAGAGAAAATCTACAATTTTATTAAGCTAAAAATGGAGATTACAAAGCTAAGAAAATAAAGGAGAGGGGGAGAAATTTCCCTTACATATCACTTGGACTCATCCGAGCAGAATAACTCCTATACAAAATGGTTCGAAAGAAGGAACAGGATTACATCCAGCAAGCTAGTTTAAATAGGCAAAAAAAATCAAATTACACGCCCTCCGACACGGGCATGTAGACGGGCGTGTCACTATAGTTTGCGATGGCAGCCGGCGATTTGACGGCAAAGTTGACTTCGGGCTGGACACGTGTCGTTCACGTAGTGGTCACGCCCTAGGTCACGGTCGTGACGCTGGGCGTGTCAAGAAGGTGGATCTGGGCGCGGGTCGCTGAGGTGTCACCGGGTCTTGTCGAGTTGAAAAATCATCGAGCGGGAAGATCGAGTTCGACGATCGTCGAGTGGGAAGATCATCAAGCAGGAAATATCGTTGAGCAGGACAAATCGTCGAGCATAACAAATCATCGAGCAGAAAAATGGGTTCAACGATCGTCGAGCGGGAAGATCGTCGAGCGCAGGTCTTTGTCAGCCAGGTGGAGGAGTCACGCCCTTGGTCACGGGCGTGACGCGGGGCGTGTCGGGTTGGTCGACGATCGTCGAGCTGAAAACGTCGAGCAGAATTTTCGTCGATCTTGCTAAAGTGGTCATGGGCTTGGGTCACGCCCCATGTCGGATTGATACGGGCGTGTGGCCGGGCGTGTCGACGATCGTCGAGCGGAATTCGTCGATCACGTCTTTGATCGTCGATCGGAAAACATCGAGCGCTGTACACGGGTCATGTCACGGGCGTGTCCAGCAAGTCACGGGCGTGACCACCAATTTTTGGCAGATTTTTATTTTTTTTCCTGAAAAATAAAATAAATCATGTTAGCATAATATTTACAAAAATAGGAGTAATTTATTAAGGAAAAATAAGTAAAAATAACAAAAAGTTACTAAAATGACTTATTTATTGTACACAAAAATGTGTATATTTACAATTCATCAAATACCCCCATACTTAAGCTTTTTCTATTCCATAGCAATAGTTTGAGGTGAACTTATAAGGAATTGAAAAAACTCTAAGTTTAGCTACCGCTTAATCAATTATAAGAGAGATCTAAATAAATATATGGGTATAAGAGTTAAGTCCTAAAATTATGTAGATGATTTAAATAGCGCAAAAGTTTTGGCCAAAACACTTTTTGATGTAATGAAATAGAAGGCAATAATTGTAATGGTTAGATTAACGAAAATAGCTTGGAATTATATGAACTCTAGCTTATAGGAGTGTTACTAGAAATAATACAATTTACTAATTATGCTCTCAGATAAATTTTTGAATTAATTCTAGAATCGTGAAATTGGCTAAGGGGATTGATGTTGGTTTATGAAGAGAGTTTTGATTTTGAGGTGATGTAATTTTTTCTCGAACCTCCATTTTTTTTTCTTTTGGATTATTAGGAAAATGAAATCTTATTTTTCTAATATGATTTTTGTTTTTCAACTTCATAAGAATAAAATTAACCCAATGTATATGTGGAGTAATGAATTTTATCCTCTTACTCCATAACATATAATCTTTTTTTAAAAATTATTGGGTGCCTATGTTTACAGAACGAAATCTTATTCTCATTGACATAGGATGTTTTAAGGATAAAAATTTTGTCATGCAAAGTAAGACATGATAAGTAAGGGGAGAAAAAAAAACTAGATTTTTAATCCTAAAAATGTTTGAGAGCAACCTTAATAAATTTTACGTTCCAATTTTTCAGAAAGCTAAAAGTAAGTATAATTGAATTCTATAGTCGTTATTTCCTAACAATATCATGTGCTCCTATCAATGAAAAATTAGAAGTAGTGTCTAAAACGAGTTCGCTATCTTTAACAAAGCATAATGAATTCTTTAAAACTTAACCCCGGCTATTTAAATTTTTCAATCAATAATTAACAAACGAATAACAAAGAGAGAATTAATAAAATTCACATATAAATAAACTCAAAATAAAATTTTTGGATAGCAAGAAAATTAAGAATTGAGATATTCGATTTATGCGTTACATAATTAACAAAATATTTTTGGGATTTTAGGGTTTTTTATCATTTTTTGTATTTTTTTGTGAATATCATTTTTTTTGAATTTTTAGAGTTATTACCCTTTTTAGGAATTTTTGGTTTTTCTAATTTTTTGAGTTTTTAGTGTATTTTGATAAGTTATTTACAAAAAGGAGGAAAGAAAGAGGTGTTATTTACAAAGAAGATAGGGGGGAAAGAGAATAAATTTTTTTTGTTTTTAAATAATATACAAAGTAAAAACTCGAAGGCGGCCCGCGAACAGACTCTTATTTGGGTGGTTGGTTCGATGAGTCGAACACCGCGGGTTTGCTAAAAATGGCGAGCTTTTATAAATAAGAAGATGGGGGGGGGCAGATTTATTTTTACAGAAACTTATTTACAATGGAAAAGAAAAAATTTTTGAATTGAAATTTTTTTTGATGTTTTATAAGTTGTTTGTGGTTTTTTTGTGTTTTATGATTTTTTTTGAGTTTTATGATAATAAAAAAACAAGGAAAATATTTTATGTTTTAATTTTTGTAATTTTTTGTATTTTTATGAGTTTTTGTAAAGTACAGAAATAAAAAAAATACGAAAACACCCTCATACTTAAACCCAACATTGTCTCCAATGTTGCAGCCTAAGTATGCGGACCGATAATAAACAAAATATAATATGTACAAAATGAAAATAGAAGGAGGTAGGAACTTCCCTGAGACGAGGTCAGGGAGGCCCTTTATTGATAACATTGCATTATTTAGAAGTAAAAAAAAGAAGCAAAAGAGGATATGATAAAAGCGAAAAAGATAAATTCGGCTAAAAGATATGCGGGCGGTAGGGGGCAGGTGTGTGTGACTCGAAGCTAACATCTTAGCTTTTGAGCGTGTACAGAAATGCGCTCTCCTAGCGCGCACAAAAATGGGAAGCGCGCCGAAGCAAAACAAGTGAAAAGAAAATAAGCAAAATATATACATTATTTTTTTAAAAAAAAATCAAATAATTATTGTTTTGTGTTTTGTTTTTTTACAGTAGATTTTTTATTTTTTAGTTGATTTTTTAGGTAGGTGTTTTAGTTTTTTTTTGTTTTTGTTTTCATAAAAATAATGAAAATATATGTTTTTTATTTTTTTGGTTAAGTTTTTTTCATTTTTTCGAATTATTTTAGTTTTGTTTGTTTTATAGTTTTTTTTTCATAAAAATAATGAAAATAAAAAAAAATTTTGTTATGTTTTTTTTTCATTTTTTTTTGTTTTTATTTTTTTTTAGTTTTATAGTTTTTTCAAATTTTTAGTTTTTAAGGTTTTTCAAAATTTTTAGTTTTATATGTTTTTCAAATTTTTTTTGTTTTATAATTTTGTAATTTTTTATATAGTTTTTATTATTATTATTATTATTATAATTTTGTTGGCCATTTTTAATTTTTGTTATATATATAGATATAGGTAAAATTAACAGATTTCCAGGGTTCAAAATAACGACACGAAAATCCCCGGCAACGGCGCCAAAAACTTGATGCGTTAAAACTACAAAAATAATTACGGTCACGCGGCGACCCGGCGGTTTTATTTAAGTAAAACGGAAGTGGTTTTTATTTAGAAAATGTGGGGCGCGTATTTATTTATTTTGGATATAAAAAAATTTGTGATCAAGTTTTAATGAAAGGAGACAAGTGCACCTATCGTGAGTAGTACAGGATATTCCGGGTGAAATATCGAGGTCGTATTGTTCTCGTGGTCGGTTCGATTATTTCTACTCTTCCATGGAGGGGACTATTATTTTACCGATAATTATCTTGTCGGGATATTTATATATAATAAAAAGGCAGAAAATGACAGAAAAAAATGAAAGCATAAAAGGAAAGCATAAAGGTGGAGCCGATGAAGAGCTTAGCGCAACTGCATCGAATCGCATCGAACTAAAATAAACTTTTAATAAAAAGAGATACTAAATTTCTAATTAATTAAGGCGGAGACTTGGCCGTGGAAGTTCCACTAGAATGAGCTCACTTATCTCTAGGACTATCGCTCACCTGAACGCTAAGACTATTCGACCGAACGTTAGTCCGACGAAGGATTTCTCTTGACGCCCGCATTACGCTAAGAACACCTCTATTTGGTGGGGAACCCAATCCGGTAGAGTTGGTGCGCCTCCTCTCTCGAGGGTTAGTGCGGAACTCTGTTTAATAAGGGGTGATCTGTCCATACGCACGGCCTCTCGGCTAGCGTATGGAAAACGAAAATAGGGCCCACACATCGATATGTGGTCCTACGCGTCGTTAACCCCGGGCAAACCATAAGTACTTTAATTAATTAGAAAAATGAGACCTTTAATTATTTTAAGCTATTTTATTTATCCCATTGCTCTTCGATACTGAGGGCTAAGAACATTTAGCCACTCATCGGAATGGGGACGGCTTGCGAGAAAAGCAGAAAATAAAGCAAAAAAGGAAAGCAGTAAATGAAAGCGATAAAAGAAGGTAGTTGTTAAAGGCAAACCTATTTTCGATAGTCGCACACCAAAAAAGGAAAAAACCCTCTATATTTTCTTCCGCCTGTTATTACGATGCAAACCTTCTCGCCCCCCAAATCGCAAACCCTTCGGTTACCCCGATAACCGCTGATTTACGCTCCTCCCACCGGTAAACGAGGAGAGGAGAAGACGCGACCGCTTCCTCGTCGTTGCGCCCTGCGTTGCCCCAGTCATCGTCGCAGTCCCCATTACTGTCGTTCATCCATTCCCCGGACACCTGGAAGGGTTACGCCATGGAGAACAGTAGTTGGCAAGAAGGTAAACAGAGCTTCGATTCTTTACCCATTTCAGTTTGCAGTTAGGGTTAGGGTACTTATTGGCCTTCCCTGTTGCTTCTGATTGCTCCGCGCCCGCATTTTCTTTCAGGTTTTTGTTAGTTTAGGGTTTACTATTCCGAGCTGTTGTAATTGATGGCATTGCTGTGCGTTGTTGGTAGATGATTTTAACAGGCCATATTCCTTTCTTTGAACTCAACAATGGGATTTCTTCCTTCCCTTATCCTCCTTGTTAGTGAAACTGATTTTAACAGGCCATATTCCTATCTGAATGCAGTTGCTAAGATCTGGTTTGTTTGATTTTTTCAGACCCAAATTCTGATGGGGAGAAGCTGGGAGAGGAATGCTCTAAGGAAGGTATTATATGCTCTGTTGTGTACGAATTTGGATGCTCTGATGTGTTGTTTTGGTATAGTTTTGTATGGTTTTTTCCAAACTGATGCTGTGTGTTTTTTGTAAGGTTTTGTATGCTCTGCTCATGTATGGTTTTGGATGCTCTGATGTGTGGTTTTGTATTGTTTGTATGGTTTTGTATGGTTTTCCATGGTTTTGTATGATTTTGTATGTTTTGTATGGTTTTTCCAGTGAACTCCTCCTGGTTGTGTACTCCGAGCTGTTGTAAGTGATGGTTCTGTTGTGTATTTGCAGTGGAATTTGATGTTGCATGTAGTTTTGAGACCGAACAACTCTTTCCATCCAGAGAATCACTTGTTGAGTGGGTTCGAGGTGTTGGCTTAAGTTTGGGTTTCGTTGTGATGATAAAAGGTTCAGACAAGCTAACAGCTCGACTCACACCTTGTATTTTCTTGGGTTGTGACAGAGGGGGGAAATACCGGGCTAATCAAAATAGGAAGGATTTTGTGAACAAAAAATGTAGAAAATCATCAACTAAGCGGTATGGTTGCCCATTCATTGTCAAAGGCCAAAAATCAGCAAATGTTGATGAATTGAAGGTTATCGTTCTTTGTGGTAAGCATAACCACAAAAATATCCATTTGGAGGCACACGCGTATGCTGGCCGGTTAAATGAGGCTGAGGGCAAGATAGTGGAACATATGTATAGTTCCGGAGTCAAGCCACGAAAAATTTTAGCTGCGGTGAAAAAAAGTAGGGTAGGAAACACAACAACCATAAGAACTATTTACAACGAGAGAGTGAAGTTGCAGAAGAATGAATTAGATGGAGCAACCCCTCTGCAATTTTTGTATCGATGTATTACTACAGAAGGGTATGTGTGCTACAACAGAGTAGATGTGAGAACCAATCAACTGCGTAGTATTTTTTTTGCTCATCCAGTTTGCATCAAACTTAGCAATATGTTTCCCACGGTTTTCCAACTAGACTGCACTTACAAGACAAACAGATATCAGATGCCATTGTTGTGCATTGTTGGTGTGTCTTCTACTAATCAGTCATTTTTTCATGTTTCACGTTCTTGGCTGACGAAACAGAGGACAACTACGGGTGGGCACTAGATTGTTTCAAGTCTATACTAGAACCAGGATTCGTACCGATTGTAATGGTAATGGACAGAGAGATTGCCTTAATGAATGCTATAAAGGTTGTGTTCCCTCAAACTAAAAATCTTATATGTCAGGTGCACATAAACAGAAACATTTTGGCTAACTGCAAAAAATATTTCTGCAAGGTAAAGGATTTTGAATGTTTCATGTTCGCATGGCAACGTGTCGTTGAGGCAACATGTGAGAACGATGTAACTGTGAGGTTTAATGATAATACATTTGCAGTCAATTTTACTAGGATATTTTCGGGGTTTTAAAGCCAATCATGCCTTGTAAAGTACTTGTTTTGATTCCCCTTTGTATATATTTTTGTCGCTAATGCTTTTTTTTCTGCTTTTTGCAGGTTTTCACGGCTTTCAGCCGAAGTTTGCTGTGACATGCCCCAAGGTCACGCCCTATCAGGGCGTGTACCTAGGGCGTGTAACCCAGAGGAATGAAGCAATTGGTCCGAAACTGCATTCCGTGGAAACTTAGTGTACACGCGCTCGGTCACGCCCGTGTCACACCCGACACGGGCGTGTACTAGAGGCGTGTCCCCAGGTTCCGAGGAATCGCCGCAGCGCGCTCGTTTTTCCCGCTCCACCGTCGCACCGAAAGTGTCACGCCCCAGGGTCACGCCTGACCCGGGCGTGACATATGGGCGTGTACTTCAGCAATTCCGCCCGTCACCTCCAGCATTCAATTTCAGCTCAACAAAGTCACGCCGCAAACAACACGCCCCAGGTACACGCCCTGCTAGGGCGTGACTTGTGGGCGTGTACCGCAACAACTCCGTCAGAATTCAATTCCTGCCCGAAAAAGTCGCGCCAAATGTGTCACGCCCCAGGGTCACGGCCGACCAGGGCGTGACAGGGGGGCGTGACCCGACCCGAAAAATTCTATAAATAGAGCCTAACTCCAGGGGTTTTAGGACAACTTTTTGCTTTGAGAGGGGAGGTTCTGTCCTTTGTATTTCTGAACTTTTTAAGCATGTCTTTCCATTTTTAGTTCTTAGTTGTAGTTTTATGCTTTCCCTGTAGTAGTTCCTAGCTTCGTTCTGTAGTATAATGTTAATGATAGCGTAGTTTACCTTTCCATGTACTTGTAATCGCTGGTTTTCATGTTGTAAGATCCCTGTTTCTATTAATAAAAAGTGTTGTTTTCTTTTACGTTTCTGCTCCGTTTTCATTATTCTTCTTCTACTCATCCCCCCTCTTCCTCCTCACCATGATTAACTAATCCTCCATGTACTCGATCTAAATGATCCGAGGTTCGAGTGATTAGGTTATGATGCTTTGAATCTTACTTTTTCTTTTTAGGGTTTAGCTTTGAATTACTCTTGATTTATCACGGGTTGGAGGTATATTATCGATATATACTCTCCACCTTTGCTTTCATTCTGGGCTAGCCGAGAGGCCGAAAGTTTGAAATGAGCACTCAAGAGTAAAGGGAGTTGTTCGCACCCCTCGAGAGAGGCAGACGTTCAAATCTCCCGGATTGGAGTAAAATCCAATAGAGGGGTTCACCGCATAAAGCGAGTTTTAGGCCTCCGATTTTGGCGAAAGTCGGTCGGACCTTCCTAAACTCAGTTGGGCACGGCCTTCGAGAGAAGCGTGTCAATAATCATGGAACCTCCACGGTCAAGGACCTTTACCCTAATTAGCTTAGGTTTATTTATCGTATTTTTCTAACCACTCTTGCCGAGGTGATTTCTGATCGAGTGCATTTTCCCTTCATCGTTACTAAGCTTAAGTTAATCGCTCTTTTAACTCTCTTTATCTTTTCATGCAAGTAGTTCTCTTCTTTTAATCCATTTAGCTAAACCTTATTTTGCCGTCGATAAAATAATAGATTTCGTGTGAGTAAGCTTACTCAACTGTTCACGGATTTTAATACGACACTTGTGTCCCCTAGCTGCATTTCGGTAGGTATACTTGCCTTGATGAATTGTTAGTTTGGTTATTCTCTCCTTGCAGATATCTAAGAGACAATCAAGTTTTTGGCGCCGTTGCCGGGGAAGCAACGCTTGTTGATATATTGAAAACGCGAATATATTAATTTTATCACTTCTCTTTCTCAGCCTCCTTCTTAAATTTTTTCCGCCTACTCACTTGAGTTAAATGGCTGGATTTTATTAAGTGTGCGTATTTTTAATTTTTCCGCCTACTCACTTGAGTTAATTGGCTGGTTTATTTCAAGCAAGTGTGCGTATCTTTTATTTTTCCGCCTACTCACTTGAGTTAATTGGCTGGATTTATTTCAGTAGAGTGTGCGTATTTTATTTTTCCGCCTACTCACTTGAGTCAATTGGCAGGCTTTATTTCAGTAGAGTGTGTTTACTTTCTGTCGAGTGGGTGTGTTTTAATTTTCTGTCGAGTGCATGAGTATATCTTTTAATTTCCGCCTACTAGCACAGAGATAAATGGCTGGATTTTAATTACTGCATTCTTAATAGAAACCCACATCACAAAATTTTCTACACCACCTAACTCTCTCGAAAAGGGCAAAGTGGCTCTAAATGCCACTATCTTGTCTAGTACCTTGCGAACCCTTCACCGGGTAGCCCTTGGGAAGTTCGGGAGTTAAAACATAAAAAATCTATTTCAAAAAAAATTTTTTTTTCCAACTTCATTAGCTCTTTTACTTTTTAGTCTTGCTTCTCCTCTCTTCTTCTACTGTATGACCCGCGGAAGTCCATCGGTTACTTTGGACCTGGACCACAAAATTGAGCGTACTCTTCGGAGAAGATCACGATTTCAAGGCCCTACTACCCAAGTGCCGGTTGAGGATTCCGAGTCATTTTCTACCTTAAGAATGGCAGAACCCAACGTGGAGGAAGCCGTGCATAGGCCTATGTCCTATTATGCACGACCGAATCTCGAGGGTACAGAAACGAGTATAGTTCGCCCTGCAATAAATAATAATAATTTCGAACTGAAGCCTAGCATAATTCAAATGGTGCAGCAGTATGTGCAATTTGACGGGCTTCAAGATGAAGACCCGAACGCACACATCGCCAGCTTTCTTGAGATTTGTGACACCTTCAAGATAAATGGTGTCACAAATGATGCTATTAGGCTAAGATTATTTCCTTTCTCTCTTAGAATTAAGGCTAAGCAGTGGCTGAACACCCTTCCTAAAAATAGCATAACTACTTGGACGCAATTAACTGAATAATTTTTGGCCAAGTATTTTCCGCCTGCTAAAACTGCTAAACTTAGGAATGACATTTCTGCCTTTGGACAAATAGACTCAGAAACCCTTTATGAAACCTGGGAAAGATTTAAAGAATTATTAAGACGATGCCCACATCACGCTCTGCCTGTATGGTTGCAGGTACAGACGTTTTATAATGGGTTAAATCAAAGCACGAAGCAAATGATAGACGCAGCTTCTGGCGGTACTTTAAACCATAAGATCCCGGAAGCAGCTCTTGAGCTGTTTGAAGACATGGCCATGAACACTTACCAGTGGAATGTGCCTAGGTCCCGCCCAAACAAACCTGCAGGTCTCTTTGAAGTGGACAACGTCTCACAACTTGCACTGCAAGTTGAAATATTAAGCAAAAAAATTACGGAGATGACTGCTGCCTCCGCCCCTCAGGTATGGGAATCTGTAACTCCTCACACTGAACATTTGGATTATGTAAATAATATACCTAGAACTGCTTTTAATAATTTTTCTGCTGCGAATTATCATCCTCCTGGTTTTAATTTTCCGAATAGTTATAATCCTGCGTTAAGAAATCATCCGAATTTTTTGTGGAGCAATCCATCGAATGTCGTGCGCCCGCCACCGCAAAGTGATTTTTCTGCTCCACCACCACCTCCTCAAAGTTTTCCAAAACCTCCAAATTTGGAGGAAATGTTTTCAAAATACATAAATGTTAATGACGCTACGATTAGAACCTTAACCGGAAGTGTTAAAAATTTAGAAAATCAGGTAGGACAGCTCGCTAAAATGATTTCTGAGCGACCCGTAGGGTCTCTTCCTTCCAATACCGAGCCCAACCCGAGAGAGCAAGCGAAAGCTACAACTCTTCGGAGTGGGAAGAAAGTTCCTGGTATGGTAAGTGAAGAACCCGAGGCAAGCTCCGCTCCCGTTTTAAAAAATCAAAGCTCCGTTCCCATTTTAAAAATTCCACCCTCTACCGAAGAAATTATCACCCTTATCGTAGAAAAAGAACTCACTCCACCTCCCACCTTTAAAAATAATCCATCCCCGCCATACCCTTCCGAACTTAATAAACAACGACAGGATGATCAATACACCCGTTTTTTGGAAATGTTTAAACAAATCCACGTAAATCTGCCTTTCCACGAAGCCATATCCCAGATGCCGAAGTACGCAAAATACCTTAAGGACCTCCTAACTAACAAGAAGAAGTTAGAGAACCTTTCGCATGTCACGTTAAATGTCGAATGCTCGGCGGTTTTGACAAACGGATTACCGAAGAAAATCAGTGACCCGGGTAGTTTCTCTATCCCGTGTGTCTTTGGCGATCTCTTTGTCAAACACGCTTTAGCCGACCTAGGTGCGAGTATTAATCTTATGCCCTTCTCGTTGTTTAAAAAGTTAGGAATTGGCAGTCTCAACCCCACACGCATGAGTATCCAGCTCGCCGACAGATCAGTCAAATACCCGTTAGGAATAGTGGAGGACATCCTAGTCAAAGTTGACAAGTTCATCTTCCCGGTGGACTTTGTCATTTTAGACATCGAAGAAGACGTCGAGGTTCCCCTGATCCTTGGCCGACCCTTCCTTGCCACCTCCCGAGCTATCATTGATGTAAGCAATGGTAAGCTCTTCCTTCGAGTGGGCGACGATGAGGTAACTTTCTCTATCACCCCCTCGATGAAGAACACACTAGCTAATGATGACTCCTGTTTTTTCATGGATACCATAAGTGAAGAATCCTTCTCTCCCACCTCTGAATTTGACAAAGAATTTTCCAATTTTTGTTCCTCTCCTACTCTTCCAACTGAATCTCTACACTTAAGTGAAGAATCCTCCACTCGCACCTCTGATTTTGAAAAAGAATTTTTTGATTTTTGTTCCTCTTCTACTTTTCCAACTGAATCGCTGCACGAAGCCTCCATGGCCGCTAGCAACACCCCTTTTAATTTTACATATAAAAAAGTGTACAAGGACATAGTTTTTGAAAAAGAACAAATTTCCAAGACCTCGTATGATGAACCCCCTACCTTGGAACTGAAAGAACTACCAGAGCACCTTCAATACGCTTTCTTAGAAAAGGACTCTAAGCTGCCTGTCATAATTTCGGCCTACCTCACGGATGCACAAAAGAATAAACTTCTTTCAATTTTACAAAAGCATCGCCAAGCTATTGTTTGGCAGATATCTGATATCAAGGGCATAAGCCCATCTTTCTGCACTCATAAAATCTTAATGGAAGATAATTCTCGTAACTCTATACAACCTCAGCGCCGTATAAACCCAAACATGAAAGATGTAGTTAAGGGCGAGGTTATGAAATTGTTAGACGCAGGAATTATCTATCCTATATCCGACAGTAAGTGGGTTAGCCCAGTACAGGTAGTACCAAAGAAGGGAGGGATAACGGTCGTAAGTAATGAAAATAATGAATTAATCCCGACTCGGACGGTGACCGGATGGCGAATGTGTATAGATTACCGTAAGTTGAATGACGCCACCCGCAAGGATCACTTCCCCTTGCCGTTCATTGATCAAATTTTAGAACGACTTTCCGGACATAGCTTTTATTGTTTTCTCGATGGCCTCTCGGGGTATCTTCAAATCCCCATCTCCCCCGAGGACCAGGAGAAAACTACGTTTACTTGTCCCTTCGGCACCTTCTCCTACCGAAGAATGCCGTTTGGATTGTGCAATGCGCCAGCTACATTCCAACGATGTATGCTCGCGATCTTTGACAAGTACGTAGAAAGCATTATGGAAGTTTTCATGGATGATTTCTCCGTCTTCGGGAATTCCTTCGATAGTTGCTTAGAAAACCTTGAAAAAGTCTTAGAGCGATGCGAAGAAACTAACCTCGCCTTAAATTGGGAAAAATGTCATTTTATGGTAAGGGAAGGGTTAGTTTTGGGACATAAAATTTCTGAAAGGGGTATTGAAGTAGACGTTGCGAAAATAGAAGTTATCGAGAAACTGCCGCCACCTACGAACATAAAAGCCATAAGAAGTTTCCTGGGCCATGCGGGTTTCTACCGCCGCTTCATAAAGGACTTTTCCAAAATCACCAAGCCCCTTACCCATCTCTTAGAAAAAGACGCTCCATTCATCTTTGATGACCTCTGTCTAGCTGCCTTCAATTTAATAAAAGAAAAATTAGTTAATGCGTCAATCATGATAGCTCCGGTGTGGGATCTTCCATTTGAAATAATGTGTGATGCGAGTAGTTATGCGGTGGGAGCCGTACTAGGTCAACGTATTTCCAAAAACTTCCACTCCATTTATTATGCTAGTAAAACACTCACATCTGCACAGGAAAATTACACCACAACCGAGAAGGAGCTCTTAGCGGTAGTATTCGCATTTGACAAATTTCGCCCTTATATTACTCTTTCGAAAATTATTGTTTTTACGGACCACTCGGCCCTCAAATATCTTCTCTCTAAAATGGATGCCAAGCCTCGCTTGATTCGCTGGGTCTTACTCCTCCAGGAGTTTGACTTAGAGATCCGTGATAAGCGAGGTGCCGAGAACTTGGCCGTCGACCACCTTTCGCGCCTAGACAACCCGTTTAAAGAACAATTAGATGAAAATTCTTTTCATTACTATTTCCCTGATGAGAAGCTTTTCGTAATTAACACATCTACTTCTCCTTGGTTTGCCCGCATCGCCAACTATCTAGTGGCTCGTGTGCTCCCAAAAGAGTTCTCGTCTCAGCAAAAGAAGAAATTCTTTTCTGAATTGAAGAACTACTTTTGGGAGGACCTGCATCTTTTTAAAGTCTGTGCGGACCAAGTGATCAAGAGGTGTGTTTCCTTTGATGAAGGATTAGATATTATTAAACATTTGCATGAATGACCGACAGGTGGGCACTATCAAGCTGCTCGCACCGCTCACAAAGTGTTAAGCGCGGGTTTTTACTGGCCCAACCTATTTAAAGACGCGCATGCCTTTGTGAGTAGGTGTGATAATTGCCAACGGTCGGGGAATATTTCGAATAAAAATGAAATGCCACAAAATTATTTTCTAGAGTGCGAAGTTTTCGACCTCTGGGGGATTGATTTTGTTGGCCCTTTTCCTTCTAGCTTCGGGAACAAGTACATTTTAGTTGCCGTTGATTATGTTTCACGTTGGGCCGAAGCCCAAGCTCTTCCTACGAATGACGCCCGAGTCGTAGTTAATTTCCTAAAAAAATTATTTTCTCGATTCGGTACGCCGCGCGCTATCGTTAGTGATAGGTGTTCCCATTTCTATAACGCGTAATTTTCAAAAATCCTAACTAAATATGGCGTTACTCATAAGCTTTCCACTGCCTATCACCCCCAAACTAACGGACAAGTCGAAGTAGTGAATAGAGAAATAAAACGAATTTTAGAAAAGACTGTTTCCACATCTAGAAAAGACTGGTCAGCCAAATTAGACGATGCTCTATGGGCCTACCGAACAGCGTACAAAACCGCCCTCGGATGTACGCCATATCGGTTGGTTTATGGAAAATCGTGTCATTTACCCGTAGAGTTAGAGCACCGCGCCTTTTGGGCCTTACGATTTTTAAACTTCGATCCCCACTCTGTCGGCGATTTTCGAAAATTTCAACTTAACGAACTCGACGAGTGGCGCTCTTACGCGTATGAAAATAATCGACTTTATAAAGAGCGGACGAAGCGTTTACACGATCGACATCTTAGGCACCCAAAAATCTTTAAGCCGGGCGACCAAGTGCTTCTTTATAACTCTCGTTTACGTTTATTCCCGGGTAAATTAAAATCACGTTGGTCGGGGCCTTTCACTGTTTTAGAAGTCTTTTCTTATGGTACTGTTTTAATTTCCCACCCTGATAAGGGTACTTTCAAAGTGAATGGTCAGCGTCTTAAACTGTATTTCTGTGATGATGTCAGTCTCAACCCTGTTAACTCTATCTTTCCGGTCCTGACATTTGATTAATCTGACCTTTATTTTTCTCAAAAACAATGACTTTATTCGAACTTTATTTTTAAACAATATTTGGGACATTATTATTTTGATGCGTCGAGCTCAAACGACGCTTTAAACAAAGGGCGCTCTTGGGAGGCAACACAGGTTATCTTTTTCTGTTTTCTTTCTTTTACACTTTTTGCCCCGAATGGCTCCGGCAAGCTGAAACTTCTGCGATTGCCTGCTCCAATGGTTCTGCTTCCATGACAAAGTCCACCGGACGACGTTTCATGCAGATCCACAGCACAGGCATGGAGGAGCGGCATCACTCAGCTTGCCCTACAAAATAAAACCGGGGAAGTACCTGCTTTTCAATTCTGTCTTTTCTTTCTGTACTTTACTTTTCTCTCGTTCTCCGACCTCCTTCTCCATTGAGGACAATGTAGATTTTAAGCTTGAGGGATATGAGTTCCTCCTTTTTGCTTTTTGTAAATATCCAAATAAATTCCAAAACTTGAAAAAAATTATTATATATATATAGCTGCATTTTGGTATTTCAATAAGTACCCCATGTTTATGATTTGTTTTTCTCAAACTTCTTTATAAACAACGTAGTTAATTATAATTTTTCTAATCATTCTTTTTAATCATATTTCACAAGTAAAATGTTGGCCATGCTGTGTTTCTAATTCACGGTAGCATGTTAAGGTAAAATATTTCTCCAAAACGTGCATTTCTATTATGGTTTTCCGTTCTTTATTTTCTTTACTTTCTCTAAAAATTTATCGTCCATTATTTTCCTTTTCGTCTTTAGATAATTTTTGTAAGAACAAATTCTGAATAACATAGTAGATATGAACGATCCAAGTCACATATTATTTTTATTTTCAGGAAAATTTCATTAATCTTCTTTTATTATCTCGAACTTGCTTTTTGAAATTTATCAACTCTATGTTTTAAATAAATTAAAAAAAAAAGCGTGAAAATGATTTAGGCCATTTTTGTTTACGTTTGAGCTTTCCTGCCAACCTAAAATCTTTTAAAACTAGTTAGCCGCTTTTGAGCCTTTTTTCTAAATTCATTTGATAAATCCACACAGCATTTCATTTTCACCAAAGCCCAAATTCCTACCTATCTAATCACGCTAATTTTTTTTTTTTTTTGATAGGAAATTTTGTGTTATCTTTGGAGAAATTGTTGAAAAAAAGTGTACTCAAAAGCAGTGTATTGAAAAAACAAAACAAAAACAAAAAAAAGAGAAAAAATGAATGAAAATAATAATAAAAAAAAGAGAGATAAATAATCATAAAGAAAAAAAAATAAATTTATTTATACATATTTTGTTTAAAATAAATTTATTTTTTTTGAAACTCGTTGTTTTGGTTTGGTGTGATTTTTAAGCCGTCATGTTTATATTTGAATTCCACTCCTATTCATATTCCTAAACCAAACGTTTCGGTCCTATTAAGTCCTTTTGATTCACGCCTTTTTTTATTTTATTTAACAACTAAGAAACGACGAAAAGTAAATCAGTTTTAGTTTTGGATTTAAACTTAGATTTTTGTTATTTAATTGATATAATTATAATGCGTTGCTTGGATCTAGTAATAACTCAATACGTTCTTTTCATTATCATTGCCTTGCTCAAATCTATTTAAAGAATTTCGTCAAAATTCTGGATGATTTATTTTTATTAAGTAAAGTTTATAAAAGTTAAACCATACCTAAATAATTGTTTTAGATTTACATTTTACATTCTCCCTGTCAAGAATTTCGCATAGTACTTGTGTGAGTATGATTAAAACTTTTTGAATTAGTCACTTTTTATGATTAGCTAGTCTTTATATCTTTGCTTGGGGACAAGCAAAACTTAAGCTTTGGGGAATTTGATAATACATTTGCAGTCAATTTTATTAGGATATTTTTGGGGTTTTATAGCCAATCATGCCTTGTAAAGTACTTGTTTTGATTCCCCTTTGTATATATTTTTGTCGCTAATGCTTTTTTTTTCTGCTTTTTGCAGGTTTTCACGGCTTTCAGCCGAAGTTTACTGTGACACGCCCCAAGGCCACGCCCTACCAGGGCGTGTACCTAGGGCGTGTAACCCAGAGGAATGAAGCAATTGGTCCAAAACTGCATTCCGTGGAAACTTAGTGTACACGCCCTCGGTCACGCCTGTGTCACACCCGACACGGGCGTGTACTAGAGGCGTGTCCCCAGGTTCCGAGGAATCGCCGCAGCGCGCACGTTTTTCCCGCTCCACCGTCGCACCAAAAGTGTCACGCCCCAGGGTCACGCCTGACCCGGGCGTGACATATGGGCGTGTACTTCAGCAATTCCGCCCGTCACCTCCAACATTCAATTTCAGCTCAACAAAGTCACGCCGCAAACAACACGCCCCAGGTACACGCCCTGCTAGGGCGTGACTTGTGGGCGTGTACCGCAACAACTCCGTCAGAATTCAATTCCTGCCCGAAAAAGTCGCGCCGAATGTGTCACGCCCCAGGGTCACGCCCGACCAGGGCATGACAGGGGGGCGTGACCCGACCCGAAAAATTCTATAAATAGAGCCCAACTCCAGGGGTTTTAGGACAACTTTTGGCTTTGAGAGGGGAGGTTCTGTCCTTTGTATTTCTGAACTTTTTAAGCATGTCTTTCCATTTTTAGTTCTTAGTTGTAGTTTTATGCTTTCCCTGTAGTAGTTCCTAGCTTCGTTCTGTAGTATAATGTTAATGATAGCGTAGTTTACCTTTCCATGCACTTGTAATCGCTGGTTTTCATGTTGTAAGATCCCTGTTTCTATTAATAAAAAGTGTTGTTTTCTTTTACGTTTTTGCTCCGTTTTCATTATTCTTCTTCTACTCATCCCCCCTCTTCCTCCTCACCATGATTAACTAATCCTCCATGTACTCGATCTAAATGATCCGAGGTTCGAGTGATTAGGTTATGATGCTTTGAATCTTACCTTTTCTTTTTAGGGTTTAGCTTTGAATTACTCTTGATTTATCACGGGTTGGAGGTATATTATCGATATATACTCTCCACCTTTGCTTTCATTCTGGGCTAGCCGAGAGGCCAAAAGTTTGAAATGAGCACTCAAGAGTAAAGGGAGTTGTTCGCACCCCTCGAGAGAGGCAGACGTTCAAATCTCCCGGATTGGAGTAAAATCCAATAGAGGGGTTCACCGCGTAAAGCGAGTTTTAGGCCTCCGATTTTGGCGAAAGTCGGTCGGACCTTCCTAAACTCAGTTGGGCACGGCCTTCGAGAGAAGCGTGTCAATAATCATGGAACCTCCACGGTCAAGGACCTTTACCCTAATTAGCTTAGGTTTATTTATCGTATTTTTCTAACCACTCTTGCCGAGGTGATTTCTGATCGAGTGCATTTTCCCTTCATCGTTACTAAGCTTAAGTTAATCGCTCTTTTAGCTCTCTTTATCTTTTCATGCAAGTAGTTCTCTTCTTTTAGTCCATTTAGCAAAACCTTATTTTGCCGTCGATAAAATAATAGATTTCGTGTGAGTAAGCTTACTCAACTGTTCCCGGATTTTAATACGACACTTGTGTCCCCTAGCTGCATTTCGGTAGGTATACTTGCCTTGATGAATTGTTAGTTTGGTTATTCTCTCCATGTAGATATCTAAGAGACAATCATTTAACAACATGTTTGCTGATTTTTCTGAATATACCAAAGCTTTGGCTTATGTCAACAATTCATGGCTAGACAATTACAGGGAATTTTTTATATGTCCATGGGCTGATAAATACCTGCATCTCGGTAGCACCACGACAAATTGAGTGGAGAGTGCTCACAGCCAGCTGAAAAAATTCCTAGAGGTTTCGGTGGGGAACTTTGGAACAATTTGGAAGGCCTTTGACCAGATGATCAAGTTGCAGCATACTGACATTAAGCGGGCCTTCGGACAGAGCTCTATACAGGTAAATAAGGATTACTCAGGCCGTCTATATTCCGAGCTTTTGGGCTTTGTATCTATCAAGGCCTTACAGTACATTAAGCTGGAAGAGGACTTGGTGAGAAAGAGTACTCAACTCAGCAGTGCTACTGAATGCAATCATAAGACAAGGTTGTCATTGGGAATACCTTGTACCCATGAACTGGTATACTTTATTTCTACTTCAAAGTCTTGCCCGTTATGGTTAATACAAAAACATTGAAAGCAGCTAACAATGCATGAGGCGACTCCGATAACTGAAGAGCCTACGGTTGACATTACAAGTGAATTGGCTACCATTGTACAACGATTTGCTATTTCCAATGAATATCTAAAAAAAGAAATTAAACGAAAACTACAAGAATTTGTAGATCTATCAAGCACTCAAATAATTGAGTCACAGGGACAGTTAGCACGCATCAAAGGTAGGCCAAGAGGCAGTTATAATAACTTCAGTGATGATTGGAATTTCACTAAACGTGACCCCTCGCACTTTGAACATGTGTTGAAAGCTGAGGCTAACAAGAATTTTAAGAAACCGAGGCTGTCGGGAAAGCTAAATACACGAAAGAGAACTAACGTTCATCTGGAACATTCAGCCAGAAACGATCATTTTCTACGACAGATTCGTGATCAATTGCCAAGTTATTTATCGGGCAATGTACTAGAAGTAGTGGATGTCCTTGGTGATGGACATTGTGGTTTTCGGGTTGTTAGTCTCGCCTTGGATTTGGGGGACAATTGGTACAGGTGCGGAAATCGCTTCATGTTGAACTTGAAAATTACAAGGAGTTTTATGAGGCAGTGTTCAGCAATAATAGAAGAATGGAGTTGTTAACATCCCTTGAATGCACGTTGACTCCCACACCACTTGAAAATTGGACGTCCCTACCTGATCTCGGGCTTGTAATTGCATCATGTTATAATGTGGGTGTGATAGAGCTTTCCTGTGATCAAAGTTTTACATTTTTACCTCTTCACTCTATGCTACCCACATCGCCCAAAATGATTTCCATAGGCTTCATCAATGGGAATCATTTCATTTTGCTTAAACTAGCCGAAAATTCTCCATTGCCGCCATTACTCACACCTTGGACGAGGTATCATGACTCAATTGCAGAAGGATGGGTACATTGGTACGCGTCAAGAAATAAACTCTCGCGGCCGGGGGTGGATGACAGTCCAACGACTGGATTGGAGTAATCTAGATCAAAAGTGGTATTCATGTACATTTTTCAACATGCTATACCATTACTATTTTTTTCAGCATGCTCTCCATTCATGCATACAGAAATCTCTATGGACGGAAGGATTTTGATCACTTTTTGCACCGTATCGGATGCAATAGCATGTAAGCATATTTTTGTATATAAATTGTTAATCCCTCTCATTAGTATAACTTTTATTACTTAATATTGGAAAATTTTCTTAATGCTCACATGTTTGCATTGAGGTCGATATGCCACGGTTACCTGGAGGAAGAAACAAGAGACTTATTATGTTTTGTTGTTGCTTAAAATACATGTTATTTAAGCCTAAACTGTGTGATATTTTGATTTCTGATTTTGGTTTGTGGTTATTGTTTTTGGTTTGTACTTAACAGTTTTGTTTGCGCAACAAAAAATTCAAAAATTTTGGTTTTTTTCGTATTTTGGTTTGCGACTAGCGAAAATGGGTTTGCCTTTAACAGTTGCCTAAAAGAAAGCTGTAAAGGAAAGTAGAAAATTGCAAGACCTACTCAAACGAGTAGGACTGAAGAAAGCTGTAAATTGCGAGTCCCGGCGCAAATGCGTGGGCGGGAGAAAGAAAGTGGGTCCTACTCATTTGAGTAGGACTAAATAAATGCAACTCACGCACACACTCGACAGAAAGTAAAACTCACGCACACGCTCGACATAAAGTAAACACATTGACTCTACAGGAAAGTAAAACACACGCACATACACTCTCGACATAAAGTGAAACACACGCACACGATAGAATGTAAAAACTCACACACTCTACTGAATGGAATAAATCAAAGCGTCATTTAACTCTTAACGAGTAGGCGGAAATAAATGCGCACACACACATGAGCGAAAAAACTAAGAAAAACTAAGTTGACGAAAAATTAAAATAACATCCTTTCTACCGCTAGAATGCGGTAGAAATGCATAAAATGTGAAAAGAAAAATTAAACGGGAAGAAAGTTTTGCAAATAAAAATGAAAACGCAAGTGCTGGAAAAAAAAATGAATATATTTCTACCGCTAGAATGCGGTAGAAATGATTAAAATGAAGACAGAAAAATAAAAGGGGCAAAAGTTTAAACGAAAAATCGAAGTGCACGAAAAACTAAAACGACTATATTATCATTCCTATAACTCCGTAAAAGTTTTTAAAAAGTGAGAATAAAGCGAAAAGAACGAAAATATTTTACAACCTAAAGATAAAAATCTAAGTTAAAGAAAATGAAAATCACTTTGAAATCGTTTTACGGATCTATAGGAATGAAAAATAATGCTATAAAATCCTAAGTTTAACAAAACTAAGTGAACATAACTAAATATAAAAGCAAGGAAAAAATCTCATACATACACACACCCTTTTAAAAGAGAACGAAAACAAAGTTAAAACAAAGAAAGAAATAAGATTGCATAAGAGTAGCCACATAGTTGAAGTCAAAATCCATAAAAAGAGATAAAATATACAATTTTATTAAGCTAAAAACGAAGATTACAAAGCTAAGAAAATAAAGGAGAGGGGGTGAAATTTCCCTTACATAGCATTTGGACTCATCCGAGCAGCATAACTCCTATACAAAATGGTTCAAAAGAATGAACAAGATTACATCCAGCAAGCTTTTTTAAATAGGCAAAAAAAATCAAAGTACACGCCCTCCGACACGGGCGTGTCAGCGGGCGTGTCACTACAGTTTGCGATGGCGGCCGGTGATTTGACGGCAAAGTTGACTTCGGGCTGGACACGTATCGGTCACGCAGTGGTCACGCCCCAGGTCACGGGCGTGACGCTGGGCGTGTCAAGAAGGTGGATCTGGGTGCGGGTCGCTGAGCTGTCACCGGGTCTTGTCGAGTTGAAAAATCGTCGAGCGGGAAGATCGAGTTCGACGATCGTCGAGCGGAAAGATCGTCAAGCAGGAAATATCGTCGAGCAGGACAAATCGTCGAGCAGAACAAATCGTCGAGCAGAAAAATGGGTTCGACGATCATCGAGCGGGAAGATCGTCGAGCGCGGGTCTTTGTCAGCCAGGTGGAGGAGTCACGCCATTGGTCACGGGCGTGATGCGGGGCATGTCGTGTTGGTCGACGATCGTCGAGCTGAAAATGTCGAGCAGAATTTTCTTCGAGCTTGCTGAAGTGGTCACGGGCTTGGGTCACGCCCCGTATCGGATTGACACGGACGTGTGGCCGGGCGTGTCGACGATCGTCGAGCGGAATTCGTCGATCACATCTTTGATCGTCGATCGGAAAACGTCGAGCGCTGGACACAGGTCTTGTCACGGGCGTGTCCAGCAAGTCACGGGCGTGACCAGCAATTTTTGGCAGATTTTTATTTTTTTCCTGAAAAATAAAATAAATTATGTTAGGACAATATTTGTAAAAATAGGAGTAATTTATTAAGGAAAAATAAGTAAAAATGACAAAAAGTAACTAAAATGACTTATTTATTCTACACAAAAATGCGTATATTTACAATTCATCAAAAATGCAATAAAAATCACTAGAACGAGCCCTAGGGAGCACCAAATGCATACCCCCCAGCAATCAAATGCGCAATTGCGCACCCACGGGCTAGAAATGTGCACTAAACGCGAAACGCAGTAGGGACAAAATATCAATGAAAACAACCAAAAAGTGAAGTGCAAAGTCAGGAAAACCAGCCCAGATGAGTCCGCAAAACCCTATATAAATGGGACTCATCTCACCCCCAGACTTACCTATTTGCACGTCCCGAGCAAAGAAGATCCTTGCAGACTAGAAAACAACTGACTAACATAGTAATTATGATCTAGGGTACCATACAAAGTCGCACTCTCGCGGGCGTAAAAATACAGTAGAGAAAATTTCTAAGCATACAAAATAATTTATACTTTTCAGCATGCGTAACAAAAATTCTATGACTACTCAAAAACAGAATTGCGGTGAATCCTCTGGTTACGCGTCAGGAGAAAATAGACTATCCGCTAAGGCGAGTATTGCCAAAGATCGGGATCTGGGACAACCTCCAAAGGAATCCACCAATGTCGGTGACCATTAGCTTGCCCATTCGCACTCTCTCCACGGCACTAGTTTGCCTTAAGCGCAAGTCCGTAGGACTTCGGGTGGTAATGGGGCTTGGGTTATGGCGGGCTAATCAAGGATAAAAATGAAGGCTATGCACAAAACCCAGCTGACCGAGCACCAAATGAGTCTAACAGCTACCCACAAAACACGCGGGCACACCACACCCCCAGACTTAATTTTTGAAAAACGGGTGTGCTCCGCCACAAAATAAACTAACTCAAGTCAGATTTTCAAGTACGCTTTCCCTTACTCTTTTTCTTTCTTTTTCAAATATTCTTTTTATAACTTTTCTTCTTATTTTTTTTCTTTTTCTTATGCACAATTCCAGCAAATACATTCATGGGAGCACAACCACACATTTCACCAAGAACAACACCGAATCAACACCCCATCATGAAATTAGAAAACAGTAAAGCTAGTCTTGGGTGTGCGACTAGGGTCGGCTACTAGGATTTGGTGAAATAAAAGTGGAGCTGAATCAAAGGAGGGGTAGGCACAATGGGGCTACTGAGGATAATAAGATAGGAACGGGTACAAAGCTCAACCTGGCCAAAATGATGGCCTACATCATGCTCACACTCAACTAACCTTGCACCAATGCTTCGAGAGTAGCTTGGGGAAAGTTCTTAGCCAACGAGAAAGACTATCCATCCTCTCGACTCGAGCAATACGAATCTAACGGCTGTCTACACACATCCCTAAGCTACTGTCAGATTCAGACCGGATTCAACAATTTTTGAGTAGAATAAAAAGAATTTACGCAATTAGAAAAATATAAAACTAAAAGCATGCAGAAAAATTAATTCTACTCCAATTTATACATGAGACGGGAGCACTCGACTAGGAGCACAACAAGGTCAACATTTTACCCCATCTCACAATCCTATATTAGCAAGGTAATTTTTCTAAATCTAACGAAATATACAAGTTTGACTCGCCGTACGCAAAAAGCTAAGTACTTGCTCATGTAGGTGCAAAGATGCATAATGCAATGTAATAAACAAATAAATTAAAAATAGCTACTAGTATGCAAATGAAGTGCACGTGCAAAGGTAACATCGACAAGCTCTCCCCCAGATTTAAGCTAAGAAGCACAGCAAAATATGTTGAAGTTAAAATTAAAATGAGAAAAGGGGAGAAGTCACCCAATGTTCAGATGATAAGCATACCAGAAGATTGGCTTTAAACTTGATCGATAAACCCACAGCCCAGACAAAATCACCTGCAAGAAGCTCATCTCCAACCAAGCAAATAATAGGCATGCGCACTCAAAAACCTAAGCAAACAAATTAAACGCAACAAAAATGGGTTGTCTCCCAGAAGCCCTTTTCTTTACCATCCTTAATGTTGACCAAATACCTGTATTAACAGTTTTATACAATGTTCAGGTAACCACTCGAGCTAGAAAGTAAATTAAATAGCCAGCGAAAGTAAAACAACTCAAGAAGCCAAGCTATCATTAGGATCTTGTAACCACAGGCAGTGCACATCCTTTTCAATAACGCCACCGTCAAACTACTTCAAGTGGTGCCCATTCACTTTGAAAGTGTTATCCTTGTTATCTCGAATCTCAATTGCGCCGTAGGGAGAAGCACTCACTACAGTATAAGGAGCACTCCAACTGGATTTCAACTTCCCAAGTAAAAGCTATAAGAGTGAATTATATAAAAGAACCTGGTCATCCGGCTTGAATTCCTTGGGCAAGATACGACTATCATGCCAACATTTGGTCCTTTCCTTATATATGCTCGTGCTTTCAAACGTGCGCAAGCGGAATTCGTCGAGCTCGCAAACCTGCCCACGCCTCTTACGCGACACCTCCTTGAAGTCCATGTTGTGCAATTTAGTGGCCCACAGGTCCTTGTGTTCCAATTTAACCGGAAGGTGGCAAGATTTCCCATAAACCAATTGGAATGGCGACATCCCAATGGGGGCCTTATATGTCGTTCGATAGGACCAAAGAGCATCATCCACTCGCTTTGCCCATTCCTTTCGGTTGGAGTGGATCGATTTTTCCAGAATTCACTTCAGCACTCTGTTCGAAACTTCCACTTGACCACAAGTCTGGGGATGATATGCCAATGCAACCTTATGATGAGCACCGAACCTTTTCAGCAATTGAGTGAATTGCTGGTTGCAAAAATGACTACCTCCGTCGCTAATTATAGTCCTCGGGGCACCAAAGCGGGATAAGATATTTTTATGCAGGAAGTGGAGTACGGTGCGAGCATCATTCAATGCAACTGCCTCTGCCTCCACCCATTTGGACACATAATCAATAGCAACGATGATGTACTTCTTCCCATGCGACATGGGGAAGGGACCCATAAAGTTAATTCCCCAAACATCAAATAACTCGCAGACCAGCATGTTGTTCTGAGGCATCTCATCACAGCGAGCGATGTTTCCAGTGCGTTGACATTCGTTGCACTCTTTGACATATGTAAAAGAATCTCGAAATAACGTAGGCCAAAATAAACCACACTGAAGGACCTTGCGAGCTATCCGTGCGACACCAAAATGTCCCCCTGCCTCACGATCATGGCATTGCCTCAGAATGTCTTTAACCTCAAGTTTTGGGACGCAACGTCGAATAACACCATTAGTGTAGGTGCAGAATAAGAGAGGATCCTCCCAAAGGTAATATTTGACGTCAGAGAAAAAACATTTTCTTTTATTGATACGTTAAATGCGGAGGTAATGCTTTGCTTGCCAAAAAATTGGCAAAATCAGCATACCACAGAGCAGGCATAGCAGAAGAAAGTGCGAAGAGGCCTTCATCAAAAAAGGCATCTGAAATGGATATTCCATGCGAATCCTCACATCCTCCCCCGTCGAGTCTCGATAGATGATCGACAATCACATTATCAATTCCTCGGCGATCCTGAATTTCAATATCATACCCCTATAGTAATAAAATCCAACGCATAAGCCGAGGTTTGGCATCTTTCTTGCGCATGAGGAAGCGAATGTGTTGGATCCCTAGGTGGATTTGGGCTAGGTTCACTAAAATAGGATGTTTGACCCAACATGTATAGCTACGGTCATGTATGAGTCCTAGAGTATAGGCCATGTCCTTAAAGTCAACACTGCATGGACCAGCCATCAACAGACTACAGAAGACTCAAGACTTAGAGAAATTTCAAAGACTCGGTAAATGAGTTCGATGTTCGTCGAACTCTGGTAGATGATAGTTGTGCTCAGCTCGACTAACTTAGAGAAAATTCTCTGAGCTAAGCTTGACGAACTTGGTTCTCAGGTCGACGATCTATGGACACTATACTTCAACATTCCAAGTCCAAAATTCTTCTCACTAAACTCCAGTCGATGAAGTTAGAATATCAGCTCGATGAACTTGGATCTTAGGTCGATGATTTCTGTATCATCTGTTTCAACATTTTTAAGAACAGAAACACTTAAATGTTCTAAGTCGAGAATCATGCATCAGTCGACGAATTCATGTTCTCAGCTCGACGAACTTAGACCATAATCCTGACAAGTTTTATCAAGTAGCAGTTAGCAGTTCTCAGCTCGACGAAACTTGTTCTCAGGTCGACGATTTCTAGACACCTAACTTCAACAGTCTTAATTACAAGAAACATTTCATTGAACTCAAGTTGACGAAGTTAGAATCTCAGCTCGACGATCTTGATGCACAGAATTGGCAAGGTTCTAGAGAAAGCAGTTGTCTGTCCTCAGGTCGACGATCTTGGACCTCAGCTCGACTAACAATAATTATCTGGTCGACGAACTTAACTTCTCAGCTCGACAAACTCTGGACCCAAGTCAACGAATTCTGTTCTCCGCTCGACGATTCCTGTGCAGTTTCAGACTTGGATATTTTCCTCCCTCTGTCCTTAATTTGTTGCAATAATTCCTGAGTAATCAATGCTTAACATTCTCTGAATATTACCGTTAGACGCAGCATTGATTATGGACTTCATTAGGATTATTGCTTGTCGTTTTTCAATGGGACAGTTGGGGAAATCAATCAATGCAAATATTCTCCAAGCCGTCAGCATTGAATGAAGGAAGAAATTCAAAATTCAAAAGGAAGATTTGATGCAAAATATAAAAAGTATTTTTTTTTCTTCTTTCTTCCAGAATATAGAGTAACCAGCAAAGCAGAGTCAATAGGATCTTCTTCTTCCTTCTCGGCTGAACATATAGAGAACAGAATACATAGGGCAATAACACAAAAATGAAACAAGAAGCCCTAGCCCTAGACCAGAGAACAGCATGCTAAAGAAGAAGAAGAAGAACATCAATCAAAAATCAAGAGTCTTCTTCCTTCTTCATCTCAGGATTATTCAGAGGACAACAAATATTATATCTGTCAAAGAAGTTCCTGGATACCATCTGGTCAAGGTTGAAAACATTGAAGACCTACTCACCCTGCAGCAAGGCTCAAATCTTCCTGAGTTCAATATCTCAGGGGGAGCTTTTGCTAACATCATATATCCACTAAAGTCTTATCAGTTGTATTTTGAGAAAGAGAAGACATAATCACTCTTTCACCCCAACTGTAAAAAGGGTTCGTTAACTCCCTTCAAAAGTTATTCTTGGTTGCAAGTCTCCTGATCAAAATACTTGGGTTGGTTTTTGAGCACCTGATCAAAAGCTCATTGGTGGCAGTCACCTGATCAAAAACCTGAGTGGATTCCTGCTATGGTGGTATAAGAGTGGATGTACCCAGGTTGGGGAACCACTATAAAATTCTTGTGTTGTCTGGTTGCACCTTTTCTTTTGTTTTTGTTGTGGCTGTACTAGCTAGGTTGCTGTGTTTATGATATTTTGTTTTGTTGTGCATGTGATAGTGCTAGATTAGTTTATCTTAGGTCTGTTTTTTTACATCAAAAGTTTTTAAGTTTTCAAGATACTCTATTCACCCCCCCCCCCCCTCCTCTAGAGTATTTCAGATCTAACCCTTACTTTTAGAATGGTCGCGTGGTCAGAGTGCACCACCACCTTGGAAAGGACCAAATAGGAGTGGAACTTTTCAAAAGCAAAGACGACAGCCAAGAACTCCTTCTCGGTAGTAGTGTAATTTAGCTGCGCATCGTTCAATGTCCGACTCACGTAAGCAATCTTATGGAAGATTTTTTTTTTTCCCTGCCCCAACACAGCCCCCACCGCCACGCCACTAGCATCACACATTACCTCAAAAGGTAGTGTCCAATTAGGGGATGAGAGAATCGGGGCAGTAACCAAGGGATCTTTCAAGCAGTTAAACGACTGATGACAGTCCTTATTAAACTCAAACTTAGCATCCTTCACCAAAAGATTGGATAAGGGCTTATCTATAGCCGATAAATCCCGAATGAAGCACCGATAGAACCCAGCATGCCCCAAGAAACTGTGAATGTCATATAGTGAAGAAGGAGGGGCAGGTTTTTAATCACCTCAACCTTTGTAGGATCAACTTCTAGCCCCAGCTGAGAGACTTTGTGCCCCAGAACAATCCCCTCACGCAAAATGAAATGACACTTCTCCCAGTTGAGCAATAAATTGGTAGACTCGCAGCGTTGTAAGACCAACGAGAGGTTGTGCAATGCTCCATCGAAGCTATCACCAAATAAGGAAAAGTCATCCATGAACACTTCTAAAAAATCTCCAACCATTTCACGAAAAATTGCAGTCATGCAACCCTGAAAAGTGGCTACACCGTTGCACAGCCCAAAAGGAAGTTGGCAGAAAGCAAAAGTCCCCAACAGGCATGTAAACGTCGTCTTTTCTTGGTCCTCAGGGGCAATAGCCAGCTACCAATATCCCGAATACCCATCCAAGAGACAGTAGTACCCATGCCCGACCTGCCTTTCCATCATCTGATCGATGAATGGCAGTGGGAAGTGGTCTTTTCTTGTCGTCGCATTTAACTTTCGATAATAAATGCAAACTCTCCACCCAATAACAGGACTAGTAGTAAGTGGTTCGCCAATCTCATTACGGATGACAGTAAAACATCCTTTTTGGGGACCAGCTGAACCGGACTCACCCATTCACCGTCTCTTATGCGGTAAATAATCCCAGCATCCAAAAGTTTGATAACCTCCTTTTTTACAACCTCCTGCAACATAGGATTTAATCGGCGTTGTGGTTGGGCCGATGGCTTGAAGTTATCCTCCAGTAAAATCTTATGCATGCAAACAGCGGTACTGATCCCTTGAACATCTAAAATTTTCCACCCAAATGCTTTCCTATGTAACTTTAGCAAATCAACGAGACGACATTCCTGATTAGCCATAAGGTATGCTGAAATAATGACGGGGTGAGTGTCTTTCTCCCCTAGAAAGCCATACATCAGAGTATCAGGAAGCTGCTTGAGCTCACGAAAGTCTTCGAAATCGAATAAGGGAACGGTCGGACGCTCACGGCCTCCATCCCGTGCCTCATGAGGCCTTTCCAGAATGTCCATATCGGGACCCCGTAACTCAACTTCATCCTCCTGAAACTCCATTGCACCCAACTCTACTCGGTCAACCTCCCTTAACGCCTTATACATATCTAAAATCGTTTCTTCTGATCCAAGGCGCAATGTCAACAAACCCTTCTCCGCATCAAGGATGGCCCTGGTAGTAGCATGGAATGCCCGCCCCAGAATAATGGGACCATCAGACGTGTTCTCAATATCAAGTATAACAAAGTCTTCCAAAAAGGCCAACCCGTTAACAACAACTGTGAGATCTTCAATCACACCCACAGGTTTCTTCTTCGACCGATCAGCCAACTGTAGAATGACATTAGTGGCCATGAGAACCCCAGAGTTTAGCTCACGGAAGATGGATAGCATCATGAGGTTGATAGACGCTCCCGAATCGCATAAAGCCAGTCTAATCACGGATTGGCCAATGGTGCAATCAATCATAAAGCTCCCTTGATCTTTTTGTTTCAGAGGCCAATGTCTTACTGCCATAGTGGGGCAATCCTCTCGGATCGAAATACTGCCGCATAACTCAAAGGCCCGATGTTTGGCCAAAAGATCTTTCAAGCACTTCGCATAGCGAGACACCTAAGTCAGCAAATCCACCATGGGAATGTTAACCTGAATCCCCTTCAAAATATCCTGAAAATTTTGTTGCTGCCTCTCCTTTCTGTGTTCTGCAACCTATGCGGAAATGGGGGTTGCGCTGAATGAGTTTGAACTTCAGGTGTAAAACTCACTGACGGTTCCTTGGAAGGCACATTGGTACATCGCTCATCCTGACGTTCAGAATGCAGGTCCTCCTGAAATGTAGGATTCTCCACCAACCTACCACTTCTGAGGTTCATAGCATTAACAATTTCAGCAGGATAACATACCCACAAATTCAACATCTTACCAACAGCGGCGATAATGTCTTGCAGCTATCGCAATATTACTTCTTGGGACTGCCACCATCTTTCAAACCATTCCATAAAACCCCTGAAAATACGTTCGCTCACCCGCGTATTAT
Organism: Platanthera guangdongensis; assembly: GCA_039583875.1. Classification (NCBI taxonomy): domain Eukaryota; kingdom Viridiplantae; phylum Streptophyta; class Magnoliopsida; order Asparagales; family Orchidaceae; genus Platanthera; species Platanthera guangdongensis. The sequence continues at coordinate 48,164,759 of CM077155.1, forward strand.
TAGCTCTGAAGTCAGAGCTGCCGTCTAATTCGGTCACGGGACACATCTTCCACAAACTACTCGAACACAACACATCAACCACGATCCGCCAAGAATCATTCGTAGTCCTGTTAAGGAGGGCACCACCAGCGGCTGTGTCGAACAGGTATTGAAACCACTCATGAATACCAAAATAAAATGCTTCCAAAAACGGCACTCCAGATGTGTCCAGCCCAGAGCACCTCGATCGTAACAGCTGAAATCATTCACGAGCCTCACAGAGAGACTCACCGGGAGATTGCGCGAACGAGACCAAATGTAAATTCACTTGTGTCAACAACGTGCGCGAACAGAACTTTCCAAGGAATTGAACTTCAACACACTTCCACGAAGTCAGCGCACGCGGGAAGATATCTCGATACCATTGTCTAGCTTTCCCTGCAATAGAAAACGCGAACAGTGTAATCATAGCCACATCCTGCATTTTCCAAGCATAGCAAAAAGTTCCACAAAGCTCCAAAAAGCTATCGATATGAGCCCTGGCATTCTCTCCTTGGAACCCGTGAAATAAACAATACTGCAAGACAAACTCGATCAGATCCGCGGACAGCTCAAAGTTATCTGCCTTGTGGTTAGAAGCTATCATAATGTCCTACATTTTGAATTAGACTATGGCAAAAATCGAACTGAACAATGTGAGTACAGAAAACGATGGAATTATCAAACAGCATCCATATATCTAAAAATTTTTGCAACACTCACAAATAAAAAACACTAAAACACCAAAACACTCACAAACCTTTCCCAAAAGATACAAAATCCACGCAACAGTTGCACTCCCCGGCAACGGCGCCAAAAACTTGATGCGCTGGTGGTAAGATTACCGTTCACGGCCAAGTAATAAAATGGACGAGTAGCTTCCCAAAGCATCGATCTCACGCGGAGTACAAATAGGGAGCATGGATTTTGCTTTCAGATAAATGAATGAAAGTGCTAAATAAAATCGAGGGGTTTGATTTTGATTTTCCTGCGCTAAGCAGCATTAAACTAGTGCGGGTCGCCGTCACCGCATCGCCAGGGTGAATTACTCCAGAGAGTAATAGCGGAGACGAACAAACTATCGAGGGTCGTAAACACCTCTTCGTAATGCACGCTTCTAGCAGTCGCTAGAACGGCTCAAACATGACTTTTTCTAATAAGGAGAAAACTCATCAACATATATCATGAACAAGAAATCACCGTACAAAACCGTAACAACACCTTGAACGAAACATGGTTAATAAACCTCAAGCATACTAGCACAAGGTCAGTTTAATGTAAATCCAATAAAAGAGAGGATGAAATACAACCAAACACTCGAAGACTCTCAAAGATTCACGGCCAGAAGCGAGCGTTGTCGATCCTCGTCCTAGCTCGGTCTTTGGAAGGTATCCGGGATCCTGAAAGGCTGTCACTTCCTTCTTCACACCCGGCTTCTTCGTGTTGTATTTGTTGATTCGGATCAGAGCGAAATGCTTCACAAGTTCAGCAACTAAGAACTCAAACAGCAGCTTGGAGGTCAGTAATGGCGATGGCGGCCGGAGACAAATCTTTAGCAAGCTCTTTCAAGGAGAAAGGGTGGCCGGATTGACCCTCTAAGGAGGAGAGTGAAAACGAAGGCCGGAGGGGCGAGTTCCCACTCCAAGGGGCGGAAATGGTGGGGGAAATCGAAGTTGTCCGGGTCTAGGAGAAATTTGCGGCTTAAATAGTAAAAGTCAAAAAAAATTGGTCACGCACGGTCTGGTGCACGACCGTGCGTGAACCGTGCGATATTAATAACCAGAAGGCGCCTGAAGAAGAAGAAGCGTTGACCCGTGTGTTTCCTTCACGCACGAGCAATCAGCGCATGTGTGAAGTAATTTACACGGGCAACTACAACGAGCAGAAATTACAGGCAACCGGGTGTAATCGTGCGTTTTTCGCGCGCATGGGCGCTTCCGCCTGTGCGCTTCCGCCCGTGCGTGAAGAAGATGCACGACAAACCACAGAACAGAGAAAAACCAAATGGATATAGGAAAACCGTGTGTTTCCTTCGCGCACGGATCCGAAGAAACCGTGCGTTAACCGTGCGTTAAGATCGTCGAGCTCAGTTCATCGAGCTTAGCTCGACATTTCTCATGCATAAACAAAACACACGATCACAAAGGACCGTGTGCTAAGAAAACACACGACCGTGCGTTTTCCTCAAAACTGCATTACAGAATTGGGGAAAACGCACCACCTGCACAGAATAAAAACTCAAAAAGGAGGACCCTCCAACAGTCAACAAAATGCAATAAAAACTACTGGAACGAGCTCTTGGGAGCACCAAGTGCATACCCCCAGCAATCAAATGCGCAATTGTGCACCCATCGGCTAGAAAAGTGCACTAAACGCGAAACACAGTAGGGATTAAATATCAATGAAAACAGTCGAAAAGTTAAGTGCAAAGTCAGGAAAACCAGCCCAAATGAGTCCGTAAGACCCTATATAAACGGGACTCATCATGAATGCCCTCCTTCCGACGACTCATGGGTACTCGAGACCGAGCTTCGACAATTGGATACTGCACTTATCCACCGCTATCTCCTGGACCACGCCTCGAAGATACGTGACTTTGAGTCGGGAAGGATCGATGTCGCGACCCCTCCACCACCACTTGAAGATGATCTGGATGCAGAAATGCTACAACCTAAAGATTTCAGGCGACATGACGACTCCTTGACCGCTAACAGAAGGCAACATTACAACCTCCATCCGCTGCGCGCGAAGCCTACTTAAAGACTTATTTGAAGACCATTTCAATTACTTTAAATGCTTTATTTAATTTAGAACTTGTAATATTTTAATTTCATGCACTTTAATTTTGGTGTGCGTATAAACCGTTTTGTGTGCTACTAACCAACCGGATTGATGAGTTTTCATCTCAATCTTGGATGGTTGGATCCATTTTGTAACTCCTATATATAGGAGGCTTATTAAGTGAATTAGGAAGTGAAAAAAGAAACCCTAAAATCAGCCTTCTCTATGAGAATTTCAGCCTTGGCTTATCACTAGCCGCCGCCCCTCGCAGCCCTCTTCTCCATCTCGGACTCCCCTCTCGTGGAACCTCCGACATGGTTTCTTGGTGTGACTCCAAGGAAGAAGGAAAATAACCCCACTCATTGTGACGCCGGTGGATCCATTTGGTGCGACGCCGGTGGAAATCGTGGAGAGAGTGATTCTCCCACAAGTTATCAAGTGTGCTTTCTACCAATGGGTTGGGTAATCTCTGTTGAAATTTATGAAGTGAAAGTGGGTGATGGAGCAGGCCGGGCGGTCTGAGCGGTCTGAGTCCGCGTCCTGGGCGGTATGATGGTTGCGGCCTAGGTGACCTGGCCTGGTTGCTTGGTGGCTTGGCTATTTCTTATGGTGCGGCCTGTGTGGCCTGGTGTGCGGCCTGGGTGGACTGGTGTGCGTCCTGGATGGTCTATGGCCAAGGAAGTCTTAGGAGCTGGGGTATCCAGTGGAGCGGCCTGAGAAGACTATGTTTGGCGGTCTGTTGGCGGTGCTCAACTTGATCTGCGGCCTTGCAGCTAGCTGTATCCGTGGTGTTGTGGCGGACTTGCCTTGCGTTCGCGGAGTCCGCTTTTACGGACTAGCTTTGGAGATGGGCTTTGGTTCTTGTCGAGTTGTTCATGGTGCGATGGATGTTTCACATCCTTAGGCGGACTGTCCTGTTGATTGTCGGTCGGGGTCTTATGTGTCCGTCGTGCTCGCGCTAGTTGCTTGTTGTACTGCTGGATGGTCATTTTTTGTAACAAGTCCATGGTGTTCGCAGTGTTCGCAGAGTCCACTATTGATCGTGCGGACTGCCTGTTGGTAGTGGACTCATGGCTGGTTGTGGCGTTGTTGTCGAGATGTGTAGACTGTCGCTTTGTACACGTACAGTGTGCGGACTGATGCAGCATGGGTTGTGGTAGTGTCCGCGTGCTGTGTTGAGTGGCAGACTAGCGCTATGTTTGCATTGGGCGGACTGGCATTGTGCTTGTGTTGTGTGGGCTGACATTGTGTCTGCTTGGTGGCGGACTGGCGTTGACCTGGTGCCTGGCGGGTTTGAAGTCTGGCCAAGTCTTAGCGGACTTGGCGGACTGGGATGTGTTAGCGCACGAGCTAGGGCGGTGACCCTATTCACTAGGGTGGTGACCACACTCCTCGCCTCGCCTATAAATAGACCCCCCAGCACATTTATAGTAACTAAGTGAACAGTAAGTTGAATCTTGGTTGAGTGTTGTGGTCTGGATTTTCCTGTTTGCGCGGGTTGAAGAGAACTGTTTTCTATTTGCAGGTTGCGTGGCTAACACTAAGGATCCAGGAGTTTGGCTTTGACTGCGGTCAGCATCAGTGAAGTTTGCGGTTTCAATCGGCGGTCTCAGCAGGTTGCTTCTACGGCTTGTTAGTTTCTCTGCTTTAGCTTTCCATGTTCAAAAACCTGTCCGCCGGACTCGGGCGGGGAGGCGGTCTGTTCTTCAATTCAGCAGCAGCTTGTAGCAGTAGGCGAATAATGGCGTGTCCGAGCGACCTCGCAGTCTCGGCGGACTCCGTATTCTATTTGTCTTCTAGCGGCATCAGCAGTTCGGGCGGCCTCGGCGACTTTGGCAGACTGGCCGGTCTTGCCAGTCTCCAGTGCTGTCCGCTTGAATTGTTTTTACTTGTAATTTTTTGTGTTCCTTTGTACTGGAGAAATCATGTCTCGCCATGTATACCTCGCTCTGTAAAGAAGAAATAAATATATGATCTGCTTTCCCCTGTGATTGTTTTTGGTTGTTGAGCTTGTTTTTCGGGTTTTTGCATGATCAAGGTGTGATCTTGATAGTTCTGAGAATATTAATTTGGCATTAGACTATCTCGTTGACCACTTTAAGAAAATTCAATATGGTATCAGAGGAAGGTTCAGTTGCTTGAGCAGTGATCAACTTTTGTTGTTGCTTTGTGCTTCTGAAAGCTTAACCAAGGTTGCTGCAATGGAAGGGAACTATGGAAGAGGTCTATATATTGAACTCTTAACCATGACTAACTTTAAGAAGTAGAAGTCATGCATGAAGAGTTTTCTTCTGGGCGAGAAGCTATGGGAGGTCGTCGGTGGTGATGATAAATAGGAAGTTACTACTGCTTTTTGGACTGCTGAGCAGGTGAGAGTCTGGAGGAAAACTAACGCAAAGGATGAGTTTACCCTCAAGAGGGCTGTTTCACCGGAGCTGTTTGATCACATCATACGATGTGAGTCGGCTATTGATATTTGGACAACTATTGATGGGTTGTTCAACAGGAAGAATGTGGTAAGGCTACAGTTCCTAGAGAATGAATTGGCTAGGACAACTCAAGGAGACCTACCATCTCGAAGTTCTTTCTGAAGATGAAGAGCCTATGTGCGGAGATATCAGCGCTTGATCCCAATGAGCCTATCTCTGAGGCCATGTTGAAAAGGCACATTATTCGTGGCTTGCGGAAGGAGTATGTTGCCTTTGTAACCTCAGTTCAAGGCTGGGCTACTCAGCCATCTATGCTGGAGCTTAAGAACCTGCTTGCTTCGCAGGAAAGTTTGGCTAGACAGATGGCAGGAGTGACTATCTCTGAAGGAGGTAGTGAAGCGTTGTTCACATGCAAGAAGAAGAAGAGATGGGAAGGTAAGAAGAAGAACACCGATGCTGAAAATGAGACTTCAACTTCTTATCAGCAAGAGTGGAGCCCTGCTCCTAAGAAGGATTGGAAGAAGAACTTGAAGTGCTACAGGTGTCATCAGCGGGGACACTTCAAGAGTGACTGCAAGGTCAAACTGTAACCTGGGCATGTTGCATGCAAGGAGGAAGCTTCCTCTAACACTGAGGAAGTTGGATGGAGCGGAGCTTTCACAACGGGCACTTGTGTCCGTGATTTGTCCGCTGTCGACTTCAATGATGAGTGGATCGTGGACTCCGGGTGTGGTCATCATCTCACCGGAGACAAGTCGAAGTTCTCTTCACTACAAGCTTACTCAGGTAACGAAGCAATCATAACTGCTGATAATACTGTTTATGCAGTAGAGAATGAGGGGGTCGTATCCTTGGGTAGTGATAAGGGGCCACTCACGTTAAGGAGTGTGTATCATGTGTCAGGCATGAAGAAGAACCTCTTCTTTGTGACCAATGCGGTAGACGCAGGTTATCACATTTTGTTTAGGCCAACAGAAGTGATGTTCCTTCACAACATATCAGCGGTAAAGGCTAATGTTGCTCATGCTGAGAGGAGAGTTAAGAACTTGTTTGTTCTTGCAACAAACTCTTACGTTGATCGGATGAGGGCTAATGATAGCGTTGCTATATGGCATGAAAGGCTGGGGCATATAAGAATGGGTAAGTTGAACGCTATGGCAAACAGGAGCCTTTAGAGAGGCTTGCCTAAGAAATCTTCCTTTGGCGATGGTCACGTTTGGGTGTGGTGTCAGTACGATAAAGCTCATCGCCTTCTGTTTGATAAATCACAAATGAGGAGCAAGAGACCATTGGAGTGTATCCATGGTGACTTGATGGGACCAACCGTCACTGCTAGCCTTGGTGGGAGCAGGTACATGCTCGTTCTGATTGATGACTACTCAAGATACACTAGGATTTATTTCTTAAAGGAGAAGTCAGAAGCTTTCCGGTTGTTTGTGGAGTTCAAGGAGCTAGTGGAGGGCTGGCTTGGCTTGCACATCCAGAAGTTTAGATCAGACACCGTTGGTGAGTTTGTCTCCTCCGAATTTTCTAACTTCTGCAGGAAGCACGGGATCCATAGAGAGCTTACTTATGCTCATACTCCACAACAAAATGGAGTAGCGGAGAGAAAGATCCATCATCTGACGGAAACCTGCAAGTGTTGGCTTCATGCGAAAGACATTCCTAGGTCCTTCTGGGAAGAGGGGATGTCTTGTGCTTCTTATATCATTAATCGGATGCCGCTCAGTCCGATAAACATGAAGTCTCCTTTTGAGATGTTGTTGAAGGAGAAGCCAAGCCTGGAATACCTTCGAGTGTTTGGATCAACTTGCTTTGTGCTTGTCCCGGATGCTTCAAGGACAATGCTTGATGCAAAGCCAAGGAAACTTGTCTTTTTAGGCTATAATGAGCGGAAGAAGGGATGAAAATGCATGGATCCTGTGACGAAGACGTTTGTTGTATCAAGAGACGTAGTCTTTGATGAACTGACGTTATATGGAGGTGTCTCGGTTGAGCTACAAGATAACAAGGTTGATGAATAGCAGAAGGTGGCTGCTAAAATTTTGGAAGAGGAGATTGTTGTATCACCAGCAGCTCCTGTTTCTTCAAGCTCTGAGGCAGAGGATTCTGGTTCAAGAAGCAAGGGGAGCATTGCTCAAAGTCTCCCCGAGAATGGAGTTGAGCCTAAGAAGCAACGAAGGTGGTGTGCAAGGAGCAGACCCTTCGGAGATCAAAGAGGGTTGTTAAGTCACCAGCACGATACTGTGATGGGAATGCAGTGAGTTTTGTCTCCTGCTTCTTTGCAGGTCCTTTGGATGAGCGAGAGCATGTAAACTTCAATGAGGCCACTAGAGTCAAGGAATGGGAAGATGCCATGAAGTAGGAGATTGTTGCTCTCAAGAAGAATGAATCCTGGGACCTTGTGCCCAAGGTTGATGACATTACTCCAGTGACTTGCAAGTGGGTGTACAAGTCGAAGAAGAAGACTGATGAGAGCATTAATAGATACAAGGCTCGCCTTGTTGCTCGAGGATTCTCATAACAGTATGGAGAAGACTATGAGGATACATTTAGTCTAGTTGCAAAGATGACTTCGGTTCGGGTGGTGATCACTTGGCTGCTTGCAAGGGATGGAGAATGTGGCAGCTTGATATGAAGAATGCTTTTCTTTATGGAGAAATTGATAAAGACATCTTCATGGATCAACCTCTTGGTTTTATTTCTGAAGTTCATCCGGACTATGTTTGCAAGCTCAGGAAGGCTCTCTATGGGTTGAAGTAGGCTCCAAGAGCTTGGTATGGGAAGATAGTAGAATACCTTCAATTCTGCAGATATCTTGCTTCCAACTCGGATTCAAGCTTGTTCATCAAGAAGAAGGGGGATCTTCAAGTCTTGGTCCTGCTATATGTTGATGATATGATCATCATAGATAATTAAGAGGAGGAGGTGGCTAGGCTCATGGTTGAGCTAGATATTTGCTTTGAGATGAAAGACTAGGGAGAGCTTCATCGCTTTCTTGGTCTTGAAGTGAAGAGGAAGGGGAGCGGGATACTCATTTTCCAGAAAGGATATGCGGATCTCATTGTGAATCGATTTGGTATGGGCAAAGGAAAGAGTTGTTCTACTCCTCTAGATTTTGCTCTGAAGCTTCGACGAGATGAAGGAAGGATTCTTCCTGATCCATTGGTGTTCAGAGCTCTAGTGGGGAGCTTGATCTACTTAACGATTACAAGGCCAGACATTGCTTACGATGTTTGCCGAGTAAGTTGGTTTATGGCTGAAGCAAGGAAGTCTCATCTAGTCGAGGCAAAGAACATTTTGAAGTATGTCAAGCCTACTTCTGATATGGGACTCCTCAATAGAAGGGACACAAGCTTTTCTTTGCTTGGATACACAGATGATGATTATTGTGGTGACTCGGATGATCGAAGATCAACTTCGGGTTATGTTTTCACTTGTGGAATAGCTTGCATCTCCTGGTGTAGCAAGAAGCAGGACTCTGTGTCAGTGTCTACTACGGAAGAAGAGTATAAGTCTTCAGCCTTGGCTGCTCGAGAAGCCATCTGGTTGAGGAGGCTTGTAGAGGATGTTCATGAGGAAGTGCAAGGTCCTACTTTACTCCGAGGTGATAATGAGAGTGCTCTCAAACTGGTGAACAATCTTGTGTGTCACGCAAGGACCAAGCATATTGAAAGTGATGTGTTAGATCTGAAATACTCTAGAGGGGGGGGGGGTAATAGAGTATTCTTAAATCCTTAAAATCTTTTACAGCTTTTGTTGTAATTATGAAAGTGCATAAACAACTTAATAAAATAAAAACACAGCAATCCTAGAAAGCACAAACACAGCAAGAACAAAAAGAAGGGGCAACCAGACAACACAAGAAATTTATATTGGTTCCCCAACCTCGATACATCCACTCTTCTACCACCCTCGTAAGAATCCACTCAGATTTTTGATCAGGTGCCTAACACAAATAAGCTTTTGATAATGTGCTCAAAAACCAAACCTCAAGTCTTTTGGTCAGGTGACTTGCAATCAAGAATAACTTTTGAAGGGAGTTATAACCCTTTATACAGTGGGGGGGTGAGAGATGATATGGTCTTCTCTTTCTCAATATACAACTGAGAAGACTTGTGGAAATGATTTTAGCAAATTGTTCCCTTGTGATGTCGAATGATTCAGGGAAATCTGGAGCTTTTCTTCAGGGTGATAGGTCTTCAATCTTTAAGTCTAGACCAGAAAGATCTTCAGGAACTTCTTGACAGATGCAATAGTCATTGTCCTTTGAAGTGTCGTGGAGAGTTGAAGAATAAAGACTCTTGATTTTGATTGATTGTTCTTCTTCTTCAGGTAGCAGATGTTCTTCTGGTATAGGGCTTCTTGAGTTACTGAATCAGAGTTCTAAGAGAGAGAGCAGAGAGTTTCTTGTTGCATACTGATTGTAATTTTTTTGTCTATGTGTCTGAAAGAGCAACTAGATCTGATATACTCTAGAGGGGGGGGGGGTGAATAGAGTATATGGTGCTTTAGAAAGTTTTACAAACTTTTACAATAATTGTTGTAATATGTGTGAGCAGGGAAGCAGAAATAAATCTAATCACAGAACTAAGCTATGCAAAAACTAAGCACAGAAAAATCAAGGCCAGAAACAAAAAGAAAGCAAGCCAAAACCAGATGACACAAGGGAATATAGTGGTTCCCCAAACTTGGGTACATCCACTCTTCTACCACCCTAGGTAGGAATCCACTGCAGGATGAGTTGATCAGGTGTCCTGGGCACCAATGAGCTTTTGATAAGGTACTCAAAAACCAAAGCAGATTTTTTGATCAGGTGTCTTGCCACCAATGAGCTTTTGACAAGGTGCTCAAAAACCATATTCAAACTTTTGAAGGGAGTTTGAAAAACCCTTTACAGAGTGGGGGTGAGAGAGTGATGGCAGTCTTCTCTTTCTCAAACAACTGAGAAGACTATGTGGATTGATGTCAAAGCTCCCCCTGAATCCTTGAAATCTTCAGGAAGAAAAGCTTTGCTGAGGGTGATAGGCCTTCAAAGGTTGAACTTCAGCAATGGATGATTTCAGCAATAGCTGAAATGTTGAATGTCTGGAGTCTGGAATATATTGGCCTTAAACACTTTGAAAACTAAAAGAGATCTGAAGATTTGAAAACTTGATCTCCTTGGATGAGTGTTCTTGAGAATTCTTTTTTACAGAAGATTTTTGAGTTTCTTTTTTTATGTAATCTGTATTGTGTGTACTCTGATATGAGAGATTCAAAAATCCTGTCTTTTATTCTCTGGTACAGAATAGAATATTATTCTCTGTCAAGGATAGCCGTTGGTCTGCATTAATTGCATCCTTAATTGCATAATCTCTTCTGGAGGAAAGTCCACAGAAACATTCCTTGAAAAATCCCTTGAAACTTGGTCCAGAATTGAATGAAAACGGCTATCAAATCTCTGAATTAATTGCAGAATAACTCCTAACTGATTTGAATTTGAATTCTGGAAGTTATCTGAAATCGTCGAACTGAGCTCTGCTATCGTCGAGCTGAGCTCAGCGATCTGAAAACACACAGCAGCAAGATAATCATCGATCTGAGCTCAAAGATCGTCGAACTGAGCTCAGAGATAAAGATCCAAGGCAGAGTCAAAATCGTCAACCTGAGCTCACCGATCGTCGAATGGAGTTCGACGATCTGTCAAAGTTGAGCTAGACGATCGTCGACCGGAGTTCGACGAATCGTCGTGCTGAGCTCGACGATATGACTTAGTCTCCAGACAGAAAAACTTGGTCTTCAGGGCAGCTTCCAAACCTAGACTTCTAACCCTTAGACTCAATTCTAATTGACCTTTTAAGCTATACAGGAGGTCAAGCAAAGGTTCCTAGAGACATAGTGATCCTGACCCAAATTAGTAATAGGGTGTTCCAATAGTGTCTATATTCGATCCTACTATTTTATGTGTATTCTGCTGTACTATTTTGTTGTGTTGTATGAGAAAAAGAGATATAAAATCTCTTTTATATTTCCTGTCAAAATTGTCTTTCAAAATTTTGAATTCCTCTGCAATCAATGCTGACAGCCTTGAGAATAAACTGTATTGATTTATTTCCCGACCTGTCCCATGGAAAAACAGAAAGCAATAATCCTGGAGAAGACCATAATTAATGCTTTGTCTAACTGTTATATTCAGAGAATATTGAAGCATTAATTACTCTGGAATTATTGCTTTAGGAAAGGGACAGAAGACTGGAAATGATTAAGTCTGGATTCGTCAAACAGATAACATAAATCGTTGAGCTGAGTCCATAGTTCGTCGAGCTGAGAAGCTGTGTTTGTCGACCAGATAAATTCTATTCTTCGAGCTGAGTTCCAAGATCGTCGAGCTGAGAGTAGAGATGCATTCTCTAGAAACTTTGCCTATTCTGTGTATGAAGTTCATCGAGCTGATAGATGATTTCGTCGACCTGACAACTTGTTGACAGAACTTCTGCGGAATGTGTCGAAACAATTCCTGGGTGTCGACATAATTACTTCTTGTCTCGACATGGCTGTTGTGTTGACAGAAATCTAGAGTGTGTTGACATAAGTCCTGTGTGTTGACATAATTGCTGTTGGTGTCGACACAATTGCTGTTGGTGTCGACACAAGTCTTACTTCTGGTGTCGACACAAACTTCTAGTGTGAAGTGTTGAAGTACCTAGAAATCGTTGACCTGAGAATCTGTTTCATCGAGTTGAGAACCACTAACTACTACTAGATAACTTTAGCCAAAGTGGTCATAGTTCGTCGAGCTGAGAATCTTGAATTTGTCGACTGAAGATGATTCTGGACTTAGCAAAATTGAGAAACTTATGGAGTAATAAGTTGAAGTAGAGAACCCAGAGTTCGTCGAGCAGAGAACTAAGTTCGTCGACCTGAGTCTAAAGAATAATGTCTGGACTTGGAATGCTGAAGGTAGAGCCCAAAGATCGTCAACCTGAGAATCAAGTTCGTTGAGCTCAGCTTAGAGAATTTTCTCTGAGATCGTCGGGATGAACACGACAATTGTCGACCTGAGTTCGACGAACGTCGAACTCATTTTACTGAGTCTTTGGAAAAAATCTAAGTCTTGAGTCTCTGGCAGTCTGATGATGGCTGGTCCATGTGATGTTGAAACTAAGGACTTGGCCTAGAGTCTAGGACACAACTATGACCCTGGCTATATAAGATGGTTCAAAAGATCCTAACTTAGTGAACCTAGCCCAAATCAAAATAGGGATCTAACAATCTCCTCTTATTTGGGTGAGGTCATTAATTACAGACTCAGACTAAATTGAAAATAAACAAAGAAAGAAACCATATATCTGGCAGAGATCAATAACACATGCAGCAGATATATATATACAAATAAGCTTTGTTCAGAAATAAGAAAACAGTTTTAAAAACATAACAGAAATTAAATAGCTTAGAACTCATTTCTTTTGCTTCTTCTCTTTTGGCTTCTCTTCTTTGCTCTTATCTCCAAGCTTGGTAAAAACAATCTCTCTATTTGGATCAGAAGCTTGCACTTTGGACATGGTCATATCAGCATCCCCTATAATATTCAAAGATGTGGATCTGGGCACTACAGCTTCTGGGTGCAATTTCATATAATCATCAATATCGAAAAACTTGTTAGCTTTCTCATACCTCTTAAGATCTTCTTTCCTGTATTTTGACATTGTTGTATATTCCGAGGGATCCTTTCCTTTAGATTTAGCTTTGTTAATCATAGAAAGGCCAACCAGTTCCTGGAACCTTGCCATCCTAGCTGATGTACCTGTCTCTGGATCTTCAAAAGGAACAGGACGAGAAGGAGGTCTGTTGGAGCTTTTAGCTTGTTGATGTTCAGAGAATTATTGCTGTGTTTGTTGTTGATGTTGCTGCTTGCTAGAAGTATACTGTCTTTGCTGGCTTCCTGAGGAGGAGAGCCTACTCTGATGTCTTTGATAAGTTTGAAATTGAGTGAGCCTTTGAGAAGATGTGCCTGAAGCACCATCAGCTGGAGGAGGAGGAGGAGGAGGGTCCCTTCTGTATTTCTGAGATGGAGGAGGGGAGTATCTTCTGCTTCTCTTCCTCTCTTTCTGTTCATTTTTAGATAACCACATCCAAGCTGACATCCCTTTATATGGAGTTATCTTCTGAAGAATATAGTAGGGAGTGTCATTGGTTGGATTTGGTTTAGGAGCAGGAGGAGGAGGTGCTTTCCTCTTTTTAGACACTTTCTTCTTCTTTGGATCCTCATCAGAATCCTTATACTCATCATCATCATCATCAGATCCCTAAGGATTATCATATATATCATCTAAAGCCTTCAGGGCCTCAGCAGAGATGATAGGTTTCTCGGGTTTAGATGGAGCTGGAGGAGAAACTGCAATAGGAGCTGGAGAATAAACTGCAATAGGAGCTGGAGAAGAAACTGCAATAGGAACTGGAGAACTTACTCTGACAGTGCTTTCAGCAGCTGCCTTATTCTCTTCTTTAATATCAGACAAGATCAAGGCATCAAGATCTGGCATTGGATAGTCATCCATAACAAAACTATGGGCAGAAATAATTGCTGGAGGGGATGGGATGACTACAGGTTCGGGAATAACAAAAATGTCTCTTAGTTGCTTGGCAACTTTAGGACTAATAAGGGAAGAATATGGAACAATAGCCAAAGATGGCTTAGTATAATCTGCTAGAGGGAAGCTCAAAAATGCAGTATCAAAAATTCTCAGCAAATATTCTAAATCTACTGTGGGATTAATGATGAAATCACCAACAGTAATTATTTTTTCTGGAGCTGACTCTTCTATATCCATGTCAGTCTCAATGAAATTAATGAAATCAATAAAATATGTATCAATAAAATATGTATCTACTGCTGTTACTAACTTTGCATCTGCTGGAGCTGGAGCTACTGAAACTGAAACTGAAACTGCTGCTACTTCTGGAGCTACTGCAGCTTCTTCATTAAGCATCTCCCCCTGCCTGGTTTCAGTAATAACTGGAGTCAGGCCCCTAAATGAAGAGGGGGCAGCAGAAAGGGCACAGATCTGGGCAGATAGAGAGGAAATGGAAGTAGCAAGAGGTGTAATAGCATCTGCTATGATTGTTTTGAGGAGGGGTGTGATGAGAGCAATGACAGAAGAGATGATGGAGGGGTCCAGTGTTGGAGTGGCAGAAGGTGTATCAGATGGTGGTTGAGTGGAAACATTTGGACGGGTGGTAGATGTTGGTCAGGATGGAGGAAGAGCATCTTGAATTTGGACATCCTGTGGGGATTGATTTGGAGGAGAAGTGGGAGGAGATGACAGTAGATTGAAGGATGGTATGGAGGACAAGCGGGGTGGAAGAGGAGATGAAGGTGTTGTTGGAGCTGGTGAAGCATGAGGAGATTGGGGTGGATTAGGAAGATGAGTGGTTGTTGGAGAGGTGGGAATGGTTGATGATGGAAGTGTTGGGGATTGAATGATGGTTTGGATAGTGGAAGGGATTTGGATGGCTGGAAGAGATGGGGGTGAGGGAATGCTCTCTTCTGTAGGGTGTGGAGTGGCTCTACCATCCCTTATGCTCTCAGAAGCTGCAGTGGAAGAGGCTGAAGCCTTAGAGGGCTTGGAGATTGTCCTCTCCCACCTGCCAAACAAGACACAGGTTAGCCTTTTGCTGGCATTTATGAATATGGTCGGGGAGACCAGTGATTCAGCAGCTTTTTTTGAAGATGATCCCCAGGATCCTTCCAAAACACACTTCATTTTTGTTATTCTTCTTCCTGATGAGTTCAAAGATGATCTGAGCCCAAGCCACTTGCTTTTTATTGACCACTACACACATAACCAGAAACTGGTGCCTGGTTATATAATCATGTGCAGTGTGCTTGCATAGCAAGACTTTCCCAACTATATCTGCCAGGAACTTATATTCTGCAGATAAGTGCTTCTTCAACAATTTATTAGGGTTATCTCCAGCATAACCAATCATGCTTAACATCATATCATATTCCTCATTCTCAATTTCTAGTTTTGCATCTCAATTATGCAAACCAAAAATTTCAGTCAAAACGGCGGGAGATAGAGAAACAGCGTTACTCGCAATTATTCCAATCATTATATTATCCTCTGATGTTGAAGATATAAAGTCCCATTCTCTAATCTCTGTTCCAGACAGTTTAATCCTTGTTGTCATCAGATTCATCAGTTGCTGCTCCTCCCGAAGTTCCAGAATATTCAGAAATATCGAGTCTGAATGCTGAAAAGAATCAAAGTCGACATCGAAGCCAGTATTGAACTTCATCGCAGCCAATATTCTTGCTAGAATCGCCATGAAATCACCTGCAAGAGAGAAAAATGGCAATCAAGTGCAAGGGAACAGAAAGTGTGGGATGGAGGTCGAAGAAAACCTAGATATAAGGTTTTCCAGAATATGAATCGACAAACTCCGTTCCACGAAAATTAAAACATTCTTCGATCTGGATTCGATGAAATAATTTGGAGCTAAATTATTCGTCGAGATCAGTCTGAAGATTTGAAGACAATTCGTCGAGCTCCGTTCGATGAAAGTTTTCTGAAGTGGATTCATCGATCTCCATTCGACGAAAACAACTTCACTCACAGAGAGTTTGTCGACCACCGTTCGACGAATATCTCCTGAACTTTCCCTAGTTCATCGAGCTCCGTTCGACGAACTCTGGAAAATTCATCGAGTGCAGACAGAAACTAAACTAAGTCTTCTCCATTAATCATTCCAAGCTGATTTATAAAGAACAGATAGTTTCTTTCATCCAGAGGTTTGGTGAAAATGTTAGCTCTTTAAATCAGTGTAGATATAGACAAGTTTAATTTTGTTTTTGTCTACACACTCTCTTATGAAATGATGTCTAATATCTATATACTTGGTCCTACTGTGATGGACTGGATTTTGTGTTATGGCTATAGCACTTGTGTTATCATAAAGTAGAGTTGACTTATTTAAGTTGAGACCATAGTCTAGTAATTGATTTTGAATCCACAGCATCTGGGAACAATAACTGCCAGCTGCAATATATTCTGCCTCAGGAGTTGAGGTA
The DNA here is from genome assembly GCA_039583875.1 of Platanthera guangdongensis. NCBI lineage: Eukaryota > Viridiplantae > Streptophyta > Magnoliopsida > Asparagales > Orchidaceae > Platanthera > Platanthera guangdongensis. Next base: position 48,181,043 of record CM077155.1, read on the forward strand.
GACACAGATGACTGTTTCTTACAAAACCAGGACACTAATCTCATACCCAGGAACTAGCAGGTTCCTGAAGTACTTTTCATGTCCACCCTGCATCCAGCAAAATCAGCATCTGAGTATCTAGTTAACTCAAATTTTGATTCAGTGGGATACCATAGGCCTAGACTAGGACAACTCTTTATATATCTCAAAATTCTTTTTAAGAAAACTAGATGAGATTCTTTAGGGTTCACTTGGAAACTAGCACAAAGGCATATGGCAAACATGATATCAGGTCTGCTAGATGTAAGATATAATAGGGACCCAACAATTCCCCTATATAATTTCTGGTCAACAGGTTTCCCATGTAGATCAGAGTCTATTATAGCATTTGTATCCATAGGTCTTTTCTTTGCTGAGGCATCAGCCATCCCAAACTTTTTGATAAGCTCTTTTGCATATTTAGCTTGGGAGATGAAGATGCCATCAGGGAGCTGCTTCACTTGGAGACCAAGGAAGTAGGAGAGCTCACCCATGCTACTCATTTGAAATTTGGAATGCATGAGCTCAGAGAACCTCTTGCACAATTTGGAATCAGTAGACCCAAATATGATGTCATCTACATATATTTGTACTAATAGTATTTGGTCCTTATGATGTCTAGTGAAAAGTATCTTATCTACTATGCCTCTAATGAACTTATGCTCTAACAAAAAACTAGCTAAGGTCACATACCAAGATCTGGGAGCTTACTTTAGACCATATAGGGCTTTATGCAATTTAAAAACATGAGAGGGGTGAGTTGGAGAGACAAAACTTGGAGGTTGTTCAACATAAACCTCTTCTTTCAATACTCCATTCAGAAAAGCACTCTTCACATCCTTCTGGTAGACCTTAAATTTATTGAAGCTGCATAGGAAAGGAATATTCTGATTGCCTCTATCCTTGCCACAAGTGCAAAGGTTTGGTCATAATATATTCCTTACTCTTGCCTATATCCTTGAGAAACAAGCCTAGCCTTGTTTCTCACAATCAGTCCTTGGGCATCCAACTTGTTTCTATAGACCCATTTGGTTCCAATTACTGGTAGTTTTGGGGTCTTGGAACCAAATCCCAAACTCTACATCTCTCAAATTAGTTTAATTCCTCCTGCATTGCAATGATCCAGTGGGGATCTTGCTCTGCATCATGGATGGATAGAGGTTCAACCTGAGAGAGAAAACAGGCATGCATCAAATCTTGATTGAGTTGATGCCTTGTCTGTACACCTGCTGATATGTCTCCAATCACTTAAGATCTGGGGTGATCTCTTAGTGTGACAAGATCAGTGGGTGGAGTTGGTTCTGCAACAGCAGTTGGAACTTATTCCTATTGTGGAATTATGTTTGTTGTTGGGGGAAGATTAATTCCTTCAGTGCCTTCATCTTCACTTTCTTCAATGACTTGTGGAGAAGGATGTGCTGGAACCTCTTGGGTGAGGTTAATTCCATCCAAACTCTCACACAAGTGAGGTACCTGCAAAGTGCTTTTGGTATAATTCTCTTTCTCCTTGCAAGACATGTTAGCTTCATCAAATATAACATGAATAGATTCTTCAATTTTTAGAGATGATTTATTAAAGACCCTATAGGCTTTTCTTACTTGGGAATATCCTAGAAAGATTCCCTCTTCAGCCTTAGCCTCAAACTTTCTAATGTATCTTTTATTATTGTTGTGAATATGACATATACATCCAAATACTTTAAAATAGTTGATTTTAGGTTGCTTCCCTTTAAGTAATTCATAGGGAGTCATGTTCTTTACTTTATGTATCAGGCTTCTGTTCAGGACATAATTTGTAGTGTTTACAGCCTCTGCCCAAAAGGTTAGTGGCATGTAAGCATCTGCAAGTAATGTATCTGCAGCTTCAAATAATGTCCTATTTTTCCTTTCAGCTACCCCATTTTGTTGGGGAGTTCTAGGAGCTGAGATGTAGTGCCTGATACCTTCCTTCTCACAGAACTAATGCATAAGAAGACACTCACACTCTGTGCCATGATCACTTCTAATCAATGCAACATGAGTAGAGTACTCAATCTGTATGGTCCTGAGAAAATCTACAAGAACCTTAAATTTATCTGACTTAGATCTCAGAAAGGACACCCAAGTGAACCTCGAGAAGTCATCCACAATAACTAAGGTGTAGGATTTCCATCTTAGACTCTGTACAGCAATGGGTCCAAAGAGATCCATATGTAGCAAATACAAAATTCTAGGTGACTCACTTTTATTAACAGATTTAAAACTAGATTTAGTTTGCTTGTCTAGTTGACAAGCTCTGCAAAGGCCGTCCTTCTTGTAGGGACTAGAAGGTAAACCTCTAACAAGGTTGTCTTTTGATAGCCTAGAAATGTTTTTCAAGTTTACATGCTCTAGCTTTTTATGCCATAAATCATTCTGATTACTAGTTATATTAAGTAAGGAGATATCAGAATTGGCAGAAAGAAAATCAACTAATATATGTTACCTTGTCTATTCCCAATTAAAACAGTTTGTTTTCTTTATCAGAAATAGTGCAAGAAGATGATTTAAAGTGTACCTGATAACCTTCATCACATAACTGACTTATGGAGATGAGGTTATGCTTGAGTCCTCTAATATATGTCACTTTCTTGAAAGTGACTACTCCAATCTTCACTTCTCCAAAACTTTCAGACTGGCCACATTTTGAATCACCAAAGATAACCTTTGGTCCTAGCTTGGACTTATAATTGGTTAAGATGTCCTTGCTGACAGTCATATGTTTGGAACATCCACTGTCCAGGTATCATGTTTGATTATTTACTGGACAGCTCTTCACCTACAATGAAAAATAATAAATTGTTCTTGACCTAGGTTACCTTGGGTCCTTTGTATTGTTGATATGAAAAACTAGATATAATAGAGAATTCTGGTTGAGATTTATATCCTATGTAACACCTCCCCTGTAATAGACGTATAATATGGGTCCGGCCGGGGCCCCACAACATACGAACACCACAGCTTTAGTATTAAAAGTTGATATAGCTACCCAAACTCAAAACACTTGCACAACACAGCGGAAAACCAAGCACAACTAGAAGTTATCCACTAATCCAAAAGAGTAAACAAATGGCCTTAAGGCCTTACATCAAATGTCCAAAAGGGGAAAACAGTACGATCAAACATGAATGTGCTCAGCACTCCTAGTCTACCTCGGCATGCAAGCCGGACAAAATAGTCTCAAACATACATCATCAAAGTAGTGCTACAAAAGAGAAAACACTTCATGGGCTTAGGCCTTTTTGGCCGGCGTGCTAGCTCCTGCGTGCGATCCTTGCCCTGTAAAAATTATTAGTAACGTGGGTCAGCAAAGGCTGACCTCAAACTGTGTAACAACACATCTCCTCCCGGCCGCCCCTAACGGACCCCGGGGAACCCTCCAACCTGCAAGTCAGCACTTCATATGCAATATAAATTTCTATAAATAGAAAAACATTAAAACAGGCTTGGATGTCTCAATCAACAAACATGTTCTCTACTGGTTGAGCATATAAAGAAAGGGCCTACTATGCAACATGAATGCAACACCCGGGCTTCACCCAAGGTACCCTAAACCGTATGCATCTAGCACAACATCACAACATTTGGGTACTCACATTTCCCCAATTGGCATAAAGCCGCAAACATTGAGGGAGACACAACTCCCTCACACGGCGCACAGGCCGCCACATGGAAATCTTGCCAAGGCCCCACCCGCTCGTGGGCTTAGCCCCGGGCTTGCCTGCAAGCTCTGACGTCTCATGTCAGGATTCCAACAACCACAGACTGACCGATTCTAAGAAGCCTTGCTGGACCCACCCGCTCATGGCCTCTTTGCCCGGGCTTGCCCAAGCTTGGCATTCTCGTCAGTCTCACAGAAGGGGACTAGTCTCGCCGGGACACTCTCCACACATGACGCACGTGTCACGGGATAGCCAGCCGACCACGGAGACATAGCCACGCCTTGGCACAACACAACCAAGACTAAACACATCGCAATCCCTCTTTGTACCGCAGCGTTCCCGCGCACCAAGGAAAACATCTCCAACTCGTGCGGAGCTAACCTTGTCCACCAAGGAAACCATCTCCATTCTCATTTGGAGCTAACCTTGTCAAGGAAACCATCTACCACCACGAGGAGCTAACCTTGTCCGGGTTCGACTACATGTACTCTTTTCAAGCCAACGGGACAATCACCACCACAACACAAACGGCATCTTGCCGCATCGGAAACCTCTACGAATCCCTAAGTTCATATGCAACATCACCGTGTCGGACTAACGGTCGCGACTACGGCTTCACCCACCATGCCTAATCCACTAGCGAAGCGGATCTCTAATGCAAAATATGCCGGGGACGGACTCAATCGACCCGGAAGTTCCTCTTGAAACTTGGCAAGCCAAAACCTCTCTCATTTGAGAGTTTGGTGCCCAAAAATTAGAGAAAAGAAAACTAGATGATGCTAAAACGTGCATCCTAAAGACCGAGAGGAGAGATGTCGTTACCTTCCGACTCCTCTTCCTTGTCATGGCAAAAAAATAGCCGGATGGAACACTTCGCAATGCTCCAAGCTTCACGGATCCGGACTCGGCTCGCGATTCGGAGCTCCGACACCCTTCCTACAGCCCAAGAGTTCTTCTTCTTCCTCCTTGCTCTAGGTTTTCTCAAGATCTAAGAAAGAGAGAACTTGAAAGAAAATGAGGATCTGTAACCCTAGGGTCGGACTTAACTGTCCAGGAGATGGCCTGAACCGTTAGATCCCAAAACCAGAAAAAGACTGGCTGCGATTCGCCTGGAAAAAAAAAAGATCTGGGCCGAACACGGCCTGGCACACGCCCGTGTCCAGGGCCGTGTGCCTCATTCGCCGTCTCAAATCGACGCGCCTGGAATCAGACACGGGCATCCGACACGCCCGTGTTCAATCCGACACGCCCGTGTCCCCAGTGACACGGCCGTGTGGCCTGCCGTGTAGCTCCAACGACACGGCCCAACACCAACCCGAGAGGTGACACGGCCTGGGACACGCCCGTGTCCCAAGCCGTGTGCCCCAGTCTCGACACACTGTCGAGCAAAAGTGTCGACACTTGGGCCGAGTGTCGACACGGCCTCGACACGCCCTGCGACACGCCCGTGTCGCAGGCCGTGTGCCCCACTCTCGACACTCTGTCGAGCACAAAGTGTCGACACTTGGGCCGAGTGTCGACACGGCCTCGACACGCCCTGCGACACGCCCGTGTCGCAGGCCGTGTGCCCCACTCTCGACACTCTGTCGAGCACAAAGTGTCGACACTTGGGCCGAGTGTCGACACGGCCTCGACATGCCCTGCGACACGCCCGTGTCGCAGGCCGTGTGCCTCACTCTCGACACTCTGTCGAGCACAAAGTGTCAACACTTGGGCCGAGTGTCGACACGGCCTCGACACGCCCTGCGATACGCCCGTGTCGCAGGCCGTGTGCCTCCTGCCAGAACCCAAAAAAATTTTCCAGAACAGCAGATTGAACCTCTTGCAAAAACTGGGGTGTTACAACTCTCCCCCACTTAACTGAATTTCGTCCCGAAATTACAAAACAAAAGGGTACACAACTTAAATTGTACCTGACAAAAATAGTTCTGGATAGTCTTCTAGCATGGCCTGTTCTCGCTCCCACGAGAACTCCTCACGACCGCAGTTGTCCCAACGAACTTTCACAAGTTTAACTTCTTTATTCCGCAACTGCCGAATCTCTGAATCTTCTATAGCGATTGGAAGGACTCGCGTCCTCAAGTCTTCCTCAATCGGCACCGATGCCGGCTCAATCACCACGCTAGACTCCACCAAGGCTTTCCTCAACACGGAGACGTGGAAGACGTCATGTAATCCACTCAAATCTGCGGACAATGCCAACCGATAGGCTGCTTCTCCTATCTGCTCAACAATTTCAAAAGGCCCCAAAAACCTTGGACTCAACTTCTTGAGTCGGCGAATCCGCGAGGCGCCTTTGAACGGCTTGACCTTCAGATAAACCCAATCACCAACTGCAAAATCTAACTTCCGGTGACGAGCATTAAAATATTTCGCTTGCCTGTCTTGTGCCACCTTCATACGCTCTTGGATGGTCCGTACCATCTCACAAGCGTCAACTACCGCATCCTTTCCCAGAAGTTTGGTGTCTCCCGCCTCTGCCCAAGACATTGGCGTTCGACACCGCCTCCCATACAAAGCTTCGTATGGCGCCATCTTTATACTAGCTTGAAAACTGTTATTGTACGCAAATTCTACCATGAAGAGGTGATCCTCCCACCTCTTGCCAAAATCAAGAACGCACATCCTCAACATATCCTCCATAGTACGGTTCGTTCTCTCCGTTTGCCCATCAATTTGAGGATGGAACGCCGTACTAAACTTTAGCTTCGTGCCCAAGTTCTTCTGAACCAGTCTCCAGTCCTTGGACGTAAACCGTCCATCGCGATCACTGACTATGCTCTTAGGAATTCCGTGCAGTCGCACAATGTTGCGAACATACAACTCCACCAGCTTCTCCACGCTGTCCTCTTTCCGGTTCGGGATGAAGTGAGCCACCTTGGTTAGGCAATCCACAATCACCCAAATAGCATCATTCCCATGCTGCGATCTAGGCAAACCATGCACAAAGTCCATGGAGATGTCCTCAAATTTCCATTCAGGAATTGGAAGGGGCTTCAGGAACCCACCCGGTTTTCTGACATTCGGCCTTCACCAAGGCACATGTTTGGCAACGACTCACATACAAAGCCACATCTCGCTTCAACCCCGGCCACCAAAAGGATTTCTTCATATCCAAGTACATCTTTGTACTGCCTGGGTGAATGGAGTACTTTGAGAAGTGAGCCTCGAACATCAACTCCTCACGGAGATTGCCAAACTGCGGTACACAAACCCTTCCATCCTTTCTCAAGATTCCCCCGATCATCTCCCAGGTGCTGCTCTCGCCCATTTGAGCCTCCAACACAAAAGGTTGAAACTCCACATCTAATCGAGTCGCTTCCCGAATACGATCGGACAAGTCGTTTGCACTTCAATCCAGTTCAACCGAGCCACGCTAGACTCGCCTCTCGCAACACATTCCAATCCAAGGGACTCCCATTCCCGTACCAACCGCTCATCATGAGCTTCGATCCAATTTCCTAGCCCCGAGTACTTTCTACTCAACGCATCCGCCACCACATTGGCTTTACCCGGCGTGTACTGAATCGCCACTTCGTAGTCTCCAAGAAACTCAACCCATCTGCGTTGCCGCATATTCAAGTCCTTTTGATCTAAGAGATACTTCAGGCTTTTATGGTCCGTGAAGATCTCCACTCTTGCGCCATAAACATAATGCCGCCAAATTTTCAGCGCGAAGATTACCGCCGCCAACTCCAAGTCATGGACGGGGTAATTCCTCTCATGAGGTTTCAGCTGTCTAGACCCAAAGGCTATCACCTTCCCATGTTGCACCAAAACGCAACCCAAACCGCATCCCGATGCGTCACTGAAAATTTGAAATCCATCTGTCCCTTGCGGTAAACTCAAGATCGGAGCCATCATAAGCCTCTCCTTTAGTGCCTCGAATACTTGACCGCACTCTTGGGTCCACACAAATTTATTGTCTTTGCGAGTGAGAGAGGTGAGGGGTAGAGCTATCTTCGAGAAATTCTCCACGAATCTCCTATAATACCCGGCTAGTCCAAGAAAACTTCGGACTTCCGCCACGGTCCTCAACACCGGCCAATCTCTGATGGCCTCCACTTTCGCTGGATCCACTGCCACCCCATCACCACTAATCATGTGGCCCAAAAATGCCACCTTCTCTAACCAGAACTCGCATTTGGAGAATTTTGCATACAACTCATTCTCCCTCAACACTTGCAAAACTATTCTCAAGTGGGTCTCATGCTCCACTTCCGATTTGGAATACACCAAAATGTCATCAATGAAAACAACCACAAAAGAATCCAAGTATTCCCGGAATACCCGATTCATCAGATCCATGAACACCGATGGTGCGTTCGTCAGCCCGAACGGCATCACCGTAAACTCAATGTGTCCATACCTTGTCCCAAAAGCAGTTTTGGGTATGTCCTCATCCCGAATTCGTAGCTGATAGTAGCCTGACTTCAAGTCCAACTTCGAGTATACCATCGACCCCACCAATTGGTCAAATAAATCATCTATCCGAGGAATCGGATACTTATTCTTGACGGTCAACTTATTAAGCTCTCGGTAGTCTATGCACAGGCGCATGCTACCGTCTTTCTTCTTCACAAACAACACCGGTGCGCTCCACGGTGAAGAACTGGGTCTAATATACCCTTGCTCCAACAGTTCCTGTAACTGAACCTTAAGTTCCGCTAACTCCTTTGGTGCCATCCTAAATGGAGGACGTGACACCGGTCTAGCCTCCGGCACTAACTCGATCGAGAAGTCGATCTCCCGCCGAGGAGGCGCTCCAGGAAGTTCATCCGGAAACACATCCTTGAACTCTGCCACCACAGGCACTTCCTCAATCGACAGTTGGGATAGACGAACCTCCAATAACGCTACAAGCGCTACACCACCCTGGTTAACCGCCCGCACCAACTGCATGGCCGATATCAGGGAACAGGCCACTCCACCAAGGCCCTCAAACTTGACTTCTGCTTGCCCTTACTCCTTAAGGTCACCACCTTAGAAAGGCAGTCAATACTGGCGCGCTGCTCTGCAAGCCAGTCCATACCCAAAATGACATCGAACTCTACTAAAGGTAACACTGCCGCTTCCAGAGCGAAGACAACTCCGTCTAGCTCCCAACAAATGCGCCCTTTAGCCCCGGTGGTCATAGATGACCCATTGGGCATGCGCACTTTCAGCTCTGCACCCGACGAGAAAGACTCAACTCCTATTCTCTGGATGAAGCTCTCCGCAAGAAAGGAGTGCGATGCTCCTGTATCAAACAATACCCTAGCGGGGTATCCGGAAACTAACACGAAGCCTACAACATAGACGTTACACAAAAGTCTAAAAGGATGAAGCACAAAATTTAAACTTAAATTCTCTTCATACCTGTCACCACATCCGTCTGGCGGATCGCTTCTTGCTGTCCAAGGTTGTAGGCCCTTGGTTGCACCGGTTGGAACCGAGAAGCGCTCGACTCCGCCATCTTTCCTTTCTCTGCAGCACTGGGGCCCGAGCGCACAGACTGCTCCTGCTTTGACACTTGCCCCGCTCCCCCTTGCTGACAAGCACGGGCTATGTGCCCAACCTTCCCGCAGTTGTAGCACGTCGGCGGTCCCCTAGAGTGGGAACCCCCAGGCGTCCAGTTGCTCCTCTCACCAGATCTGGAAGTGGAAGGCTTCTTCCTCCACCTACTCCCATCAGACTTTCCATGAGATTGGGAAGGCTTCCCTTCCCCTTGCTTGGGAGTAAAACCCTTACGGCGTTGGGTTCGCTCCAAATCATTCTCCAAACTCCTGGCGGCTTCAACTAACTCATTAAATCCCGCCCTCTTCATGGAGATGAGGGGCTGCCTCAGATTCTCCCTCAAACCTTGGTAGAAGAGGTTATCCCTCTCTACATCATCAGCCATTGTCGTTCCCGCATAACGACCCAATCGGGTGAACTCTTGCACGTACTCATCCACGTCTTGTCTCGCTGCATTAGATGCAGAAACTGCCTCTGCAGGGCCAACCGAGTTGAAACTGGGATATACCTCTTAAGAAAAGCGTCCCCAAACTCTTCCACTGACGGGGTGCGTCCCGGAAACTGGCGGCCGCTATGGGCCACCCACCATAACTTGGCATCCCCTTCCAACATGAAAGCCGCATACTCAGCTTTCTTTTCCTCTGGCGTCTCTGCCGCCCTTAACAGTTCTTGAATACGAACCCACCAGTCCTCCGCATCCGTTGGCGTTCCAATACCCTTGAAGGACGGGGGATGGAAACTCAGGAAGTACTTCATGTGTCGATCTCCATGTCCAACAACTACTCTCTCCGCCAAAGGTTCCACTCGCCTGGCTTCTGCTCCTGGCACGGCCGTTGCCGTATCTGGTGTGGCAGGGGCTGCCACCTGAGCCGCTGCTGCAGCCTGAGCTGCCACCATCGCTTCTGCAAGCATGCGGCAGAAGTCGGCCGGGTCTACACCCGTGCCCAAAAGACCTGGAGCAGTAGCACTGCTCGCCGAGAGGTCATCCCTTGCTCTTGAAGTGCCCGCCTCGTTGCTTGCACTCTTCAGGAAGACAAGAAATAAGGGATTAGTCTCCAATATCAAGACTAAAACATAAGGACACTCATGGTCCCGCGTTACTCTTATGTGGATAACTTCTCTACGCACTGACCTTGAATCTCAACCTGGCTCTGATACCAAATTGTAACACCTCCCCTGTAATAGACGTATAATATGGGTCCGGCCGGGGCCCCACAACATACGAACACCACAGCTTTAGTATTAAAAGTTGATATAGCTACCCAAACTCAAAACACTTGCACAACACAGCGGAAAACCAAGCACAACTAGAAGTTATCCACTAATCCAAAAGAGTAAACAAATGGCCTTAAGGCCTTACATCAAATGTCCAAAAGGGGAAAACAGTACGATCAAACATGAATGTGCTCAGCACTCCTAGTCTACCTCGGCATGCAAGCCGGACAAAAATAGTCTCAAACATACATCATCAAAGTAGTGCTACAAAAGAGAAAACACTTCATGGGCTTAGGCCTTTTTGGCCGGCGTGCTAGCTCCTGCGTGCGATCCTTGCCCTGTAAAAATTATTAGTAACGTGGGTCAGTAAAGGCTGACCTCAAACTGTGTAACAACACATCTCCTCCCGGCCGCCCCTAACGGACCCGGGGAACCCTCCAACCTGCAAGTCAGCACTTCATATGCAATATAAATTTCTATAAATAGAAAAACATTAAAACAGGCTTGATGTCTCAATCAACAAACATGTTCTCTACTGGTTGAGCATATAAAGAAAGGGCCTATTATGCAACATGAATGCAACACCCGGGCTTCACCCAAGGTACCCTAAACCGTATGCATCTAGCACAACATCACAACATTTGGGTACTCACATTTCCCCAATTGGCATAAAGCCGCAAACATTGAGGGAGACACAACTCCCTCACACGGCGCACAGGCCGCCACATGGAAATCTTGCCAAGGCCCCACCCGCTCGTGGGCTTAGCCCCGGGCTTGCCTGCAAGCTCTGACGTCTCATGTCAGGATTCCAACAACCACAGACTGACCGATTCTAAGAAGCCTTGCTGGACCCCACCCGCTCATGGCCTCTTTGCCCGGGCTTGCCCCAAGCTTGGCATTCTCGTCAGTCTCACAGAAGGGGACTAGTCTCGCCGGGACACTCTCCACACATGACGCACGTGTCACGGGATAGCCAGCCGACCACGAGACATAGCCACGCCTTGGCACAACACAACCAAGACTAAACACATCGCAATCCCTCTTTGTACCGCAGCGTTCCCGCGCACCAAGGAAAACATCTCCAACTCGTGCGGAGCTAACCTTGTCCACCAAGGAAACCATCTCCATTCTCATTTGGAGCTAACCTTGTCAAGGAAACCATCTACCACCACGAGGAGCTAACCTTGTCTGGGTTCGACTACATGTACTCTTTTCAAGCCAACGGGACAATCACCACCACAACACAAACGGCATCTTGCCGCATCGGAAACCTCTACGAATCCCTAAGTTCGTATGCAACATCACCGTGTCGGACTAACGGTCGCGACTACGGCTTCACCCACCATGCCTAATCCACTAGCGAAGCGGATCTCTAATGCAAAATATGCCGGGACGGACTCAATCGACCCGAAGTTCCTCTTGAAACTTGGCAAGCCAAAACCTCTCTCATTTGAGAGTTTGGTGCCCAAAAATTAGAGAAAAGAAAACTAGATGATGCTAAAACGTGCATCCTAAAGACCGAGAGGAGAGATGTCGTTACCTTCCGACTCCTCTTCCTTGCCATGGCAAAAAAATAGCCGGATGGAACACTTCGCAATGCTCCAAGCTTCACGGATCCGGACTCGGCTCACGATTCGGAGCTCCGACACCCTTCCTACAGCCCAAGAGTTCTTCTTCTTCCTCCTTGCTCTAGGTTTTCTCAAGATCTAAGAAAGAGAGAACTTGAAAGAAAATGAGGATCTGTAACCCTAGGGTCGGACTTAACTGTCCAGGAGATGGCCTGAACCGTTAGATCCCAAAACCAGAAAAAGACTGGCTGCGATTCGCCTGGAAAAAAAAAGATCTGGGCCGAACACGGCCTGGCACACGCCCGTGTCCAGGGCCGTGTGCCTCATTCGCCGTCTCAAATCGACGCGCCTGGAATCAGACACGGGCATCCGACACGCCCGTGTTCAATCCGACACGCCCGTGTCCCCAGTGACACGGCCGTGTGGACTGCCGTGTAGCTCCAACGACACGGCCCCAACACCAACCCGAGAGGTGACACGGCCTGGGACACGCCCGTGTCCCAAGCCGTGTGCCCCAGTCTCGACACACTGTCGAGCAAAAGTGTCGACACTTGGGCCGAGTGTCGACACGGCCTCGACACGCCCTGCGACACGCCCGTGTCGCAGGCCGTGTGCCCCACTCTCGACACTCTGTCGAGCACAAAGTGTCGACACTTGGGCCGAGTGTCGACACGGCCTCGATACGCCCTGCGACACTCCCGTGTCGCAGGCCGTGTGCCCCACTCTCGACACTCTGTCGAGCACAAAGTGTCGACACTTGGGCCGAGTGTCGACACGGCCTCGACACGCCCTGCGACACGCCCGTGTCGCAGGCCGTGTGCCTCACTCTCGACACTCTATCGAGCACAAAGTGTCGACACTTGGGCCGAGTGTCGACACGGCCTCGACACGCCCTGCGACACGCCCGTGTCGCAGGCCGTGTGCCTCCTGCCAGAACCCAAAAAAATTTTCCAGAACAGCAGATTGAACCTCTTGCAAAAACTGGGGTGTTACATCCTAGGGGGTGATATATTCTAGATGGTATTACACAATCAGCTATAGGGTTAAATGGTTTTCTAGAATTATTAGAGTTGCTGTTATAATTAACATTCTTGTTAAGTCTTTCTGGGTTCGACGAATTTCTGTAAGTTTGTCGACCAGAGTTTGACGAATTGGGTTGAGATCGTCGATCTCTGCCCAGAGAATGAACATATTCATTTTCTGTGCCCCACGTTCGTCGACCTCTGCTCGACGAACCATACAGAGTTTGTCGATCGCAGTTAGACGAATAATTATAGCTATAGTTTGCGTTCAGCATTCGTTGAGTGGGATTCGACGAACTGACAACATTTCGTCGATCTGAGTTTGATGAATTCTATTGAACCTTATTTTTAGTAGTTTTCTGATTTTTGTTGTTCTGACCTATTGATTTTGGGATTTGATCTAAGGTTGGTTTATTGTTTATTTTCTCTTTCCCATTTGCAGAAACAAATTTAATAGGGGTAGTCAGAATATTTTTCTTGAGGATGGGGGGCAAACTTGATGAAGCACCCAAGCCCAGCTTGTCATTAAGCCTGGCATTTATAGTGCTTGTGATGTCCATCAACTTGAGGCTTCTCCCATTGAGAGTTTCCTCAAGTTGTTTAGCCTCACATAACTCATTTTTTGATAATATGATTTGTTCATTAGCTAGGGTTAATTTATCCTTTAACTTATTGTTTTCAGAATTGACATTTTCTAGGTTTCCTAATTTTTCCCTAAGAGTCTTGATTTCTTTTTCTGAGTTAATTAAATCTATGCACATGGTTTTGAATTCAAATTTAAATGAATCATAACTGTAATCAAAAGAAGATAACACCTGGTCAACTTCAGATTCTGAAGCTTCTTCATTGTCTGAATCTTCTTCTTCTGAATGGCTTCTAGAGGCATCAATGGCCATTAGGCAGACTTCTTTGGCCCTTGCCTCTTCTTCATCTTCACTGGAGCTGGAAAATGTTGATTCATCCTCAGTATCACTCCAGGATTCAGCCACAAAGCCTTTCTCCTTCTTCTTATATTTGCTGGAAGAAGGCCTGCTGTTGTGCTATCTTCTTGTGCCTTTTTCTCTTCTCTTCTCCTTCTTCTGATTCTCTGGACACTCAGAGATGAAGTGTCCAGGTTTCCTGCAATCAAAACACACCACTTCTTTAGTTTGTGTTTTATCATACCTTGGCTTGTCATCATGCCTTGATGACTTTCTCCTGAAGTCTTTCCTTGAAATTTTGTAGAATCCTTTGGCAAAAAGACTCATCAGCTCTTCATTTGTGGTTGAAGTCTCTGTCTCCTCAGCTGTTTTGAATGAAATGCTTTATTTTTTTGTTGTTGGAGGAGGTGTTCTTTGCTCAGCTGCCTCTCTGGAGTTTATTAGCTATTCATAGGACTTAAGCTTGCCTAGGAGAGATTTAGTGGAAATCTCATTTAGGCTTCTGGCCTCCTTGATGGCCAGATCCTTGAATCCCATGAGCTTGGGAAGCATATTAGGATCTTATCATTCACCTCAGTAAGGGTGATGTCCTTGTCCAAGGTTTTTTGCTCATTGATGATTGATCTTAACCTATTGTACATATCAGCTACTGTCGCAGCTTCTTCTTTCTTGAAATTCTAATAGAGGGATATGTGATTGGATCTCCTATCCTTTCTTTCATCTTCTAATCTAGCCACCACTTGGTTAAGGGAATCCCAAATGGCTTTGGCTGAGTTGCATTCAGCCACCTTTTGAAATATATCATCTGACATTGTTTGTGACAGTATATTCATTGCCTTGGCATCAACAATCTTTGCCTTCTTCTAGGCTATAGTCCACTCAGGTGGTGGAACTACAGTTGTGCTTGAAGATGTTGCCGAAGTAGATGCTTGAGGGGGACCTGTCAAAATGGAGTTGTAGATATCTTCATTAATAGAGTTCATGTACAACCTAATTCTTGCCTTTCAGATGGCAAACTTATTCAGATTGCATGCTGGAGGCCTGGTGCTTGCATAGTACTTGTTCTGTGCCATGCTGTATGACTATAAATCTAATGGAGATGAAAAGGCAGATCAAACTCAGGATCTTTGGTTCAAGGGTTAGCTTGTACAACCAAGGGAATCCTCCTCTGATACCAATTGAAAGTGATGTGTTAGATCTGAAATACTCTAGAGGGGGGGGGGTGAATAGAGTATTCTTAAATCCTTAAAATCTTTTACAGCTTTTGTTGTAATTGTGAAAGTGCATAAACAACTTAATAAAATAAAAACACAGCAATCCTAGAAAGCACAAACACAGCAAGAACAAAAAGAAGGGGCAACCAGACAACATAAGAAATTTATAGTGGTTCCCCAACCTGGGTACATCGAGTTTCTACCACCCTGGTAGGAATCCACTAAGATTTTTGATCAGGTGCCTGACACTAATGAGCTTTTGATCAGGTGCTCAAAAACCAAACCTCAAGTCTTTTGGTCAGATCACTTGCAACCAAGAATAACTTTTGAAGGGAGTTATAACCCTTTATAGAGTGTGTTGACATAAGTCTTGTGTGTCTACATAATTACTTCTTGTATCGACATGGCTGTTGTGTTGACAGAAATCTAGAGTGTGTTGACATAAGTCCTGTATGTCGACACAATTATTGTTGGTGTCGACACAATTATTGTTGGTGTCGACACAAGTCTTGCTTCTGGTGTCGACACAAACTTCTGGTGTGAAGTGTTGAATTACCTAGAAATCGTCGACCTGAGAATCTGTTTCGTCGAGATGAGGACCACTAACTGTTGCTCGATAACTTTAGCCAAAGTGGTCAAAGTTTGCCGAGCTGAGAATCTTGAATTCGTCGACTGAAGATGATTCTGGACTTAGAAAAATTGAGAAACTTCTAGAGTAATAAGTTGAAGTAGAGAACCCAGAATTCGTCGAGTAGAGAACTAAGTTCGTCGACCTGAGTCTAGAGAACAAAGTCTGGACTTGGAGTGCTGAATGTAGAGTCTAAAGATCGTCGACCTGAGAATCAAGTTTGTCGAGCTCAGCTCAGAGAATTTTCTTTGAGATCATCGGGCTGAGCACGACAATTGTCGACCAGAGTTTGACGAACGTTGAACTCATTTTACTGAGTCTTTGGAAAATCTCTAAGTCTTGAGTCTCTAGCAGTCTGATTATGGCTGGTCCATGTGATATTGAAACTAAGGACTTGACCTAGGCTCTAGGACACAACTATGACCCTGGCTATACAAGATGGGTCACAAGATCCTAACTTAGTGAACCTAGCCCAAATTAAACTAGGGATCCAACACATATTGAGATCGAGCACCACTTCATAAGGGAGAAGGTGTTGGAGGGATCTCTTATGGTCGGGCATGTTCGGAGTGAAGACAATCTTGCTGACATCTTCATGAAGCCGCTGTTGAAGGGGCCATTTCAATGGTTACGAGGCTTGCTGGGCTTGATCACCACTTCTCACTTCAAGGGGGGATGTTGAAATTTGTGAAGTGAAAGTATGTGATGGAGCATGTCGGGCGGTCTGAGCGGTCTGAGTTCGCGGCCTGGGCAGACTGATGGTTGCGGTCTGGGTGACCTGGCCTGTTTGCTTGGTGGCTTGGCTATTTCTTGTGGAGTAGCCTGTGCGGCCTGGTTTGCGGCCTGGGTGGACTGGTGTGCTGCCTGGATGGTCTATGGCCACGGAAGTTTTAGCAGCTTGGGCATCTAGTGGAGCGGCCTGAGTGGACTATCTTTGGCGGTCTATTGGTGGTGCTCAACTTGATCTGCAGCCTTATAGTTAGCTATTCTTGGGGTAACCGAGCGGATTGGAAGTTGTATCCGCGGTGTTGTGGCGGACTTGCCTTGCGTACGCAGAGTCTGCTTTTGCGGACTAGCTTTGGAGATGGGCATTGGTTCTTGTCGAGCTCTCCGTGGTATGATGGATGTTTCACATCCTTGTGGCGGACTGTCCTGTTGATTGTCGGTCGGGGTCTTCTGTGTCCGTCGTGCTCACGCCAGTTGCTTGTTGAGTTGCTGGATGGTCATTTTCTTTAACAAGTCCGTGGTGTTCGCAGTGTTCACAGAGTCTGCTATTGACCAGGCGGACTGTCTTTTGGTCGTGGACTCTTGGCGGGCTGTGGCATTATTGTCGAGCTGTGCGGACTATCGCTTTGTCCGGGTACAGTGTGTAGTTTGATGCATCATGGGTTGTGGTTGTGTCAGCGTGCTGTGTTGAGTTGCGGACTGATGCAGCATGGGTTGTGGCTGTGTCCGCCTACTGTGTTGAGTGGCGGACTGGCGCTATGCTTGCATTGGCGGACTGGCACTGTGCTTGTGTTGTGCGGGCTGGCATTGTGTCCGCATGGTGGCAGACTGGCGATGACCTGGCGCCTAACGTCTTTGAAGTCTGGCCAAGTCATTGTGGACTTGGAGGACTAGGATGTGTTAATACGCGAGCTAGGGCAGTGACTCTATTCACTAGGGTGGTGACCACACTCCTCACCTCGCCTGTAAATAGACGCCCCCCCCGACACATCTACAGTAATAGAGTGAATAGTAAGTTGAATCTTTGTTGACTATTGCGGTCTAGATTTTCCTGTCCGCGCGGGTTGAAGTGAATTATTTATTGTTTGCAAGTTGCGCGGCTAACACTGAGGAGCCAGGAGTTTGGCTTTGACTGCGGTCAGCATCAGTGAAGTTTAAGGTTTCAATCGGCGGTCGTCTCAGCAGGTCGCTTCTACGGCTTGTCCGTTTCTCTACTTCAGCTTTCCAAGTTCAATAACCTATCCACCAGGCTCGGGCGAGTAGGCGGTTTGTTCTTCTGTTCAGCAGCAGCTTGTAGCAGTCAGTGAAAAATGGCATGTCCGCGCGACCTCGCTGTCTCGGCGGACTCCGTGTTCTATTTGTCTTCTAGCAGCAGCAACAGTTCGGGCGTCCTCGGCGACTTTGGCGGACTGGGCGGTCTCGGCGATCTCCAGTGCTGTCCGCTTGAATTATTTTTACTTCTAATTTTCTGTGTTCCTTTGTACTGGCGAAATCATGTCTCGCCATATATATCTCGCTCTGTAAAGAAAAAAATAAATATATGATCTACTTGGCCCTGTATATGTTTTTGGTTGTTGAGCATGCTTTTCGGGTTTCCCCATGATCAAGGCGTGATCTTGATAGTTCTAAGAATATTAATTTGGCATTTTGAGAAAATTCAACAATCTCTCCCCCTCCTCTAGTGATTCTGCTCTTTATATTTGTGGAGGTTGAACCATCATGTTCTCCATGATTTTAAATTTCAATCATTCTCAAATCTCTGAACAAAATTGTTATTGTCTGTGTTTCCATTTTTCGGACCGGGTAGGTCCATTTTGCTTGAGTGGATCTTGGCCTATAGCCTTGGTCTTGCCCTCAAAAAGGATTGGCAACATTTGTGTTATCTTGGGGAACAAGTCGATTTATTTTTCATCGTTGATGCGCGTGATGCCCGTCTCTAAACTATCTGGGGAGCACGGCGGGTCCGGATTTCGCGCGGCGAAATGTACGCAAGTGCACCTGTCGCAAGTAATACAGGATATTCGGGGGAAAATCCAGATCGTAAATTTCCCAGGAGCGGGTTGATTATCCCTAATGCTCCGAAAGCACTATTATTTTAGCGAAATAGTAAGTTGTTGATTTTAACTAAAAAAGGAAGAAAATAGATTAAGATTAAAGTCAATGAAGAGATAACACTCGGTATCGAATTACGTTAGGAGTAAAATAGATTTGAATAAATAGAGATCTTAGGTTTCAATTTAATTAAATAGGAAACTTGGCCGTGGAGGTTCCAAAAAAATGAGCTCACCTATCTCTAGGAATATCGCTCACCTGGACATTAAGGCTATTCGACCGGGCTCTCATCCGACGAAGGATTCCTCTTAATGCCCGCAGTACGCTAAGAACTGTGCTATTGGGTGGGGAACCCAATCCGGTAGAGTTAGCGTGCCTCCTCTCTTGAGGGTTAGTGCGGAACTCTCTTTACCAAGGGTTGATCAGTCCATATGTACGGCCTCTCGGCTAGTTAGCGTATGGATAACGGAAATAGAGCCCACACATCGATATGTGGTTCTACGAGTCGTTAACTCAGGGTAAACATTAAGTTTTTAATTAAATAGAAAAATAAGTCCTTTAGTTATTTACAAAATTTTATATCCCAATGCTCTTCGATACCGAGGGCTAAAAGCGATTAGCCACTCATCGGAATGGGGATAGCTTATGAGTTTGGTTGGGCGTGAGTTCTAAACTAAGCGCTGAAGGGTTATAAAAAAAGAATAAGATAACCTAATATTAGAAATAGAAAAGTTACTAAAAAAAGTAAAAACACACGCACTCAACCAAACTCAAAATAAAGAAAAAAGAAACAAAAACTAAGTTTCAAAAAAGGGAAAATTGCATAATTGAAATGACAAGTCCTACTCAAACGAGTAGGTGGTAAATTAAAGCTGAACAAGATAAGTCCTACTCAAACGAGTAGGACTAAAATGAAAGCGAGTCATACTCAAACGAGTAGGAGAAAATAAATGCACCAACACTCGCACTCGACATGAAATAAACACACACACTCACTCTACTCAAAATGAAACGCACTTACTCTACAGAAAGTAAATACTCTCACACATAAATCCTACTCAAACGAGTAGGCGGGAAATAAAGACATGTCATTTAACTCTTAACGAGTAGGCAGAAATAAATGTGCACACGCACACACTCTACATAAATACACACACACACACACTTGCTGAAATTAAAACACACTCACCCTTGCATAAATGAAAACACACACACACTCTCTCTACATGAAATGAAATACACCAACGCACTCTACTTGAAATGAAAACGCAATGTCTCTATAGAAAGTAAAAACACACTCACACACTCAACAAAAAAGAAAGAAAGCAATAAAAATTATCTCATACACGCACGCAAGCGAAAAAATAAGGAAAACAAAGTTATTGAAAAATTAAAACAACTGCATTTTTACCGCTGGAATGTGGTAGAAACGCGTAAAAAGACAAAATAAAAATTATTTGAGCAAAAGAGTTTTCAAATTATGCGAGAACAACAGGTGCTTGAAAAATTAAATCGTTTATATTTTTACCGTTAGAATTTGATGGAAATGCATAAAAAGTGGAAATAAAAATTGTTTGAGCAAAATTCTTTTTAAGTAAATGCTAAAATCAAAGGTGTTAAATTTTGAAAATAACTTATAGTCCATTCTTATATGTTTGTAAAAGGGTTTAAAAAGTCGCAGAAACTTAAAAAAACAAAAGTTTTATAACCTAAAAAAGTAAAATCTTAGTTAACGAGTAATGAAAACTACTTTTGAAATCGTTTTACAAGTTCATAGGAACGATCATAAAAGAAAAAAAATCCTAAATTTAAAGCATTCTACGGAGTATTATAAAAAATGGCTATAACAACGACTAGTGATTTTGATAAAAATAAAAGTAAAGCAAATAATTTTTCATTTTAAAACATAAATTCCGCAAAAAAATGAACTCATACATGCACACACGCCATATGAAAATGAAAACAAAAATAGATAAGATTGATGAAAAGGAGCCATTCAGAGAAAATCCAAAGCATTGTAAGGATGAAAAGAAACGATTTTATTAACAAAAAAGTTGATTACAAAAGCTTAAACAAACTTAAAAGGGAGGGGGAAGGTTCCTTATATAGTCCCAAAACTAGCTCCAAATAGCAGCCCTTAACACCAAAATGTTTCAAAATTTTGGAACCACAAACAACTTACAATAAGGGCCTATTTATAGGAAAAAATTTCTAATACACGCCCTCCGACACGGGCTTGTCGGGGAGGGGGGGTGTCAGTACTATTCATGAGCTGATCTGGTGATTTGATGGCTCAGTTGAGTTGCGGCTATACACGAGGATGTCACGCCCTCGGTCACGGGCGTGGCAGTGGGCGTGTTCAGCAGGCGGATCTGGGCGGGTTGCATCAAAGTCTCTGGTGGCGTCTTGTCGGGCCAGGTGGAGGAGTCACGCCCTCGGTCACGGGGATGGCGCTGGGCGTGTCAGGTTGGTCAATGATCGTCGAGCGCGGTTTCGTCGTGCTGGAGTGACACGGGACTAGTGTAAGACCCCCTTCCCCCTTACCAAGGAGGGCAACCGGATCTTATGCCCAGAACCGCCGTCTTACGGTGGCACTAACTCACGGGTTAGTCGACACCGCAACACGCCGATTCTGCCAGCTAGTACGATCATAAACCTGTAGGCCAATATGAGAAGAAAGAAGTAAACTGTATATAAAAACCATCAGTCCACAAGTCACAGTACAATCATGTAAAAGAAATGAATAGTACAATAGTCCACAAAATAGTACAAATGAAAGAGTAAAAAAGGCTTATGCCCAGTACATCAAATCTCTCTCTCACAAAATCATAAATGCGGAAGCTATGCTAGAACATCAGATCTCGTCCCACCTGAGGACGCACAGTAGTGGTAGTAGCCTGCTGAAGTGGTATCTGCTCCTCATGTCCTACCTCCTCGACGTGCTGGTGCTCCATCTCCACGGGCTCCTAAAAATAGTTGGTCACCGACCATTAGTCAAAAAGACTAAGTCGTTTCCTCCGCACCTCACCCCGCAGCTCCTAGGCACCGAGCGGGAGGACGAAGCGGAGGACAACAAGGGGTAGCAAAATGGAAGCAGGTGATAATATCTATTTAGAGTGGTACTAAGTAATGAAATTCTACTCTAGCAATGCTAAGTACAGTACAAGTAGTAAGTAAGAGCGGTGCAGTAAAGGAAAGTAAAGAAACAGTAGTGTGAACAAGTAAATAAGCTAAGCTACCACTAAGCTATCATTACAAACGTACCCTAACTTATATAAATGCCCATACAAATATATAAGTTAGGGTTTCCAGGAAATTTAACTTATCATATAAAAGAGCCCATACTAATTTATATGATAAGGATCTATGAAGTGTATGACCTAATATGAATGAATGATATGATGCAATTTTATGCGCAGGCAAGTGCAACTCACACACAACGACTCTGTGATCACAGACCTTTAGTTCCCACTTTTTGAGAGCTAGCATCACTCTTGGGTACCACCGCTATGGCTACGGCAGCAGCGGAGCGGGTGTCTCCGCTTCTAGACCGGTAAGCACACTACCAAGCCTTAGACCCCTCTCATACGCCTCTGTACACATCCAAGGTGCACTCTAAAGTCTCGCGTACGTACTTTGCTGACAAACCCGTCAGTCTTGTTGGGTCGGATGTGTGTTATCGGGGGTCGTCCTCCAGACCCCAGTGTAAAACAACCCACTGGCCCCTCTAACTCCCACAACCGCCTGGTGCACCGTACTGCCATCGGTGTGACGAACGGCCAGTACCGCATGCCCCGCCACGATATTTATGCACATGCAAGTAATTCATACCGAGCCTTCCGCTCGTAGGACCAAAACCCGTCCTGAATCCCTCAAACCCAAACCCGGGTGAGAACGCACATTAGTGCCTTTATGCCAACTCCCTCAAACCCCAAACGGGTGAGAACGCACATCAGTGCCTTTATACCAACTCCCTCCAACCCTAGACGGGTGAGCATATATCATAAATCTCTCCAACCCCCACACGGGCGAGAAGGTACAACAATGTCCTAACCTATTAAGCTACTCTTGTCTACGGTTTATTATACTTAGAGATTTAAGGTTAATCCCAGGACTGCCCCCGGTATTCCCTGTGAAGGGCTCTCAAGGGGCACTAGGAACTGTGTTGGGATTACGCCCAGCGTTCCCTTTCGCAAGGATACTTATTTTAGTTGATGACTACCCATGTATCTCCCCAGCTCTCCTTATTGCTTTAGTATAACCCTAGTGACTTAAGGTATTATCGGGAAACCGACGGTCTTCCGCCGATCCCCGCTCCAGTTGCTAGCTAAGACTTGCACTTTTAATCCCTCACTAAGTCAACTCTACCCACCAGGGTTACTCATGTTGAACTCTCTCTTATTTCTGCCGATAATCAATACCCTGGTAATCCCCTAAGGCAAGACCTATTTGTGTTATATGCAGACCATGACCTATGGTTACCCTAGAAGTGTGATCTTCCAAACCTTAAGGCATCTTGCCCCTAAATATTTATCCTAAGGTGTTATGGACTAAGGGAACTACCCTAGGAATTCTCGTAATTTTCCTTGGTCAAATAGTCCTTTAATTAATTCTTTTAATTTAAATGTTAGGTCACTTTACACATGAAGTAGTTTGATTAAGTATCCACTGACCTAGGGAATTTTTCCTGAGATGTATATTGACAAAATATTGCTGCCTACAGAATTTCATAATTTTCCTTAAATTATTTATTATCATTTTCAATTTAATATCAATTCCACACAAATTCCATTTTCCAAATGATGTATAGGCATTATGTACTCAAAACTTCCAGAAATATTACAAAGCTTTTAGGACACTAATTTATGACTATTGGCAGAGAATCATCAACATTTAATGTAAGATGGCCTATAGGATTCCATTTTAAGATATTTACCAAAATGCCATTGTACTAATTTAACATAAATAATGCATCCATTAAATTCTGAGATATTTATGCAAAACTAATAATAACATTTTATGACAGTAGAATAATTTCCAAATTTTTCAGAGGTATAAATCCATCATTTCAAGAATTTACAAAATAAGGGTAAAATGGGGAATTTAGGGTATCCACTCCAAAAGTTCTTCAAAACAGAGAAATCATATTTTTCCTAAGTCAAATGTGATGTTATCTATGCCTTGGCAAAATTGTTTGGATTTGTACTTGAATAAATCCTATTTTCCAATTTTATCTCCAAAATAGCTATATTTAAAATAAATTCCAATAAATGGAATTTTGATCCAAAAATTTCATCATTAGTTTGAGGGATGAAATTTACCCTAATGAACCACTGTAAATAATTTCATGACTCTTGCATGTCACCATTGGGCTAAATACACCAATTTGCATTTTTGCTATTTGCACACCAAGGCTAAACATAGGCTAGCACATGCAAGTGGATTTCCCCAACATGCAGTGAACCCAAGGTGCTGAAAATTTTATCATGCACCAAGGATGACCCCACTGACCCACCACCAAAATATGGGGCCATGGAGAGGAGTAGAACTCCATATATGTCATTTATTTATATTTTGATATTTTACCAAAAACTATATGGAAATATTCTCTAAAAATTCCTAAATTTTGGCAGGAGCTAAGTATGTCCTAGTCATGCATGTGCCCAAATTTGGGGCCATGGTGATCAATAGTTTGACCAAGGCATCCAATTTAATTTCTGCCCTACACTAGGACCAGTCCTAGGAGAAAGGTCCTACAAGACTGTACACTACACCAAAATGTATGTTTAGGGTGGCATATTAAAGGTAAGACCCTAGGATACATTTTTCATTAAGGGACTAAGTTCTGGAAATGCCTCTAAGAGGCCTAAATTTAACATGCAAAGTAACTGAAAAAGTGTGACAGAAATCATACTATTCATCAAATATAAAATTAAATAATTAAATCTATGCACGAATCTTAAAGTTAAAACCGACGGAATCGGTTCAACGTCCCCAAGGGTTTGACGGCCACGATTTCATATTCCTGGACGAGGTTGGCTGGCCTTTTCCGGCCAGCTGAGCCACCACCACCGCCGGCGGATATCGCCACCACCTTCGTTAAGGTGGGGGCTAGCGTTTCCCGGCGGTGGGGCCGCCGGAGTTGGCTCCTCCGGCGAACCCGAGCAAGAAAAGAAATGCTCGATTTTCTCCATTTCCTCTCATGGCATCGGGCTCGATTGAGCCCGATATCTCCCTAGATCGATCTAGAAAGTTAGTACGGGAAGAGGTGAGGTGAAACGCACGTGAATCGAGGCTTGGCTGCGGGTCAGGCGGCGGTATGTCGTGGTGGTGGTGCGCCGGCGAGCTCCACCCCGAAAGCTAAATTCTCCACCGTTCTCCATGATTAAGCAGTCGAATTCCACTCCTCTCGGCCTTCTGAAGCTAATGGTGATCTCTGTTTGGACTGAGGTGGGCTATAAGTGGAGTTAACTCCAATGTTAGCTCGGTTTTGAGCTTTGGAGGTTTCACCCAGCTGCCATGTGGCTCACAGCCCTGGTATTCTGTTGGAAATGAATAGGGGAGGTCGGCCACCTGGTTTTGGGCAGCCAAAACCAGCTGATGGGGTGGCCATGTGGCCATTATTCCCTTCATTCCCCTTTCTCTCTCCTCTTCTCCTAAAAATCCCAATTTTACCCCTTTGCATGTAATCTCTCTCCTGATTTAGAGGGGTAGGACTGGTCTTGTTCACTTGGGCTGACTATGGGCCAATTTTGGTGGGCTTGGTCCAAGGGGAAATGACTTGACCTTCATTTCACTCTTTAGGTCAATTTGTTGACCAAATTGACTTTTAGGGTTGACTGGTCAACCATGGTGGGTGGACTGACCCCACTTGGTGGAAATAGGTCTAGTGGCACCATCCAACTTGGTTTGGGTCAAGGGGGTGCCCCACTTAGGTAAATTAGGCCTATGAGTGTGGGTTTGACCAAATTAAGCCCAAGGTTGACTTTGGTCAATTGGGGTCAAAATGTTGACCCAGTGACATACCCTAGGGTCCACTTAGATTGTTTTTAGGGTTAGGGCAATGTGGTGGGGTCATGGTGTGGTTAGGGTCCCCACTTAGGCTAGTTTGACCTAGTTTGACTAAGGTCTTATAGTGGGCCCCCACATGGCTACCACCCACTACCTAGGGTCAAACCTAGTTGATCTCCTCAAATCTCACCCCATGCCTAACCCAATCTAAGTTGAGGGGTCCAGAAGTAACATGGGATGTTACAAATTCCAATAAACAAGAAAATAATTTCGTCCCCGAAATTTAAGTTCGGGTCTACGGGGTTCTACTTGCAAGAATCATCAAGAAATTTAAAGACATAACTTAAATGTACCTGATGCGAATAGCTCCGGGTGTTGTTCCAGCATCAGATCCCTCGGCTCCCAAGTGTGCTCCTCCCGTCCATGGTTGGACCACAGCACCTTCACAAGAGGGACCTTCTTCTTCCGCAACACTCGGATGGCTGTATCGTCAATCCGGATCGGCTCCAATCTCACTGATCTGTCAGGCTCTACCGGTCCGGCTGTAGTAGTGATGTGCTGCTCCGGCCGAAGGAGAGCTCTTCGCAAGGAAGAGACATGGAAGACGTCATGTAGTGCACCCAACTCCGGTGGCAGCTGCAGTCGGTAAGCTAAGGGGCCGATCCGCTCCAGGATCAGGTAGGGCCCCATGTATCGTGGACTGAGCTTCTTGTGCCTCCGCACCCGAGAAACACCGTGTACTGGACGT
This sequence comes from Platanthera guangdongensis, assembly GCA_039583875.1. Lineage (NCBI taxonomy): Eukaryota > Viridiplantae > Streptophyta > Magnoliopsida > Asparagales > Orchidaceae > Platanthera > Platanthera guangdongensis. Next base: position 48,207,341 of record CM077155.1, read on the forward strand.
ATCTTCAAGAATACCCTGTCTCCAACCTGGAACTCCACCTGCCGGTGCCGAGCATCATAATACTTTGCCTGCCTGCTCTGGGCCTCCAGTAGCCGATCCCTATTCAATCGAATCTGAGCCTCAGTGTCCTCTATATAATCAGATCCCAGAGCCCTGGTATCCACATCCTGTACCCATGATAGTGGTGTCCGGCATCTCCTCCCATTAAGTGCCTCGTAAGGAGCCATCCTGATGCTAGCCTGGTGGCTGTTATTATACGAGAACTCGATCAATGGCAGCAGCCTCTCCCAAGGCCTCCCCGTATCCAATATGCATAATCTGAGCAGGTCCTCCATGGTCCGGATGGTCCGCTCGGTCTGTCCGTCGGTCTGCGGGTGGAAGGCGGTACTAAAGGTAAGCCGAGATCCCAAATAAGCATGCACGGCCCTCCACTCGCTCGAAGTGAACCGACCATCACGGTCCGAAACAATAGTCCTGGGGATACCATGATATCTGATGTACTGCTCCACAAATAGTCTCATCAGGACTGCAACTGGGGCATCCTTCCGAACTGGAATAAACCGCGCTACCTTGGTCAATCTGTCCACTATAACCCATATAGAATCATGCCCAGAGTGGGAGCGAGGCAATCCGTGTACAAAGTCCATAGCAATGTCCTCGAACTTCCACTCTGGAACCGGCAGTGGCTGTAGTAAACCTCCCGGGCTCTTGCATTCCGCCTTCACACGCTGGCAGGTCTCGCAATGGGTCACAAAATCCGTGATCTCCCTCTTCATCCCGGGCCAATACATAGATCTCCGCAAATCTGCCCACATCTTGGTGATGCCGGGGTGCACTGAATATCTCGAGCAATGTGCCTCTCGGAGTATGTCCTCCCGGATACTGCCTCCTGCTGGTATGTAGATGCGTCCCAAGAACCTAAGAAGATCATCCTGTAGCATGTAGTCCTCGACCCTGCCCCTCTCTAAGGCACTGAAAATCGGCTGTAACGCATCATCCAGCCTCTGATGTGCTCGGATGCGCTCCTGTATATCATCGCCGCTGATCACTGAGCTCAAATACTCTCTATATACGACTGGCTCGGTCTCGGACACCATGGTGATGTGCATGTCCTCCATCATCTGTAGCAGCTCTAAAGACATCAATCGGGGCTCCGGTCCAGAAGTGCCGGCCCTCCTGCTCAAAGCATCCGCAACCGTGTTCGCCTTCCCCGGGTGATAGTGGATCTTGTAATCATAATCACAGAGGAACTCCAGCCACCTCCTCTGTCTCAGGTTTCGGTCCTTCTGCGTATCGATATACTTGAGATTCTTGTGATCTGAAAAGATGTCACAATGAATCCCGTATAAATAATGCCTCCATATCTTTAGGGCGAAAACCACAGCCCCGAGCTCTAGATCATGTACTGGATAGTTATGCTCATGCTTCTTCAACTGTCTCGAAGCATAAGCAATAACGTGTCCATGCTGCATCAGGACTGCACCCATCCCCTGATAAGAGGCGTCCGTGTAGATCTGGAATCCTTCGCTCCCGGATGGAAGCGCAAGAATGGGGGATGAGATGAGTCGGTCCTTCAGCTCCTGAAAAGCAGTCTCACACCGCTCTGACCAAACAAAATCTGTGTCCTTCTTCGTCAAGGACGTGAGGGGGAGTGCTATCCTCGAGAACCCCTCCACGAACTTGCGGTAATACCCTGCTAGTCCCAAGAAACTGCGGATGTCAGAAGCGGTCTTCGGCCGTGGCCAATCCCTCACCGTCTCTATCTTGGCTGGGTCCACAGCTAACCCAGCCCCACTGATCGTGTGCCCCAGGAATGCCACCTCCTGCAACCAGAACTGGCACTTTGAAAATTTTGCATACATCTGGGTCTCCCTCAGCCTCTGCAAGACCTGTGCCAAGTGCTCCGTATGCTCCTCCTGAGTCCGAGAATAAATAAGGATGTCGTCGATGAATACAATCACGAAGCGGTCTAAGAAAGGCTCGAAAACACGGTTCATTAGACTCATGAATGCAGCAGGAGCATTCGTGAGCCCAAAAGGCATCACCGTGAACTCGTACAATCCATAGCGCGAACTGAATGCCGTCTTCGGTATGTCCTCTTCCCTGATACGGAGCTGATAGTAGCCGGATCGCAAATCTAACTTGGAGAACCAGAATGCTCCCTGTAGCTGGTCAAATAACTCATCTATCCAAGGCAGAGGGTAGGTGTTGCGGACCGTCAACCGGTTCAGCTCCCGGTAATCTATACATAATCGCAGTGATCCGTCCTTCTTCTTCACAAATAGAACTGGCGCTCCCCATGGCGATGAACTAGGCCGCACAAATCCTGACTCGACTAGCTCCTGTAGTTGAGTCCTGAACTCTGCTAACTCCCTAGGAGCCATCCTGTAGGGTGCCCTGGACACCGGCCTCGCTCCCGGTACTAGCTGAATCCTGAAATCCAAGTCTCTAGCAGGTGGTAGCCCGGGCAATTTCTCCGGGAACACGTCGGAGAAATCCCGGACCACCGGAATATCTGAGATAGTCGCCTCTGTTCCCACCATCTCGAAGCAGACAATATAGACTTCTTCACCCTGCTCATGGGCCTTCACAGCCTGTATAGAAGATAACAGTAGGTGGCAGATAGGCTGGATACCTTCAACGATAACATGAGAGTCGCCATGTCTTAGCGTGATCCTCCTGGTCGGGCAATCTATCTGGGCATGGTTCCGATGCAACCAGGCCATGCCCAAGATCAAATCAAAGTCCTGCAGCTTCAGAATGGTCGCTGGCGCCTCAAATGCCTTGCCGCCAATCTCGGCCTCCATATCACAATGTGCAGTGGTCCGCAGCTCCGATCCATCGGGTAGACGCACCCTCATATCTAGCCCAGGGAACCTCTCCACGCCTTCGAGTCCGTCGATGAAGGCCTCAGATACGAACGAGTGTGAAGCACCCGTGTCGAAAAGAGTATGAGCGGGCTTGCCGCTGATCATAACTATGCCTGAGGTTTGTTTATGTGAAAGTTAATTGTTATCCTATAGTTCCAGGTATTATATATATATAATTGAAGATCCAAGAAAATTCATAATTAACTTCAAGTACCTGTGATAACCTCCTCGGGATTCCTCGGCTCTGTGAGGTCCAAGGCGTATATCTGCTCCTGCTCGCGCCTCCTGCCGTGATATCCCCGACCTCGGCCTCGTCCTCGGCCTCGTCCTCGGCCCTGCTGTACTGGGGCCACTGGAGGTGGAGGAGGAGGAGGGGGATGGAATCGGTGCGGGCACTCCGACCTGATGTGCCCAGGCTGGCGGCATCCGTAACAAACCACTTGTCGGTGGCCTCGGTCATCCTGTCTCCTCGGATCATGCATCTGTAGAGGTGGGGGAGCCAATGCTGGAGGAGGTACCTGCTCCTGCCTGAAGTTGGGACGACGACGTCCCCCACCCCTCCTGTATCCGATGGTCCTGCCTCTCTGAGAGCCCCTACTGCTCTCACCTGATGTCGATCCATCAAATGGTCTCTTCCCTCCGGCTCGCACCATCAGCTGGTCAGCCTCCAGCTTCTTCGCCATCTCGATGATCTACCTGGATGTGCCATGAGAAATGAATAACAGAGCCTGCCTCAAATCATCCCTGAGGCCCCGGTAGAACCTCTTCGCATACCTCCTATCGTCGGTGTCCTGAATCCCCGCGAACCTGGCCAAGTGGGAGAACTCTCTCTGGTACTCTATCACTGATCTAGTCCCCTGCTTGAGGTTCAAAAACCTCTCCTCCAAAGCATCCCTGTCCGTAGCAGAAACGAAGTGCTCCAGAAACACATCGCCAAACTCCTCCCAAGATATCTCTGACAGCTCAAAGTCCGCATAAGTAGACGCCCGGACTGATTTCCACCATCTCTTTGCATGAGCCTCTAGCACAGAGGTGGCTAGGGGTACTGCCTGGCCGACTGGGCAGCTGATGCCCGCTAAGATCTCGTGTATGGCCTCCAGCCATTCTTCCATCTTTACCGCATCCTCTGTCCCGCGGTACGTCGGTGGGGACAGGCTCTTGAATGCACTCAGCCAGCTCGACCCCGGATTTGGCTGTGGAGCCGGGACTTGCTGGGCTCTAAAGGCATCCAAAATCGCCGTCAGGGTCTGCCCCATCTCCGTATGTAGGAATGGAGTGGCAGCTGGAGGGGAAGGAGCCACATTTTGCGGCGCTGCGACCTGTGGAGGTTGCATAAAGGTAAGGTTAAAGTAAAATTGGCCTAACAAATTGTACTTTGTGGACCATTTATGTGACTTTATACATGGGCACACCACTGCTTCCGCTGCATAGTTTGTCCGCAAACTAATGCTGGGGCGGGGGTGGTCCCATGTTGTGGACTTCTTTCTCATATGATCGTTGTTCGAGTGATACCAGTTTGTAAGACCCCCTTCCCCCTTACCAATGAGGGCAACCGGATCTTATGCCCAGAACCGCCGTCTTACGGTGGCACTAACTCACGGGTTAGTCGACACCGCAACACGCCGATTCTGCCGGCTAGTACGATCATAAACCTGTAGGCCAATATGAGAAGAAAGAAGTAAACTGTATATAAAAACCATCAGTCCACAAGTCACAGTACAATCATGTAAAAGAAATGAATAGTACAATAGTCCACAAAATAGTACAAATGAAAGAGTAAAAAGGGCTTATGCCCAGTACATCAAATCTCTCTCTCACAAAATCATAAATTCGGAAGCAATGCTAGAACATCAGATCTCGTCCCACCTGAGGACGCACAGTAGTGGTAGTAGCCTGCTGAAGTGGTATCTGCTCCTCATGTCCTACCTCCTCGACGTGCTGGTGCTCCATCTCCACGGGCTCCTAAAAATAGTTGGTCACCGACCATTAGTCAAAAAGACTAAGTCGTTTCCTCCGCACCTCGCCCCGCAGCTCCTAGCAACCGAGCGGGAGGACGAAGCGGAGGACAACAAGGGGTAACAAAATGGAAGCAGGTGACAATATCTATTTAGAGTGGTACTAAGTAATGAAATTCTACTCTAGCAATGCTAAGTACAGTACAAGTAGTAAGTAAGAGCGGTGCAGTAAAGGAAAGTAAAGAAACAGCAGTATGAACAAGTAAATAAGCTAAGCTACCACTAAGCTATCATTACAAACGTACCCTAACTTATATAAATTCCCATACAAATATATAAGTTAGGGTTTCCAGGAAATTTAACTTATCATATAAAAGAGCCCATACTAATTTATATGATAAGGATCTATGAAGCGTATGACCTAATATGAATGAATGATATGATGCAATTTTATGCGCAGGCAAGTGCAACTCACACACAACGACTCTGTGATCACAGACCTTTAGTTCCCACTTTTTGAGAGCTAGCATCACTCTCGGGTACCACCGCTGTGGCTACGGCAGCAGCGGAGCGAGCGTCTCCGCTTCTAGACCGGTAAGCACACTACCAAGCCTTAGACCCCTCTCATACGCCTCTGTACACGTCCAAGGTGCACTCTAGAGTCTCGCGTACGTACTTTGCTGACAAACCCGTCAGTCTTGTTGGGTCGGATGTGTGTTATCGGGGGTCGTCCTCCAGACCGCAGTGTAAAACAACCCACTGGCCCCTCTAACTCCCACAACCGCCTGGTGCACCGTACTGCCATCGGTGTGACGAACGGCCAGTACTGCATGCCCTGCCACGATATTTATGCACATGCAAGTAATTCATACCGAGCCTTCCGCTCGCAGGACCAAAACCCGTCCTGAATCCCTCAAACCCAAACCCGGGTGAGAACGCACATTAGTGCCTTTATGCCAACTCCCTCAAACCCCAAACGGGTGAGAACGCACATCAGTGCCTTTATACCAACTCCCTCCAACCCTAGACGGGTGAGCATATATCATAAATCTCTCCAACCCCCACACGGGCGAGAAGGTACAACAATATCCTAACCTATTAAGCTACTCTTATCTACGGTTTATTATACTTAGAGATTTAAGGTTAATCCCAGGACTGCCCCCGGTATTCCCTGTGAAGGGCTCTCAAGGGGCACTAGGAACTGTGTTGGGATTACGCCCAGCGTTCCCTTTCGCAAGGATACTTATTTTAGTTGATGACTACCCATGTATCTCCCCAGCTCTCCTTATTGCTTTAGTATAACCCTAGTGACTTAAGGTATTATCAGGGAAACCGACGGTCTTCCGCCGATCCCCGCTCCAGTTGCTAGCTAAGACTTGCACTTTTAATCCCTCACTAAGTCAACTCTACCCACCAGGGTTACTCATGTTGAACTCTCTCTTATTTTTGCCGATAATCAATACCCTGGTAATCCCCTAAGGTAAGACCTATTTGTGTTATATGCAGACCATGACCTATGGTTACCCTAGAAGTGTGATCTTCCAAACCTTAAGGGATCTTGCCCCTAAATATTTATCCTAAGGTGTTATGGACTAAGGGAACTACCCTAGGAATTCTCGTAATTTTCCTTGGTCAAATAGTCCTTTAATTAATTCTTTTAATTTAAATGTTAGGTCACTTTACACATAAAGTAGTTTGATTAAGTATCCAATGACCTAGGGAATTTTTCTTGAGATGTATATTGACAAAATATTGCTGCCTACAGAATTTCATAATTTTCCTTAAATTATTTATTATCATTTTCAATTTAATATCAATTCCACACAAATTCCATTTTCCAAATGATGTATAGGCATTATGTACTCAAAAATTCCATAAAAATTACAAAGCTTTTAGGACACTAATGTATGACTATTGGCAGAGAATCATCAACATTTAATGTAAGATGGCCTATAGGATTCCATTTTAAGATATTTACCAAAATGCCATTGTACTAATTTAACACAAATAATGCATCCATTAAATTCTGAGAAATTTATGCAAAACTAATAATAACATTTTATGACAGTAGAATAATTTCCAAATTTTTCAGAGGTATAAATCCATCATTTCAAGAATTTACAAAATAAGGGTAAAATGGGGAATTTAGGGTATCCACTCGAAAAGTTCTTCAAAACAGAGAAATCATATTTTTCCTAAGTCAAATGTGATGTTATCTATGCCTTGGCAAAATTGTTTGGATTTGTACTTGAATAAATCCTATTTTCCAATTTTATCTCCAAAATAGCTATATATAAAATAAATTCCAATAAATGGAATTTTGATTCAAAAATTCCATCATTAGTTTGAGGGATGAAATTTACCCTAATGAACCACTGTAAATAATTTCATGACTCTTGCATGTCACCATTGGGCTAAATACACCAATTTGCATTTTTGCTATTTGCACACCAAGGCTAAACATAGGCTAGCACATGCAAGTGGATTTCCCCAACATGCAGTGAACCCAAGGTGCTGAAAATATTATCATGCACCAAGGATGACCCCACTGACCCACCACCAAAATATGGGGCCATGGGGAGGAGTAGAACTCCATATATGTCATTTATATATATTTTGATATTTTACCAAAAACTATAGGGAAATATTCTCTAAAAATTCCTAAATTTTGGCAGGAGCTAAGTATGTCCTAGTCATGCATGTGCCCAAAATTTGGGGCCATGGTGATCAATAGTGTGACCTAGGCATCCAATTTAATTTCTACCCTACACTAGGACCAGTCCTAGGAGAAAGGTCCTACAGGACTGTACACTACACCAAAATGTATGTTTAGGGTGGCATATTAACGGTAAGACCCTAGGCTACATTTTTCATTAAGGGACTAAGTTCTGGAAAGGCTTCTAAGAGGCCTAAATTTAATATGCAAAGTAACTGAAAAAGTGTGACAGAAATCATACTATTCATCAAATATAAAATTAAATAATTAAATCTATGCACGAATCTTAAAGTTAAAACCGACGGAATCGGTTCATCGTCCCCAAGGGTTTGACGGCCACGATTTCATATTCCTGGACGAGGTTGGCTGGCCTTTTCCGGCCAGCTGAGCCACCACCACCGCCGGCGGATATCGCCACCACCTTCGTTAAGGTGGGGGCTAGCGTTTCCCGGCGGCGGGGCCGCCGGAGTTGGCTCTTCCGGCGAACCCGAGCAAGAAAAGAAATTCTCGATTTTCTCCATTTCCTCTCATGGCATCGGGCTCGATTGAGCCCGATATCTCCCTAGATCGATCTAGAAAGTTAGTACGGGAAGAGGTTAGGTGAAACGCACGTGAATCGAGGCTTGGTTGCGGGTCAGGCGGCGGTTTGCCGTGGTGGTGGTGCGCCGGCGAGCTCCACCCCAAAAGCTCAATTCTCCACCGTTCTCCATGATTAAGCAGTCGAATTCCACCCCTCTCGGCCTTCTGAAGCTAATGGTGAGCTCTGTTTGGACTGAGGTGGGCTATAAGTGGAGTTAACTCCAATGTTAGCTCGGTTTTGAGCTTTGGAGGTTTCACCCAGCTGCCATGTGGCTCACAGCCCTGGTATTCTGTTGGAAATGAATAGGGGAGGTCGGCCACCTGGTTTTGGGCAGCCAAAACCAGCTGATGGGGTGGCCATGTGGCCATTATTCCCTTCATTCCCCTTTCTCTCTCCTCTTCTCCTAAAAATCCCAATTTTACCCCTTTACATGTAATCTCTCTCCTGATTTAGAGGGGTAGGACTGGTCTTGTTCACTTGGGCTGACTATGGGCCAATTTTGGTGGGCTTGGTCCAAGGGGAAATGGCTTGGCCTTCATTTCACTCTTTAGGTCAATTTGTTGACCAAATTGACTTTTAGGGTTGACTGGTAAACCATGGTGGGTGGACTGACCCCACTTGGTGGAAATAGGTCTAGTGGCACCACCCAACTTGGTTTGGGTCAAGGGGGTGCCCCACTTAGGTTAATTAGGCCTATGAGTGTGGGTTTGACCAAATTAAGCCCAAGGTTGACTTTGGTCAATTGGGGTCAAAATGTTGACCCAGTGACATACCCTAGGGTCCACTTAGATTGTTTTTAGGGTTAGGGCAATGTGGTGGGGTCATGGTGTGGTTAGGGTCCCCACTTAGGCTAGTTTGACCTAGTTTGACTAAGGTCTTATAGTGGGCCCCCACATGGCTACCACCCACTATCTAGGGTCAAACCTAGTTGATCTCCTCAAATCTCACCCCATGCCTAACCCAATCTAAGTTGAGGGGTCCAGAAGTAACATGGGATGTTACAACTAGGACACGGGGCGTGTCAAATGACACGGGCATGTCTTAGGGCGTGTCACATTTTTCTCTTCAAATTCTTCTGATTCCACAGGAAATAAAGTGTCACGCCCTGGTCACGGGCATAACCCAAAGTACACGGGCGTGTACTTGCAATTTTTTTTGGCAATTTTCCTGAAAAATTAAGGAAATCAAAACAAAGTAAGTTAGAACAATTTTTACAAAAAGGAAATATTTTATTATGATAATTAACTAAAAATAACGAAAAAGAACTAAAATGACTTATTTATTGTACATAAAAATACGTATATTTACAACTCATCAAATACCCCCATACTTAAGCTTTTGCTATTGCAGAGCAAAGGTTGGAGATGTACTTATAGGGAATTAAAAGAAATCCTAAGTTTAGCTACTGCTTAAATTAATTAAAATAGAGATGTAAGTAAACATACGGGGTATAAGAGTTAAGTCCTAATCCATGAAAATTATTTAAATAGAGGAAAAGTTTTGGCCAAGAAGACTTCTTGATGTAATCAAATAAAAAGCATAATTGTAATGGTTAGATTAACAAAAATAGTTTGGAATTATATGAACTTTAGCTTATATGAGTTTTACTGGAAATAATGTAATTTACAAATTATGCTCTCAAAAAGATTTTTGAATTAATTCTAAAATCATGAAATTGGCTAAGGGGGTTGATGTTGGTTTCTGAAGAGGGTTTGGATTTTGAGGTGATGTAATTTTTCTTGAACCTCCATTTTTTTTTCTTTTTGGATTATTAGGAAAGTGAAATCTTATTTTTCTAATATGATTTTTTTCCTTTTTCAACTTCATTATAAAATTAACCCAATGTATATGTGTAGGAGTAATGAATTTTATCCTCTTACTCCGTAACATATAATCTTTTTAAATTATTGGATGCCTATGTTTACGGAACGAAATCTTATTCCCATTGATATAGGATCTTTTAAGGATAAAAAATTTATCATGTCAAGCAAGTCATGATAAATAAGGGGAGAAATGAAAACTAGATTTTTAATTAAAAAACTTTTGAGAGCAACCTTAATAAATTGTACTTTCCAATTTTTCAGAAATCTAAAAGTAAGCATAATTGAATTGAATAGTCATTATTTTTTAACATAATACACGTGCTCCTATCAATGAAAAATTAGATGTAGTGCCTAAAATAAATCCCCTATCTTAAGAACAAAACATAAAAAATTCTTTAAAACTTAACCCCGGATATTTAAATCTATCAATCTCTAATTAATAAACGTATAGTAAACAAAAAATTAATGAAATTCACTTATAAATAAACTCGCAACAAAATTTTTGGAGCGCAAAAGGGTTAAGAATGGAATATTTGATTTATTTGTTTCAAAACATTTATTTGGATTTTTAGAGTTTTTATCATCATTTTTTTGTGTTTTTAATTTATTAGCTTTTTTTTTGAATTTTTGTTTTGTTTTACTCTTTTTTTGAATTTTTGTCTTATTATCCTTTTTTTGTTTTAAAAATTTTTATTATATACATATGGAAATAAGCGATAAGACATATATATTTGTTGAACTGTACTATATTTCTTTTCTTTTCTAATTTTTGGATTTTTTTTGTTTTTATAAGCAAATATTTATAAGATAAGGAAAGGGAGAAACGTTAATTACAAAGAAGAGAAAGAAAGGAAGAGGGAAAGAGAGAAAAGAACAAAAATATTTACAAAAATATTTACAAAAGATATGTGCATAAAGTATGTACAAAATAAAACTAAAAATTTTTGGAATTTTTATTTTCAAAAATTTTTCAATTTTTTTTTTTGAATTTGTGTATTATATTTTTTTTATTTTTCATTTTAAAAATGTTTTTGGATTTTTCATTTTAAAATTTTTGTTTTGTTTTTTTTTCTTGTTATATACTTTTTTTGTTTTTTTTTTGGATTTTAAAATGCAGAAAGTAGAAGTGCAGAAAATAAAGCACGAAAATACCCTCATACTTAAGTTCAACATGCAATATGTACAAAAATAAAACGGGAGGGTAGGAACTTCCCTAAAAGGAGGTTGGGAAGGCACAGTTTAGGAACCCTGCATTATTAAGAAAATAGTAAATAAAAAGTAAATGAATAGCGAAAAAGATAAACATGGGGTGCCTCCCAAGAGAGCTTTGTTTATAGTCGTGTAGCTTGACTATTTTGGCGGTTTATATATCGAGGAGGATTATGGATTCGAAATTACCGCCCATAGGATCGCCTGCTATATATAACTTTAAGCGATGATTGTTTATTTTAAATGACCCTTTGTCCAGGTGGGAGACGAGTACGGTCCCATATGGTCAAACCTCTTCAACTTTTAAGGGGCCGGACTAACGTGATTTTAGTTTACCGGGAAAAAGTTTAACTCGTGAATTATATAGAAGGACAAGATCGTCCGGAGAAAAAGTTTTTTGGGGCATGATTTTTCGGTCGTTATAAAACTTAGAACGCTCCTTACAGAATTTCTTGCTCTCGTAAGCGTTTGAACGTCATTCATGTAGCTCGTTTAGTTGCAGTTTTCTATTTTGAGCGGCTAAGTTAGCGTCGAGATTTAAAAGTTTTAAAGCCCAAACTGTGTGATGTTCTAATTCTACGGGGAGATGACACGCTTTACCGTAGACTAATCGATACGGCGTGTAACCAATTACGATTTTGTATGCGATATGATATGCCCACAACTCTTCATCGAGTTTGATGGACCAGTCTTTCCTATTAAGTTAAACGGCTTTCTCTAATATACGCTTAATCTCTCAATTCACTACCTCAACTTGGCCACTAGTGTGTGGGTGGTAGGGGTGGCAAGTTTGTGTGTGACGCCGTATTTAGCTAACTTCTTAGCCATCTGGGTGTTGCAGAAATGCATCCCCCTATCGCTTACAATAGCGCGTGGTGTGCCGAAAATAGTTTTTTAAGAAAAGTAACGACGACTCACACTTCGTTGGTGGGGAGAGCTTGCACTTCGGCCCACCTCGATACGTAGTCGACCGCCACTAAAATATATATATTTTTGAAAGATGGAGGTATGGGGCCAACAAAATCTATGCCCCATAAATCAAAGACTTTGCATTCCAAAAACTAATTTTTGGGCATCTCGTCACGACGAGAGATGTTACCCGACCGCTGGAAGCTATCACAGGAGCGCACAAAATTGTGAGCATCTTTGAATAGAGTGGGACAAAAGAAGCCGCCTCCAGCGCCTTCTGTGCAGTCCGGTTAGCTTGATAATGCCCACCAGCCGGACCCTCGTGGCAGTGCCTAAGTATTTGCATGCACTCCACACCCGCGACGCATCTTCAGACCGCTTGGTCCGAGCAGATACAAAAAAGAAAAGGGTCCTCCCAAAAGAAATATTTCAAGTCAGCAAAGAATTTCTTCTTTTGCTGGCTTGAAAAGTCTTTTGCGAGCACTCTCGCAACTAACTAGTTCGCAAAATCTGCGAACTAAGACAGGGAAGACGAACTAGAATTTATGGCTAGGAGGCGTTCCTCGGGGAATCTGTTATTAATGTTAGATTCGACGAGCGCTTCCGCACCAGGATTTTCTAAGCGGGAGAGGTGATCGGAGGCTAAATTTTTCGCGCCCTTCTTATCCCGAATCACTAAATCAAATTCTTATTGGAGGAGGATCCATTGAAGAAGGAGGGGGTTGCCGTCCGTTTTTGCTAACAAATATTTTAAGGCGGAGTCGTCGGTAAACACGATAACTTTAGATAGCGTTATATACGAGCGAAACTTATCAAAAGCAAAAACGACGGCTAAAAGTTCTTTTTCCGTTGTCGTGTAATTTCCTTGTGCGGAAGTGAGTGTCTTGCTAGCGTAATAAATAGGATGAAAATATTTGTTTATATGTTGGCCAAGAACGGCACCTACGACAATATCACCAGCGTCGCACATAATTTCGAACGGAAGGGTCCAATCGGGCCCCACTAAAATGGGTGAATTGATAAGTTTTTGTTTTATAAAATTAAATGCATACTCACATTCGCTGTCAAAGACAAAATTTGATTCCTTTTCCAAGAGGCGAGTAAGCGGCTTTGTTATTTTTGAAAAATCTTGAATTAAACGCATATAAAAGCTCGCGTGGCCTAAGAAACTCCTAATAGATTTAACCTTGGAAGGCGGGGGAAGTTTTTCGATAATTTCAACTTTGGCCTTATCGCCCTCCATCCGCTTAGATGAAATCTTATGACCGAGAACAAAACCATCTCGAACCATAAAGTTACATTTTCCCCAATTTAAAACAAGATGTGTGTCCTCGCATCGCTGAAGGACACGATCTAAATTACGAAGACAGGATGGGAAAGAGCTTCCGAAAACATAGAAGTCATCCATAAAGACTTCCATAATGTCTCATACCAGCTCGCCAAAGATCGCCAGCATACATCGTTGGAATATAGCTGGCGCATTGCAGAGGCCAAATGGCATTCTTCGATATGTGAAGGTTCCAAACAAGCAGGTAAAAGTTGTTTTCTCTTGGTCATCGGGGGAAATGGGGATTTGGAAAAACGAAGATAATCCATCAAGAAAACAAAAATACGGATGACCGGACAAACACTCAAGAATTTGGTCTAGGAAAGGTAGTCGGAAATGATCCTTACGGGTGCCATCATTTATTATTCTATAATCGATGCACACCCGCCAACCCGTAACAGTACGAGTTGGGACGAGTTCATTATGCTTCTTTTCCAATACGGTAAGACCGCTTTTTTTTGGGCATCACGTGAATGAGTCTAACCCACGTACTATCCGATATAGGATAAATAATCCCCGCATCTGATAATTTAATGATTTCAGCTTTAATGACGTCTTTTATGTTTGGTTTAAGTCGTCACTGCGTTTGAATAGTTTTGCGGCAATTATCGTGAAGGAAGATCTTATGGGTGCAGAAAGAAGGGTTAATCCCTTTTAGATCGGAAATTTGCCATGCAATTGTGTGGCGATGCTTAAGTAAAACTCCCAATAAATCGGAAGTCTCCGAATCGCTCAAATGCGAAAAAATGATAACTGGGAGGGTATCATCTTTTCCCAAAAAGTCATATTTGAGTGAATCGGGTAGGGGTTTAAGTTCAAGGCAGGGCGGTTCTTCTAACGAGGTTTTAATTTTAATGTCTTTTGATCCAATAGGTTCGAAAGACATATTAGGAGGGTTATCCTCTTCACAGTTAAAATTTTCAAGCGCAAAAATGTCGTCATCTTAAAAAGTAGACTCGAAAATAGGGGAAGAACAATCTCCGAGGTAAGTATCTAAATTATAACAGAAGTCATCGCTCGATGACGAGTCTCCTATGGAGGGATTAATAGAGAAAGTAACTTCGCCATCTCCCTCCCGAAGGAGGTGACGACCATTACTTACATCAATTAATGTGCGGGAGGTGGCGAGAAAAGGGCGACCGAGTATAATTGGTACATCGGTGTCCTCCTCGATGTCCATGATGATGAAGTCTATCGAAAAGATAGACTTATCAACTCGGACAAGTACATCCTCCACTACCCCGACGGGAAACTTAACTGAGTGATCCGCTAGTTGGATTCGCATTTTAGTAGGGGTCGGAGTGCCCAAACCTAATTTTTGAAAGAGCGAGAATGGCATCAAATTAATGCTCGCGCCTAAATCTACAAGAGCGTATTTTACTAATATATTACCAAAAAAGCACGGGATGGAGAACCCACCCGGGTCATTTCGTTTAAGGGGCAATTTATTAGTAAGAGCCACTGAGCAGTCAACATTTAGAAAAATATGGGAAATATTTTCTAATTTTGGTTTATTAGAAAAAAGTTGTTTTAAATATTTTGCATACTTAGGCATCTGCGAGATCGCTTAGCAAAAGGGAACATTAATATGAATTTGTTTTAATAATAAAATAAATTTTTCATACTGCGCATCCTTACGCTCACTATCGAGCTGATGTGGATACGACAAGGGCATTTTAATAATTTTTTTGTTTAAAATTTTTAAAGGCGACGTATTCGAAGAAGGTGGAAGAGGGGTCGGATGTGAAATATGTACCTGTGGATCGATCTGTTTTGGATCGATCACCTCGTTTCCACTACGGAGGGTTATAGCGTTGATGTTCTCCCACGGATTGGGCTCGGTGTTTCCTGAAAGTGCCCCGAGTGCGCGCTCGGACATCATTCGCGCTAGCTTTCCAACCTGGAGTTCTAAGTTTTTTAGCGATTCGGTGATGTTCCGGATATTTGATTCGTTGGAAGCTATATATTTTGATAAAATTTTCCTCCATCAGAGAGGGTTTTGGAAGAGGGGGAGGAGGCAGAAATTCTGGCGCAAAATAATTGGGCGGGTGCTGCGCATTATTCACGTTGCTCCATGAGAAGTTGGTGTGGTTCCTCCAACCCGGATTATAGTTATTTCTATAAGGGTTGTTGTTGGGGTTGAAGGAAGGTCGTCGAGCATCTCCCACATAGTCCATGAATTCATTAACTACGCTGACATTAGGGGGAATCGTCCAAGGAGGAGTGGTGGAGGCAGCAGACATCTCCACCACCTGCTTCGTGAGCCATTCAACCTGAAGGGCTAAATGGGCAGTGGCATCCAAATCGAAGAGGCTGGCCATCTGCTTGGGACGCCCCCGCGGGACGTTCCATTGGTAGGCATTCATAGCCATCTATTCAATAATAGCATGGGAAGCCTCTGGGGTCTTATTATTCAGAGTGCCCCTGGCAGCCGCGTCTATCATTTGACGCGTCTGATAGTTAAGCCCATTGTAGAAGATTTGGACTTGCAACCACGCAGGCAGCGCATGGTGCAGACACCTGCGGAGAAATTCTTTAAAGTGCTCCGAAGTCTCAAATAGAGACTAAGAATCATTCTGTACAAACGAAGAAATGTCCGCCCGCAACTTTGCAGTTTTGGCGGGCGGAAAATACTTCATCAAGAATCATTCCGCAAGCTCGGCCCAGGTGGTGATACATCCTCGTGGGTGGGAATTCAACCATGCCTTAGCTTTAGATCTTAAGGAGAATGGAAAAGGGCGCAAATGAATGGCGTCAATAGTGACGCCATTGATCTTAAAGGTATCTCAAATTTCTAAAAAACTGGACAAATGAACGTTCGGGTCCTCATCCGGCAGTCCGTCGAACTGTACGGCGTTTTGGATCATTTGGATAACGCTCGATTTGATCTCAAAATTATTGTTCACCACCGTCGGGCGAACAATGCTGGACCCAGTATCTTCTAAATTTAGCCAGGCATAATAAGACATTGTACGCTCGACGGCCGCGTTCGGAATAAGGTCATCCATAACAACAGCAGAGGGTTCTCTGACGGATTCTTTGGGATCCAAAGAGGGATTTCGGCGTTGAGATCGAATATGCGCGAGTGAGCATTCGATCTCCGGATCGAAATCCAAATTTTCGGACTCTGAAGGTTGTCCATGGGTCATACACCCTAAAATATCAAGTAAAAAAAATTAACTTTCTTTTTTGGATTTTAAGTAAAATTTTGTTGTTTTTTTTTTTACTTTTTAGAAATAAAGGTAAAAGTAATAGACTTCTGATTCGAAATAACAACTCAAAGATTCCCCGGCAATGACGCCAAAAACTTGATGCACGCGAAGCCCAGCTCTAAACTATCTGGGGAGCACGGCTGGTCCAGATTTTGCACGGCGAATTGGAGGCAAGTACACCTATCGCAAGTAATACAGGATATTCGGGGGAATATCCAGATCGTAAATTTTCCGGGAATGGGTTGATTATCCCTACTGCTCCGAAAGCACTATTGTTTTACCGAAATAGTAAGTTGTTGATTTTAACTTAAAAGGAAGAAAATAGATTAAGATTTAAGTCGATGAAGAGATAACACTCGATATCGAATTACGTTATGAGTAAAATAAATTTGACCACAAAGACCCAGCGATAGCCAACAACATCAGTACCGAAGGGAGGAGGAACAAGAGTCCATGTACCCCGCTCCGTGAGGGTCACCATTTCCTCATCCATGGCCAGCTTCCAGTGGGGAATAGCAAGGGCCTCCTGATAGGAACGAGGCGTGGCAGTAGTAGAGATAGCCAGCGCAAATGCCCTGTGAGAAGGTGTAAGACGATCATATGAAACAACAGCAGCAAGGGGGTGGAGGGTACACGTCCGCACCCCTTTGCGAAGAGCCACAGGGAGATCCAGGTCGGTAGCCCCCTCGGGATCCGGAGCGTCCGTGGCAGAGAGAGCTGGCCCGGGAGAACAGAGCGACGGCGGCGGAGAGGGTGGAGACGGAGGTGGAGAAGTGGGAGAGAGAGGTGGAGAGAGAGGAGGAGACGGATAGGGCAGTGGGGTGGGTATCTCGGTAGGAGATGAGGGAACGAAGGGAAGAGCAGGAGAGTCAGAAGGCGGGGAAGGAGAGGAGGAGTCAGCCGATAAGTAGGAGGCATTCTCGAAGAAGGTAACGTCAGTAGAGACGAACTGCTGACGAAGAATAGGGTTAAAGCAACAATAGCCTTTCTGAGTAGTGGAGTACCCCAGAAAGAAACATTTGGTGGAGCGAGGGGAGAGCTTGTCATGGGTGGCAGATGGGGTATGGACAAAGGCAGTGCAGCCAAAGATGCGGAGAGGGAGAGGAAAAGGTTCCTTGTCCGGATAGAGAATGGAGAAGGGTGTTTGCCCGTGGAGAATGGTGGAGGGAAGTCGATTGATGAGGTAGCATGCAAGGAGAACGGCATAGCCCCAATACGAGCGAGGGACATGCATCTGGGTCATCAATGTGCGAGCCACATCGAGGAGGTGACGGTTTTTCCGTTCCGCCACCCCATTTTGTTGGGAGGTGTAAACACAGCTAGTCTGATGAATAATGTCATGTTGCACACAAAAAGAAGTAAAAGCATGACTCAGATACTCTTTAGCATTGTCGGAACGAAAAGTTTTAATACAAATATTAAACTGAGTTTTAATCAACTGATAGAAGGATATCCATACATCTAAAAGTTCAGAGCGATCTCGGAGGAGATACACACAAGTACATCGAGAAAAATCATCTATAAAGGTTACAAAATAAGAACTACCCCGACCAATGGTGAGGGTAGGAGCAGGTCCCCATATATCAGAGTGGACAAGATCAAATGGACGAGTAGAGCCCCGTCCGTGCTTTGGCGGGAAGGAGGAACAGTGATGCTTGCCGAGTTGACAGGAGTCGCATTGGAGAGGAGTACTGGATGGAGGGAGGTGCGGCAGAAGCTGATATAGAAGACGGGGTGGAGGATGACCGAGGCGGAGATGCCACTGAAGAAGATCCGTACAGGAGGACGAGAAGGCGGATAGGGCGGAAACATTGTCGAGGAAGTAGAGGCCGCCGCTCTCAGTCCCAGTAGCAATCGTCCGGTGGGAGCTCGGATCCTGAAAAGAACAAGAAGCTGGTGTAAATGTCACAGAACACTGAAGTTGTTTGCATAAAGAGGTAACAGACAACATATTGCACGGAAACTTGGGCACATTGAGAGTGTCCGCAAGGCGTAGAGACGGAGTAACATGAACTACTCCCGTCCCATGAACCGGGGAGGGAGAACCATCTGCAACTAGTACCGGGGGCAACCGATCATGTTGTTCGAGCAAAGAGAAGCACTGAGGGTTGCCCGTCATGTGATTAGTGGCACCAGAGTCGATGAGCCATTTACCTTGAGTCACCACGTGGGCACTACTTGAAGAAGTTACAACAGAGGCAAACGGCTTGGAAGAGTCACTGGAGGGGCAAATATGAGGATGCTTCGTCCAGCAGCGTTCAAAAGTATGGCTGGTACGGCCACAATGAGAACAGAGGTAGCGAGAAGAAGCACGCCCGCCGGACTGGTGACTGCGAGTACCAGAGCCACTTCGCTGAGTGTGATGAGAATAGGTGTCCGGTGGTGGAGAAGGAGCGGGCAAAAGTGGGCGCTTGAAGGAGGGAGGTGACAGCAGCGATGCGGGCAGCGGTGGCATCTAAAGTGGGAGATTCAGCCTCACCCAGAATTTGCTGGCGGATCATGTCATAAGTATCAGGAAGCCAGAGCAGATAACACACAACCAGAAGCTCCTGGAAGTGCTTGTGTTGTTGAGCCAAATCCGCAGAAAAGGGACGATTCTGAAGAATCTCAGCCCCAAGAGCCTGGACCTGTTGGTAGGCAGCAGCAGGAGATAAGGTGGGACGGGCAAAGAGGTCTGCATACAACGTATAGATGCGGGAAGTCTGAGCCCCTTTGGAGTACAAAGCGGCAAGATGAAGCCAAGCGGCCTTGACCGTCTCATCATGACGTATGACGGGAAGACACTCATCAGAAAGACTGTTCACGAGCCAAGTACGCACAAGCGCGTCACTTGCATCTCAGTCATCAAAGAGAGGTGAAGTGATAGGAGGTGGGTCATCAACGAGATGGTGGCGTTTGCGTTGTGAGCGAAGAAGAAAGGTGAAAGAGATGCTCCAATCCGGGTAGTTGGATCCAATAAGCTTAGAAACGGTCCCAAGGTTCCCGGAAGGAGTAGGAGGAAGAGGCGGAGCCGGATTGGCGACAGGGGTGGTGGCAGTTGAGGCATCAGGAAAAGCCATAGGAGCTGGAAACAAGGGAAGTCGGGCGGTTAGGCAACAAACCGCGCGGATAGGAGAAAGAAGGGCGGCAGCGGTCACAAGGGGATAAAACCAGCGGCCAGAAAAGCCACGACCTAGCTGCAGACACAAACAGAGGGGAAGAAGTCGAACGGCTAGAGGACAGGCCGCGCGAACAGAAGAAGTCGAACGGCGAGAGAACAGGCCGTAGCGACTAAGAGGAGCAGAGAAAACACAGCAAGAAACCGCAGTGGATAGAAAAGGAAGAAGTCGCGCGAGCACAAGCGGCTAGAAAGCAGTCAAAGGCACAGCGGGGAAGAGGTCGCACGGACTGAAAAGGCCGAGCGAACAGAAGAGGAGGCAAGGAGCAGCGACTACAACAAGTCGCAGGCCGGGCGAACAGAAACAGGTCGCGCCGACGAAGAGCAGCAGGAGAAGTGAACGAAAGAGAGGCAATCCGCGCGATCAGGGTAGCGGACAGAAACAAGCCGTGCGAGACAGAGAGCGCACACAATCAGGAGGAAATGACCGTGTCCTCTGATACCATGTAAAAACCGAACAGAAACAAACCGAAATGGTTTTAAACTGAACTTTATTATCCGAAAAAGGTAACTATTACAAAGGTATGCCCTCCCTTATATAGAATGGAGGAGAGATGAGAGAATACAAATAAGAGATGTGGGACTAAAAATTTACAAGTTAAGCGGACTATACAAAGTAAACCGCACAAGCCACGTGGTTAGACAGAAGGGCTAACCGCACGGCTACAACAAGAGAAGCAGAGAGGTCGCCTGTGAAGATCGCTAGACCGCCCGGTTTACAAGCCGGCGAGTCAAACCGCCAGACCGCGCAGTCTTCAACCCGCCAAGACAGACCGCCCGGTCACCAACTTCAACAGTTTCAATTTAATTAAAGCGGAAACTTGGTCGTGGAGGTTCCAAAAGAATGAGCTCACCTATCTCTAGGAATATCGCTCACCTGTACATTAAGGCTATTCGACCGGGCTCTCGTCCGATGAAGGATTCCTCTTAATGCCTGCAGTATGGTAAGAACCCTGTTATTGGGTGGGGAACCCAATCCGGTAGAGTTAGCGTGCTTCATATCTCGAGGGTTAGTGCAGAACTCTCTTTACCAAGGGGTGATCAGTCCATACACACGGCCTCACGGCTTGCTAGCGTATGGATAACAGAAATAGAGCCCACACATTGATATGTGGTTCTCCGCGTCGTTAACCCGGGGTAAACCTTAACTTTTTTAATTAAATAGAAAAATAAGACCTTTAGTTATTTAAAACATTTTATATCCTAATGCTCTTCGATACCGATGGCTAAAAGAAATTAGCCACTCATCGGAATGGGGATGAATTATGAGTTTGGTTAGGTGTGAGTTCTAAACTAAGCGCTGAAGGGTTACAAAAAAATATAAAAAAAGAATAAGATAACCTAATATTTGAAATAGAAAAGCTACTAAAAAAAGTAAAAACACAAGCACTCAACCAAACGCATAATAAAGAAAAAAGAAACAAAAACTAAGTTATAAAAAAGGGAAAATTGCATAATTGAAATGACAAGTCCTACTCAAATGAGTAGGCAGTAAATTAAAGCTGAAAAAGACAAATTCTACTCAAATGAGTAGGACTGAAATGAAAGCGAGTCCTACTCAAATGAGTAGGAAAAAATAAATACACCAACACACGCACTCGACATGAAATAAACACACACCCTCACTCTACTTAAAATGAAATGCACTCACTCTATAGAAAGTAAATACTCACACACACAAATCCTACTCAAACGAGTAGGCTGGAAATAAAGACATGTCATTTAACACTTAACGAGTAGGCGGAAATAAATGCGCACACGCACACACTCTACATAAATAAAAACACATACACAGACACTTGCTGAAATTAAAACACACTCACCCTTACATAAATGAAACACACACACACTCTCTACATGAAATGAAATACACCAACGCACTCTACTTGAAATGAAAACGCACCCATTCTACAGAAAGTAAAAATACACTCACACACTCGACAAAAATGAAAGAAAGCGATAAAAATTATCTCATACACGCACACACGCAAGCGAAAAAATAAGGAAAACAAAGGTATCGAAAAATTAAAACAACTGTATGTCTACCGCTAGAATGTGGTAGAAATGCGTAAAAAGACAAAATAAAAATTATTTGAGCAAAAGACTTTACAAATTATGCGAGAAAAGCAGGTGCTTGAAAATTTTAAACGTTTACATTTTTACCGTTAGAATTTGATGGAAATGCATAAAAAGTGGAAATAAAAATTGTTTGAGCAAATTTCTTTTTAAGTAAATGCTAAAATCAAAGGTGTTAAATTTTGAAAATAATGCATAATCCATTATTATAGTTTTGTAAAAGGGTTTAAAAAGTGGTAGAAACTTAAAAAGAAGCCAAAGTTTTATAACCTAAAAAAGTAAAATCTATGTTAACGAGTAATGAAAACCACTTCTGAAATCGTTTTACAAGTTCATAAGAACGATCATAAACGAATAAAAATCCTAAATCTATACCATTCTACAGAGTATTATAAAAAAATGGCTTTAACAAAGACTAGTGATTTTGATAAAAAAAAAGTAAAGAAAATAATTTTTCATTTTAAAGCATAAATTCCGCAAAAAAAATGAACTCATAGACGCACACACGCCATATGAAAATTAAAACAAAAATACATAAGATTGATAAAAAGGAGGCATTCAGAGAAATTCCAAAGCATTGTAAGGATGAAAATAAACGATTTTATTAACAAAAAGTTCATTACAAAAGCTTAAACAAACTTGAAAAGGAGGGGAAAGGTTCCTTACAGAGCCCCAAAACTAGCTCAAAACAGCAGCCCTTAACACCAAAATGGTTCAAAATTTTGGAACCCCAAACAACTTACAGTAAGGGCCTATTTATAGGCAAAACTTTCTGAGTACACGTCCTCCGACACAGGCGTGTCGGGGGGGTGGGGGGGGGGGGGCGTGTCAGCACTATTCATGAGCTGATCCTGTGATTTGATGGCATAGTTGACTTGCGGCTGTACACGAGGATGTCACGCCCTCCGTCACGGGCATGGCGGTGGGCGTGTTCAGCAGGCAGATCTGGGGCGGGTTGCGTCAAAAGTCTCCGGTGGCGTATTGTCGGGCCAGGTGGAGGAGTCACGCCCTCGGTCACGGGCGTGTCGGGTTGGTCGACGATCGTCGAGCGCGATTTCGTCGAGCTGGAGTGACACTGGTCGTGTCAAAAGACACGGGCGTGTCTTAGGGCGTGTCACATTTTTCTCTTCAAATTCTTTTGATTCCACGGGAAATAAAGTGTCACGCCATAGTCACGGGCGTGACCCAAAGTACACGTGCGTGTACTTGCATTGTTTTGGCAATTTTCCTGAAAATTTCAGGAAATCAAAATAAAGTAAGTTAGAACAATTTTTACAAAAAGGAAATATTTTATTATGATAATTAACTAAAAATAACAAAAAAAAACTGAAATGACTTATTTATTGTACATAAAAATACGTATATTTACAACTCATCAATCGTTGTTTTAGATTCGATCATTCTCCGATTGTGTTTATGCATTGTGCGCGAAACGATTACATATTGAGGGTGGTAGATGCTTGTGTAGGTTCAGCGGATCAAGAGTGTGTTGAATGACGAACTAGAACCTTCTCTCGTATAGACTGCCGTTAGCGACATACGCTACATCACAAATATAACTGATAACTGGTTGAAATGCAGTGCACGAGTTAAAAAATAAGCCCAAATGAGACCGAAAAACCCGAAAAATAACAAACTCATCACACCACCAGACTTAAACATTTGCTCATCTCGAGCAAATCATCTCTCCGTGAACTAGAAAATAACTATCTGTCTTAGAAATTTCCAAATAAAGTAAAGCGAGAAATCAAATACTTCATGGGCTTAGAAAATATAATAGGTAAAAGTTTAACTTATACTATAGAGTTTTAAATTTCGACAAGCGTAAATAAATATTGTAACTACTCAAAAATAGAATCCTGGAGAATTGTTCGGTCATGCGTAGGAAGAAAGTAGGCAGACCACTCAGTTGAGCATTGCCAAAAACCGGGGCTCGGGAGCACCCCCAAAGAAATCCATCAATGTCGGGGACCATACGCTCGCCCGTTTACACTCTCTCCACGGCGGTAGTTTGACTCAAGCGTGAATCTGTCGGACTTTAGGTTAGAAATGGTGCTTGGGTTTCGGTGAGGTAAACAAAGATAAAAAGAATGCTACGTACCTAACCCAAATGAGCTCAACAAAAAGATATCCTCTTACTAACAATATATGCAGGTGCACCACACCACCAAACTTGAACTTGATATCACGGGTGTGTGCACTGCCTACCGCCACAAAATCTCAAATAGGATTTTCAATTACACATTTTCTTTTCAATTTTGTTTTCCACAATTAAATTTTTTTTATACATATATTTTCTTTTTTTCACCATCTTTTTATTTTAACAACTTCAGCAGATAAAAACTTTGGAGCACATCTTCATATTCACAAGGAATATCACCACATCAACATCCGATCATGAAAATGTAAAACACTAAAGCTCGACTTGGGTGTGCGACTAGGATAGGCTATGAGCCTTTGGTGAAACAATGGTGGAGCTGAATCAAAAGAAGTGTAGGCACAACGGGTCTAGCGAGGATAAGACGTTAGGAACGACACAAAGCTCAACCGGGCCAAAATGATGGCCTACATCACGCTCACGCTAGACTAACCATGCACCAATGCTACGAGAGTAGTTTGGGGCAAGTTCTGAGCGACCGAGAAAAATGATCGCTCCTCCCGACTAGAGCAATACGAGGCTAGTGACGGCGACAAACATTCCTACACTACCGTTTGATTACTCCAGATTCGACACTTTTGAGTTGTATAAACAATATTTACAATTGTAGAAAAGTATAAATCTATGAGAATAAAGAAAAATTAAATATATACTATTTCTACACACCATGAGTACTCGATTAGGAGCACTGTACGAGTTTCGAACTACTATATCCTAAAATCCTAAGCCAGCACCAATATTTTAAAGTTGGCACAAAAGAAATAAATTTGACTTGAGCCGAGCGCGTGCTTAATATCGTGCTCATGTGGGTGTAGGTGCACAACGCAGACATGATAGTATAAAAACAGAAAATGAAAATATACTTTTGGTATGAAAGTGCTAATAGTGCATGTGCATAGGTAACCCGTATAACTCTCCCCCACCAGGCTTTAACTAAACAATCTATCCAAGATTTGCAATAAAAATAGAGAAATAAAAGTTGAGGGAGAGGTTACCCCATGCTCAGCAAATGAGCA
This sequence comes from Platanthera guangdongensis, assembly GCA_039583875.1. Taxonomy (NCBI): domain Eukaryota; kingdom Viridiplantae; phylum Streptophyta; class Magnoliopsida; order Asparagales; family Orchidaceae; genus Platanthera; species Platanthera guangdongensis. Next base: position 48,232,349 of record CM077155.1, read on the forward strand.
TACCAGAAGATTGGCGTTAATTTCAGCAGAAAGTCCACGGCCCAAACGAACTACACCAGCACAAGAGAATACCTCCAACCACACATACTATAAACATATAATATCAGCAGCATAATTGAGCAAATTAAAAGCATGTAAATTGGGTTGTCTCCCATAAGCCCTTTTCTTTACCATCCCTAAGGTGGACCACCTGTATTAGCAGTTATATAAATATTGTTCAGAGCATAAGTTCAAAATGCAACGAAAAACTCTAAAGTTACACACAACATTAAGCAATTAATAAAACTAGAAAAATAGCAAAGGATCCCCAGAGATCCTTCACTCCTCAGCTGAACACTGACTTGTGATAGATCCCCCCAGTCACGCGAGATGAGGGCAAGACGAAAGCTTTAGGACCCATGGAAGACGAATCTCCCCTGCCCCTAACCTCTTCCTTCTGGTGATGGCAAGCAAAATTCTATGCCTTGCGCATGAGCAATTCTTTTCTTTTCAGGTCCACAGATGGGGATCGCCAGGGTGGTATAACAACACCCACCAATTCAGTAGCACGCCTATCTTTATCATCCGGGGGCATCCTTTCCTCACCTGCTGCGGGTGAAAGATCAGCCCAAGTCACTTCTTTAACAGTCTTACAAACTTTGTTCTGATAAATTGATGCTTTTATATCAGTATTCCGCACGCCTTCTATATCCATGCTCAACTCGTGTTTCTTCTCAACAGAATCTTGTTTCACGTCAAGTGACTCCGTCGCTGACTCTCCTTCAGCTAACGTTAGCTGTTCTGCCACTTTCTTAACCTGATCTTGCTCATTTGGTAGATAACCTGTCTCAGCAGCACTAGATAAATCATTAGATAACAAAACATTCAATTTCAGAAGTTCTCCAAGTTCATTTGAAATTATAGGGGGAAGTGACGGTGGTAAATGCAAATCAACCTTGGAAGCTAAGGTGATGTCGCTCGCATTAAATTGCAATGTAGCTTCACTAACTTTTAGGAATGGGACCCCTAAGATGGGTTTCGATATATTTCCAATGGGTCCTAACACCTGAAAGTCAGTGACTACAACAGCCCCATTCAGAATCACTTCCACATCTTTAATCTCTCCATCAGTCATTTCTACCAATCCATCAGCTAGCACTACTGACTTCTGGACATCAGATTCGATATTAAAATTCAGTTTTTCAACATCTTGCAAAGCAAGAATGTTGCATGATGAACCACAATCACATAAAGCTATCGTCTCCACTACATTAATCCCACATTTAACAGCCATTTCATTTTTATCGCACTCCTATACATCCCCAGCACTCTTCCCTTGCTCATGGGGATTCTTCTCCATATCACTTGGGAGGGTGTCGCGAGTACGCTTAGAGAACACTTGGGACAGTTGCCCCAGTGTGTTTCCAAATTCCTCATGGAAGCGGTTTGAGTGGCCATATTATATTGGGCCTAATCCAAAAACTTCTCCATCATTTCCTCCAGCGCACTCTTACGAGCCCCTTGAACATTTGGATTATAACCAGTATGCGGCGATCGCGGCTGGTTGCTAGGGGCTTGAGTATCACATTGATGTTGGCCACCCTGTCACCTTTGACCAGGAGCATTTTGATTCAACGAGAAATTAGGATGATTTCTCGCGTTGGAGTTATATGCATTATTATAAGGAGCAGTGCGGTTTTGACTATTTATAAAATTTACATTCTCATCAAAAGTTATACTTGACAACTCAGTAAGGGTCTCTCCAGCAATGCACTCATAAGTATGATGGTTGGGGTTACCATAACCCTGGCACGATATGTCCATAAACCAAGCCAGAGGAGGGGCGATCTGGTCAACATTGTCTTTCCATAGAAAGTATGATGGCTCTCCTCAGCTTGCTGCACCACGACATTTACTTCAAACAAATTCCTCGCCCCTCAGGGGCATTTCTTCCGGCGGTCCAGTATGTGTTATGGGAGGCAGTATCGCGAAGTATCCTTAATGCCTCGTCAGGAGATAGGATAATTATTGTGCCTCTAGCTACTGCATCGATCATAGCCCTGAAATTAGGCTCAAAAGCAAAGTAGAATATTTCAACTAAATTCCACAGCTCACAAAAGTGCTGGGGGAATCAACGCTGCAGTTCAGCAAACCTCTCCCATGCTTCTGATAAAGTTTCCTGGTCCATCTGCCGGAAGGTAGCTATTTCCCTCCGGGCATTCACAAATTTTATCCACCGGGTGGAATTTAGCTAAAAACGTAGAGGAAAGAGCCTCCCAAGTAGTAGCAGTCCCGGGCGCAATGGTATGGAGACAGGTTTTGTCTTTGTCCCACAGTGAAAATGGGAATAGCCTCAGCTTTAATACGTCATCAGAAATACCGGCATAGCGGAATGTGCCGCAAATATCTGAGATCTCCGCCAGATGGAGCTGCGGATCCTCACTCGACAAGCCCGAAAACTGAGTATTATTTCAGATCATGTTCATAATGGAGGGCTTTATCTCGAAATGGTTGTTTACAATGAATGGTCCGAAGCCAGGGTAAACAGTTCCCGCAGTAGGGGTTGTGAAATCACATATTGTCCTAATGTGCAGTGGGACCACCTCTTGGCCCTCAACAACCCATTCACTGTGGCCATTTCAACCTTGGCCTAAATCTTCCACACTTTCTTCAGCAGCAGTAGCATGCAGGCGAGCTCGCCTCGCACGTACGGTTTCATGCTCATACAAAAGATCTTCAACCCTATCACTGGAGTTAGGATCTAGCATACAACACAAAAAACTCCTTTCAAAAATACCAAAAACACTTACAAAAACTTTCAAAAGAAAAATACACGCAATGATTGCACTACCCGGCAACGACACCAAAAACTTGATGTGTCGGCAAGTGTACCGATTGTAGTCAAGTAATAAAGTTGAGGAGTTGAATCCCCGGATATCAATCTCTCGAGGAATGCAAGTTGGGAGTGTGATTTTGTTATTGAAAAAGTGATTGTAAGTGTTGACGTAAACAAAGGGGGTTTCGGTTTGGAGTTTCCTAACTTTAACACTAATAAGCCAATTGCGGGTCGCCGTCGCCGCATCTCTTTGTTGGATTACTCAAGAGAGTAATATGAAAGAAGGATGAAACAATGAGGGTCGCAATCACCTCTTCACAACGCACGCTTCTGGCAATCGCTAGAATGACACTATCTCAATAATAACGTGAAAAACTGAAGCTCAGCAACACAATCATGATCTAAGATATAATAGCACATAGACATGCTGAAATACTTAAAATAAATAGTGTTCTAAAGCAATAATCAAACAACCACAAGTTCAGAACAAAGTAACCACAAGAGGAGGTGGAGAAATACAACCAAATGCACGAAGGCTTTACGAGATTCGCGGCCGGAGTCAAGGGTTGTCCGGCCTTGTCTGAGCTCGGTCTACAGATGACGTCCGGGGTCCAGAAGGGTTGTCACCTCCTTCCTATAACCTGTCTTCTTCATGAATAGTCGCTGGGTTAAATCTGTCCGGAGAACTCCACGGATGCAGCACCTTATGAGCTTGAAACGGAGCTTGGAGTTTGGAGGAGAAAATAGTGGCCGGAGATGAAGCTATTGCAAGCTTTTGGAGGGAGTAAGGTGGTCGGATCAACTCTCCAAGGAGGAGAGAGAAAATATCAGCTGTAGGGAAGTTTTTTCGATTAAAGGAGCAGAAAAGGCGGCTGGGTTGGACTAAATCGGAACTCCTTCGGAACTGTCCTCAGGAAGAAGAAATCTGCAATTTAAATAGAAGCACGTCAAAAAAATAGGCGCGCACGGTTTGGCGCACGAATGTGTGCAAATCGTGCGATATTAACTTTCAGAACAAGCCTGCGGAAGGAGCGTTAACCCGTGCGTTTTACTCGCGCACGGACGTTTTCGCCCGTGCATGAAGGAAATCGCACGGGTAGCAACAAAAAGTATGAAATCAGGACAACAAAGGAGAACCGTGCATTTTACTCACGCACGGGCACTGCCGCCCGTGCATGAACAAATCGCTCGATTAACCGCAGAATGGAACAAACAAGCAAACATACAAGAAAGCTACAGGAAAACCGTGCATTTCCTTCGCACATGGTTCCTAAGAAACCGTGTGTTAACCGTGCGTGAAGATCGTCGGGCTCAGCTCGACGATATTCATCGAGCTCTACGCGACGTTTCTCCTGCACAAACAAAATGCACGATCAAGAAGAATCATGTGCTAAGAAAACGCACGACCGTGCGTTTTCCTCAAATCAGAATTCCTGCATTGGGGATAACGCACTACCTGCACAGTAATGAGACCAAGTTGGAGCACAAGCTCCCAGCACCAAAATGCAATCAAAATCAAACGGAAAGAGCCATGGAGAGCACCATGTGCATACCCCCAATAATAGAATGCACAATTACACACCCTTGGGCCAGAATAATGCACAAAATGGTCATAGACCGAAGGATACAAATATTACCGATAACCGGTTGAAATGCAGTGCACGAGTGAGAAAACAAGCCCAAATGAGTCCTAAAAACTCTACAAATAACGAACTCATAACTAAGAGCAAGCACCGGCGAGAGGTAAGCTTCGCGAGCATGGCCAGTGCTTCTCTCCTTAGTGGAAGATGAAGGGCGGAGGAGGAAAGGCGGAGTTTTCCCTAAAATGGCGTAAGGAATGGCAGGAAAGCGGAACTCCTCTTTTGGAAGAAAATCTGTGCTTAAATAGAAGCAGGTCTGAGAAATGGTCACGCACGGTTTGGCGCATGACCGTGCGTTAACCGTGCATTATTAACGAGCAGAAAATTGCCTGTGAGGAACATGCGTTGACCCGTGCATTTTACTCGTGCACGGGCGTGTATGCCCGCGCGTGAAGGAAAATGCACGGGTAACCACAGAGCGTAGGAAAATAAGATAACAAAGAGGAACCATGCATTTTACTCATGCACGATTAACCCCAGAGAGCTGGAAATCCCGGTAAGCAGGTGCAACCGTGCGTTTTACTCGCGTACGGGCACTTCTGCCCGTGCATGAACAAATCGCACGATTAACCACAGAGCGCAGGAATTCCAAGAATAATATGCAGACCGTGCAATTCCTTCTCGCACTGTTTGGCCAAAACCGTGCGGGAAGAAAACGCACGGGTAGATCAGGCGTCCACATAATTGTAGTGTATAACGTACAATTATACTGAAATGGTGCGCGAATAAATTCACAAGACCGTGCGTTTTACACAGGAATTGGAATTGGAATTCCGAACATCGCGACCACCGGCACATCAATAAATCCATCCAAAGAATCATATAAGTCTGAACAAACAAGTGCAAGGAGCTCAAAGAACTTACCCTCCACACAAGAGTGCACAATCGCACACCTTATTGGGACAAAGCAATGCACTATTGGCTAAGTGAAGACCTAAACAAAAATATGACTTTTCCAACTGAAAAGGTAGTGCAGAAGAGTCATAATAAGCCCAGATGAGTCCGAAAAACACATTATAAATCGGACTCATCACATCTCCTGGACTTGGGTGACCTCCTCCTGAAACAAGTCAACATAACTTCCCAATTTATCGTTAACCCTACTTGATGTGGAATAGGGACTCTGACTCCTTCCTCATCTTGGAGGTGCTGAACCTCAATAGGAACCCCCAGCGCAGGTCTTTGTTGCAGTAAATGGAGCTGGCCAGTAGTTGGTGAAACCACTCTCTCGTCTTCTCCTTGAGGGTGATGGGAAAGAGTCGGCACTTGAATCCATCTGACATCTGACTGATTGAGACTACATCCTCAAACCTCTGGAAGTACTGGATCGGGTCCCACTTCTCAGTGTAGAAAGACATCTCGGGTTCCCTGAACCCCTCCAGAACTGAGGCCGAAGAAACCAAATCGTTGAAGGGGCTGCCTCCTATAACACCCCCTATCCGTCGCATATCATATACCAGTAGGTCCGACCGGGGCCCAACGCCATATACCACAGATAGACCGGTTGGTTACTCAATGGAAACCAACCAACCAATCACAACATCCTACACAGAGCATTCTAACGGAAGCAGTTTAATAAGTTGCAATTAAAAGAACCCAGCAACAAGCATGAATGTCCACTAACAAGCCAAAAAGGAATGAAGTACATACACAAGTACTGGCCTTATGTCCTTACAAATGGTTTACTCTTATTACATGTTTTCCATACCACGACACACAGGCCGGTCATACATGAACAAAAGCAAGTAAACACTCCAATTTGGCCTTCGAGGGCCGGCTTCGCAATTTGGACTTTAGCCCGCTATTGACCGCTTGGTCCAGCAGCACCTGCAAGCAACAAACCACCGCATGGTTGCAAACAAAAGCAACGGTCAGCAATGCTGACCAAATTATAACAATCCCGCCCCCAATTCGGGGCGGCGATGCTCCTTCCCTGCACTTATTAGCATAACCAAGCAGTATATAATTATACATTGCGTCACAGGCATTGGCACGCCCGGCCACATGCCCCGTGCACTCAGGGCACATTCTCGGTGAACCGGCCAATGTCACGTCAATTTAAGCCATAGACATTCCGGACTCACCACCACCACTTTGACGGCTAAACAGATGAGCAATTTGTCTTCCCGGCATGGGTCACGTCAATTTAAGCCATAGACCGCTGAAGACCCTCATCTATGCCAACGACTCTAACCAAATGACATAGAACGGGTACGGTTCCATCTAACCTGTGCTCATATCGTAACAGCAATTTAAGCCATATACGCAGGTCAAAATTCTCTGAGTCCCGTTTCCATCACATACTTCACATAACCCAGTTATGTTCAAGTTGGATCCCAGGCCACCAAGTTGACAAGATCACGCATCGGCCCAGTTTTCTGGGTGCACCTTAGGGTTAATCCCCAAGGCTCTCTGTTGCAATCTACCACGTAGAAAACCCGAAAAACAAACATTCGCACGGAGTCTTCTCCGGCATTTATGCAATGCAACATCACCGATTCAGACCAACATGTCCGGATAGGCTTCACACATCATGCCTATGTCCGTTCACGATTACGTACTCTACACAACGGGGACTTCACATATCTACCCGAAGGAATGCCTCCAACTCACCGCAAACTCGCGAGAGCGGGCTTCCTATGCAAAAGAAGGAGAGCTTCACATGCTCAAGTAGATAATCTTTACCCTAGCGTTCATCCTTGGCGCCATGGAAATGTACGCGGATGAAAAGCACCGCAATCTCCTTGCCTTCGTAGATCCGAAGTCGGCTCGTGATTTGGAGCTCTAAAACTCCTCCAAAGGCTGGATCTAAGCTTCTTCTTCCTCCTTTGCTCTCCCCTCTCTCTAGGATTTAGACAGAGAAATACGGCAGAAACATAAGGGTTTTGAAACCCTTCTCTCAGGTATAACCCCTTCGGGAATAACCACAGTCGTCGGATCCCACAAAAAGGGATGCACGGACACGATCCAGGTCTAACCTGGACAAATGGGGTTAAACACCGCATGGTTCACCAATCCGGAGCATGACTAATCCGCAGACAATTAAATTGTGTCAGGACATTTAGTCAACTCCCGCCAAAAACCCCTGTGTCGACACTCCGTGTCGACAGAGTTAAACACGCCACAATCGCCCTGCGCTCGACGATCGTCAAACCAAGATCGTCGACTGCTGCCAGATCATCGAACGAAGATCTCTAGCCCGACCGTCAAACGCAAAACTCTGGTTAAATCGTCGAACGCACGGCCCGATCGTCGAACCCACGGCCCGATCGTCGAACCCAGAAAACTGCCTGATCGACAAACACGCGGCCCGATCGTCGAACCCAGAAAGCTGGCCCGATCGTCGAACACAGATAGCTGGCCCGATCGTCGAACACAGAATAACTGGCCCGATCGTCGAACACAGAATAGCTAGCCCGATCGTCGACCGCAGCATTGTGACCAGATCGTCGACCGCTGCTCGACGATCGTCGAACCCAGATTTCTGCCTAATATTTTTGCCAGATCTTTGAACTACTCCGACACGCCCTGGGACACGCCCGTGTCCCAGGCCGTGTACCCCTGCCAAATTCCAAATTTGGTACAGATTCGTCACCTGTTGCTCTTTTGAGTTTCGGGGCGTTACATCGATGCCCCTCTTAAAACAATTTCGTCCACGAAATTACATAAAGGAAAGATAAGTACAAAATTAAATTATACCTGAGCGGAACAACTCCGGATACTCGTCAAGCATAGTCTGCTCTGATTCCCAAGAGAGCTCTTCTCGACCGCAATGGTCCCAACGAATCTTGACCATACTGATCTCTTTATTGCGTAGCCGCTTGACTTTCGAGTCTTCAATCCGCACGGGCTTGACCTTTGTCATCAACCCACTATCAATCAGCACTTGATCGACCGCGATCACTTGCGTAGGCTCTAGCACCGCCTTACGAAGCACCGATATGTGGAATACATCATGTAAACTACTAAGCTCCACCGATAGATTCAACCGATAAGCCGCTTCGCCATTCCTCTCCAAAACCTCAAACGACCCAAGGTACCTCGGGCTTAGCATTTTCAAGCACCGCACCCGCGAGACACCCTTGAACGGCTTGATCTTTAAGTACACCCAGTCGCCCACAGCGAACTCCAAATTCCTGTGCTTGGCATTATAGTACTTCGCTTGTCGGTCCTGAGCGATAAGCAAACTCTCCCGAATTGTTCGCACCAATTAAGTAGCATCTTCCACTTCTTGACGTTTGTATAACTTTGACTCACCTGTTTCCAACCAGGACAACGGAGTGCGACATCTTCTACCATAAAGGGCCTCGAAGGGCTCCATTTGAATACTCGCCTGGTAGCTATTGTTGTACGCAAATTCCACCAAATAAAGATGGTCTTCCCATTGCTTTCCAAAGTCCAAGACACACATGCAAAGCATGTCTTCCATAGTTCTATTGACCCTCTCAGTCTACCCATCCGTCTGCGGATGGAAGGCTGTTCTAAAACTCAGCTTTGTTCCCAACATTTGTTGCACAAGCCTCCAATCATTGGACATGAACCGCACATCTCGATCACTCACGATGCTGCGGGGCACACCGTGGAGCCGTACTATGTTATCCATATATAACTTTGCCAACTTCTCCACCGGATCATCCTTCCTATGCGGAATGAAATGCGACACCTTCGTTAGCCGATCTACGACCACCCAGATGGCGTCATTCCCCTTTTGCGACCTTGGCAACCCGTGCACAAAGTCCATAGTGATGTCGTCGAATTTCCAGTCCGGAATAGGAAAGGACTTCATAAATCCTCCCGGCTTTTGGTACTCCGCCTTAACCAAGGCGCAAGTTTGGCACTTCGCCATGTAGAGCGCCACATCCTTCTTCAATCCCGGCCACCAAAACAGTTTTTTAATATCGCGGTAAATCTTTGTGCTCCCCGGGTGAATCGAGTACTTGGTATGGTACGCCTCGTACAACAAATCCACCAGCAAACTGCCCACGCTTGGGATGCAAAGACGACCGTCTTTCCAAAGCAATTCATCCTCCACATCGAATTAGGAATTTGACCCATCCAGAGCCTCTACCATGAACTGCTTCATGTGGTCATTCAAATCCAATGCCTGCCGAATCCGATCAGCCAGGTCATATTGAGCTTCAGTCCAATTCAAGAGTGCTTCAGCACTTGACTGCTTATCTACACAAACAATCTCCAATGCCTCCAACTCCCGAACCAACCGCTCGTCATGGATCGACAGCCAATTGGCTTGAGCTGGGGCCCGGCGACTCAACGCGTCCGCAACCGCATTGCCCTTACTAGGCACGTAGTGGATCTTGAATGTATAGTCCCCCAGGAACTCCATCCATCTATGCTACCGCATATTTAGATCTTTCTGATCGATCAAATACTTAAGGCTCTTGTGATCGGTGTAGATATCAATCTTCACACCGTACAAATAATGAGTCCACAGCTTCATGGCAAAAATCACGGCCGCTAACTACAAGTCATGGATCAGATAGTTCCTCTCGTGCACTTTCAGATGTCTCGAGCCATAAGCTATCACACTTCCATATTGCAGTAGCACGCAACCCAAACCGTTGCCCGAAGCATCGCTATAAATCTCATAACCTTCGGTCCCACTCGGCGAACTCAACACAGGCACCGTGGTCAACCGACATTTCAACTCCTCAAAAGCTCGCGCGCACTCCGGCATTCCAACGAACTTCTGCTCCTTTCTCGTCAAAGTAGTAATCGCGCACCGACTTCTCTCCTACAAGCCAAATAACAAATAGAAATGGGAACTGGCCGAAGGGTTCGGCATGGAGGTCCACCACAAAATAGAAAGATCTTAGAGCGCTTCCCCTCCTTTTCCAAATTTCAAGCTAAGCCTAACTCAGAAAGCACAAGAAGAACTGAACACTAGTAAGCATGCCTTCTGAGGTGCCCCTTCGGTCATATTTATAGTTTTTTGAAAACGGCCTGCAAATAGCCAATATCTGCTATTTTGAACAGCTATATACAGCCCAACTGGGTCTGCCAACAGCGTAACTCCGCTATTCTAACATGCTATAGGCATACCAGTAGGGGGAAAAATGGTAAAAAAACATCATAGGTTGCTGGGCGAGTGACCCCCTGAAGCCTCTGCTCGCCTGGGGCGACGAGTACGGGCTTGGCTGGTCCTACTAGGCCTCGATGAGTACAGGCCCGGCTGGCCCTACTCGCCGGCTATACTGGGCTAGTGCGAACCTTTTGGCTCTATTCGCCCCTGATAATTCCACCTCGCCTCGGTGAGCTGGGGGCTGGCGAGATCTGGCCCCTTGAGTGCTCGCCCGGGACTTGACTGCATGATCCTGAGGGACGGCTCTTATAAAATTGAGTCCGATGAATGCTGAGCTCCGTTTGTCGAATGTCGAGCTCTGTCCGACGAACTGAGTGGACTTGGCGTGCTTCTCTCAATGCCAAGGCAGAACGACGTTGAGTGTCTCCACTCCACTCAACGCTAAGGTAGAATGGCATTGAGTTTCTGGCGAGTCCTTGATGGAGCTGCCACTTGCCACCTCTACCTACCTCATAGCGAGTGTCGGCCCTACTCGTCTGCCACTTACAGGGCTCGCCTTGGAGAGCTGGGGGCTGCTGAGCTCTGGCCCCTTTGGTGCTCTCCTGGGACTTGAGAAAAGAGTGTCGGTCGGTATGGATCCTTGCGACCCCACTCACCGAATACATGGTTATACATAATCCTCGCTCTGTTTGAGCTTGGCAAAGCTCAGAAAGAATCATCCAACCCCAAGTGTTCGACGAGTGCGGCACGAGCCAGAGAGAATCATCGTGTGTGGTCCACCTATGACTATATACACATGCCTGCGTACCTGGGTGACTTTTGTCATTCCCTTTGCTCTAATCTTGTCGAGATGCCTATCCCCAAATAGAACCAAGATAGGCTCGCCCAAGTTCGCAAGGCTTCCTCTGCTCCCGTCGCCAATTTGACCGTAGTTCCGCTCAGCATCCCGTAGAGCGGTTCGGTTGAGCCCAATCCCACTAAGAGGGCAAACCATTCCCCCAAGTGGTCGAGCTTATCTTTTGTGACCTGCAAACCACCCTGGATCACAGGGCCAGCTCCTCTACTATGCCCGCCCTAGGGAAATAGAAGAACATTGTCGACCTTTGCGCCGACCCGGACAGTTAACGAGATGACGACAATGCCTCTGTGTAGCGAGTGAAGATACCTCGGCGACTCGTGGCTTTAAACTCTAGAGAATCGCCCGCGAGACCTGTCACACCCCTTTAGGACCCTGGGGCTAGACTTTTAGAGGCCGAACTTGCCAGCACATGCCCCCTCCCCGCAGCAACCTCCTGTCAGGACTACGGGAGGAGGCGTTAAAGCCATCCCCATGCCAAGCTTCGACCTCCTCTCACCAAAAACACACCGCCCGGGCCGTGTCGCCCGGGCCGTGGCAAGAATCTGAAGCTTCCCCCTCCTCACATTTTCTTGGGGGTGTCGATCTCATCGGGTAAGCTAACCTTCACCGGTTCATATCCTGTAATTTTTCGAAGTACTCGCCCTTCATACTGATGCTTCTGTCTTTGCAGCTCTTCTCAACCGGTCTGAGGCTAAAGAATCTTTGGGACCAACCTGCTACTCGCCCCTCCATTCTCCTAGCTCGCTAGACACCTTTCTGGGTTCTGAAGTGGAGAACAACGAACTGACTAGGAGGGGGATCGCGCACTTCAAGAAGCTGGTGCGCTGGTTGCGCCATGTGTAGGAGGACAACGAGGCATTACAGCGTGACTACGTGTGGCTCGCAGACAAAGAGAGCAGTAACCCGACATGCCAGGAGATGTCCCCTTCCTGGCTTTTGGATAAGATTGATGAAGGCCTCCTGGTCGCCCAGAGGAACTCGGGGCGGATTCGCGAGATCCTCAGCTCACGGAGACCTGCGGGGCGGGGGACGCGAGGCCGGGGTAGATAGTAATAGCTCCATTATCGAGCCTACCAGCACTCGCCTCCTGACCCCTCAACTCGCACATCTTGTTCCTTTTTCTTCTGCACTTGATTTCTTTGAACTATATTCTCCTCCTTGTATATAATAACTTAGAATATTTTTTAGATTCCAATATTTGCTCTCAGAATAATATATCGCCTCTTACATTCAGCTCGACATGTGATGGGACAAGTCATAGAAGTCGACAAGCTGGGGTTGGCGAGCTAGGACAAGCGAGTTGGATTGATCAGTCAGCTCTGCCTCAAATTTCTTTTTCTATAAATATGCCCCTTCATGAATCCTGCACCACCGCCTATACTGCCTTCATAATCCTTCTTCTCGTTTTCCCCCACTTTTAATACTCGCGCTTTTAGCCTTTACGCAAGCAAGGGCAAGACCAATCCAGATGTCGAGGGCCGCTCCAAGTGCACCCAACACTTCACCGACTATTGCTTCATCGAAGGGAATAAGAAAGAAGCGGAGCTCGTGGAGTTCGTCACCAACTACGTGCATCTTGGCTTCGAGGTGCGCTAGCCCAGGGAGTAGGAAGCCATCAACACTTTCTATACTCACGAGCTCGCCTTCCCCATCTAGCATTTCGAGATGGGGTTGCGCCGACCACTCTGACCGAAAATCCGCTAGATATTTAAATATTATGGCGCGGTGCCCGCGTAACTCAACTCAAATGCCATCACCATGATGGTGGAGTTCGCGTGCTTCCTCCGCCGGGAGCGAATAGAGTTCAACCTGACCGTTTTCAGGAAACTCTTCTCCTACAAGGCGACCCTGGATGGAGTCGCCTACTTTGGGAGCTCCCTCATCAAAGTTCGCGAGATCATGAACATACACCATAACTGGAAGACCAAGATCGCCTTCATCAAGGGCAATCTCGACAACATCCCCTTCTCGCCCCAGCAAAAAGGCAAGGATGTGTACCACCCTCCCGAGTGTCCGGCAACGACGTCGAGCTCCACAAATTCTTCCACCACAAATACTTCGAGGTTGCCTTCCTGCTAAGGGGCCTCGACTCGCTCCTCCCCGTTCTTCCCGGCGAAGGTACTTTTCTTTTTCTTTTTTCTCAGCTCGCCGAACACCATAAAACTTTTTCTGACTAAGTTTTCTCATGCAGGGGAGTGACTGATTCCCGCAAACCCACCATTCGCGGACTCGGGATGATTCCCTGACCCCATCTCATGCGAGAAGGCAGCGACGGCAGCCTGCCGAGATGAGCTGGCTTCCTCCAAGTCCTCATCCGGCAAGAAGCGACCAGAGCCTGCGGGACCGAGCTCTCCCTGTCGCCATTAGCCGCAAAAGAAGATGAAGAAACCAGGGGTGGTTCCCTAGGAGAGAAAATAACAACAACAACAAAAGCCCAAATACACGAGCTCGCCCGAGACAATCCCGGATAGGTCGCCAGAGAGCCCGTTGAAGGAGATTTCGGGCAAGGGGCAGGGGGGTGGCGAGTCCTCTGCTCCCCCCGCCGTGAAGAAGGCAGCCAGCGAGCCAGGCTTGCCAAAGGTCCACCCTCTCCTTGGCTTCTGGGGAAGGTGGAAAAACTTTGTCGGCTAGCCCATGGTCCCGTGGGATAAGCTGGCCCACCGAGTCTGTTGGATGCCTAGTTGGATTTGGGCTTGGTTCACTAAACTAGGATGTCTGACCCAACATATATAGCTAGGGTCATGTTTGAGTCCTAGAGTTTAGGACATGTCCTTAGAGTCAACCTTTCTTTGAACAGCCATCAACAAACTACAAAAGACTCAAGACTTAGAGAAATTTCAATGACTCAGGAAAATGAGTTCGACGTTCGTTGAACTCAGCTCGACGAAAGTCATGCTCAGCTCGACGAACTCAGAGAAAATTCTCTGAGCTGAGCTCGACGAACTTGGTTCTCAGGTCGATGATATCTGGATACTCTACTATAATATTCTAAAGTCCAAAAACCATTTCTCTGAACACTAGTCGACGAAATTATATTCTCAGCTCGACGATCTTGATACACAGAATTGCCAAGGTTCTGGAGAAAGCAGTTATATGTTCTTAGTTCGACGATCTTGGATCTCAGCTCGACGAACAACAATTATCTGGTCGACGAACATAACCTCTCAGCTCGACGAACTCTGGACCCTGGTCGATGAATTTTGTCCTCTGCTCGACGATTTCTGTGCAATTCCAGACATGAACTTTTTCTCTCCTCTGTCCTTATTTTATTGCAGTAATTCCTGAATAATCAATGCTTAAATATTCTCTGAATATTACCGTTAGAAGCAAGCATTGATTATGGTCTTCATCAGGATTATTATTTGCCGCCTTCCATTGGGACAGTTGGGGAAATTAATCAATGCATATATTCTCCAGGCCGTCAGTAATCAATGCTAAAAAAAATTCAAAATTCAGAAGGAAGACTTCATGTAAAATATAAAACAGGATTTTTCTTCTTCCTTCTCGACAGAGATAGACTTACATAGACAGAGATCAAGGATTTTGAAAGAGAACAAGCAATACTCAGGGCAATACAACAGTCAAGAAACTAGAAGCCCGAGACCAGAGAAATAACAGCAAGCTGAAGAAGAAGAACATCCATCCAAAATCAAGAGCCTTCTTCCTTCTTCATTCCAGGATTCTTCAAAGACAACAAAAACTCTATCAGTCAAGAAGTTCCTGGATATCTTCTGGTCAAGGCTAAAGGATTGAAGACCTACTCACCCTGAAGCAAAGCTCAAGACTTCCTGATTTCCATATCTCAGGGGGGAGCTTTGTTAACATCAAAGATCCACTAAGTCTTCTCAGTTGTATTTAAGAAAGAGAAGATAACATCACTCTCTCATCCCCCCACTATAAAAAGGGTTCTTTAACTCCCTTCAAAAGTTATTCCTGGTTGCAAGTCACCTTATCAAAAGACTTGGGATTAGTTTTTGAGCACCTGATCAAAAGCTCATTAGTGGCAGTCACCTGATCAAAAACTTGAGTGGATTCCTACCAGGGTGGTAGAAGAGTGGATGTACCCAGGTTGGGGAAGCACTATAAAATTCTTGCGTTGTCTAATTGCCATCTTTTTCTTTTGTTCTTGTTGTGCCTGTGCTCGTTAAGTTTGCTTTGCCTGTGTTATTTAATTTAATCCCTACTGTGCCTGTGATAGATTAGCTTATCTTAGGAATGATTTTTTTACAGCAAAAAGCATTAAAGTTTCAAGATACTCTATTCAGCCCCCCCCCCCCTCGAAAGTATTTCAGGTCTAATCCTAACTTTTAATTTGTATCAGAGCAAGGTTCCTTTGGTTGTACAAGCTAACCCTTGAACCAAAAGATCCTTTGTCAGACCTGATCTTTTATTTCTATTAGGATTATATTCACAGCATGGCACAGAACAAAGATTATGCAAGCACCAGACTTCCAGTGTGCAACCTAAATAAGTTTGCCATCTGGAAGGCAAGAATAAAACTTTAGGTGAATTCTATTGATGAGGACATCTACAATTCTATCTTGACAGGTCCACCTCAACCATCTACCTCTATAGCAACTTACAGCACTCATGCAGATCCACCACCTGAGTGGACTGATGCTCAGAAGAAAGCCAAGGTTGCTGATGCTAAAGTCATAAACATTTTGGCCCATACAATGTCTGATGACATTTTCTAGAAGGTGGCTGAATGCACTTCAGCCAAGGCCATTTGGGACTCTCTCAACCAAACGGTGACTGGCTCTGCTGATGAAAGGAAAGATAGAAGATCAAATCACATATCCCAGTATGAGAATTTCAAGAAGGAGGAAGCAGAATCTGTTGCAGACATGTACAACAAACTGTGCTCAATCATCAATGAGCTGAAGACTTTGGATAAGGACATCACCCGTACTGAAGTCAATGATAAAATCCTCATGTGCTTCCCAAGCTCATGGGATTCAAGGATCTGGCCAATCAATGAGGTCAGGAGCTTAAATGAGATTTCCATAGAATCTCTATTCAGAAAGCTCAAGTCTTATGAGCAGCTTATAAAGTCCAGAGAAGCAGCTGAACAAAGAACTCCTCCACCAACTAGAAAGGAGCAAAACTTGGCATTCAAGGCTGCTAAAGAGACTTAAGCTTCAACAGTAAATGAAGAATTGATGAGTCTCCTTGCCAAGAGATTTTACAAAATGGCCAGAAAGGATTTCAGAAGAAGATCATCCAGGCAGGATGATAAGCCAAGGTATGACAAAACTCCTACTAACGAGGTAGTATGCTTTGGCTACAGGAAACATGTACACTTCATCTCAGAGTGTCCAGAGAATCAAAAGAAAGAGAGAAGAAGAGAGAAGGACTCCAGAAGATAGCAAAGCAGCAGGCCTTCCTCCAGTAAATACAAAAAGAAATAAAAGGGCTTTGTAGCTGAAAACTGGAGTGACACTGAAGATGAATCCACATCTTCCAGCTCCATTGAAGAGGATAAAGAGGCAATGGCTAAGGAAATCTGCCTCATGGCCATCAATTCCTCCAGTAGTCAATCAGACAATGAGGAAGAATTTGACAATGAAGGAACTTTAGAATCAGAAGCTGATCAGGTACTTTCAACTTTTGATTATAGTTCTGATACTTTCAAAACTGAGTTTAAAACCTTGTGTATTGATTTAATCAACTCTGAAAAGGAAATCAAAACACTTAGGGAAAAACTATCAAATCAAGAAAATCTGATTTCTGAAAACACCACGTTAAAAGAGGAACTAACTCTAGATAATGAACAAATCAATTCTCTTAAAACAGAGCTATGTGAGGCCAAACAACTTGAGGAATCTCTCAATGGGAGAAGCCTTAAGTTGATGCACATCACAAGTACAGTCAATGCCAGACTAAATGGCAAACTGGGCCTGGGTGCATCATCAATTTTACCCCCCATTCTCAAGAAGAACATATTATCAACCACCATTAGATTTGTGTCAGCTAAGGATAAAGAGGTAATTTACAACAAACAAACCACAGAAGAATTACATAACTTTAAAAATCACAATTACAAAAACCAGAAAACCTAAGATAGAAACAAAGTTCAGCAGATTTCGTCGAACTCAGATCGACGAAATGTTTCCAGTGTGTCAAACTCAAGTCGACGAACTCTGAGCGCAGATCTATATAATAATTATTTGTCTTACTGCGATCGACGAACTGTATATGGTTTGTCGAGCAGAGATCGACGAACTTTGGGCACAGAAAATTAATATATTCATTCTCTAAGCAGAGATCGACGATCTCATCCCGTTTCGTCGAACTACGGTCGACGAACTTACAAATTTTCGTCGAACCCAAACAGACATAATAAAAGTCAAAATTATAACAACAACTCTAATCAATCTAGGAAACCTTTTAATCCACGTGCTGATTGGATAATTCCTCCTAGAAGATATCACCCCTTAGGGTATAAATCTCAACCTGAATTTTCAATAATATCAAGCTTTTCTTTTCAACCATATAAAGGACCCAAGGTAACCTGGGTCAAGAACAACTAACTATTTTCATTACAGGAAAAGAGCAGTCCAGCTGTTAAACAAAAATGGTATCTAGACAGTAGATGCTCCAAGCATATGACTGGCAGCTAGGACAACTTAATTAACTACAAGTCCAAGCTGGGACCAAAGGTGATCTTTGGTGATTCAAAGTGTGGCCAGTCTGAAGGCTTTAGAGAAGTAAAGATTGGAGCAGTCACTTTCAAAAAGGTGACATATTGGGGGCGACGATGGCCCCCAAGTTGACAACGGCCCCCAAGTTGTTGATGACGGCATGCTAACGGAAGACCCCCCTTCGTCTCCAACAAAGGACTCGCGTCGCCATGGTGTTCGTATGGAGCGGCGCTATAATTTCTGCCCTCGGCGCAAGACAAATATATAGTTAAATTTATCTTATTATTAGTATGTTATTTTATTTGGGATATGTTATTGAGGGCTGCATGTAGCCATTTTGTGTGTTATTTTTATTTTTTATTTTGGGCTACATATAGCCAAGACTTATTGTTAAGCCTATATATAGGCATGTATGCTTTGTTTAACTTAGTTGAATGAGAAGAAAACCCTAAACTTACTATTCTTGCTAATCCTCATCTCTCTCTCTACCTCTCTTGGCCGCCCACTTCACTCTCTCTCTCTCTCTCTCTCTCTCTCTCTCTAAAAACTTCGGCCAACCCACTCCTTCAACCCCTCTTCCAAGCCTCCACCTCCTCTCACCACCCACAACCCGATCGGCCATCTATCTCCTCCACTCAAGCAACCCACTTGGAAGAGGACCCGGCCACCTGCCTCTCCACCCGAGCACCCCCCTTTGGAGAGAACCCGGCTGCCCCTCTTCTCGTGAAGCCTTAACCGAGAAAGGCCTCCTTCTACGGCGAGGAAACGGGACCTTGGTGTGAAGCGGCCAAGGCGGACGATCTATCTCTCCAACCGGCGCGACTCCGGCGGAGCCGTGGAAGAGCGACCCCTTCAAAGGTAGTCGGAATCATCTATTCCGACTTGGGTAACGATCCTCTCCACTCACGTGTGATTCCCTCTTGATGTTCTAGTGGACGGAAATAATTTTTGCGTTGGATTTGAATCGTTAGATTCTTCGTGGTTTTTTCCTTTTGGATTTGCATCAACCTTAATCGTGATATTTCCGAAAGGGTTTGGCGAGCCCCGCATTTTTGTTGGGAGAGATCTACCATTTTTCGATCGCACTTTGGGTAGATCTCTTTTGGTACAACTTTCGCTCGGTCGGACCCAATATTGGTCCTTTAGCTGGGGAGAACATCGGCATATCGCCGTTCGTTTGACCTTCCCGCGGAGTGGCTACCGTACGTTGGTGAACTGTGATAACACGTTTGCGAGTGCGCTGCGATTGAATCTAGTGCGTGAGAGATTGAGGATTGGGTGTGGTGTTCGTTTCATTCCCTTTACCCATCTAGTGTCCGCGGTAGTGGCCTACATCAATTTTGGTATCAAAGCGAGGTTCTTGTCAATTTTTTAATTGGCACCCTCCCCTCTTTTTAGCATGTTAACCTGCACTTGTGTTTGCGCGTTAGTTGTCACAAAAAAAAAATCTCAAAAAAAAAATTATTTTTGGTCTGCCAATAGCGGCTTAGTTTTCTTATTTTTCAGCCAAAAAAATCAAACTAAATTTTTTAATAATCCTCTTTTTATTTCCTGTAAGAAAATCAAAAAAAAATTTTATTTTCCTATAGTCTTTAGGCGGGATTAATTCCTTCTTGGGTCTGCCTGAATCTGTTGTCGTCCCTTTTGCATGCGTAATAGGCTCGGTACGGAATATCCTCCATCGTCGTCTAATATGGATGATGACCGGGATGAGGGTCGTCCCCTCACGGAGATTGAGGAGCTCCGTCAGGATTTCACGGAGTAGTTGACGGCCATTAGGGAGGCACTTCACGGGCTGGGGTTACCACACGGGGCACCCCGTAATCAACCCGCTCACCCACGGGTGGGAGAACATCACAACATTACCCCCACCCTCCTAATGAGAACGCCCCACGAGCACCGTACGAGTTTGACCTTACTCGGGCCGTCCGAGTCAAGCCACAATCCTACGATGGTTTAGGAGATCCCCAAGTCTTCCAGGACTGGATCATGGAGATCGAATGTTATTTCGAGTGGTATACCCTGAACGACGCGGATAAAGTGCGAGTAGCGAGAATGAAGTTGCTAGGGCGCGCTAAAATATTTTGGCTGAATGAGGAGCGGCGTTTGAGAGTCGAGAACGGAGCGCTGCCCATAGGCTGGGATGCAATGAAGGCAAGGCTAACGGAACAGTACGTCCCTACTTACCATCGAACACAAGTGTTCGATGATTTAGCCACCCTTAAGCAAGGGACTAGGTCGGTGTCTGAGTATATGAGTTTGCTAAAGGACATGATGGTTAGGTGTGACGTGAAAGAGATGCCCGAGGTCACCCTCTCCAGGTTTCGTAAGGGACTAAACCCCGACATCCAAGGAAAGCTTCTGCGTTATGGTCACACCGATTTGCACACCACTTTCAACGCTGCCTTAGATATTGAGCAGCACAACGCGCTTAAGGGCAAGTCTCGCTCGTTCCAAAAGGGGAAGTCCATTTTAGGACCGCCTCCCACCGCCACCTATAAGGCTAAAGGAAAGTATCAGTCCCCCGACTCGACCTCCATAGTCGTAACAGCTAGGAATGATAGAAACCCCTCTGGTGAGAGAGTCCCGGTGGGTCGGGTCAACAGAACGAATGTCACCTGTTACGCTTGCGGGGTCCAAGGGAACTATGCTAGTGATTGTCCTACTACACCCAGACCATTAGCCCTGTTAGATTCCGCCGGTGGGGCCGACGACATTACTTACGAGGCGGGCGAAGAGAGCGAGTCGGACAGAGTGCCGAGTGATATGGAGGATGACCCCCGTATGATGGTTATGAGGTGTATTCTGGCGACCCCTCGAGCGTTAGACGATTGGAATAGGACGAACATTTTCACGTTGAATTTTAAGAGTGGTGAAAAATGGTGTAGGTTGATCATCGATAGCGGTAGTTGCATGAACGTTATTTCTGAAGCCGCGGTGAGACGAATGTCTCTTGTTGCCGAGCCGCACCCTCACCCTTATAAAGTGGCATGGGTCGACAAGTCGTCCCTCCCTGTGATGAAGCGATGCTTGGTACCCCTTACCATCAAATCTTATTCTGAGCAGATTTGGTGTGACGTCATCCCTATGGATGCTTGTCACGTCTTGTTGGGTCGCCCTTGGTTGTACGATCATGACGTCACCCACTTTGGTCGGGCCAACACTTACGAGTTTAAATTTAATGGCAGAACCATACTCTTAAAACCCGCCCCGCCATAGGATCCTTCAGCCCCCTCCAAGGATACGGTCGTCCCGGTCGAGAAGAAGACGTTGAGCCTGATAGGAAGGAAAGAATTGAAGCGTATTACCTTTGTAGATGGGGTCCTCTATGCCTTAGTGTGCCTACAAGTTAAGGAAGACGCAGCCCCTTTTGAGAACTTGCCGTCAGCGTTGAGAAAACTCCTAGAAGAGTTTGTGGACGTGTACCCGGAAGAGCAACCGGCTGAATTACCCCCGTTGCGGGAAATCCAACATGCCATTGATTTCATACCGGGCTCTTCATTGCCCAACCTCCCACATTATCGGCTAAACCCCTCCGCGCACTTAGAGTTGCAAACCCAGATCTCGGATTTATTGCAAAAGGGTTTTATCCGCCACAGCAAGAGCCCGTGTGCCGTGCCCTCCTTACTTGCCCCCAAGAAGGACGGCTCTTGGAGGATGTGTGTGGATAGTAGAGCCATTAATAAAATCTCTATTAAGTATCGCTTTCCCATCCCTCGCTTGGATGATTTATTGGACATGTTAGCCGGTGCCACGATTTTTTCGAAATTGGATCTTAGGAGTGGCTACCATCAGATCCGAATTAGGGAAGGTGACGAGTGGAAAACCGCCTTTAAGTCTAAGTAAGGGCTCTACGAGTGGTTAGTTATGTCGTTTGGACTTTCCAATGCGCCGAGCACGTTTTCGAGGATGATGACCCACGTCTTCCAACCCTATATGGTAAAATTCATCGTGGTATATTTTGACGATATTTTGGTATTTAGCACCTCCACGATTGATCATGAGTCACATTTAAGAACCATCCTTACCACGCTGAGATCGGAAAAATTATTCGTGAACATTAAGAAGTGTACCTTCCATATGACATCGGTTGAGTTCCTCGGTTATATTGTGAGTTCGAAGGGGATCCACGTAGACCCCAAGAAAGTACAAGCCATTTGAGATTGGCCCGAGCCCGCCAGCATTCGGCATGTTAGGAGTTTTCACGGGCTCGCTACATTTTATCGGCGATTTATAAAGGATTTTAGTAGTATTATGGCCCCTATTACCGAGTGCATGAAAAAAGGTGAATTTACATGGACGAACTCGGCCGCTACGGCGTTCCAATTAATTAAATCGCTCATGTGGGAAGCCCCCCTTTTGCGACTACCGGATTTTACCAAGGTTTTTGAGTTGTCATGTGATTCGTCTGGAGTGGGAATTGGTGGAGTGTTGAGTCAGGAAGGCCGCCCTGTGGGGTATTTCAGTGAGAAACTAGCAGCTCCAAAATTAAATTATTCCAATTATGATAAGGAGTTTTAAGCGGTCATTCGATGCCTCCAGCATTGGAGGCATTATTTACTTCCTAAGGAGTTTGTCATCCTATCCGATCATGAAGCGCTAAGGTTTCTTAACTCTCAAACTAAGGTTAGTCCTAGACATGCCAAATGGGTCTCCTATCTTCAGGAGTACACTTTCATTATCAAACACCTCAAGGGGACTCTCAACCGCGTAGCCGACGCCCTTAGTCGTGTTTCGTTATTGCTCTCCACGCTAGAAGTAAAGGTGATTGGCTTCGATAGGATTAAGGACGAGTACGTCCACTGCCCAGATTTTAAGGATATCTATTTCACCACTAAAGATGACTCGCCGACAACCATTACTTCTTTTTACATTCGGGACGGCTACTTATTTAACCATTCGAAGCTTTGCATTCCCCGTTCCTCCCTACGACACTTCATAGTGTGGGAATTGCATGGTGGCGGATTAGGTGGACACTTTGGCCGTGACAAGACGATCACGTTAGTTGAAGACAAGTTTTATTGGCCCGGTCTTAAGGCCATGGTTAGTAAGATCGTGGGTAGTTGCCGAGCGTGCCAACTGGCTAAGGAGAACAAAACTAACGCGGGGCTTTATACCCCTCTTTCGATTTCGTCTATCCCTTGGGAAGACGTTAGCATGGACTTCATTCTCGGCCTCCCAATCACATTTCGACGTCACGACTCTATCTTAGTTGTTGTAGATCGTTTCTCTAAAATGGCTTATTTTATCGCTTGCAATAAAACCAATGACGAGTCACACGTTGCACAATTATATTTTAAAGAGGTGGTAGGCCATCGAGGAGTTCCGAAGTCTATAGTTACTGATAGGGATGTGAAGTTTACTAGTTATTTTTGGAAGACCCTGTGGAGGATTATGGGCACCAAACTTCTATTCTCTTCCGCGTACCATCCGCAGACGGATGGGCAAACATAAGTTGTGAACAGAAGTTTAGGTAGTTTGCTTCGATGCCTTGTGGGAGACCACAAGGGTACATGGGACCTTATCCTCCCTCATGCTCAGCTAGCATATAATAATTCCAAAAATAGGTCCACGGGTTTGTCCCCGAATGAGATCGTGCACGGTTATAAAGCTCTCGTGCCCCTTGACTTGCTTCTGTTACCGCCATCGTTTAAGTCAAGTCAATTTGCACAGGACTTTGCCTCTCAAATCCATGATCTTCACAAACGCATAAATGAAACGCTTACCACTCAATACGCGTCTTATCAAGTTCATGCCAGCGCACATAAGAGAGTGTCTCCCTTGAAAGTGGGCGATTTAGTCATGGTACGTCTCATCCCTGAACGGTTGCCTACGGGCACCTTAAAAAAGTTAGCGGATCGGCGAGCTGGACCTTTTCGGATTTTAAAACGGTTAGGAGACAATGCTTTTGTTGGGTACATTGGTTTAAATGTACTTGATTTGAAGAAGCCTCACCCAACTCAATGATATACATCAAAATGTATTTGATGTATTTTGAGTTACTTGTGCAGGTTAAGTATTTGCAGGAAAAGATGAAAAAGTTTCTAAGTTCATGTGTCGACACCCAGAGGGAAAGTGTCGACACTTAAGAAGACTTGTGCCGAAACCCAGGCAAGCAGTGTCGACACTTGGAGTCATTGTGTCGACACCAGGGATGCTGAGTCGACACCAGACACAAAGTGTCGACACAAGGAGCTGTGTCGACACTCAATGAAGAAAGTACAGTAAAGCAGTGTCGACACTTAACAGCAGTGTCGACACCTAGAAGAACTGTATCTACACCAGAAAGTGTCGACACTTGGAGCTGTGTCGACACTCAGCAAAAGTTAGCAGAGACTAAGTACAAGTGTCGACACTCAGAATAATGTGTCGACACTCAACAGATGAGTCAGCACTTAAAGTAAGTGTCGACACCAAGAACAATGTGTCGACACTCAATAGAAGAGTCAGCACTTGAAGTAAGTGTCGACACCCAGAACAATGTGTCTACACTCAGCTGAAGACTCAGCACTTGAAGAAAGTGTCGACACATGGAGCTGTGTCGACACTTAGCAAAGAACAACAAGATCAACAAATTATTCTAAGTACAAGTGTCGACACTATGGGAATGTGTCCGACACTCAGCTGAAGTCTCAACAGAAGAATCAAGTGTCGACATAAGGAGCTGTGTCGACACTCAGCAAGTATCAACATTGAAGACATGTGTCGACGCCAAGAAGTAGTGTCGACACTTGACAAATTCAACACATGAAGATGTGTCGACACAAAGAAGATGTGTCGACACTTAGAAGAATTCAGCAAAGATACTGAAGTACAAGTACTTGTGTCGACACTCAATCTCAGTGTCGACACATGAAGAAGAAGCAGTGTCGAGATAAAGAATCAACAACACAAGGAGTTGTGTCGACACCTTGTAGACTAGTGTCGACACTTAGACAACATGTGTCGACACTTGGTCTATAAGTGTCGACACTCAAAGACAGAAAGTCTCGACACTTAAAGACAGTTACAGAATTTTAAAGAACTGACTGGATGACTTAACAGCTGCCATTCCAGCTGGTCTACAGCACCTGTCAGAGTTGTCAGAATTCAGTTATGGACCGGACCAGCCGGTTACTATGAAGAAGGCCTATAAATAGGCCTATACTGTCTACAGAAGAGATTGATAAACAAGTTGTTTAAGAGATTGAACACAAGTCCAAGTTCAAATTTAAAGAAGATCTAGCTATCAAGTGAAGATCTAAGAAGTTGGAGAGAGAGATCTCCATCCAAGAAATCAGCTGTTGGAACCCAGCTGAGAAGAAGGATTCAGATTGGTCTGAATATTAAGAAGCAGAGATCAAGGATCAACTGCAGAAGGAGTCAATCTTATTGAGTTCTACTTTCAAGAAGCTTTGAAGAAAGCTAAGTCAGATTGAGTCCAGCTGAGTTCTTCCAAGAACTCATCAAGAATCTCACAACTTATCTCTCTTTCATCTAAGTTGTTGAGTTTATACATTTTGTATTCATTATAACTTGTAGGATCCTTAGGGATCTGAGATTGTAAGCCTGTAATTATAAAGGCTGAGGGTAGGAGAGTTTTATCTCTGAGTGTAGGCCTTGGTGGCTGAGTGTAGGCCTTGTTGGCTGAGTGTAGGCCTTGTTGGCTGAGTGTAGGCCTTTATGGCTGAGTGTAGGCCTTTGTGGCTGAGTGTAAGCTTTGTTGAAAAGCTGAGTTGTAGGGCCTTGGGCCTGAGGTCTAGGAACCAGTTTGATTTCTGAGATAGTGGAGAAGTTTGGCCGAATCTAGTACACTGCTAGATAGGCGAAGGGGGAAAGTGGATGTACCCAAAGCTTGGGGAACCACTATAAAACTGTGTGTCTTCTGTGTGCTATGATTTGTTGTGAATGCTGTGTGATTGCTGTGCAAAAGTAGATTAGATTCTGTGATAAAAACTGATTGCTGCCATTAAAGTTTAAAAAGAATTTGGTCACCTATTCACCCCCCCCCCCTTTACGTGTTTAGGTACTATATCTTTCAAGTGGTATCAGAGCCAGGTTCCTCAAAAAGGACTAACAGTCTGAGGAGATCCTGATTGGCAGATTCAGTCTAAGTCAAATTACAGATTCAAGAAAATCAAGAACCATGGGTTCCACTGAAAATCACAAGGAATTGGGATCCATGAAACTACCTATATGTAGGAAGGAAATCTTTGGCATATGGAAAGAAAGGGTAAGGCTGTTTATGGAGGCTTCAGACCCTAGGATTTATATCACAGTGAAGGAAGGGCCATATGTGCCCATGAAGGTGTCAGTCCTAGATGCAAATCAGAGAACACCAAAAGATTTCTCTGAAATGACAAAGGATGAGATTGTTCTAGCCACCATGGACAAAAGGGCTCAAAACATTATAGTGAGTGCCATAGATGATGCAACTTTTCAGAATCTTATACACTGTAAGACAGCCAAAGAGATGTGGGATACCCTTATTGTGTATATGGAAGGATCTGAAGAAGTTAGGCAAGACAGAAAATCCTTACTAAATTAAGAGTATGAAAGTTTTAGACAAGGAAAGGGTGATAGCATAACTGAGTGCTATAAGAAGTTTTACAGGATAGTGAATGAACTCATGTCCTATGGCAGAGAGTTCAGTAATTATGAACTTAATGACAGGTTTCTAAGGTCCCTAACAAAAGATTGGGACACCAAAATCTGTGCCATTAGAGAAATGGCTAAGTTGGGAGAAATTCCTCCACCTACACTGTTTGGCAAATTATTGTCATATGAAATGCAGTTGACAGTGAGGAAAGAAGAGGAGAAATCCACAAGAAATGAACACAAGGAAAGAACTGTGGCTTTTAAATCAGAAGCCCCCAGAAAGAACAGAGGTAAGTCACCAACTCCACCTCCAAAGGTTGCTGAATCAGAGTCAGATGAGTCAGTCAGCACAAAATCTGAAAGCAGTGAAAGTGATGAAGACTTTGCTGCCTTCACTAGACATTTTCAGAAGTTATTGAAGAAGAAACAGTGGAGGACAAGTCCTTCTACTTCAAAGGGAAAAGAAGTTTTTTATCAGGATAAAAAGGCTTCAAAGAAGGACAGGAAAAAGACAAAGTCTAGCAAGACAACTTTTTCCAAAATAGTTTGCTATTGCTGCAATAGACAAGGCCATGTTGTTGCAGATTGTCCAGAAAAGAGAAAGGAGTCTGGTGACAGGAAGAAGACTCATTTCAAAGGCAAGAAAGAGAAGTCTTTTGTTGCCAAGAAGGAGAAGACTCTGTCAGATATTTCTTCTTCAGAAACTGAGTTAGATGCTGAGGCATACATAGGGCTGTTTGCTGAAGAAGAAGAAGAAGAGTTCATGCAGATTATGAAGTCTATATATGAACAAGAAGACAGTCAATGCCAATGGCTAATGGCTTTGACAGAGAGTGACAAATTCCTAGAGCAGCCAGGACCCAGCAAGGTACAAAGTTCAACTTTAAGTTCAGTTTCTTGTGCCAGTACAGAATCAGATTCATCATCATCTAGTGATGAGAGTGTATCTGAGTCTGAGGAAGATATTCATCAGCTGATAGATGAATATAAAGTACTGTTGCAAGCTTACAAGAAGAGCAAGTCCCTAGGCAAAAGTCAGGCAAAGGAAATTGCTGATCTCAAAGCTGTTGCAACAGATTCTGAGAAGTTATTTGATCAAAAGCTTAATGAGATAGCCAGACTGGAGCACATAACTGTGATTCAGATGGGGACTATCACATATAAGAATGATCAAATCAAGTGTCTGGAGATTAATCTTCATAAGGAGAAAGACTTGGTTGCTAGGTTTTCTAAACCTAAGTCTGTTTTACCCATAATTGATGAATTTATTCATCACAAAGGTAAAGCTGGACTGGGTTTTACAAGACCTGCAAGGACTGTTCAGTCCAAGTCTATGTCCAAGGGCAAAGCCCCAACACTCAACAAGTCAGCTGTAGATAAGACAGCAAAGACAGTACCTAAGCAAAGGTACAATAAGTTTGAATGTTGGTGCTGTGGCAAGGTTGGCCACTTTGCAATGGACTGTTGGCACAATGCTAGTGCCAAAGTGAGTAATAAACTGCCTATTGGAAAACCAGTAGGTAGCTTTGTCAGGTTGCAAACTAACAAGTACCAAGGACCCAAGAATACTTTGGGTTCTAAGGTTCACTAATATGTTTTGCAGGTGAGTCCAAGTGGTCATGCCCCAATATGGTACTTGGACAGTGGATGTTCCGGATATATGACTGGAACTAGGGGACTACTAAGGGACTACATTCCAATCAAAGATGGTCCAAAAGTAACCTTTGGTGGTTCTGAAAAAGGAATCATCAAAGGATTTGGTAACATTTCTAGTAACTTGGTTACCATTACTCAAGTGGCTTATGTTAAAGGGTTGAAACACAACCTAATAAGTATAAGTCAATTAAGTAATGTAGGGTATGACATCTCATTTGTTAAGAATGGTTGTCATATCAAGAGGTCAACTGATCAAGAGATCATTTTGACTGGCTATAGAAAGAGGAATGTCTACTGCCTAGACATTATGTGTGAGACCAATGGTTCTCAAGTGTGTCTTGTAGCAGATGAGAAAGTCTCTCATTGTGTCAAATGGCACAAGAGGCTAGCTCATCTAAACTACAAGACAATTGGCAAACTCTTTAGCAAAGAGTTAGTGAGGAATGGTCCTCAAGTTAAGTGTGTTAAAGATGGTATTTGCTCAGCTTGTCAAAAGGGCAAGCAGACAAGATCCACCTTTAGAATCATAGAAAACAAAGATGCTGTGAGGTGTTTATACCTCTTGCATATGGATCTCTTTGGTCCAATGCCAGTTCACAGCCTAGGTAGGAAGGTCTATACCTTTGTAGTTGTAGATGACTACTCAAGGTTTTCCTGGGTGTTCTTCTTAAAACAGAAATCAGAAACACCTAATGTCTTTTATAGCTTTGTCAAGCAAATTCAGAATGAAGTAAATAGTACAGTGGTCAAAATAAGAAGTGACCATGGTACTGAGTTTCAGTCTGATAGCATGACAAAACTATGTGAAGACTTTGGGATATTTCAAGAGTTTTCTTCACCTAGAACACCTCAGCAAAATGGCATTGCTGAGAGGAAGAATAGAACCTTGATTGAGGCAGGTAGAACCCTATTAAGTAATACATCACTACCAGAATATTTCTGGGCTGAAGCAGTAAATACTGCATGTCATGTTATCAATAGGGCTACCATAACTAAAGGCCTCAACAAGACCCCCTATGAGGTTGTGAAAGGCAGGAAACCAAACCTATCCTACTTCAGGATCTTTGGTTGTAAGTGCTTCATACTTAACAATGGAAAGTCTTACTTGACTAAGTTTGCTGCCAAGTCCCAAGAGGGAATTTTTGTTGGGTACAGCAATAACATTAAGGCTTATAGAGTCTAGAACTTGTCTACACAAGTTGTAGAAGAGTCTGTACATGTAGTATTTGATGAGACTAAACTTATTAATAATAAGTTGTCTAGTAGTGTATGCAGCCCCACAGGTTTAACAAAGAAGATGGACAAGCTCACTCTAGAAGAAGAATCTACTGCA
Organism: Platanthera guangdongensis; assembly: GCA_039583875.1. Lineage (NCBI taxonomy): Eukaryota > Viridiplantae > Streptophyta > Magnoliopsida > Asparagales > Orchidaceae > Platanthera > Platanthera guangdongensis. Next base: position 48,261,913 of record CM077155.1, read on the forward strand.
AGACAGCAAGTAGAAGACAGTGGCTATTGTCTAGGGGGAGTACTACATGTACCAAATGCAGAAGAAGTACAAGGAGTACAGCAAGATGATGGAACTGAAGAGGTTCAACCAGAAGTCAGGATGCCTCCAGCCAATAGGCATCTTAGAGATCATCCAGTAGAGCAGATTATTGGAGATCCAAGACAAGGGGTACAAATAAGGAGCAGAAATCTGAATGCAGCAATCTACTCCAGTTTTCTATCTCAAGTTGAACCTAAGAAGTTTGAAGAAGCCATTCTAGATCCGCAATGGACTGAAGCAATGCAGGAAGAGCTGAATCAGTTCAAGAGGTACAAGGTCTGGGAACTTGTTCCTAAACCTAAAGACCACAATATAATAGGAACCAAGTGGATCTACAGGAATAAGATGGATGAACAAGGGGTCATCATTAAGAATAAAGCAAGATTGGTTGCTAAAGGATATAGGCAAGAAGAAGGTATTGACTTTGATCAAACATTTGCTCCAGTAGCCAGACTGGAAGCCATAAGGATGTTTCTTGCCTATGCAACCTTTCAAGGATTCAAGGTTTACCAAATGGATGTCAAGTCAGCATTTCTGAATGGTAATCTTAAAGAGGAAGTCTATGTGGAACAGCCTTCAGGTTTTGTTGATTCAACTCTACCTCATCATGTCTATAGACTTAGGAAAGCTTTATATGGGTTAAAGCAAGCCCCTAGGGCTTGGTATGAAACCCTATCTAGTTTCCTCATTGAGAACAAGTTCTCAAGGGGGAAAATAGATAAGACTCTATTCCTTAGGGATTATAGAGGCAAAGTTATACTAGTCCAAATATATGTAGATGACATTATATTTGGGTCTACTGAAAGCAGCCTTTCCAAAAAGTTTGCAAAACTTATGCAAGGTCAATTTGAGATGAGTAGTATGGGAGAGCTAAAGTTTTTCTTGGGTCTCCAAGTTAAACAAACTGAGAATGGTTTATCCATTTGCCAGTCCAAGTTCACCCTAGAACTCATAAGGAAGTATGGTATGGATTCTTCCAGCACCATGAAGACTCCTATGGGGTCAAGTATGTCTCTTAGCAAGGATGATGAAGGGAAGCCTGTAGATGAAACCTTATATAGAGGGATAGTTGGCTCCCTATTATACTTGACTGCTAGTAGACCAGATATCATGTATGCTACATGTGTCTGTGCAAGGTATCAAGCCTGCCCTAAAGAGTCTCATTTGACAGCAGTTAAAAGAATATTGAGATATCTAAAGGGCACTCCCTATCTAGGCCTCTGGTACCCTAGGAATGGGGATTTTGATCTAACAGGTTATTCAGATGCAGACTTTGCAGGATGCAAAGAAGATAGAAAAAGCACTACTGGAACCTGTCAATTCCTAGGTGGGAGACTAATTTCATGGAGTAGCAAAAAGCAAACAAGTGTGGCTATCTCCACTGCAGAGTCAGAGTATGTGGCTGCAGGAAGTTGCTGTGCTCAACTTTTGTGGATACAACATCAGCTTGAGGACTATGGATTTCAGGTAAGTAGAACTCCACTCTTCTGTGATTCTACTAGTGCTATTTCAATAGCTAATAATCCAGTATCTCATAGTAGAACAAAACATATTGAAATTAACTATCATTTTCTTAGGGAGCATGTAGAAAGAGAAGATATTTTACTTGAATATGTTAAAACTGATAATCAATTAGCTGATATGTATACTAAGCCCCTGGAAGAAGCTAAGTTCATTAGATTTAAAATTGAACTAGGAATGATAAACTTAGAGTAAGTTTACAGAATTGGAAATGGCTAAGTAAAAAGGTGTCGACACATAGAGATTTCTGTGTCGACACAGAAAGTAAGTGTCGACACTTCAGGAAAAAGGTGTCGACACATCTAGGAAGTTGGTGTCGACACTTCTGAATATTAGTGTCGACACATGTCTAGTAGGTGTCGACACATCCAAAGTGGTGTCGACACTTAAGTTTTACTCAGAATTTTCTAAGTAAGGTCTCGACTATGTGTCGAGTTGTGTGGTGTCGACACATAAACAAGTGTCGACACATAAAAACTGTTGACTAAACTTATGTCGACACATATGTGTCGAGACATTATAAGTCAGTGTCGACACTTATTGCCATTGTCGACACAATTTCAGTTAGCTGTCCCGCCTGTTCATCTTCAAAATTAGAAAGGTATAAATAGGGTTTTGTATTAGTTTGTCGACACGCTTTCAAAGTTTCGAGACCAAACTTCGGTGTCGACACCTCTCTTCTCTCAAGACAAATTCTACAAACCCTAATGGCACCTAAGATAGAGGAGAACGTTAATGAAGGATACGAGCTGGTGCGCAATGCTTTCAATGATGCTGATCAAGAAATCCAGACTGTCGTAACCCTAGTAGCCGATTCAGGATTAGAATATCTTGTGTCTGAACCTACAAAAATATGGAAGAAAGAGGTACTAGAATTCCTCAATGGAGCTAAGATAGACGAAACTGGATTCAAAATCAAATCCAGGGTTCATGGTGAGAAGGTGAAGGTGTCACCTAAAAGTCTGAGGAAGATTCTACAGCTACCAAGAACTAAAGAGGAAGATGAGGTTACAGCTACAAAGACCAGGGAAGCTCTAACCTGGTGTGGACTGGATCCTAAGATTAAGCTTGGATCAGTGTTTCTTAGAAAAGGAATGAACAATCAAGGGAAATTCCTCTCAGAGATTGTTGGCAAGGTCATACTCAGCAAGCCAGGAGGGCATGACAGAGTGTCTGCCCATATGTTTAGTATAATGACAAGGACAATCTTCACTCTAAAAACTGACTGGTCTATGGTAGTTTATGAGAAGATTAAAGAAAGCTTGAAGAAGCCCAACCTGGGCAGGATTTTAAGTCTTTACCTTGCTAGTGTAATACCTGAAGTTATGAGTACAGCTGCTGGAAGCAAAATAAATCATATGAGAAAAATGAACATGAGGTTATTCTCTAGATGGGACAGGGTGTTGACTAAGGAGATGCCAACCCCTGAGAAGATAGTTTCTGAGGAGATTCCACCAAAGAAGAAGAGGAAGACTGCTCCAGTGGCACAAGAGTCCACTAGCAGCTCTGAAAGTGAAGAGCATGTTGTCTTCTCATCTGATGAGAATGTAGAAGAGCCAGCAGTAAAATCTCCTGCTCCTCAAGATGATGCTGAGATCCAGGGGGAGCTACCTCAAGCTAGCCCCATACACAAGGATCAAAGCCAGGGGGAGCTTCAAGTTGTAGATGAACCCACTACACTGGAAAGTGAACAAGCAACCAGCATTGAGTAATCACTGAACTCAATACTTTAGAATTTCCTATGGAAGATACTGATTTGTCTGATGTTCATCAGCAAACTCAGCTGGATAACCAAGTCCCAGATGCTGTCTTGGAAGACACATCTGTTGCAGCTCCAATAGTTCCTGATTCAGTGGTTGTAGAGCCAAGACTTTCTCCTGCTCATTCTCAACAAGAATACACCATGGAAGATTTATTTCTAAATCTAGATCAAGAAGATTTTGATAAGGAAACTGCTACTGAAGAGGAGAATGCTCCAGTTCAGGGGGAGCAAGTTGTAATTCTTGAAGAGCCTGCCAGGAAAGAAACTGAGAAGGCACCAGATGTGCAAACTGAGAGGCCCCCAAGCCCTAAGGAGAGGGTTGACATTGCCAGCTCCTCAGCATCTGAAGATGAGGAGGCTACCAGGGCTAAAAAGCAGAAACTTTATGTATTCAAAAGAAGGAGTCAAAGTTATAAGAAGGCTCTACAATCTCTTGTACCACAGCCTATAGTTCAGCAAACACCATCAGTTGATTATAGTGCATTGATGGTTGCTATGCAGATCAAGTTGGATGAGCACAGAAAGGAAATTAAGAAGTATGTGGATGAAGGTCAGAAATCATTGCAATTTGATCTAGCCCAGGACATAAAATCAATAAGATTTGAAATGAATCTTAACAAGAAGGAGATGACAGAATGCTTCCACAAAGGGGGAATGCAGTAGTGTACTTAGCTACACACCAAGAAAAGATTAAGGCTCAAGTTGATGACATAGCCCTGAAGCAAGGTTATGTACTTGAAAATCAACTCATGATGAATGACAATCTGACAGCATCTCATAATACAATTTTCACAGAATTAAAGAATATAGGTGCTGGACCTTCTACCTCTACTGCTGCTGTTAAAGCTGAATTTGACAAGGTATTTCAAGAAGAAATCAATGATGTTAAGACTGCTATCCAAGACTCCCAGAAGGCCATATCTGAACAACTTCAAAAGCTCAAACCTTTCTTTAAAGATGGAGTCAGATACTTGGATAATCAAATCAGATTTCAGAAGGATGATGTCAGAGATCACATGGCTAGAGAAGTCATAAAGGGGGAGAGAGTGTTAGTCAAGGCCAGCTCTGATCATGCCAAATGGATATCAAATTCTATCAGAGCTACATTGGGTTATCCTCCTCTTTGTGATGATGACAATGTTGCTGAATCTGGAATTCATCCTGCATATTTAGGAGAGGAGCAACCAGAAGTGGCTCAAGTTATCTATCCTCCTCCAGATTTTGAAATGGTGCAAGCTGATATTCATCACATGTATAGCCCAACTGAAGGGAAGTCCAATGTCATTCTAGAAAAAGTGGTTCAGCCTATATCTGAAGCTATGCAAGCAGCTCTTCAGAAAGAAGAAGAAGCTCTACAGAAATAAGAAGAGACTAGACTTTCTAAGAAGAGGTTTAGGGAACAAGCTGAACAAAGGCCAGACTTTGAGCAGTGGAGCCCTACCTCTAGAAACATTATATTAACTGCATGGAAAGCAGCAAAGGATAACATCCATGACAGGAACAAATGGTTTTCTGAGGCTGAATGGAGAAAACATGAGTCTAGACAGGAGGCAATAGTCCAATACAGAAGGAAGGCCAAGATGGGAAAGCTACCTCCTACAGCTCTGGAGCCTAGCAAGTACTTTCCCAAGCCTTATCACTACTTTGAGAGACAAAAGATTAAGGCTGAGGAACTGAAGAAGAAAGATCTGAAAGGCAAGAAGCCTGCTGATGCTGAAGTTGTTGATGCTCCTGTTCAAGCTAAAGTTCAAGTTGGCAAAGGAATAGTGATTAAGGAGCCAGAACTGAAATAGAATTAAAATTTTCTTGAAGTTTACTTTGTAATCTTTTTGATGTAAAACATTTTGTGAACTTCTGAAAATGAATATGACAGATATTAGAACAATGTGGTATATGTTAAATTTATTTCATATTTGTTCTGTGATGATGTCTATGTCTATTTCATATTTGTTCTGTGATGATATATTTGTATACATGTGTGATTAATACATGTTTATGTTTACCCTGTTATATATAATCCTGCTTTACATCATTTTGTAATTTAATTATGAATGGTGTATATCATTGACTAAGGGTTATAACTTCTTCAAATAGGGGGAGATTGTTGGGTACATTGGTTTAAATGTACCTGATTTGAAGAAGCCTCACCCAACTCAATGATATACATCAAAATGTATTTGATGTATTTTGAGTTACTTGTGCAGGTTAAGTATTTGCAGGAAAAGATGAAAAAGTTTCTAAGTCCATGTGTCGACACCCAGAGGGAAAGTGTCGACACTTAAGAAGACTTGTGTCGACACCCAGGCAAGCAGTGTCGACACTTGGAGTCATTGTGTCGACACCAGGGATGCTGAGTCGACACCGGTGTCGACACCAGACACAAAGTGTCGACACAAGGAGCTGTGTCGACACTCAATGAAGAAAGTACAGTAAAGCAGTGTCGACACTTAACAGCAGTGTCGACACCTAGAATAACTGTGTCTACACCAGAAAGTGTCGAAACTTGGAGCTGTGTCGACACTCAGCAAAAGTTAGCAGAGACTAAGTACAAGTGTCGACACTCAGAACAATGTGTCGACACTCAACAGATGAGTCAGCACTTGAAGTAAGTGTCGACACCAAGAACAATGTGTCGACACTCAACATAAGAGTCAGCACTTGAAGTAAGTGTCGACACCCAGAACAATGTGTCGACACTCAGCTGAAGACTCAGCACTTGAAGAAAGTGTCTACACATGGAGCTGTGTCGACACTTAGCAAAGAACAGCAAGATCAACAAATTATTCTAAGTACAAGTGTCGACACTATGGGAATGTGTCGACACTCACCTGAAGTCTTAACAGAAGAATCAAGTGTCGACACAAGGAGCTGTGTCGACACTCAGCAAGTATCAACACTGAAGACATGTGTCGACACCAAGAAGCAGTGTCGACACTTGACAAATTCAAAACATGAAGATGTGTCGACATAAAGAAGTTGTGTCGACACTTAGAAGAATTCAGCAAAGATACTGAAGTACAAGTACTTGTGTCGACACTCAATCTCAGTGTCGACACATGAAGAAGAAGCAGTGTCGAGATAAATAATCAACAACACAAGGAGTTGTGTCGACACTTAGACAACATGTGTCGACACTTGGTCTATAAGTGTCGACACTCAAAGACAGAAAGTCTCGACACTTAAAGACAGTTACAGAATTTTCAAGAACTGACTGGATGACTTGACAGCTGTCATTCCAGCCGGTCTACAGCACCTGTCAGAGTTGTCAGAATTCAGTTATGGACCGGACCAGCTGGTTACCATGAAGAAGGCCTATAAATAGGTCTATACTGTCTACATAAGAGATTGATAAACAAGTTGTTGAAGAGATTGAACACAAGTCCAAGTTCAGATTTAAAGAAGATCTAGCTATCAAGTGAAGATCTAAGAAGTTGGAGAGAGAGAGCTCCATCCAAGAAATCAGCTGTTGGAACCCAGCTGAGAAGAAGGATTCAGATTGGTCTGAATCTTAAGAAGCAGAGATCAAGGATCAACTGCAGAAGGAGTCAATCTTATTGAGTTCTACTTTCAAGAAGCTTTGAAGAAAGCTAAGTCAGATTGAGTCCAGCTGAGTTCTTCCAAGAACTCATCAAGAATCTCACAACTTATCTCTCTTTCATCTAAGTTGTTGAGTTTATACATTTTGTATTCATTATAACTTGTAGGATCCTTAGGGATCTGAGATTGTAAGCCTGTAATTATAAAGGCTGAGGGTAGGAGAGTTTTATCTCTGAGTGTAGGCCTTGGTGGCTGAGTGTAGGCCTTGTTGGCTGAGTGTAGGCCTTGTTGGCTGAGTGTAGGCCTTGTTGGCTGAGTGTATGCCTTTGTGGCTGAGTGTAGGCCTTTGTGGCTGAGTGTAAGCTTTGTTGAAAAGCTGAGTTGTAGGGCCTTGGGCCTGAGGTGTAGGAACCAGTTTGGGTTCTGAGATAGTGGAGAAGTTTGACCGAATCTAGTACACTGCTAGATAGGCGAAGGGGGAAAGTGGATGTACCCAAAGCTTGGGGAACCACTATAAAACTGTGTGTCTTCTGTGTGCTGTGATTTGCTGTGAATGCTGTGTGATTGCTGTGCAAAAGTAGATTAGATTCTGTGATAAAAACTGATTGCTGCCATTAAAGTTTTAAAAGAATTTGGTCACCTATTCACCCCCCCTCTAGGTGTTTAGGTACTATATCTTTCAGCTTTCCTTTTGGAATTGCCAACTGATTGTGGTATTTCCCCTGTTTTTAATGTTTCGGATTTAACGCCATATATTGCTCCGCCACTAGAACTATCTTCCTGTCCGTTTAGTTCCACTACAGATTCTCATGGGTATGGGGTTGAGGGGGGTAAGGGCTCGCTCTCTCCGTCGGTCTCCAACGGAGGTACGCTACATGTTGATGATATAGATTTTCCCCCTTTGCTGTCTAATGCTTTTCCCAGGTTTGCCAGGACCGCATTTTTGCCAAACAGGATTCTCCAGGATGACGTGTTTCCCACTGCTGATGGCGATGTGCGCCGCTACTTGATCCGCTGGCGTGATCGCCCCGCCTCCGATGACTCTTGGCTCCCGGAAGCGGACGTGGCTCTCTTGGATGGTGTTCTTCTCCGACGGTATCTTCAAGACAACTCATCGGTGATGAGTCCTTTCAAGCGGGGGAGGATTGGTGGCGACGACGGCCCCCAAGTTGACGACGGCCCCCAAGTTGTTGATGACGGAACGCTAACAGAAGACCCCCATTCGTCTCCAACAAAGGACTTGCATCGCCGTGGTGTTCGTATGGAGCGGCGCTATAATTTGCGCCCTCGGCGCAAGACAAATATATAGTTAAATTTATCTTATTATTAGTATGTTATTTTATTTGGGATATGTTATTGAGGGCTGCATGTAGCCATTTTGTGTGTTATTTTTATTTTTTATTTTGGGCTACATATAGCCAAGACTTATTGTTAAGCCTATATATAGGCATGTATGCTTTGTTTAACTTAGTTGAATGAGAAGAAAACCCTAAACTTACTATTCTTGCTAATCCTCATCTCTCTCTCTACCTCTCTTGGCCGCCCCCTTCACTCTCTCTCTCTCTCTCTAAAAACTTCGGCCAACCCACTCCTTCAACCACTCTTCCAAGCCTCGACCTCCTCTCACCACCCACAACCCGATCGGCCATATATCTCCTCCACTCAAGCAACCCACTTGGAAGAGGACCCGGCCACCTACCTCTCCACCCGAGCACCCCCCTTTGGAGAGAACCCGGCTGACCCTCTTCTCGTGAAGCCTTAACAGAGAAAGGCCTCCTTCTACGGCGAGGAAACGGGACCTTGGTGTGAAGCGGCCAAGGCGGACGATCTATCTCTCCAACCGGCGCAACTTCGGCGGAGCCGTGGAAGAGCGACCCCTTCAAATGTATTCGGAATCATCTATTCCGACTTGGGTAACGATCCTCTCCACTCACGTGTGATTCCCTCTTGATGTTCTAGTGGACGGAAATAATTTTTGTGTTGGATTTGAATCGTTAGATTCTTCGTGGTTTTTTCCTTTTGGATTTGCATCAACCTTAATCGCGATATTTCCGAAAGGGTTTGGCGAGCCCCGCATTTTTGTTGGGAGAGATCTACCATTTTTCGATCGCACTTTGGGTAGATCTCTTTTGGTACAACTTTCGCTCGGTCGGACCCAATATTGGTCCTTTTAGCTTGGGAGAACGTCGGCCTATCGCCGTTCGTTTGACCTTCCCGCGGAGTGGCTACCGTACGTTGGTCAACTGTGATAACATGTTTGCGAGTGCGCTTCGATTGAATCTAGTGCGTGAGAGATTGAGGATTGGGTGTGGCGTTCGATTCATTCCCTTTACCCGTCTAGTGTCCGCGGTAGTGGCCTACATCACATATATAAGTGGACTCATGCATAACCTCATCTCAATAAGTCAACTATGTAATGAAGGTTATCCGGTACATTTCAACTCAAAATCTTGTATTATTTTTAATAAAGAAACATAAAATGTTTTAATTGGAAATAGATAAGGTAATATATACATAGTAAATTTTCATTCTACAACCTTAGATATCTGTTTACTTAATATAGTTAGCAATCAAAATGAACTATGGCATAAAAGACTAGGACATGTTAATATGAAAAACATTGCTAGGTTATCTAAAGACAACCTTGTGTGAGGTTTGCCTTCTGGTCCCTACAAGAAGGAAGGCCTCTGCAGGGCTTGTCAACTAGGCAAGCAAACTAAATCTTACTTTAAATCAGTAAATAGGAGTGATTCACCTAGGATCTTATACTTGCTACACATGGACCTTTTTGGGTCTATTGTTGTACAAAGCCTCGGAGGGAAATCCTATACCCTAGTTATTGTAGATGACTTCTCAAGATTTACTTGGGTGTTCTTTCTGAGATCTAAGTCAGATACATTTAAAGTTCTTACAGATTTTCTCATGACCATATAGATTGAGTACTGTACTCATGTTGCATTGATCAAAAGTGATCATGGTACAGAGTTTGAGTCTCTTCTTATGCATGAGTTTTGTGAGAAGGAATGTATCAGGCACAGCTTCTCAGCTCCTAGAACTCCTCAACAAAATGGGATAGCTGAAAGGAAGAATAGAACTATAATTAAAGTTGCAGGCACATTACTTGCAGATGCTTACATGCCCCCATCCTTTTAGGCAGAGGTTGTAAGCACAGCAAACTATGTACTGAACAGGAGTTTAATACATAAACTTAAGAATAGGACTCCCTATGAATTACTCAAAGGGAAGAAATCTAAAATCACCTATTTTAAAGTATTTGGCTGCATATGTTATATACATAATAATAACAAGAAATATATTAGATAATTTGAAGCTAATGCTGAAGAGAGAATTTTTCTACGATATTCCCAAGTAAGCAAAGCTTATAGGGTGTTTAACAAATCTTCTTTAAAAATTGAAGAATCAATACATGTGACCTTTGATGAAGCTAACATGTCTTATAAGGAGAAAGAAATTTGTACCAATAACACCTTGCAAGTACCTCACTTGTGTGAGAAATTGGGTGAGTTGAACCTTCCATAAGAAGTTATACCACATCCACCTCCACAAGATGATGAAGACAGTGAAGAAGAACTTTTGGAAGAGGTTGAAATTCCTTCAACAGCAGGCATTATTCCACAAGAGGAATTAAATCCAAATGTTGTTGCTGAACCAACTCCACCCATTGATCTTGTCAAACTAAGGGATCACCCTAGATCTCAAGTGATTGGAGACATAATAGTAGGTGTACATACAAGGCATCAACTCATCCAAGATGTGATCCATGCTTGTTTCCTCTCTCAAGCTGAGCCTTAATCCATAAAAGATGCTGAGCAAGATCCCCACTAGATCATTGCAATACAAGAGGAACTCAACCAATTTGAGAGATGTAGAGTTTGGGATTTAGTTCCAAGACACAAAGACTACCCATTCATTGGAACTAAATGAGTATATAGAAACAAACTAGATGCTCATAGTGTAATTGTGAGGAACAAGGCTAGGCTTGTTGCTCAAGGTTATAGGCAAGAAGAAGGAATAGACTATGACCAAACATTTGCACCAGTTGCAAGATTAGAAGCAATCAGAATTTTTCTTTCTTATGCTACATACAAGAAGTTCAAAGTCTATCGGATGGATGTCAAGAGTGCCTTTTTGAATGGAGTACTTAAAGAAGAGGTTTATGTTGAACAACCTCCAAGTTTTACCTCTTCAACTCATACTTCATATGTCTTTAGATTGCATAAAGCTCTCTATGGTTTAAAGTAATCTCCAAGAACTTGGTATGAGACCCTAGCTAGCATCCTGATAGAGCATAAATTCACTAGAGGCATTGTAGATAAAACATTGTTCATTAGGCACCATAAGGATCAAACTTTGTTAGCACAAATATATGTAGATGACATTATATTTGGGTCTACTGATCGATTCCAAATTATGTAAGAGGTTTTCTGACCTCATGCATTCTAAGTTTGAAATGAGTAGCATGGGTGAGCTCTCCTACTTCCTTGGTCTCCAAGTGAAGCAGCTACCTGATGGCATTTTCATATCCCAGGCTAAGTATGCTAAGGAGCTTGTTAAAAAGTTTGGGATGGCTGATGCCTCAGCTACGAAAACACCCATGGCCACTAATGCTGTAATGGACACTGATGAACATGGGAAACCAGTTGATCAGAAATTATATAGGGGCATTATTGAGTCCCTACTATACCTTACAACAAGTAGACCCGACATAATATTTGTCACGTGTCTTTATGCAAGGTTCCAACTGAACCCTAAAGAATCTCATCTAGTTATTCTAAAAAGAATTTTGAGATATATAAAGAGTTGTCCTAGTGTAGGACTCTGGTATCCTTCTGAGTCAGAATTTGATTTAACTAGATATTCCGATGCTGACTTTGCTGGATGCAAGGTTGACAGGAAAAGTACCTCAGGGACTTAGCAGTTCCTTGGTATGAGATTAGTGTCTTGGTTCTGTAAGAAAAAATCATTTGTGTCTACATCAACTGCTGAAGCAGAATATATAGCTGCTGGCAGTTGTTGTTCCTAGATGTTGTGGATTTAAAACCAACTCCTGGACTATGGGTTCAACTTAAATAATTCAACTCTCTTATGTGATAACACAAGTGATATATCCATAGCACAAAATCCAGTCCATCACAGTTGGACTAAGCATATAGACATTAGGCACCACTTCATTAGAGATTGTGTGGACAAAAACAAAATTAAACACGTCTATATCTACACTGATTTACAAAGAGCAGATATTTTCACCAAACCTCTGGATGAAAGAAATCACTTATTCTTTATAAATCAGCTTGGAGTGATCAATGGAGAAGGTTTAGTTTGATTTCTGTGTATGCTCGATGAATTTTTAAAAGTTCGTCAAATGGAGATCGACGAACAGAGAAAAGTTATTGAGATTTTCGTCGAACGGCGATCGACGAACTCTCTGTGCGCGAAGTTACTTTCGTCGAACGGAGATTGATGAATCTACTTCAGAAAAATTTCGTCGAATAGAGCTCGACAAAATGTTTTCAAAACTTCAGACTAAGCTCGACGAATTATTTACCTAAAAATTATTTTGTCGACCTCAAATCGAAGAATTCTTTATTTTTCGTGGAACGGAGTTTGTCGATTCATATTCTGAAAAATCCTATATCTAGGTTTTTCTTCTACCTTCGTCCCGCGCTTTCAATTCCATCGCACTTGATCCTCATTTTTCTCTTGCAGGTGCATCATGGAAATTTCGGGTACTGCTTATTCTTCAATGAAATTTGACATGAGATTTGATATAGACTTTGATTCATTCCAGTTTTCTGATAAACATTTCGTGGAGATCTTGCAGTTGTTTGAAGAACAACAACTGAAACAGCTATTGACAGTTAGAATAAAGATTGCAATAACTGAGGTTAAAGAATGGATTTTTACTTCTACAACAACAGACGATTCCATAACAGGAATGATTTCGGGTAACTCGGTTTCTCTCTCCCCAAATGTAGTAACCGACATTTTTGGTCTGTTGAATGGTGAAGACAACATTGAACTAGATATTGAAGGATATAATGATATGTTACATAAAATGGGTCACTGTGGCGATAACCCCAACAAACTGCTCAAGAAGAACTTGTCAGCTGAATACAAGTTCTTAGCTGATGTGGTCAGCAAAGTGATGCTCGGAAAACACACAGCACATGATTATATAACCAGGCAGCAGTTCTTAGTGATGGTTGTATTAATGGAGAAGAGAAGAAATAACTGGGGACAATTACTATTTGATTTGATTAAGAGGAAAAACAACAAGAAAGAAGTTTGCTTCGGCCGGATACTGGGAAGTTTTCTACAAGAAAAGGCTTCTGAACACTTGGTATCAACAACAGTGTTCATCAATGCCTCCAAGAGGCTCACCTCTGCTCTCTTTGGCAGATGGGAAAGGAGGATCACCAAGCCAACCAAGGCTACTTCCTCCTCTAGGCCTTCTGAGAGTACCAGGGCTGATCCATCCACTTCCCACCCTACTGAAGATATCCCTCCACCTCCATCACCTCCAGCCATCCAAACTCATTCTCAGATGGTACACCAACTCCCCTCACCTTCAGTTCACACCATAGTCCATACTCCCACACCTCTATCCTCCCCAGTACATACATCCCCAACTCATATTCATACCTTCACTCCATCACAACATGGTATACCAATTCCATCACCACCCTACTCTCCACTACCACCACATTTGGTTGGCATTCCTTTCTCCAATCTGACCTCCCTACCATCATTCAATCTGCTTACATCCACCCTTCATACTCCTTCTCCTCTAGATGAACCAATGCAAGATTCCTTACCTCCTCCTCCATCATCCACTACCATCCCTACTTCTATCTCCACTAAGACACCTTCTACATTCCAACCACTAAACCCCTCCATCATTCCACCTCTTATAGCACTTCTCACTCCCCTTCTAAAAACCCTTATAGTAGAGGCTATTTCACCTCTTGCCTCCTCCATCTCTTCTCTTGCTGATAAAATCTCTACTCTCTCTACTACTCCCTCTTCAGTCAGGATCCTGGCTCCAGTACCCACTGAAACCAGGCAGGGGGAGATACTCTATGAAGAAGTAGCAATAAAAACAGCAACAGTAGAAGAAATAGCAGTAGTAGAAGCAGAAGCAACAGCAGATGCAGATGTTGATGATGATTTATTTGATTTAATTAATTTCATTGAGTCTGACATGGATTTGTATGACACAGTAACAGAGGAAATAACAATTGTTGGTGATTATATTATAAATCCCACAGTAGATCTGTTGGATTTGTTGAAAATATTTGATACAGTTTATTTAAATGACCTTCCAAAGTACAGTATAAAGCCATCCTTGGCTATAGTCCCATATACCTCCCCAATAAGCCTCAAGGTTGCCAAACAACTCAAGGGTAGTCTTGCCATTACAGAGGTCCATGTTATCCCATCTCCACCAAAACCTGCTTCCCTCATTCCTCCATCTCCTCCCAGAATCATTTCTGCTCCAACTTTTGTTATGGATGACTCCCCAATGCCTGATCTTGATTAATTGATCATGGTTGATATAGAAGAAAAGAATAAATCAGTTGCTGAAAGCACTGATATGTATAGCTCTCCTGTTCCAGCTCCATCTCCTCCTCTAGCTCTTTCCCAGGCAGAAAAACCCATGATATCTGCAGAGGATCTGAAAGAAATAAATGCATTATATGATACTCCTCAAGACTTTTTTGATGATGAAGAGGATTCTGATGATGAGCCTAAGAAGAAAGTCTCCAATAAGAGGAAAGCCCCTCCACCTCCTGCCCCAAAACCCAATCCAACAAATGATACTCTCTATTATATACTTCAGAAAATCACACCATACAAGGGCATGTCAGCATGGATGTGGCTGTCCAAGAACCAGCAGAAAGAGAGAAAGAAAAGCAGGAAGTACTCACCTCCTCCTCAGAGATATAGAAAGGACCCTCCTCCTCCTCCACCTGCTGTTGGTGCTTTAGGTTCTTCAGCTCAGAGGACTACCCAATATAAAACATATTAGAGACATCAGGGTAGGTCCTCCTCCTCTTCTTCTAGAAGCAGCCAGCACAAGCACTATTCATCAGGCAAGCCGCAATAACAATAGCAATATCAACATCAACAGCAACAAATCATTGAACATCAGAAATCTGAAAGCCTAAGAAGACCTACATCTCCTTCTGTACCTTTTGAGGATCCAGAAACAGCTACAACAATAAGGATGGCCAGGTTCCAGGAATTGGTTGGTCTATCCATGATCAACAAAGCAAAAGTTGAAGGAAAGAATCCCTTTGAATACACTACAATGTACAAATACAGGAAGGAAGAACTCAATAGGTTTGTTAAAGCTAACAAATTCTTTAATGTTGATGATTACATGAAATTGCATCCAGAAGCTGTAGTGTCAAGGGTTACCTCCATTAATATCATTGGAGCTGCTAATATGACATTGACAAAAATTAAAGCAGCAAACCCTAACAGGGAAATCAAGTTTACTCAGGCAGGTGATAAAGCTAAGGAGGTTAAGCCAAAGGAGCCCAAGCAAAAGAAATAAACTTTTTGAACTGTTTTAGTTTTCTATTGTCCTAAAACTGTCTATTTAATTCCTGATACATAGCTTACTATACATATATATATGCTGCACATTTTAAATTTTTCTTGTCAGATATATTTTTCTTGCTTTGTGAATATCTTGTGTTTGTATTTAGTGACCTCACCCAAATAGGGGAAGATTGTTGGATCCCTAGTGGGATTTGGGCTAGGTTCACTAAACTAGGATGTCTGACACAACATGTATAGTCAGGGTCATGTTTGAGTCCTAGAGTTCAGGCCATGTCCTTAGAGTAAACCTTGCTTTGACCAGCCATCAACAAACTGCAGAAGACTTAAGACTTAAAGAAATTTCAAAGACTCAGGAAAATGAGTTCGACGTTCGTGGAACTCAGCTCGACGAAAGTCATGCTCAGCTCGACGAACCCAGAGAAAATTCTCTGAGCTGAGCTCGACGAACTTGGTTCTCAGGTCGACGATCTCTGGATACTCTACGTCAACATTATAAAGTCCAAGAACCATTTCTCTGAACACTAGTCGACGAAATTATATTCTTAGCTCGATGATCTTGATACACAGAATTGGCAAGGTTCTGGAGAAAGCATTTATCTGTTCTTAGTCCGATGATCTTCGATCTCAGCTCGACAAACAACAATTATCTGCTCGACGAACATAACCTCTCAGCTCGACGAACTCTGGACCCAGGTCGATGAATTCTATTCTCTGCTCGACGATTTCTGTGTAATTCCAGACATGGACTTTTTCTCTCCTCTGTCCTTATTTTATTACATTAATTCCTGAATAATCAATACTTAAATATTCTCAGAATATTACCGTTAGAAGAAAGCATTGATTATGGTCTTCATCAGAAATATTACTTGCCGCTTTTCAAAGGGACAGTTGGGGAAATCAATCAATGCATATATTCTCCAGGCTGTCAGTAATCAATGCTGGAAAGAAATTCAAAATTCAGAAAGAAGACTTCATGGAAAATATAAAAAATGATTTTTCTTCTTCCTTCTCGACAGAGATAAACATACATAGACAGAGATCAAGGATTTTGAAAGAGAACAAGAAATACTCAGGGAGATACAACAGTCAAGAAACTAGAAGCCCCAGACCAGAGAAATAACAGCAAGCTGAAGAAGAAGAACATCCATCCAAAATCAAGAGTCTTCTTCCTTCTTCATTCCAGGATTCTTCAAGGACAACAAAAACTCTATCAGTCAAGAAGTTCCTGGATATCTTTTGGTCAAGGCTAAAGGATTGAAGACCTACTCACCCTGAAGCAAAGCTTAAGACTTCTTAATTTCCATATCTCTGGTGGAGCTTTGTCAACATCAAAGATCCACTAAGTCTTCTCAGTTGTATTTGAGAAAGAGAAGACAACATCACTCTCTCATCCCCCCCACTGTAAAAGGGTTCTTTAACTCCCTTCAAAAGTGATTCCTGGTTACAAGTCACCTGATTAAAAGACTTGGGATTGGTTTTTTAGCACCTGATCAAAAGCTCATTGGTGGCAGTCAACTGATCAAAAACCTAAGGGGATTCCTACCAGGGTGGTAGAAGAGTGGATGTACCCAGGTGATGCGCCCGCGAACAGACTCTTACTGTGGTTGGTTCGGTGAGTCGATCGCCGCGGGCATGCTACAGGAGGCAAGTGCACCTATCGCAAGTAGTACTCGATATTCGGGGGAATACCGAGGTCGTATTGTTCTCGGGGTCGTGTTGACTATTCTTACTCCTCCGGGAGGACTATTATTTTACCGAAAGTAAGGTGGATTTTTTTAATTAAGTAAAGACAGAAAAAGTAAAGGAACAAAAAAACGATTTAGAAAATATTCGATGAAGGGTTAACGCTCGGCATCGAATCGGATTAAGACTAAAACAATTTTTAATAATTATAGGACTTAGTTTTCAAATTAATTAAAAGGCAACTTGGTCGTGGAGGTTCCACAAATGTGAGCTCACCTAGCTATAGGGATATCGCTCACCAGAACGTTAAGACTATTCGACCGAACGTTAGTCTGACGAAGGATTACTCTTAACGCCCGCTTTACACTAAGAACCCCGCTATTGGGTGGGGAACCCAATCCGGTAGAATTACGTTTGTCCTCTCTCGAGGGTATGCACGCAATTCTATTTACCCAGGGGTGATCTGTCCATACGCACGGCCTCTCGGCTAGCTAGTGTATGGATAACAGAAATAGGGCCCACACATTGATTTGTGGTCCTACGCGTCGTTAACCCGGGGTAAACCTTAAGTCCTTAAATTAAAGTGAAAATAAAGAGCTTTAATTATTACAAATCATTTTAAATGTCCCAATACTCTTCGATGTCGTGGCTAAAAGCGATTAGCCACACATCGGTATGGGGACAGCTTTATAATTTAATGAGGAGCGAGTTCGAAATTAAAAGCTAAATGATTATAAGAAGAGGACATTGAAAAAAATAACTAACATTTAGAAAGCTGAAAAGTTAGCTAAAACAAGAACTCACGCACACTCCAAATTATAAATAAAACAGAAACTAAGTTACACATAAAAGAAATTTGCATAATTGAAATTGCAAGTCCCACTCAAACGAGTGGGGGCGGGAAATAAAAGCTGAAAATTGCAAGTCCTACTCAAACGAGTAGGACTAAAATGAAAGCGAGTGCTACTCAAATGAGTAGGAGAAAATAAATGCGATTACAGAGTTTTCTCAAATATTTACAAGGAGATAAAGATACGCCATTTAACTCAAACGAGTACGTGAAAATAAATGCAAGTACAAGTCCTACTCAAACGAGTAGGCGGGAAATAAAGCTCGTCCATTTAACTCAAGTGAGTAGGCGGAAAAATAAAGAAAGAAAATTACAAGTCCTACTCAAACGAGTAGGCGGGAAATGAATACGATGCGCCATTTAACTCTTAACGAGTAGGCGGAAATAAATGCACACAAACACACACACTCTATAAGAATTGAACGAAAGCAATAAAACAAACTCCTACACACACACTCTACATAATTAAAGAAAACGATAAAATAAAGCACGAAAAATTAAGCATGAAAAACTAACACCTACACTCACACACTCTACATAATTTGAACAAATCATCAAAACATTATTCTCATACACCCACACACACAGATTAAAAGCCAAATGAAAGTTACCTAAAAATTAAAACATTTACTTTTTCATGCTTAGGTTTTGCCAAAAACAAATAAAAAGAACAAATTAAAATTTTTAGAGAACAAAAGTTTTTCAAAACAAATCAAAAACTAAAGCCTTTCAAAAATTAAAATTTCAACATTTTCATTCCTAGGATTTCATAAAAGTGCTAAAAAAGTTGAAATGAAAAGAGAAAGAACAAAAAGGGTTTTCATCCTAAAATAAAGCTCAGTAAAAAAAAATCAAAAATACTTTAGTAACTCTTTTACACATTCATAAGAGTGAAGATGTTGAAAACATTAAAAGAGGACATGAAGAAAAAGAGAAAAAGCTAATTCATCATTTCATAAATTTCTAACAAAACCTAACATGAGACAAATTAAAAGCTTGTAAAGTAAATAAGTTACACTCATACACACACACACACTTTTCATAAGAGGGGGAACAAAGATGAAACCAAGGATAAAAAGGGAAAGAAGTAAGTCATCCAAATGAATTTTCATGCTATATAGAGAGAGAAAATCTAACATTTTTATTAAAATTATCAAGCTATTACAAAGCTAAAAGATAAAGCAAAACAAAACATGAAATAAAGGAGGGAGAAATCTCCTTACATAGTACTAGAATCCACGGATCCAGCCCACAAAAACACACTAAAATGGCCCAAAAATCTGAACCCTTGGACCTTACAGAAATGGGCAATTTATAGGTAAAAAATTCTAAGTACACGCCCTCCGATACGGGCGTGTCGGGGGGGGGGGGGGGGGGGGGTGTCACTACTATTCATGATGGCGGCCGACGATTGGACATGAAAGTTGACTTCGGGCTGAGTTCGAGGATGTCACGCCCCAGGTCACGGGCGTGACGCTGGGCGTGTCGGGGAGGTAGAACCGGGCGCGGGTTGCGTCAAAAGTCTTCGGCAGCATCTTGTCGGGCCAGTTGGTGAAGTCACGCCCCAGGTCACGGGCGTGACGCGGGGCGTGTTGGTTGGTGTCGACACTCGACAATCGTCGAGCGGAAAGTGTCGAGTTGAAATCGTCGAGATGAGTTTGAGTCACGCCCTATGTCACAGGCGTGACTCTGGGCGTGTCGCGGGTTCGACGATCGTTGAACTGAATTCGTCGAGTGGAGTGGACACGGGCTTGTGTCACGCCCTGTGTCGGGTGACACGGGCGTGACACCAGGCGTGTCATGCTTTTTACTTCAGAAATTTGCAACTTCACGGAATTTGAGCTGTCACGCCCTGGTCACGGGGGTGATCCAAATGACACGGGCGTGTACTGCCCAATTTTGGCAGATTTTGGAATTTTTCTGAAAAATAAAATAAACAAGTTAGTAGTAAATTTACAAGAATAGGAGTATTTTATTGAACAAAAATAAGTAAAAACGACGAAAATAAATGAAAATGACTAAATTAATGTGCACAAAAATACGTATAATTACAAGTCATCAAATACCCCCATACTTAGGCTTTTGCTATTCCAGAGCAAAAGTTTGAGGTGAATCTATAAGGAATAGAAAAAAACTCTAAGTTTAGCTACCGCTTAATCAATTATAAGAGAGATCGAAATAAATATACGGGGTGTAAGAGTTAAGTCCTAAAATTATGTAGATGATTTAAATAGCGCAAAAGTTTTGGCCAAAAGACTTCTTGATGTAATCAAATAGAAGGCAACATTTGTAATGGTTAGATTAATGAAAATAGTTTGGAATTATAAGATCTCTAGCTTATACGAGTGCTACTGGAAATAATACAATTTACTAATTATGCTCTCAAAAAGATTTTTGAATTAATTCTAGAATCGTGTAATTTGCTAAGGGGGTAGTGGGTTTATGAAGAGGGTTTTGATTTTGAGGTGAGGTAATTTTTTCTCGAACCTCCATTTTTTTCTTTTGGATTATTAGGAAAACGAAATCTTATTTTCCTAATATGATTTTTGTTTTTCAACTTCATAAGAATAAAATTAACCCAATGTATATGTGTAGGAGTAATGAATTTTATCCTCTTACTCCATATATAATCTTTTTAAATTATTGGGTGCCTATGTTTACGGAACGAAATCTTATTCCCATTAACATAGGATCTTTTAATGATAGAAAATTTTATCATGCCAAGTAGGTCAGGATAAGGTAAGGGGAGAAAGGAAAACTAGATTTTTAATCCTAAAAATTTTTGAGAGCAACCTTAATAATTTGTACGTTCCAATTTTTCAGAAAGCTAAAAGTTAGTATAATTGAATTCTATAGTCATTATTTCCTAACATAATACACGTGCTCCTATCAATGAAAAATTAGAAGTAGTGCCTAAAACGAGTTCGCTATTTTTAACAAAGTATAATGAATTCTTTAAAACTTAACCCCGGCTATTTAAATTTTTCAATCAATAATTAACAAACGGGTAGTGAATAAAGAATTAATCAAATTCACATATAAATAAACTCAAAACAGAATTTTTGGATAGCAGGAAAGTTAAGGATGAAATATTTGATGTATTTGTTTCAAAACATTTTTTTGATTTTTATAGTTTTTATCATCCTTTTTTTTGTTTTTCATTTATTATCTTTTTTCGGTATATTTGTTTTGTTTTACTTAAGTTTTTTTTGTTGTTTTTTTTTTGAATTAATTTTTGTTTTTGAACTATTATCTTTTTTGTATTTTTTAAAGAAAATTTTCATACTATGTACAAAAATATGGGAGAAAAAGAGAGGTTTTTATAAGAATGAGGAAGGGTGAGAGAGAGAAAAGAGTATTTACAAAAGAAAAATATGTACAAAAAATATTTATAAAGTGAAACTAAATATATTTTTTGTTTTTTTGTTTTTTTGTATTTTTTTGAGTTTTTGGAAAAAAGAAAGAAAATGAAAACTAATTTTTTTTTTCATTTTAAGATGTTTTTTTTTGTTTTTTTTTGTTGTTATATGTATTTTTTGTATTTTTGAAATATAGAAAAATTGAAGTGCAGAAAGTAAAGCACGAAAATACCCCCATACTTAAGTCCAACATTGTCCCCAATGTTGTAACGTAAGTATGCGGAAGAAGAGGAAAAAAATAATATAGACAAAGAAAATAAAGAGAGGGGGTAAAAGTTTCCCTGAAACGCGTAGGGGGAGGCCGATCAGAAACCCTGCGTTTATTAGAAAAAGCAGCAAAGATAATAAGGAAAGAGCGAAAAAGATAAGCGAGGGGTGCCTCCCAGGAGCGCTTTGTTTATAGTTGTGTAGCTTGACTATTTTGGCGGGTTTATAATGCGGAGGAAAGTAATGGTTTCGCTAAAACCGATCACTGGATCGTCTGCTATATGAGACTTTAACCGATGACCGTTTACTTTAAACGAACCTTTTTCCGGGTGGGAGACGAGTACGGTCCCATATGGAAAAACTTCTTCAACTAGTAAGGGACCGGACCATCTAGATTTTAGTTTACCCGGAAAAAGCCTAAGACGTGAATTGTAAAGAAGGACAAGATTGCCCGGAGAAAATAATTTTTGGGACTTGATTTTTCGGTCGTGATATAACTTAGAGCGCTCCTTATAGAATTTATTGCTCTCGTAAGCGTTCGCACGCCATTCATCGAGCTCATTTAGTTGCAGTTTTCTATTCTGAGCGGCTAAGTTGGAGTCGAGGTTTAAGAGTTTTAAAGCCCAAAGAGCGCGATGCTCTAATTCTACGGGTAAATGACACGCTTTGTTGTAGACTAACCGGAACGGCATACAACCAATTGCGGTTTTGTATGCCATCCGATACGCCCACAACGCGTCGTCGAGTTTAACTGACCAATCTTTCCTACTTAGTGAAACAGTTTTTTCTAAAATTCGCATAATCTCTCGATTTACTACCTCAACTTGGCCACTTGTTTGCGGGTGGCAGGGGGTGGCAAGATTGTGCGTGACTCCGTATTTAGCTAACGTCTTAGCCATAAGAGCGTTATAGAAATGCGTTCCCCAATCACTAACAATTGCGCGAGGCGTGCCGAAGCGAGAAAATAATTTTTTAAGAAATGTAATGACGACTCGCGCATCGTCATTGTAGTATAGTGGTGAGTATTCCCGCCTGTCACGCGGGTGACCCGGGTTTGATCCCCGGCAACGGCGCCAAAAACATGATGCGCCCGCGAACAGACTCTTAATGTGGTTGGTTCGGTGAGTCGATCGCCGCGGGCGTGCTACAGGAGGCAAGTGCACCTATCGCAAGTAGTACTCGATATTCGGGGGAATACCGAGGTCGTATTGTTCTCGGGGTCGTGTTGACTATTCTTACTCCTCCGGGAGGACTATTATTTTACCGAAAGTAAGGTGGATTTTTTTAATTAAGTAAAGATGGAAAAAGTAAAGGAGCAAAAAAAACGATTTAGAAAATATTCGATGAAGGGTTAACGCTCGGCATCGAATCGGATTAAGACTAAAACAATTTTTAATAATTATAGGACTTAGTTTTCAAATTAATTAAAAGGAAACTTGGCCGTGGAGGTTCCACAAATATGAGCTCACCTAGCTATAGGGATATCGCTCACCTGAACGTTAAGACTATTCGACCGAACGTTAGTCCGACGAAGGATTCCTCTTAACGCCCGCTTTACGCTAAGAACCCCGCTATTGGGTGGGGAACCCAATCCGGTAGAATTACGCTTGTCCTCTCTCGAGGGTATGCACGCAACTCTATTTACCCACGGGTGATCTGTCCATACGCACGGCCTCTCGGCTAGCTAGTGTATGGATAACGAAAATAGGGCCCACACATCGATTTGTGGTCCTACGCGTCGTTAACCCGGGGTAAACATTAAGTCCTTAAATTAAAGTGAAAATAAATAGCTTTATTAATTACAAATCATTTTAAATGTCCTAATGCTCTTTGATGCCGAGGCTAATAGCGATTAGCCACACATCGGTATGGGGACGGCTTTATAATTTAATGAGACGCGAGTTCGAAATTAAACGCTAAATGATTATAAGAAGAGGACATAGAAAAAAATAACAAACATTTAGAAAGCTGAAAAGTTAGCTAAAACAAGAACTCACGCACACTCCAAATTATAAATAAAACAGAAACTAAGTTACACATAAAAGAAATTTGCATAATTGAAATTGCAAGTCCCACTCAAACGAGTGGGGGCGGGAAATAAAAGCTGAAAATTGCAAGTCCTACTCAAACGAGTAGGACTAAAATGAAAGCGAGTCCTACTCAAATGAGTAGGAGAAAATAAATGCGATTACAGAGCTTTCTCAAATATTTACAAGGAGATAAAGATACGCCATTTAACTTAAACGAGTAGGCGAAAATAAATTCAAGTACAAGTCCTACTCAAACGAGTAGGCGGGAAATAAAGTCCGTCCATTTAACTCAAGTGAGTAGGCGGAAAAATAAAGAAAGAAAATTACAAGTCCTACTCAAACGAGTAGGCGGGAAATAAATACGATGCGTCATTTAACTCTTAACGAGTAGGCGGAAATAAATGCACACAAACATACACACTCTATAAGAATTGAAGGAAAGCAATAAAACTAACTCCTACACACACGCACTCTACATAATTAAAGAAAACGATAAAATAAAGCACGAAAAATTAAGCATGAAAAACTAACACCTACACTCACACACTCTACATAATTTGAACAAAGCATCAAAACATTATTCTCATACACCCACACACACAAATTAAAAGCAAAATGAAAGTTACCTAAAAATTAAAACATTTACTTTTTCATGCTTAGGTTTTGCCAAAAACAAATAAAAAGAACAAATTAAAATTTTTAGAGAACAAAAGTTTTTCAAAATAAATCAAAAACTAAAGCCTTTCAAAAATTAAAATTTCAACATTTTCATTCCTAGGATTTCATAAAAGTGCTAAAAAAGTTGAAATGAAAAGAGAAAGAACAAAAAAGGTTTTCATCCTAAAATAAAGCTAAGTAAAAAAAATCAAAAATACTTTAGTAACTCTTACACATTCATAAGTGTGAAGATGTTGAAAACATTAAAAGAGGACATGAAGAAAAAGAGAAAAAGCTAATTCATCATTTCATAAATTTCTAACAAAACCTAACATGAGACAAATTAAAAGCATGTAAAGTAAATAAGTTACACTCATACACACACACACTTTTCATAAGAGGGGGAACAAAGATGAAACCAAGGATAAAAAGGGAAAGAAGTAAGCCATCCAAATGAATTTTCATGCTATATAGAGAGAGAAAATCTAACATTTTTATTAAAATTATCAAGCTATTACAAAGCTAAAAGATAAAGCAAAACAAAACATGAAAGAAAGGAGGGAGAAATCTCCTTACATAGCACTAGAATCCACGGATGCAGCCAACAAAAACACACTAAAATGGCCCAAAAATCTGAACCCTTGGACCTTACAGAAATGGGATATTTATAGGCAAAAAATTCTAAGTACACGCCCTCCGACACAGGCGTGTCGGTGGGGCGTGTCACTACTATTCATGATGGCGGCCGACGATTGGACAGGAAAGTTGACTTCGGGCTGAGTTCGAGGATGTCACGCCCTAGGTCACGGGCGTGATGTTGGGCGTGTCGGGGAGGTAGAACCGGGCGCGGGTTGCGTCAAAAGTCTTCGGCATCATCTTGTCGGGCCAGTTGGTGAAGTCACGCCCCAGGTCACGGGCGTGACACGGGGCGTGTCGGTTGGTTTCGACACTCGACAATCGTCGAGCGAAAAGTGTCGAGTTGAAATCGTCGAGCTGAGTTTGAGTCACGCCCTATGTCACGGGCGTGACTCTAGGCGTGTCGCGGGTTCGACGATCATTGAACTGAATTCGTCGAGTGGAGTGGACATGGGCTTGTGGCACGCCCCGTATCGGGTGACACGGGCATGACACCAGGCATGTCACACTTTTTAC
This sequence comes from Platanthera guangdongensis, assembly GCA_039583875.1. Lineage (NCBI taxonomy): Eukaryota > Viridiplantae > Streptophyta > Magnoliopsida > Asparagales > Orchidaceae > Platanthera > Platanthera guangdongensis. The sequence continues at coordinate 48,287,380 of CM077155.1, forward strand.
TTCAGAAATTTGCAACTTCACGGAATTTGAGCTGTCACGCCCTGGTCACGGGCGTGATCCAAATGACACGGGCGTGTACTGCCCAATTTTGGCAGATTTTGGAATTTTTCTGAAAAAAAATAAAACAAGTTAGTAGTAAATTTACAAGAATAGGAGCATTTTATTGAACAAAAATAAGTAAAAATGACGAAAATAAATGAAAATGACTAAATTAATGTATACAAAAATACGTATATTTATAATTCATCACCAGGTTGGGGAATCACAATAAAATTCTTGTGTTGTCTGGTTGCCATCTTTTTTTTTATTCTTGTTGTGCCTGTGCTAGTTAGGTTTGTTATGCCTGTGTTATTTAATTTATTCCCTGTTGTGCCTGTGATAGATTAGCTTATCTTAGGACTGATTGTTTTTACATCAAAAAACATTAAAGTTTCAAGATAATCTATTCACCCCCCCTAGAGTATTTCAGGTCTAACCCTAACTTTCAGAGTCTCCATCTCCACCCTTTACCCTTCCTGGACTGACCGTCAACTCCCTACTGGCCATGCCTACGTGCTCGGCTTCGGCCTCTATGGCCACGAGGATGTCGAGGCCTATAAGGGTATGGCCCTGCTGTAACTCGGCCACGAAGGCATGCAAGCCCATATGCGGGCCATGGAGAAGCATCATATGATAATCCGCCGCAGCTTTAACCTCAGCAACCACCTCCAGAAAGCCGAGCAGGCATGCGACGTCGCCAAGGACAATTCCGTCGACTTAGCGAGGCAGCTCCGCATCGCCGAGAAATTACTCGCCCAAGCCGTCGGCGGGTTGGTAAGTACCGGGTTGCTTCTTTCTATTTTCACTTAGGATTTTTCTACATTCTCCATTATAAGTTCGTTCCCCATCTTTTTTTCAGGACGCCAAGGCCGTCGATGAGTTACGGGCTCGCGTCGCGGGCCTGGAAGAGGAGAACAACAAGTTGCGGGCCCGCTCTGCCGAGCTGGAGCCTCGCCTTGGCGGGCTGGAGGAAGAGAACGTGGTGCTGAAAGAGAAAAATAAGGCACTCCATGGCGAGGTCCTCTGCTAATTGGAAATCTTCTTCCCCCCGAGCAACAGCGAGCCCCCTTCCCGTGCAAGAGCCCAACGATCTTTGGCGAGGCCGAGGTCGCTGAAAGGCTTCAGATCAACTCTACTGAGTCTGCCGAGTGCACCCTTCAGATGATTAAAGACACAAGGGTGGTGGTGGAGGGCTGCGACGAGATCACGGCCCGGGACCTCATGTCGAGTATGTTCCTGCTGACGCCGCCTAGCGAGAAGGGGGATAGCATTGACCTACTCTTCGGGAAGGGCTTCAAAGATGGCCTGTCCGGAGGAGTGGGCGAAAATCGCTAGTCTGGGTGGAAGGTGAGAGCTAACCCGCACCATTTTTCTTTTTCACTGTAATTCTTCCCCCCCCCCTTATTTTTGTAACCTCGCCCAGGTGAACTCCTCCTCATGTAATCTGAATTTTTCTTAATGAAAAATTGATTTTTTTTTCTATCTTCTTTTTCTTGCACTTTCTTATTGTGATGCATTTCGCCTGCCAGTTTTGATGGCGATGATGCTGATGCGGCCGTGGATCCCTGTCATAGAGAGTTCGTGGATTGAGGTGGTCATTGCCGCAAGCTCGAAGATGGGAGTCTAACACGACGTTTCTTTGCCAACGCCGCCGCCGCTACATGTTTTGCTCGACGTCTGTCCCCGCCAATAAATAAAAATATATAATTATAAATTACATAATTATAATTATATATTTTATCAATTATTATTTTTAGCAATTTCTAGTTTATGCAATTTTAATTTATGCATTTTTATTTGCAAGCATTTCGGTATAGTATTTTTATTTCATGTATAATGATGGGTGCTTATAACCATCATGTATTGTTTTAAATTATTTCCTTCCATATGTAAGATGGGTGCCTATAACCATCATTGTTTCATTTTGAATTTTGAATGGAGGAGATTGAGTGGTGTAGGCTATATATAGCCATACTTATGATGAAATTGGTAGAGAATGAATGAAAATTAAAAACCATAATCTTGCTTGAAGATTTCCACCCTCGTCTCCTCTCCTCCACCTCTCAAAAATTCGGCCACCTCCCTATCCCCTTCCTTTTGGCATCAGCCACCTCCCTCCTTCTCTCTATTCTCTCTTCTCCTCCTCCTCAAAACCGAGCCTTGAACCTCTCACCAAACACTAGTAGGCCACCCACCTTGCCGCCACCCTCTCCCCTTCTTTTTTCTCTTTCTCGGCCACCCTCATCCTCACCACCCGACCCCTTCATCACCAAAGCCAACCCAACCACCTTCTTACAAACAAAAAAATATTTGGCCACCCCACATCTCCCCCCTTGCGGCCACCTCTCCATCATCTTGAGAAAAATATTCCACCATCTTTTCGATGTCCTTCTTTCCTTTATTATTTTGGGTTTCAATATTCTCCCTCTTCTAGGGTTTGCAAAGGGAAGACAACTCGTGTCTTCATCGTCCGGTGCGGATCCGTGGATTTTGCGTGGAAATAGAAAATCAACCACCGTCGTGTGCAATTCCTCCACTCATCTTGTGGACGGACTTCTTGGGATTGGGTAAGGATTTACTAAAACCTCTTTGTGTCTGATTTCTTCGAAATTATTTGTGAGGTACTGGTGGAAATAGAAGGCTAGTATTTTGTCCTGATTTATATTGAAATTCATTCTTAGTTAAAATCTGATTTTTAAGCATTGATTATTCCGAATGTTTTTATAAAATGGTTTGGGTAGATCTAGTGAACACTACAAGAAATCGGGTTCGTCGCCCTTGATTTCCCCTCGCGTTAAAGTGAATTGGTATACCCTCACATTAATTAATTTTTAGGGTTTGATTTGGACCGTATTTTAAATCACTAATTTAGTACGGATTTTCTCTTATTGGAATTGTGAAATGTCTGCGTATAATTTAAATTGAAATTGCTAATTGTCCGGATCGTGTGGGTCATATTCGCTTGAGTGAACATTGGCCTATATCCCTTGTTCAATCTATAAAATGGGTAGTGACCTTTTACTTTTGAGTGTTGCAAGATTAGTAGAATAGCCGGTAGAATTGTTTAGAGAAAATATTGCTCGCTGCGCATTTAATTATTTGTTGAAACCCTAGTGCGCATAGTTTAATTCATCACCTACCAGTTAGCACATGCATTGCCTTTCTTGCAAATGTCAAACAACAACCAGAAAATTTCACAAGTAAAACCTGAAGGAGGTAGAATGCACCGCCAGAGCTCGCCCTTTTATCAGATGCAGAGAACTCGGCTCGCCACCCTTCTGCCGAGCTGAGCCTGAGAGCCCCAACTCGCTTGTGAGGACTTTTCTCCCCCTATCCTTAGGAGAGAGGCCAAACATTTCAAGTAACATTTGGAGATGGCGGGGATTCCCTGAGTGACATCCAGCCCTGCCAGCTTGGTGGGAGCCTGACAGTGAGATCTGCTCGGGGTATACGTTGACGCCATCGAGTGACATCCAACCCTGCCAGCTAGGTGAGAACCTGACAGCGAGATCTGCTCGGGGTCCAGGTTGACGCCATCGAGTGACATCCAGCCCTGCTAGCTAGGTGGGAGCCTGGCAGCGGGATCTGATCGGGGTCTGGGTAGACGCCATCGAGTGACATCCAGCCCTACCAGCTTGGTAAGATCATGGTAGCAGGATCTGCTCAGGGTCTGGGCTGACGCCATCGAGTGACATCCTGCACTGCCAGCTAGGTGAGAGCTGGCAGCGGGATCTTCTCGACCTCCAGTTTGATACCATCGAGTGACATCCAGCCCTACCATCTAGGTGTGAGCCTAGTAGCGGGATCTTCTTCGGGTCTGGGTAGATGCCATCGAGTGACATCCAGCCCTGCCAGCTAGGTGAGAGGCTGACAGCGGGATTTGCTCAGGGTCTAGGTTGACACCATCGAGTGATATCCAGCCCTGCCAGCTAGGTGAGAGCCTAGCAGAGGGCTCTGCTCGTGGTCTGGGTTGATGCCATCGAGCGACATCCAACCCTGCCAGCTAGGTGGAGCTTGGTTGCGGGATTTGCTCAGGGACTAGGGAGATGCCATCGAGTGACATCCAGCCCTAGCAGCTAGGTGGGAGCCTAGCAGTGGGATCTTCTTGGGGTCTGGCTAGAGGCCATCGAGTGACATCCAACCATGTCATCTAAGTGAGAGCCTAACAGCAGGATCTGCTTACGGTCAGGGTAGATGGCATCGAGTGACATCCAGCCCTGCCAGGTAGGTGAGATCCTGGCAGCGGGATCTGCTCGGGGTTTGAGCTGACGCCATAGAGTGACATCCCGCCCTACTAGTCAGGAGAGAGCCTGACAGCAGGATCTACTCGGGGTCCGGGTTGACACCATCGTGTAACATCTATCCCTGCCAGCTAGGTGGGAGACTAAAAGCGGGATCTGCTCAGGCTCTGGGTAGACACCATCAAGTCACATCTAGCCCGGGCAACTAGGTGAGAGCCTGGCAGCAGGATCTGCTCAGGGTCTGGGTTGACGCCATCGAGTGACATCCAGCCCCGCCTGCTAAGTGAGAGCCTAGCAGCGGGAACTGCTCGGAGTCTGGGTTGATGCCATCAAGTGATATCCAGCCCTTCCATCTTAGTGGGAGCCTGTCAGCGGGATCTGCTCGGGGTCTGGGTTGATACAATCGAGTGACATCTAGCCCTGTCAGCTAGGTGGGAGCCTGGCAGCGGGATCTACTTGGGGTCTGGGTAGACTCCATCGAGTGACATCCAGCCCTGCCAGCTAGGTAAGAGCCTGGCAGCAGGATCTGCTCGTGGTCTGGGTTGATGCCATAGAGTGACATCCAGCCCTTCCAGCTCGGTGGGAGCCTTGCAGCGTGTTAGATCCCTAGTTGATTTGGGCTAGGTCCACTGACATAGGATGTGACCCATCATGTATACTCTGGGTCAAGTTTATGTCTTAGATTCTAGGACAGTCCTCTATCACAACTTCAGATGGACCAAACTTCCTCAAGACCATCAGGAACTCCAGATCTATCAGTTTTTCAGACTAAGTGAAATGAGTTCGACGTTCGTCAAACTCAGCTCGACGAAGGGAGTTCTGCGCTCGACCATCGTGAGACAATTCGTAGTGCTGAGCTCGACGAACTATGTTCTTTGTTCGACGAACACCGGGATTCTACTTCAAGCATTATCAGGACTACTTCAGAATTTCTCTAAGTCCAACTTCAAGCTTTGGTCGACAAATTACTTTCTGAGCTCGACGAACTTGGACCTCAAGTTCTCAGATTCTTAGGTCGACGACTTGAGTTCTCAGCTCGACGAATTTAGTTCTCTGCTCAACGAATAAAGATTGTCTGATATTGAAGATTGTCTGTTCAACGAATGAAGACTGTCAGCTCGATGAACTCAGCTTAGCTCGACGAACTCAGGCTCAGCTCGACGAACTCAAAACTCAGTTCGACGAATTATGTTCTTCGGTCGACGATTCCAGACTAGGTCTTCTTCCATTCCCGTCTCATTCCATGACGCTGATTCCTGAACATTTAATGGCAGTTCTTCCCAGAATACTACCGTTAGAATGTGAAGTTAATCCTGGATTATTACATGTCATTTTCCCATGGAAACAATTAGGGAAATAATTAATTGCTGCTTCCTTTCCAGGCCGTCTGCCATTACTGCTCTATATTCAAAATTTGAATGTTTCTTATGAGATATTGAGATATACAGAAAGAGTCAATAATACAGTGATATACAACAAAAAAAGACAGACAGTGATTCAGACAACACAGAAAAAGGAATTCATTCTTGGCCCAGAGAAAAACTGATCAAGAAGAAGAAGAAGAAGAACACTACATAAATATCAAGAGTCTTTTTCATCTGCTTTTACTCAGGATAACTTCAAAGACAATACATTCATATTAGTCACAAGAAGTTCCTGGAGACTTTATCTGGACCAGGAAATCTAGGTCTTTGAAGACCTATCACCCTGAAGCAGTTCTCCAGCATTCTTCCTGATTCATTCTACATCTCAGGGGGAGCAAAGCTGCTAAACAACAATCCACAAGTCTTCTCATTTGACTTGAGAAAGAGAAGACCTCATCACCCTCTCACTCCACCTCTGTACAGGGTTTTAATTCCCTTCAAAATTATTCTGGTTGCAAGTATCCCTCCAAATGACTTGAGGGTTTGGATTTTGGGAACCTGATCAAAACCCCATTGGTGCCAGGACACCTGATCAACCCCTTCCTGCAGTGGATTCCTACCAGGGTGGTAGAAGAGTGGACTACCCAGATTTGGGGAACCACTATAAAATTCTTGTGTCGTCTGGTTGCTTTCTTTTCTTTTTGTTTTCTGGCCTTACACTGTGAATGTGTTGTGATTAGATAGTTGCTGCATCTTGGTTTATTGTACTTGATTCCCTGCACACACACCTAAAATACAACAACAGTTGTAAAAGTTTTAAAATCAACAACATACTCTATTCACCCCTATCTAGAGTATATCTGATCTAACTAACACCTTCAGGTGGTATCAAGAATACCTCTTGAACTTTCAATTGGTATCAGAGCGAGGTTGGTTAAATTACCAGACATTACAGGTTGGTTGCTATTCAACTAATTCAGTGCTCCAGTTTGGTTAACATACCATACCTGATTGGTTGTACAGGCTAACACCTGAACCCAAAGATCTCTTAGTTAGATCTGTTTGTTTTAATTTTGTTATTGGACTTATCCTTCTCACAGACATGGCCCAAAACAAGGATTATACAAGCATCAGACCTCCAGTGTGCAATCTTAATAATTTGCCTTCTGGAAGGCAAGAATTAGATTATATATAAACTCCATTGATGAGGATATTTTTTCTGTCATTTCAACAGGTGTTCCTCCAGCTCTTACAACTTTTGCCAGCACATCAACTAATCTGAGTGCAGTACCACCTCCAGACAATACTGAAGCCTATAAGAAAGCCAAGATGGCTGATGCAAAGGCTATGAATATTCTGGCCCAAACAATGTCAGATGACATATTTCAGAAGGTGGCTGAGTGAACCTCAGCCAAGGCCATTTGGGACTCTCTCAACCAAAGGGTAGTAGGCTCAGCTGATGAAAGAAAGGATAGGAGATCCAGTCTCATTTCTCTCTATGAGAATTTCAAAAAGGATGAGACAAAATCTGTGGCTGAGATGTACAATAGATTAAGTTCAATCATCAGTGAACTCAAGACTCTTGACAAGGACATCACCTTAACTGAGGTGAATGACAAGATACTGATGTGTTTCCCCAGTTCATGGATTCCAGAATCTGGCTAATCAAAGAAGCCAGAAGCCTCAATGAGATTTCAACAGAATCTCTGTTAGGCAAGCTGAAGTCATATGAGCAGCTTGTCAAATCAAGAGAGGCAGCAGAATAGAAGGCAACTACCCCAGTTAGGAAGGAGCACAGCTTGGCCTTCAAAGCTTTTGAAGACAATGAAACATCTACATCCAATGAAGAGTTAATGAGTCTTTTTGCCAAAAGATTCTACAAAATGGCAAGAAAGGACTTTAGAAGAAAATCATCCAGGCAGGATGATAAGCCCAAATATGACAAGACACCAACTAAGGAGGTTGTGTGTTTTGGATGCAGAAAGCCTGGGCACTATATTTCAGAATGCCCAGAGAATCAGAAAAAGGACAAGGGCAGGGACAAGGATTCTAGAAGAAAACAAAGCAGCAGACCCTCCTCCAACAAATATAAAAGGAAAGACAAAGGATTTATTGCTGAGTCCTGGAGTGACACAGAAGAGGAAACATCCTCCTCCAGCTCTAGTGAAGAAGAGGAAGAAGCCAGATCTAAGGAGGTGTGCCTAATGGAAATAGATGCCTCCAGAAGCAACTGTGGATCAGAAGAGGATTCTGAAGATGAAGGTGCCTCAGACTCAGAGGATGATCCGGTGATTTCTAGTTTTGATTTCAATTCTGACTTATTTAAAGTAGAATTTAAAACTATGTGCATGGATCTAATAAACTCAGAGAAAGAAATAAAAACCTTGAGGACTAGACTAGAAAACCTTGAATCTGTCAGCACAGAAAATAGAAAACTAACTGATCAATTGACACTAGCTAATGAACAGATAATCAAGTTAAAATCTGAATTATGTGAGGCAAAAGAACTTGAGCAATCTCTCAATGGGAGAAGCCTCAAGCTGATGGATATCACAAGCACAGTAAACGCCAGATTAAATTGCAGGCTGGGCTTCGGTGCTTCATCAAGTTTACCCCCCATAATAAAGAAGAATATACTTTCTACTCCCATAAAGTTTATCACTGCTAAGGGTAAAAAGAAACTAATTGAAAAACCCATGTCAGAAAACAAGTCAAATCCCCTAGACAATAGAAACAGAAAATAGAAGAAAGCTGTTAAAAACAAAGTTCAGCAGAATTCGTTGAACTCAGATCGACGAAATCCTGCAAGTTCGTCGAACCTCGATCGACGAACGCTGAACGCAAACTTCAGAAATAATTATTCGTCCAACTGCGATCGACGAACTGTGTATGGTTCGTCAAGAAGAGGTCGACGAACATGGGACGCAGAAAATGACCATGGTCATTCTCTGAGTGGAGGTCGACGATCTCATCCCCATTCGTCGAACTCTGGTCGACGAACTCACAATAATTCGTCGATCCCAGAATGACCAAATATAAATCATTTCTCCTATAGAAATTTTAAAGCAGCTAACAAGACATTTAATCCAGTAACCGATTGGATAATCCCACCTAGGAGATATCACCCTCTAGGGTATAAGTCTCAACCTGCCTTATCAGTCATTTCTAGTTTTACTTTCAAGCCAAACCAAGGACCCAAGGTAACCTGGGTCAAGAATAATTGAACTTTATTTTTTTAATACAGGTATAGATGAAGAGCTGTCCAAGGTTAAGTCAGACCTGGTACCTGCACAGTGGCTGCTCCAAGCACATGACTGGCAGTAAAGCAAATATCTCCAGCTATAAGTCCAAGCTAGGACCAAAGGTGATATTTGGAGACTCAAAGAGTGGTCAGTCAGAAGGATATGGAAGAGTAAGCATTGGGGCAGTGATCTTCAAAAAGGTGACATATGTAAGAGGACTTAAACATAACCTTATATCCATAAGTCAATTATGTGATGAAGGTTATCAGGTTTCACCACTGTGTGAGTCTATGGATGGACTAAATCTTACCCAAGAGGTTCCAACTCATCCCACTCCATAGGATGCTGAAGATAGTGAAGAAGACGTCCAAGAGGAGGTAACTGAACTTCCATCAACAGCCAGTACCATTCCTCAAGAGGAATTATTTACAGAAGCTGTTACTCAACCAACTCCACCAACTGATCTTGTCACACTTAGAGATCACCCCAGATCTCAAGTGATTGGAGACATTTCAGTTGGTGTACAGACAAGACATTAGCACAATCAAGACTTGATGCATGCCTGTTTTCTCTCTCAAATTGAACCTCTTACCATCCATGAAGCTGAGCAAGATCGCCACTGGATTCTTGCAATGCAAGAGGAACTAAATCAATTTGAGAGATGTAGAGTTTGGGATTTGGTTCCAAGACCCCATAACTACACAGTTATTGGAACCAAATGGGTCTATAGGAATAAATTGGATGCACAAGGGAACATAGTAAGAAACAAGGCTAGACTTATTGCTCAAGGCTATAGGCAAGAGGAAGGAATAGACTATGACCAAACCTTTGCCCCTGTTGCAAAGTTGGAGGCCATTAGAATATTCCTAGCCTATGCAGCCTACAAAAAGTTCAAAGTATTTCCGATGGATGTTAAGAGTGTCTTTCTGAATGGTGTACTTCAAGAAGAGGTTTATGTAGAACAACCTCCAGGTTTTATCTCTCTAACTCAACCCTCTTATGTTTACAAATTGCATAAAGCTCTCTGTGGTTTAAAGCAAGCTCCAAGAGCTTGGTATGAGACCCTAGCTAGCTTTCTCTTAGAGCATAAATTTACTAGAGGAAACATTGATAGAACCCTTTTCACTAGACATCATAAGACCAAATCTTATTGGTACAAATATATGTGGATGACATTATTTTTGGGTCTACTGATCCCAAATTGTGCAAGAGGTTTGCTGACCTCATCCATTCCAAATTTGAGATGAGTAGCATGGGTGAGCTTTCCTACTTCCTTGGTCTCCAAGTGAAGCAGCTCCCTGATGGTATCTTCCTCTCCCAATCTAAGTATGCTAAAGAGCTTATTAAAAAGTTTGGGATGGGTGATGCTTCAGAAATGAAAATACCTATGGCTACCAATGTTGTTGTGGATTCTGATGCAGCAGGGAAACCTTTAGATCAGAAACATTATAGGGCAATTGTTGGATCCCTATTATACTTAACAGCTAGCAGGCCTGACATAATGTTTGCCACATGCCTTTGTGTTAGATTCCAAGTGAATCCTAAAGAATCTCATCTTATTTTTCTAAAAAGGATTTTGAGATATATAAAGAGTTGTCCTAGTTTAGGACTCTGGTATCCTGCAGAGTCAGAATTTGAGTTAACTGGATACTCAGATACTGACTATGTTGGATGTAGAGTGGACAGGAAAAGTACCTCTGGAACTTGCCAGTTCCTGGGTATTTGACTTGTCTCTTGGTTTTGCAAAAAGCAGACATCTGTGTCTACATCAACTGCTGAGGCAGAGTATATGGCTGCTGACAGCTGCTGTTCACAGATGCTATGGATACAAAACTAGCTCCTAGATTATGGTATCAACTTAAATAATTCAACCGTATTTTGTGATAATACAAGTGTTATTACTATAGCTCAGAATTCAGTTCATCATTCTAGGACTAAACATATTGAAATAAGACATAATTTCATTAGAGATAATGTAGACAAAAAGAAGATTAACTTGATTCATATTCCTACTGATTTACAGAGAGCAGATATTTTCACCAAACCTTTAGATGAGAAAACCCATCTATTCTTTATAAATCAACTAGGAATGATTAACGGAGAAGAGTTAAATTAATTTATGTCTGCATTCGACAAATTTTCTAGAGTTCGTCGAACGGAGTTCGACGAATTAGGGAAAGTTTGAGAGATTCTCGTCAAACGGAGATCGACGAATTCTCTGTATGGAAACAATTTTCGTCAACCGTAAATCGACGAACCTTGCTTCAGAAACCATTTCGTCAAACGGAGTTCGACGAACTGTTTTCAATTCTTCTAAATGAGTTCGACGAACTACTCACCTCTAACTTATTTCGTCGACCTCAGTTCGAAGAACTGTCTCTTTTCGTGGAACGGAGCTTGTCGATTCATATTCCGAAAATCTTATATCTAGGTTTTCTTCGACCTCCGTCCCACGCTTTCAGTTCCTTTGCTCTTGATCGCCATTTTCTCTGTGATTTTCTTTGCAGGTCATCAATGGCGATTCCTCCAGGAGCACTTGCGGCGATGAAGTTTGATGCAGCATTCTCCATGGATTTTGAGTCTTTCCAACATTCAGATCCAATCTTTCTTTATATCCTGGAATTACTTGAATAATTGCATCTCAAGGATTTCATGACTCGCAGCATCAAGCTACACTCAACCGAGATAAGAGAATGGGTGTACACTACAAACGTTTCTGAAGACGGAGATCTGACAGGACATATTGGAAACACTGCCATTTCCCTGTCTCCAGCAGTACTTTCTGAAATTTTTGGACTGATCAATGGTGAGGACAACTTGGAAATGGACGCTGAGGAATATTCTGATATGTTGAAGGTAATGGGTTTCTCTGGCAGCAACCCTAATAAGCTTCTGAATAAGCAACTTTCTGCCGACTATCAATTTTTGGCCGACATTGTAGGAAAACTTCTGATGGGCAAGCACTCGGCACATGTCTATATCACTCGCCATCAATTCCTGATTATGTGCGCAGTGCTCAACAAATGATAGGTCGACTGGGGCATGGTCTTCTTTGACCTAATCAAGAAGAAAACAAGAAAGAAGGAAGTCTGCTACGGTAGAATCCTGGGGATTTTCCTCCAGGAAAAAGCCAGTGAATGTTTGGTCTACTCGACCACATTCATCAATGCCAGCAAGCGCCTCACCTGCGCCTTGTTTGGCAGATGGGAGAGGACAATCACCAAACCCTCTAAGGGTTCCTCCTCCTCCATCAACGCTTCTGAGAGCACAAGGACCGTCAAGGTCACTCCCCACCCTGACACTGCAGAGGCCATTCCACCTACCCAATCTCTTCCCACTCCTCCTGCACCTCAATTGACTGCACCTCAACATCAATCTCCACCGCTTGATCTTGCACATATCCCTACACCTCCAGTTTCCCCCACTGAAACCCATATTCCCTCACCTCCTCAATCCCCTCTTCCCCCACACCTATCCACTATTCCATCCTACAGCATACCCACTGAACCACGAACTGTTCTCCCTCCATTATCCCCTCCACATATTCTTCCTTCCTCCTCTGCTTCTATCCCCTCCGCCATTCTTTCTCCACTTCTGGACTCTTCCACCATTCCCTCCATCATCTCTCTTCTGACTCCTCTCATTCAATCACTCATCACAGAGGCCATTACACCTCTAGTGAATTCCATTAATTCTTTATCTACACAAATCACAACCCTTTCTGCTGCCCCCTCTTCATTCAGGGGCCTGGCTCCAGGTTCTCCTGAACCCAGGCAGGGGGAGATGCTCCATGATGAAGCTGGTGCAGCAGCTGTAGAGGTCAATACAGTTGATACAGATACAGTTGATACTGCAGATACAGTTTTTGATAATACAGATACAGTTGATACAGTACTTGATAATGTAGTTGCAGTTACAGATACAGCTATAGATTTTGATTCCGAAAAAATTGATTTTATTCAATTTATGGACACTAACATTAGCTTTGATGAGTCAGTAGATACAATAACAACTGTTGGTGATTTCCTTATAAATCCCACAGATAATTTATCTGAGATACTTCATACCTTTGATTCTGTATATATGAAGCTTCCTTCAGCAGAGGTTGTTAAGCCATATTTGGCTATTGTCCCGTATACCTCTCCAGCTAGTCCAGCAGTTGCCAAGCAACTCTGTGACACCTTTGCTACTCCTACTGTTGTTCCAATTCCTGTGTCTATTCCAGAAATCTACTCTGTCCAAGATTTTGTCATGGATGATTCTCCCATGCCTGATCTGGATGAGCTCATTTTGGCAGACATTGAAGAAGAGAACAAGGCAGCAGCTGAAAGCTCTGTCTCTACTACTATTGAACCCTCACCCTCTGAACCTTCTATCCCCCCTCAAGAAAAACCTCTTATCATTTCTGATGAAACTCTGAGGAAGTTGAATGCTCTGTATGACAATCCTCAGAGTTCAGGTTCTGATGATGATGATGATGATGAATCAGATGAGGAGGCTGCTAAAAAGAAAAAGAAGTTGCTTTCTAAGAAAAGGAAGGCTCCTCCTCCTCCAGCTCCCAAGCTTAATCCCACTGCAGACACTCCATACTATATTCTGCACAATGTTGCTCCTTACAAAGGGATGCCTGCATGGATGTGGCTATCAAAGAACCAGCAAAGAGAGAAGAAGAGGAGTAGGAGATACTCTCCTCCCCCAGTTCATAGATACAGAAAGGATCCTCCTCCTCCTCCTCCAGCAGCAGGTGCCTCTGGCTCTGGCTCTCAGAGATCTGCCCATATTCAAACTAATCAGAGACAAACAGGGAGATCTTCTGGTGGTAGTCAGCCAAGGCCACCATCTTCAGGCAGACAACACTATCAACAACAACAACAGCAGTAGCACCAGGAATATAAGGAACATGAAGCTGAAAGACCCTATTCTCCTCCTGAAGATCCAGAAACAGCCAACACAGCCAGAATGCAAGGTTCCAAGAGCTCATTGGCTTATCTCTAATCAACAAAGCTAAAGCTGAAGGCAAGGACACAACTGGCTTAACTACTATGTCTCAGCACAGGAGAGATGAGCTAAAGAGATTTGGGAAAGGAAACAAGATACTCAATGTTGATGAGTACATGCATCTTCACCCAGAAGCAGTTGTCCCCAGAGCCACTTCACTGAACATCATAGGGGCAGTTGACATAACTATGACCAGGGCTCAAGCTTCAGATCCCAATAGGAAAATCATTTTCAAAAAGCCAGGAGATAAAGCACCAGGAGACAAGCTAAAACAGAAGAAGACAGAGAAGTAATTTTGTGGTTATTTCATTTCTTCTTCTATTTCAGACTATATCTTGTACTAAAACAAAGCATGCATGTATATATATATCTGATGCATGTGTTGTAAATTCTCTGCCAGATATATTTCTTAATTTTTCTGTTTGTTCTTTTCTTGGAGTCTTTGTCAGTGACCTCACCCAAATAGGGGGAGATTGTTGGATCCCTAGTTGATTTGGGCTAGGTCCACTGACTTAGGATGTGACCCATCATGTATAGTCTGGGTCAAGTTTATGTCTTAGAGTCTAGGACAGTCCTCTATCTCAACTTCAGATGGACCAGCCTTCCTCAAGACCATCAGGAACTCCAGATCTATCAGTTTTTCAGACTAAGTGAAATGAGTTCGACGTTCGTCGAACTTAGCTCGACGAAGGGAGTTCTGCGCTCGACGATCGCGAGACAATTCGTAGTGCTGAGCTCGACGAACTATGTTCTTTGTTCGACGAACACCGGGATTCTACTTCAAGAATTATCAGGACTACTTCAGAATTTCTCTAAGTCCAACTTCAAGCTTTGGTCGACGAATTACTTTCTGAGCTCGACGAACTTGGACCTCAAGTTCTCAGATTCTCAGGTCGATGACTTCAGTTCTCAGCTCGACGAATTTAGTTCTCTGCTCAACGAATAAAGATTGTCTGATATTGAAGATTGTCTGTTCAACGAATGAAGACTGTCAGCTCGATGAACTCAGCTTAGCTCGACGAACTCAAGCTCAGCTCGACGAACTCAAAACTCAGTTCGACGAATTATGTTCTTCGGTCGACGATTCTAGACTAGGTCTTCTTCCGTTCCCGTCTCATTCCATGGCGCTGATTCCTGAACATTTAATTGCAGTTCTTCCCAGAATACTACCATTAGAATGCGAAGTTAATCCTGGATTATTACATGCCATTTTCCCATGAAAACAGTTGGGGAAATAATTAATTGCTGCTTCCTTTCCAGGCCGTCTGCCATTACTGCTCTATATTCAAAATTCGAATGTTTCTTATGAGATATTGAGATATAAATAAAGTGTCAATAATACAGTGATATACAATAAAAAAGACAGACAGTGATTCAGATAACACAAAAAAAGGAATTCATTCTTGGCCCAGAGAAAAACTGATCAAGAAGAAGAAGAAGAAGAACACTACATCAATATCAAGAGTCTTCTTCATCTGCTTTTACTCAGGATAACTTCAAAGACAATACATTCATATCAGTCACAAGCAGTTCCTGGAGACTTTCTCTAGACCAGGAAATCTAGGTCTTTCAAGACCTATCACCCTGAAGCAGTGCTCCAACATTCTTCCTGATTCATTCTACATCTCAGGGGGAGCAAAGCTGCTAAACAACAATCCACAAGTCTTCTCATTTGACTTGAGAAAGAGAAGACCTCATCACCCTCTCACTCCACCTCTGTACAGGGTTTTAATTCCCTTCAAAATTATTATGGTTGCAAGTCACCCTCCAAAAGACTTGAGGGTTTGGTTTTTGGGAACCAGATCAAAACCCTATTGGTGCCAGGACACCTGATCAACCCCTTCCTGCAGTGGATTCCTACCAGGGTGGTAGAAGAGTGGACTACCCAGATTTGGGGAACCACTATAAAATTCTTGTATCGTATGGTTGCTTTCTTTTCTTTTTATTTTCTGGCCTTGCTCTGTGAATGTGATGTGATTAGATAGTTGCTGCATCTTGGTTTATTGTACTTGCTTCACTGCACTCACACCTAAAATACAACAACAGTTGTAAAAGTTTTAAAATCACCAAAATACTCTATTCACCCCCCCCCCCCCCCCTCTAGAGTATATCTGATCTAACTAACACCTTCAGGTGGTATCAAGCATACCTCCTGAACTTTCACAGCGGGATCTGATCGGGGTCTTGGTAGATGCCATCGAGTGACATCCAGTCCTGCCAGCTAGGTGATATCATGACAGCGGGATCTACTCGGGGTCTGGGTTGATGCCATCGAGTGACATCCAGCCCTGCCGGATAGGTGAGAGTCTGGCAGTGGGATCTGCTCGGGGTCTAGGTTGATGTCATTGAGTGACATCCAGCCTTGCCAGCTAGTTGGGAGCTTGGGAGTGGGATCTGCTCGATGTCTATCAAATGAACACCTCACCCACTTACGTGAATTACTGCAGGAGGATTAGCACATCAAGAAGCTTTATTAAAATCAAGGCACCACTTAAATGTCTCGGGGATAAAAACATTTCAAGTCATCACCTCTCCATGTGAGACTTAGGGTCCCTCCCTCCACATTGTGGAGGCGATACCCTCTAGATTTCAACGTTTCTATTACAATGTATAGACCCTCCCAGTTGTGGTTGAGTTTTCCCATGACTGCTGATCTTCTCGTTGCATCTAACTTTTTCAAAACCAAGTCCCCCTCCGCGAATTGTTTGACCCTGACGTTCTTGTCAAAGTACTTAGTCATTCTCCTTTTTACTTCTTCCTGTTGGATGGCGAAGAGATCACGCAGCTCCTCCACCGCATCACGGGATAGCCACAACTCCTCCTCATTTTTAATCGTCCATTCTTCTCTGCCTTCCTCCTCTGCGACCACCTGAGGTGTCTGGACCTCAAACTCTATGGGGAGTACTGTCTCACATCCATGTGAGAGCTTGAAGGGGGTCTCCCCTGTGGCCATGTTGGGTATTGTCCTCAGAGCCTAGAGGACCGAGGGGAGCTGCTCCACACTGCTCCCCTTCAAATTTTTGACCTTCTTCTTTAGGAGGTTTACAATGATCTTGTATGTCGCCTCCACTTGCCCGTTGCTCCTGGGGTGGTGGGCCGACGTGAATCTGAGGTAGATTCAGAGCTGCTCAAAGAAGCTAATGAAATCTGCACTGGCGAACTGACGCCCATTGTCCTTGACGATGGCATGGAGTAGCCCGTGCTGGCAGATAATCTCCCCCCCAAATAATATTTCTAATGACCTGGTAAGTCATATTGGCCAGCGCCTTTACCTCCAACCACTTAGAAAAATAATATAACATTACTAACAGGAACCTCCTTTGCACGCTGGCCTAGCGAAACGACCCTACCAAATCCATTCCCCAGATGTCAAAGGGCCAAGGGTTCGTGATGCTTCTGATACACTGATCCAGTTGTAGCTGGAGGGGGAAAACAACTAACATTTGTGGCACCTCCTGGTGAAATCTACAGCGTCGTGGCCCAGGGTAGGCCAGAAGTACCCTTGTCTGAGAATCCACCCTTCTAGGGACCGACTCCTGAAGTGGCTCCCACACTCCCCAAATTGGACTTCTTCCAAGATCCTCTGCACCTCCCTCTCGGCCATGCAATAGGCCAGCATCCCCGAGAGAGTCTTTCGATACAATTGCCCATCCCGGAGGATATAATTTGTCGACTTGTATCTGAACTTTTTTTTTCATCCCCTCCGAATACTCTCCTATGGAAAGGAAGGTCGTGAATGGGTCTATCCATGGGTGGTTTTGATCCACCTCCATCATCTCTCCCTCTTCAATGGATGGGTGAAATAGATTAGTTATGGTACCACCCACCGAGGGCCATTTTTTGATAGCTGATCGACCTATTCGTTCTCCTCCCTGGGCACGTGTCCGATGAAGAAGTTTTGAAATGTGCCGATGACCCCATTCACTTTTGCTAAGTATAATCGGAGGGTAGGCTCCATAGCCTCGAACTCCCTGTTGATCTGGGAAACTACCACCATGGAGTCAATGAGGACCTCCACGTCAAGCACCCTCAGCTCCCTTGCCAGGCGCAGCCCTGCTCTTACGGCCTCATATTCATCCTGATTGTTAGTGATGAGGAAGTGTACCACCACCATTTGCTCGATTCTCGTCCCTTGGGGGCTTTCCAAGATTACCCCCACCCCCAAGAAATGTTTCCCCGAAGCACCGTCTACCTTCACCTTCCACAAATCCGAATGAGTGAGCTATTCCTCCGCCACTTCGACCATGTACTCAGCCAAGAAGTCGGCCATTGCTTGGGCCTTGATCGAGAGGAGGGGGGTGAAGGAGATGTCGAAATCACTCAACTCCACTGACCACTTAGCCAACCTATCTGAATGTTCCACCCCCTCAAGGATGTTGCGGAGGGGATGGTTAGTCACCACTCGGATGGAGTGTGCTTGGAAGTAGGGCCCTAGCCTCCGAGCCGAGATGATCAGAGCGAAGGCTAGCTTTTCCAAGATTGGGTATCGAAGCTCGGCCTTCCTCAGGACCCGACTCACATAATATATGGGGAACTGCTTCTTTCCCTCTTCTCGAATCAGGACGGAGCTCAAGGCCTCTGCTCCAACCCTGAGATACAAATACAGGTCCTCCCCCTCCTTTGTCCCTTGGAGCAGGGGAACCTGATTCAACTGCTTCTTCAGAGCATGGAATGCCTCCTTGCACTCCTTTGTCCACTCGAACATTTTACCCCACCCCTCAATATCTTGAAGAAGGGCGAGCACTTCTCCCCAGCCCGCGAGAGGAACCTACTCAATCCTGCCAGCTTCCGTGTCAACCGCTGCACCTCTTTAGCATTTCGTGGTGACCCCAGCTCCATTATGGCTTTGACCTTGTCGGGATTTGGATCAACCCCCGTGGGGGTGAGGAGATGCCCCAAGAACTTTCCCTGCTGTCCCTGGAAATGTACTTCAGGTGGTTCAGCCTCATCTTGTATTTACGCAGGGTGATGAAGTTTCCTCCAGCTCCTGGAGGTGAGTGTCCACGTCTCTACTCTTGATTATGAGATCATCTACATACACCTCCAGGTTAATCCCCTTTTGTTCCCGGAAGAGCCTGTCCATCATCTTCTTGTATGTCGCCCCTGTATTTTCAGCCCAAAGGGCATCATTTTGTATTAGTAGCACTGATGATTTGCTTTGCTAACAAGTAATAACTCAATGCGATTTCATTCTACATTCTAGTATAACTATGTAGATGGGCTTAAGCTAGATTGAATTAACATTCAGGCAAGTGCACCTATCAATCATAGTAAAGGAGAAATCTACATCTCGTGTCGTATTCCACAGGGCCCTTTCAAGTATTCTTACTCATCCTCACTCTATTATCGTACCTATAAGTAAAATTGATTTCTAACCTAAATTAACCTAACTATAACTATTGGATGAATCAGCATTAGAGAAGTAAAATTGATAAAAGACATGAATCTTTTAAGCGATTACATGAACGAACTCATTTACTAGTTCAATTCTAAGTGATCATGAAATGAAAAGATTATTAAATTCGTTGTAATGTAAAGGTTAAATGTTCATCAAAATTCTCTCTAGAGCAATTCCAAATCTAAACCTAAGATTGTAAATTTTCTCTCGAACAATTTACAACACTCAAGTTCGCATTAAGTAAAGTACCTTTATTACTACATAAATTCATGAATTTTATCTCTAAATTACCATGAATCCTTTTACTCGTGTTCTAATTTTCCAAACAACATATCTCTCGATCATAGAGTTTGATTTACAAAGAGACTTAACACAACAATATGAATATACAAATATCATTACAAAGAATAAATTTCTCAATCTAGCAATTTGCAAATTATGTAAAGCAAAGAAGTAATTCATAATGAAGATTAAAATCTTTGGTTGCAATCCTAAACACGAATAAAATACCACAAATTTAACATAAACAAAACGATACATGATTACTAGAATGTTCAAATAGAAGTTCATGCAAATTAAAACAATAACCAAAGATGATTCATCAAGAGAAAGGAAGGATTAAAATGGATTAATGATTAGACAAAAATACATATAAAATACCCTTCAATCCTCCTTCTCTTGGATGCTCCCCTTCGGCCTTCAGCAGTTCTCCAATCCCAGAAATGATCCAAAAGTTCTTCACAAATTTTTCTACAGGAAATATATAGTCCCTTTGCAAACAGGTCGGACACGGGTTCGAACACGGCCGTGTGTCAGGCAGTGTGGACGGTTCCTAGGCGGTTTCTCAACGAGCAAGCGTGTCTGGTAGTGGGCTGTGTCAGATGACACGGGTATGGACACAGCCGTGTGTTCGGCCATGTAATTCAGACACGAGTTGGTCAGCAATCGTGTTCAAATATGACACGGGTAGGCACACGGGCGTGTGCCCTACCCGTGTGAGTCTCCGTCTCCTGCGCCCAATTTCTTCAGCTCCAGGTGCATAGGACACGGGTAGGCACACGGCCGTGTGTCAGGCCGTGTGTGCCAAATTTTCTTCCTGTCATCAGCCATGTTGACTCCGTGAACTCCTTTATTTGCTCCACGACTTTTAGTTCCACAGGTTAGCATTACCTGCTGATGCAGTGACCCAGAGCCGACCCGCTCTGTCGACCAGGCCTCGCACCTGGCCTAGCTAGAGGCCCACGTCTGGCGGCCCACTGCCGGGCCCACCAAGGCATCACACCATGGCGTCCCTTTTATCAGGCCCGCGGACCATACACCCCAACCCATCTCCGGGCCCAACCATAGGCGCACAGTAGGTTGTTGAGGCCAGGTCTCGATCCCCTGACCTCCTTGATAAAGAGCTTTCAAGCAAGCTCTCATCAACCAACTGAGCCGGACCGGAGATGAGTTGGGGTGTATGGCCCGCGGGCCTGATAAAAGGGACGCCATGGTGTGACGCCTTGGTGGGCCCGGCAGTGGGCCGCCAGATGTGGGCCTCTGGCTAGGCCAGGTGCGAGGCCTGGTCGACAGAGCGGGTCGGCTCTAGGTCACTGCATCACCTGCAATAGAAAAATGAAAGAATCAATAAATAGTTTATTACAAGGAATGCCAAAGACTTCTAAATGTGCTCTTCTATCTATGATACGACAATTTCTTTACTATTATCGTGAAATCACCATAAAAAGGGGCAGGAAATATTAGACATGATTACAATTATGATAGTAAAATGTCTATCATAATCACACTCATCAAATACCCCCAGACTTAGATGTTTGCTTGTCCCTAAGCAAACTAATTCAAACATTCGGGTTACTAATAAATAATTTTGCCTCCGCACACTGGTTGCTATGAATTTAAGGAGAACTTTGCTGATGTAATCGTATAGGAAATAGTTTAGCAGGCTTTTCTAAATATAGATTTATCTTAAAATTCCTCTAATATATATTTTAACTATCCTCCACTCTTTCTTAGAAATAAAAGTATAGCCATCTAAAACAAATGTGAGGATAAAATAACAATCTCAATAAGATACGTATTAGTATTTCAAAACTTATAAGTACCCATATTGATAATCATGAGCTTACCCTTTTTACACCCTCATCACAACACTAATTAGAATTAGTAAGGTCGGATCCTTAGGACTTGCATTATGGTGTAGCCTTTTTGGCTTAGGATAGAAGATTAAAGGTGAGGTAATCAAAGATAAGTTCGATGAAATTTTTTTTTCACCCTAAATCTTGATTGAGCCTTATGTTGGAAGATACCTTAACATACTTCAATTTTATATAAACACCCCCATACTTTGCAATCTGTATATTTCCCACAATTTGAAGGGTACTCTATATATATATATATATATATAACCAAGGGACCATAGTAGGGATCATTCCAAGTGGGTGTAAGTATACACGCACTCAGGCCACATATCACTACGTCTTTTCTCTTTTTTAAAGGGTTCAAAGTAGGGATCATTCCAAGTGGGTACAAGTATACACGCACTCAGGCCACATATCACAATGAACAAATCATTCCAAGAAGGCATCAATGATATGTGTGCTAATATGTAAGGATTTGGCCTTGGTGAAGTTTAGTAGTAGAGTGTCAAAAGAATACGGATTAGGTCCAAACTGGGTGTGCAAGGGTATCATGTTAAAGGTTTTGGATTAGCAAGGCTCAAGCTATCCAAAAGGAGGCCTAAGTCATTTCCGCCCTTACTAATTAACCTATGTAATGTTTTGAGGAATGCTAGAGGGTAAGTCCTAGACATCAATAGAGAGTATTTTTCGTTTTAAACCCCTAATACCAAATTATAAAAATGTTACACTCATCGACTCACTTTATTATAGATAAGTATATTTTCTAAAATAGAGTGTGGGATAGTTACTAATATAGAGGAGTAATCTTAAAAATAAATTATAGAGAGAAAATTAGGCTAAAGAATTTCTATACAAAATTACAAAATCAACAAAGTTGAATGCACAATGAGGCTACATTAATTAATTTTAATCAGCATGCGAAGTTAAATTAGATAGTTATAATCCCAACTGAATGAATAATGAGAGCTTAAAGGATCAAACAAAAATTTGTAGGTGGGGTATAACAAGCTTGAGTGTTATGATAGCAAAATTAGTATCAATTGTAACCATGTCCATCACAAGAATTATAAAATGGAAGAAAGAACATTCACCCCCAGACTTAGAATTTGCAATGTCCTCATTGCAATGTAAAGAGCGGACATGGAGTAATTTCACGAAGAAATAAGAAAAAACTGCTATCATAATAAGTAGAATAGCACAGTAAAGAAATAGGAGCTGTAATGAAATGCACTGATATATAATAGCTGATAGAACTAAATACACTGATATAAAAAAAGTACAAGATATAATACATAAAGATAACACTACACAGATACACATCAGAAGTATGTAGGGTGGTCGGTCGCATCGTTAGGGAAGGGAGGTGGGGCAGGAGCTGGCGGCTGGCGAGGAGCGATCCCTAGGTGGTCTCTGATCTGGATGAGGAGGTCCTCAGTCCGCTGCTGCGACTCCTCAATATGTTGTAGGCGCGGCGATAGCTCGGTGTCGAAGAACTATCGAAACTCCCGCGAGTACCGTGAATGAGGTGGAGGGGGTACAGTAGAAGACTCGGTGTGATCGTAAGTGGAATGGGGCGGAGGTACCAACGGCACATCGAGGTCAGGATCCACCTCGTCATCACTATCATCCTGTAGATGCAGCCCACGTTGTGCAATAAAATATATGACGGCTCCTCGGCCCTGACGGGCGGTGACGAGGCGGAGGGAGTGAAGACTGGCAATCATGATAGGAACGGTCTTTGCGACCACTGTCATCTGCGGGAGGGCTGAGAATATGCCCATATTATTCACCAGGCGAGTAATGTAGGGTGCTACACAAATAGACCCTACGCAGGGGTGTCTGCCTGATGGAGAATGAACTAGGTTAGAAGGTAACCAAGGTGTAGAGGATAATGTGAAGTCATGTTGTAGAGGTATAGTAGATCCTGTCGACTGACAACACCAGAGCTTTCGCCCCGGCCGCTCAATGTGTGGCTAAGGAGATGGTGAATTTAATGGAGGGCGGGAGAAACCAACTTAGAGGACTTAGATCGCTTGGCCTCGTAGGTGCCAGTATCAAAAGAAATCTGGCGCCAAATACTGCCGGCCATATCGCGATTGTGGAGGTCGAACTGGAGCTCGGAGTAGGCAGCACTAAAGAGGAATGAATCCTCATACACCCCTAAATACTGGGTGAACTAGAGCATGGAGAGTGTATAGAAGGTGCCAGCCACTCGAAACGAAATTATCCCCTCGGGCGCGTGTGGCACATTAATGAAGTTAGGCCAAAAGTTGCAATAAAACGAGGACAAAAACTCTAACGTGAGTTCCCTAAATCCTAACTCCTCTGTGGTGATAAATTGTCCCCAACCCGTTACAGATATTAATGCCTGGACATCTCCAGCTAAATTTATTTCTTCAAGCACGCTCCAATCAATCATGCGAATATCTTGAAATATTTTTGATTGCAAGCGGTTTAAGCGGGCGGTGTGCGATGCATCAGTGAATATTAGAGGAGCAGCGGCATCCCGCCTCTCCATTGAGACTTGCAACTCTGGTCGGCGACGGCGACGACCTTGACCTCTTCCGGACGACATGATGTAGAAGGAGAAAATGTGAGTAAAGGAAGACAAGAATTGGAGAAGATGGCGCCCTCAATCTCAGGCCACGGAGAGAACTTGTGCTGGGAGAAGGTTTGGAATGAGCAGAAAAAGAAATTCACACGGCCCTATTTAAAGAAGTTGAACACGGGTTCGCACACGGCCGTGTGTGAAGCCGTGTTAGGGAAAACCGCGGCCTCGTGGAACACGGGGTGCGTCGATCCGTGTGTTGGATGTGAACACGGGTGCGCACACGGCCGTGTGTGTGAACCCATGTTAGGGAATCTGAGGCCTCGTAGAACACGAGCTGCCTCGATCCGTGTTTTCAAACTGGCAGGGGACAGCGCGTCACGTGGAGACGGGCAACGACACGGCCGTGTGTTGACCCGTGTCTCAGCTGGCACGCATATTAACGATTCGCGGGACACGGGTTCGTAGGTGACACGGCCGTGTGTCATTCGACACGGGCGTGTCGGATGTCTCGACACAGCGGTCTCGACGATCGTCGAGCGGACGACACGGCTAGCCACAAGGTGGGTGTGAACCCGTGTTGTGCTCGGGAAGAATTTGGCCTTTTTGTGGAATTAATTCACACGGCTGGGCCTGAGCCTATGTCGTATACACGGTCCCCCACACGGGCGTGTGGGGACCCGTGAGCCCCTCCAGTTTTGCATTTCTCCAAAAGTTTTTACAAAAAATTTTTTTTTTCATTAAAATTTTGCTGGAAAATTTTTTTTTATTCAAATTTTTTTCATTAAATTTTTCATTACAACTAACTAGATTTATACTAAAATAGAAATACTTAGAAACACTTACTATAGTTTAACATGAAACTAATCTATACGGAGGCAGGTCTCTAGACGAGTGAAGTCTCTAGGAAGTTCACCATAATAAGGATTAAGTCGATGACCATTAATCTTAAAATCTCCCTTCTCATGGTGAGTTAGCTCGATGGTACTGTAGGGAAAGACTTCTTTCACCTTAAAGGGTCCGGACCACTTAGACCTTAACTTCCCTGGGAATAAATGTAATCTGGAATTATAAAGGAGGACTTGGTCACCTTTTTGGAATAACTTGGGTTTGCGAAGGTGACGGTGATGAAATTGCTTGGTTTTCTCCTTATAAATCCGGGAGTTCTCATAGGCCATACTTCTCCACTCATCTAATTCGTTAAGTTGAAGCTTTCGTTTCTCCCCTATAGAACTAGTGTCAAAATTTAAAGAACGTATTGCCCAATACGACTTGTGTTCTAATTCTATAGGCAGATGAAAAGATTTACCGTAGACCAATCTAAAAGGGGTGGTCCCTATAGGTGTTTTGTAGGCGGTCCTATATGCCCACAAACAATCGTTAAGTTTCCTAGACCATTGCTTCCTATTCCCTTCTATAGATTTTTCTAGGATCCTCTTAAGTTCTCTATTGGAAACTTCAACTTGCCCACTAGTTTGAGGATGATACAGAGTGCCTATCCTATGTGTAACTCTATATTTTTGTAATACTTTGTCTAGTTGTAGATTACAAAAGTGTGAACCCCTATCGCTAATAAGTGCACGTGGTGTAGCAAATCGTGCGAATAAGGATTTCAAAAATCTGATTACAACCCTACTATCATTAGTAGGCAAAGCTTGCGCTTCAACCCACCTTGATACATAATCTACAGCTACCAAAATATATTTATTCCCAAAAGAAACTGGAAATGGTCCCATAAAATCTATACCCCACACATCAAATACTTCACATTCAAGGATTAATTTTTGCGGCATTTCATGTAATTTAGAAATATTACCTGCTTTCTGACAAGAATCACATGAAAGGACGTACCTTTGGGCATCCCTGAATAGAAGGGGCCAATAAAAACCGGAATCAAGAACCTTTTTAGCAGAGCTATTCGCTCCATAGTGACCACTAGCAGGCCCTGTATGACACTACTCCAAAATCTTCCAACCTTCCTCCGTTGATACACAAGGAGAATTAATTAATTTCTCTTTTTAGAACTCAAAGGCATGTAGACACTCTTGTTCAAAAATAAAAGGTGTGTCTTTTTCTAAAAGCCTTGTAAGTGGTTTAGCTATTTTAGAGAAGTCTTTAATAAATCGGCGGTAAAATCCCGCGTGTCCTAAGAAACTTCTCACTGCCTTAACGGAGGTTGGTGGTGGTAATTTTTCTATGGTCTCTATTTTTGCTCAATCAACTTGAATTACTTGGCTTGAGATTTTATGGCCAAGTACTAACCCTTCTTGTACCATGAAATGGCACTTCTCCCAACTAAGCGCTAAGTTCGACTTCCCATACCTCCTAAGAACTTTCTCTAAATTATTCAAACATATATCAAATGAGTCGCCAAAAACAGAAAAATCATCCATGAACACTTACATGATATCTTCAACATACTCGTTAGAGATGGCTAGCATGCACCTCTGAAATGTGGCGGGTGCATTACATAACCCGAAAGGCATACGTCTATGGGCAAAGGTACCAAATGGGCAAGTAAATGTTGTTTTCTCTTGATCTTCTGGTGCTATAGTAATTTGGAAGTATCCAGAAAGTCCATCTAGAAAACAATAATAAGAATGTCCTGATAAGCGTTCTAATATCTGGTCAATGAAAGGAAGAGGGAAATGGTCTTTCCTAGTGGCATCGTTTAATTTCCTATAGTCTATACAGAAAAGCCAACCGGTTACCGTACGCGTTGGAATTAATTCATTTCTATCATTTGCTACCACAGTCAGGCCACCCCTCTTAGGAACTACTTAGAGAGGACTAACCCATGAACTATTCGAAATAGGATATATAATAACAGCATCTAATAACTTCACAATCTCAGCCTTAACTACCTCTTTCATATCAGGATTTAGCCTACGTTGCGGTTGAATAGAAGACTTGTAGTTTTCTTCCAAAAGGATTTTATGAGTGCAAAAACTAGGATTAATACCATTTATATCAGATATTTGCCACGCTATTGCACCTTTACATTTCTTCAATACAGTTATTAATTTATCTTTTTCAATATTGGAAAGATTTGAAGATATGATAACTGGGTATGAAGAGTTAGTTCCTAAGAATGCATACTCAAGATGATCCGGTAATTTTTTTAGTTTGATTATTGGTGGATTCTTACTATTATTCTTAAGAGCTTCATGATCTCCTTCAGTAATTAAACTATATTCAGTTGTTCTATTCATGGCAACACAATTTTCTAAAAAAAATAAATGTTCGACAATGTCATCATTTTTATCATCTTCTAGATAGCTATTAGTTATGCAAATTTCTAAAGGATCTTTATAATAAAAATTAGAATTTATAGAAGTCATAAAGTCATCAATACCATGAGAAAAATAGCAATAATCATCATTATCTAAAGATTGTTTCATAGTATTGCCAATTTGAAAGGTGACTTCATCTTCTCCTTCTCGCAAGACTAATTTACCATCAAAAACATCAATAAGTGCTCTAGATGTAGCTAAAAATGGACGACATAGTATGAGTGGTACTTCGATATTTTCATCCATATCTAGAATAACAAAATCAGCAGGAAATATAAACTTATCTACCTTAATCAATACATCCTCTACTATTCCTCTAGGATACTTAACCGATCGATCTTCTAATTGAATACTCATTCTAGTTGGGCTAAGTTCCCCTAGGCCTAGTTTCAGATATAGTTTATAAGGCATTAAATTTATACTAGCTTCTAGGTCTGCTAAAGCCTTATTTACTTGTAAATCACCGATTAAGCATGGAATTAAAAATGAACTGGGATCCTTAAGTTTTTGTGGCAATTTATTTTGCAAAATAGCAGAGCATTCTTCACTTAATGTTACTAATGATAATTCTTCTATTTTCTTTTTATTAGAAATCAAATCCTTAAGAAATTTTGCATATTTAGGCATTTGAATAATTTCAGAAAAAGGTAAGTTAACATGTAATTGTTTAAATATAGATAAAATTTTACCATACTGCGCATCCATGCGCTCCTTGTTAAGCTTTGCTGGGTATGGTATTACTGGTTGGTACTCCATCGGTTGCACATTCATCTCGCTTGGTCCTTCGCTGCTAGACTCCATTTGGGGTGCTTCCTTCACAGGCCTTGGGTCTTGTAACTCCTTTCCGCTCCTCAATTGAACGGCTTTTGCATGCTCCCTTGGATTTATACCAGTGTTCCCCGAAAGTGTTCCTTGCTGCCTTTCAGAAACCATCCTTGCAAGCTGACCAATCTGATTCTCCAAGTTCCGAATTGAACCCTCTTGATTCCAGAAGTCTACATCGGTAGTTTGCATGAACTTGGTAAGCACATCTTCCAATGTAGGCTTCCTTGGTTCCGGCTATGGTTGTTGTCCAAACATGGGTTGCTTCCCTTGATTTCCTTGTCCTCCCCAAGAGAAATTGGGATGGTTTCTCCATCCAGGATTATATGTAGAACTATATGGGTTGTCAGCTTGATTGAAAGGAGGTCTAATATTGTTTCCCATATAGTCAACATGCTCTTGAACTTGAGGTTCACAACCAGGCATTCCACTACATGAAGGGTCCCATTGTTGAGGTGCCATGGAGGGTGAAGCTAAGGCAAGGTTGTCCATCTTTTGGTGAAGCTTCTCCACTTGAATAGCTAAGGAGGTGACGGCATCTACTTCATAAATTCCTGCGGCCTTGCTAGGCTTTTGTCTTACGGTAGTCCATTGGTAATTATTCATAGCCATGTCCTCTATCAACTGCTGAGCCGCTTCAGGTGTCTTGTTGTTCAAAGTGCCTCCACTAGCCGCATCGATCATCTGCTTAGTGCCCGGATTGAGACCATTGTAGAAGGTCTGAATCTGAAGCCAAGAAGGTAGAGTATGGTGGGGACATCTCCTTAACAACTCCTTGAATTGTTCCCATGTGTTGTACAACAATTCAGACTCCAATTGAATCTACGTATAGATGTCATTCCTCAACTTCGCAGTCTTAGCAGGTGGGAAATACTTCATCACAAACTTCTCAACCATCATGTCCCAAGTAGTGATCGACCCTCTAGGTAGTGAGTTTAACCACTGCTTCGCCTTATGCCTTAAAGAAAATGGAAACAATCTCAATCGAATGGCATCGTTGGAAACACCATTGATCTTAAATGTATCACATATCTCCAAGAATCCGACCAAGTGGGTGTTAGGATCCTCGTCTTGCAAGCCATCATACTGGACATACTGTTAAACCATTTGTATCACACTAGGCTTCAATTCAAAGTTATTGGTAGTTATCGGTGGTCTAACGATGCTCGACCCGGTTCCTTGGAGATTAGGTCTAGCAAAGTCAGACATGGTTTGCTTATTTTGGTTGGCCATGGTATCTAGGTATTCAGGATGATTCTCTCCTTGGTTCACTGTCTCCTCTTCTGATAGTACGTTTGAAATATTTGTGGTATTAATTCCCACATCCCTTAGGTTAGTGTTATGGATAAGTCGTTCTGGGTCAGGATGAAATGGTGCTAGCCCAGAATTTCTGCCCCTGGTCATAGACTAACAGACTACAAAAAAAAATTAAGCGATATAATTATTCAAATACTAATTTACAACTATTTATTACTAAACAAAAACTAGTAGATTAATAAAATTCAGACTTTCAAAATATTGAAAACGATCCCCGGCAACGGCGCCAAAAACTTGATGATTTGCTTTGCTAACAAGTAATAACTCAATGTGATTTCATTCTACATTCTAGTATAACTATGTAGATGGGCTTAAGCTAGATTGAATTAACATTCAGGCAAGAGCACCTTTCAATCATAGTACAGGAGAAATCTACATCTCATGTCGTATTCCACAGGGCCCATTCAAGTATTCTTACTCATACTCACTCTATTATCGTACCTATAAGTAAAATTGATTTCTAACCTAAATTAACCTAACTATGACTATTGGATAAATCAGCATTAGAGAAGTAAAATTGATAAAAGGCATGAATCTTTTAAGCGATTACATGAACGAACTCATTTATTAGTACAATTTTAAGTGATCATGAAATGAAAAGATTATTAAATTCGTTGTAATGTAAAGGTTAAATGTTCATCAAAATTCTCTCTCGAGCAATTCCAAATCTAAACCCAAGATAGTAAATTTTCTCTCGAACAATTTACAACACTCAAGTTCGCATTAAGTAAAGTACCCTTATTACTACATAAATTCATGAATTTTATCTCTAAATTACCATGAATCCTTTTACTCGTGTTCTAATTTTCCAAACAACATATCTCTCGATCATAGAGTTTGATTTACAAAGAGACTTAACACAACAATATGAATATACAAATATCATTACAAAGAACCAATTTCTCAATCTAGTAATTTGCAAATTATGTAAAGCAAAGAAGTAATTCATAATGAAGATTAAACTCTTTGGTTGCAATCCTAAACACGAATAAAATACCACAAATTTAACATAAACAAAACGATACATGATTACTAGAGTGTTCAAATAGAAGTTCATGCAAATTAAAACAATAACCAAAGATGATTCATCAAGAGAAAGGAAGGATTAAAAGGGATTAATGATTAGATAAAAATACATATAAAATACCCTTCAATCCTCCTTCTCTTGGATGCTCCCCTTCGGCCTTCAGCAGTTCTCCAATCCCAGAAATGATCCAAAAGTTCTTCACAAATGTTTCTACAGGAAATATATAGTCCCTTTGCAAACAGGTCAGACACGTGTTCGAACACGTCCGTGTATCAGGCCGTGTGGACGGTTCCTATGCGGTTTCTCCATGAGCAAGAATGTCTAGTAGTGGGTCGTGTCAGATGACACGGGTATGGACACGGCCGTGTGTTCGGCCGTGTACTTCAGACACGGGTTGGTCGGCAATCGTGTTAAAATATGACACGGGTAGGCACACGGGCGTGTGCCCTACCCGTGTGAGTCTCCGTCTCTTGCGCCCAATTTCTTCAGCTCCAGGTGCATAGGACATGGGTAGGCACACGGCCGTGTGTCAGGCCGTGTGCGCCAAATTTTCGTCCTGTCATCATCCATGTTGACTCCGTGAACTCCTCTGTTTGCTCCATGACTTTTAGTTCCACAGGTTAGCATTACCTGCAATAGAAAAATGAAAGAATCAATAAATAGTTTATTACAAGGAATGCCAAAGACTTCTAAATGCGCTCTTCTATCTATGATACGATAATTTCTTTACTATTATCGTGAAATCACCATAAAAAGGGGCAGGAAATATTAGACATGATTACAATTATGATAGTAAAAATCCTATCATAATCGCACTCATCAAGCACCCATCCCCTGTGATGAATGAGACATCCTTGATGTCGGGGGGGGGGGGGTGAATCCTGATTTATTGATAACCTGATAATGCATCTAATAAGCTCATTACAGGAAAACTGAAGGATGAGTCAACCAGCTCGTTGATACGAGGCAAAGGGTAACAATCCTTAGGGCATGATTTATTAAGCAAAAATCAACACACATACGCCACCGATCGTATCCTTTTTTAACCATAACTACATTGAAGACCCATCTGGGGTACTGGATTTCGGATATAAAGCCGGCCTTGAGGGGTTTGGACACCTCCTCAGTGATGGGCTCAGCCAGATTGTCTGTGGTGGACCTCTTCTTCTCCAGAACAGGGTTGGCTCCTGGTTCTAGGTTGAGGAGATGGCAAGCCAAGTCCGTGTCAATCCCCGGCATCTCCGATGCACTCCATATGAAGATGTCCACATTCTTCTAGATGCATGCCAACATCCTGCCCTGAGCCTCTGGGGTTAGCCCGTCGTTGATGCAAACCTTCTCCACCCTGCCTCCAAGCGTGAGAACCTCCATTTCCACGACCTCTTCCGCAGCATCCAGCCTGGACTACTCCCCCCATTATCTAATTTCCCTCGCCTATGGGACAAGAACCTCCTCATCTTCCACCTCTTCCTCCACGGCCATCGCCTCAGTCAACTCCTCATGGTCTCCTCCTATCAACACCTGGGTGCAACTCTCTTTTATCCCCATCTCCTCCACACCAGCCTCCTGCTCTGCCTCCTCCATCCTCCGCTCCATCTCCTCGGCCCCCTACTACTAGGAGATAGAGTTCATGTCAGTAACATAGCATTACCTTGCCACATTAGTGTCCCGCCAAACCCGGACCTGGATCCCGTCGACGTTAAACATCAAGCATTGGTGGAAGTACAAGGGGACGCAGCGGAAGGCGCTAATGAGGTGCCTTTCGAAGATGGCATTGTATCTACTGGGGGCATCCACGATGAAAAACCTGCAGTTCCGAGACTGCCCCCCAAGAGTGACGTGGTGCCCCACTCCTCTTTCTACCTCCTTCCTCTCCCCTGAAAATCCAAATAAGGGCCCATTTGAGGATAGCACCCTCTTTGCCTCCACCTACATTGTGTCAAACGCCTTCTTGAAGCCGACATTCACAGAACTTCCGTTGTCAATGAGGACCTTAGAGATGGTGAAATTCTCAATGGCTGTCTAGATGACCAGTGCATCGCAGAAGGGATCCTCATGATCCGGCATATCACTTCTGGAGAAAGTAATCTTTTCCACCAAGGTGGGGCCGGAGATATGGATCCAACGCTCTGGTAGTACATAGTATGGAGGCTCGCCTTTGGGGAAGCCTCTATACGCACCCCCCCCCCTAATGGATCACTCTGATCCCTCCCCGGGTTTCGGTATCTACCCGGTCTTCACATCAATCCTCCAATGCCCGAGGCATGACCTCCTCAATCCTCACCTCCTGGCAACCCTATTGCAGATATTGCACCCTGTTTCCTCTCATCTCGAGGAACTCTAAGCACATGTATGTGGCGTGCCCTTCCTCTTAATGGAAGTCGCAGTAGGGCAACTCCACTCTGACATCTCTTCTACTTCTCCATGTTATTCTCCTCCTCTCCCCCATGGCTATATCCAGAGCTAGATCTTGATCGAGGAGGGGAGGTCTTGGGGCCTGCCTCCAACTTGGGGGATGGAACTGATCTTGGCTCCCCTGGCGCTTGTACCTTCCCCGGTAGCCTCTTTGTAACGCCCCGAAACTCAAAAGGGCGACGGGGGACGTTTTGGTCCAGTTTTGGGTTCTGGCTGCAGGCACACGGCCTGGGACACGGGCGTGTCCCAGGGCAAGTCAAGCTTGTGTCGACACTCAGCCGGGAAGTCGACATTTTCACCTCGACATTGTGTTGAGACTGGGCACACGGCCTGCGACACGGGCGTGTCGCAGGGCGTGTCGAGCCGTTTTGACACTTAGCCTGTGAAGTCGACACTCTGCGCTCGACGAAGTGTCGAGACATGGCACACGGCCTTCAACACGGGCGTGTCTCAGGGCGTGTTGACCCGTGTCGACACTCATCCCAGGAAGTCGACATTTTGATCGACGATGTGTCGAGACAAGGCACACGGCCTAGGACACGGGCGTGTCCAAGGCCGTGTTGTCAGGTCGACGATCTTCGCTCGACGAAGTATCGAGTGTCGAGACCGTGTACACGACCTGGAGTCCAGGCGTGTTAAGGTGACATGGGCAAGGACACGGGCGTATCCTAGAACTCGTGCAGTGCTCGGGTTGTTTTCGGGGAAAAACGATGGGGGTACACGGCCGGCCACACGGCCGTGTCAGGTGGAACACGGGCGTGTCAGGTCGAACACGGGCATGTTCCATTCCCGTGTGTTGTTCCAGGCGAGCCGATTTTGACGGCGAATGAGACACACGGCCCTGGACACAGGCGTGTGCCAGGCCGTGTGCGGTCCAGATTGGGCATTTCAGTCCCGAATCAAAGCCGTTCGTTTCTTTAATTGATGATCCAAGGGCTAGGGGTTGTTCCTAAATGGATATACCCGGGATTGGGCCTTAGAAACCCTCACTTTTCATGAGTGGTTATCTTTCTAAAGCTTAGAGTGAGAGGAGAGCCAAGGAAGAAAAAAGGAGCTAGATCCGGCCATTGGAGGAACTTCGAAGCTCCAAATCGCGAGCCGACTCCGGATCCACGGAGGCAAAGCTAGTGCGGTGTTTTTCATCCGCTTACTTTTCCATGGTGCCAAAGAAGAATGCAAGGGTAACGATTCTCTTCTTGAGCATGAGTAGCTCTCCTTCTTTGCATAGGAAGCCCGCTCTCGCGAGTTTGCGGAGAGTTGGAGGCGTTCCTTCGGGTAGATATGTGAAGTCCCCGTTGTTTAGAGTCCGTAAGCGAGAACGGACATAGGCATGATGTGTGAAGCCTACCCGGACATGTTGTTCTGGATCGGTGATGTTGCATTGCATAAATGCCGGAGAAGACTCCGTGCTATTGGTTATTTTTCGGGTTTTCTACACGGTAGATTGCAACAGGGAGCCTTGGGGATTAACCCAAAGGTACACCCAGAAAACTGGGCGGATGCGTGATCTTGCCAACTTGGTGGCCTGAGAGCCAACTTGAACATAACCGGGTTATGTGAATTGTGATGGAAACGGGACTCGGGAGAAGTTTGACCCACGCAAATGGATTAAATTGTCGTTGTGATGTGAGCACGGGTTAGATGGAACCGTACCCGTTCTATGTCATTCGGTTAAAGATACCTAAGGGTACGTGGCACTTACCGTTGGCATAGATTAGGGTCTTCGGCGGTCAATGGCTTAAATTGTCGTGACCAAGGCCAAGAAGACAAAATGCACATAGGTTTGGCCGTCAAAGTGGTTGTGGTGAGTCCGGAATGTCTATGGCTTTAATTGACGTGACATCGACCAGTTCATCCAGAATGTGCCCTGAGAGCATGGGGTGTGTGGCCGTGCGAGCAAACGTCTGTGATGAAATGAATATTGTTATATTGCTCGCTTATGCTAATGAAATGCAGGGAAGGAGCATCGCCGCCTCTAGTTGTGGGTGAGATCGTTATAATTTGGTCAGCATTGCTGACTGTTGCCTTGTTTTGCCACCGTGCGGTGGTTTGTTGCTTACAGGTGCTGCTGGACCAAGCGGTCAATAGCGGGCTAAAGCACTTTTTGCGAAGCCGGCCCTCAAAGGCCTAAGTGGAGTTTTTACTGCTTTATTCATGTATGACCGGCCTGCGTGCCGTGGTTTGTAAAACGTGTAATATGAAGTGAACAATTTTTGTAAGGCCTTAAGTCTTGTACTGGTGTATTTGTAACATTCCTATTTGGTATTAGTGGACATTCATGCTTTAGTGTTGGGTTCTTTGTTATAACTTATTAAACTGCTTCCGCTAGAATGCTCTGTGTAGGACGTTATGATTGGTTGGATGGTTTCCATGAGTAACCACCCGGTCTGTCTGTGGCATACGGCGTCGGGCCCTGGCCGGATCTACTGCTATATGCTATGTGACGGATAGTGGGTGTTACAATTTGGTATCAGACTACTGGTTTTGGTCTATCTTAAGATGAATTCGTGGGCGAATTCTTTTTAAGGGGTGGTGAGCACATTGTGTGCGTCATCGTTATAACAGTAAAAGAACCCATGAATGTCCACTTAGGAATGAAAATACACGTGTTTGAGGAACCTGCGTGTTCCTATAATTGTTGTTTGCAATTTTATTTGGTCGCTTAACGGTGTTTTTTACCACTATAGGTGACCAGAAGTGGTGTTGGGCCGTCAGAACGTCGAGTTTATGAGGCTAGCAGCGCACCAAATGTTGCTCCTGCAACACCTTTATCGGCTGAGAACATACGATTGGTGGTCGAAGCAGTGTTGGCCATGATAAATGCGCAGCCTGCAAGGCAAATGCAGCAGCCCGCTCCTGCGATGGAGCAGGTACCGCTATAAGAGGCTGAGCCGAGGAGAGTGGAACAAGTGGTAGTGGAACCGTTGGTGCCAAGGATGGCAACCGAGAGGCAGCATAAGCATGTAATGAGCTTTAACCCTCTGGTATTCTCGGGGTTGGGAACCCCATCTCAGGCTGAAGACTGGCTCTCCAGGGTGAAGAGAGTCATGACAGCAATGGAGACGGAGGAGTGGCAAATGACCACCATCGCTACGTTCCTTCTGGACGGTGAAGCGAGAATGTGGTGGGAAGGATTGGAGTTGCACCTATTGAGAGGTAGGCAACTTGTTGATGTCTCGATGGAAGAGTTCTCGAGATTGTTCTTGGCTAGATACCTCCCTTCGATGCAGAGGATAGCGTTGGAGAATGAGTTTCTGAAGTTGGTTCAGGGTGAGAGGAGCGTGGATGAATATCTCCACGAGTTTACTCGTTTGAGTCGTTATGCTAGCTCCACTATCGTGGATGAGGAGCGCAAGACTAATCGCTTCTATGAAGGCTTGAGAGATGTGTTGAGATTAATACTCTCGGGGCCGATGATGCAGGGTTTCTTAACCTTGGTCAACACTGCCCGGTCCTTGGAGAAGGACATGAAGAATGTACAAGCAAAGAAAAGCTTGGGTGATAGGAAATCTGAATCCAAAGTGCTGACTACTTCAAAGTCCGGCTATCGGAGGTCTTTCAAGAAGCATAGGACTTCGGGTCCAGCTCCTTCTGGTGCTTCTGGGGCGACTACGAGTCGGACCCCGGGCGCGTGTTTTACTTGTGGAAAGATGGGGCACTTTGCCCGCGATTGTTGGAGAGGACGTCCTAAGTCCGAGAGAAGGCCGGGAGCGACTTATGAAGAGAAGGGCAAGGCGGTGGAGTCGACCGCATCCCACTATGCTCCGGCCCAACCAAGGGTCTATAATCTTGGCCAACAGGAGGCCATCAAACAGGCTGATGTGGTGACAGGTACGGTTTAATTTATAGCAAGTCAATTTCTTTAAATACTTGTTATGCACATGTTACCTTACCACTGCTTGTTTAGGATTTGTATTGATTTGTGAAAATCCGACACGAGCACTCTTCGATACGGGAGCTTCACACTCCTTCTTGTCCGAAGGATTTATATCACGCATCGGAGTCCCTTCTTCGATGGCGAAGGATAAGTTGGATGTGTTGTTTCCCAATGGGTGTTCGATGCAAGCGGATACGATCTGCGATGTTAAGATTCGTATTGAGAATCAGGAGTTCGACCTGCAGGCTTCTTTACTCCCGTTGGTGGAGTTCGATGTTATATTTGGCATGGACTGGCTCTCGTAGTAGCAGGCCTATATTGACTGCGGTCGCAAGGAAGTCAAGCTGGGTGCAAGTCGTGAGACGACTTTTACGGGCTTAAAGGGGTCGAGCAAGATGTTGATGTCTGCTCTTTAGGTGGTGAAGGCGATTCGTGCTGGTGCAGAACTGTTCTTTACACTAGTGGAGGTTGCAAAGCTGAAGCCCGCGTTGGATTGTATTTCAATGCTATCGGAATACCCTGATGTGTTCCCCGCAGATCTTCCTGGAGTCTCGCCTCAGCGGGAGATAGATTTTACGATTGATCTAGTGCCAGGCGCAAAGCCTATATCACGATCTCCTTATCGGATAGCACCTAAGGAAATGGCGGAGCTGAAAGTTCAACTGCAAGAGTTGTTGGAGCAGGGGTATGTGCGCCCGAGTTCTTTGCCTTGGAGCGCACCGGTCCTCTTTGTTAAGAAGAAGGACGGAAGCTTGAGGCTTTGTATTGATTATCGGGAGCTCAACAAGTTGACGGAGAAGAACAAGTACCCGATCCCCCGGATCGATGATATTTTTGATCAGTTAGTCGGGTCGACGGTGTACTTGAAGTTGGATCTCAAGGCTGGCTACTATCAGCTGCGAATAAGGGAGAGTGATATCCGGAAGACAGCATTTAGTACGAGATACGGGAATTATGAGTTTACGGTCATGCCGTTTGGGCTGACTAATGCGCCGTCAGTGTTCATGGATTTGATGAACAGGACTTTCAGGGAGTACTTGGACCATTTCGTGATCGTCTTCATCGACGATATTTTGGTGTACTCGCAAAGTGAGAAAGATCACTTCAAGCATCTTCATTTGGTTCTGGAGACGCTAAGGAGAAATCAGTTGTATGCCAAGTTCTCGAAGTGGGAGTTTTGGCTATCCTCAGTGGTGTTTCTCGGTCATATAGTGAGTGGAGAGGGTATTGTTGTGGATCCGGCGAAGATCGTTGCGATACGGGAGTGGCCTGAGCTTGTTACGGTAGCGGAAGTCCGGAGCTTTCTGGGGCTTGCCGGCTATTATAGGTGCTTCGTAGAGAACTTCTCGCGGATAGCGTTACCTCTCACTACTTTGACGAGGAAGGAGCATAAGTTCGTTTGGACGCCGGAGTGCGCGCGAGCTTTTGAGGAGTTGAAATGTCGGTTGACCACGACGCATGTGCTGAGTTCGCCATGTGGGACCGAAGGCTATGAGATTTATAGTGATGCTTCGGGCAGCAGTTTGGGTTGCGTGCTACTGCAACACGGAAGTGTAATAGCTTATGGCTCGAGATAGCTAAAAGTGCATTAAAGGAACTATCTGGTCCATTACTTGGAGTTAGCGGCCGTAATTTTTGCCTTGAAGCTGTGGAGACACTATTTGTACGATGTGAAGATTGATATCTACACCGATCATAAGAGCCTGAAATATCGGATTGATCAGAAGGATATGAATATGCGGCAGCATAGATGGTTGGAGTTCCTGGGGACTATACATTCAAGATCCACTACGTGCCTGGTAAAGGGAATGCGGTTGCGGACATGTTGAGTCGACGAGCCCCAGCTCAAGCCAATTGGCTATCGGTGCATGATGAGCGGTTGGTGCGGGAGTTGGAGGCATTGGAGATTATTTGTGTGGATAGGCAATCAAGTGCTGAAGCAGTTCTGAATTAGACTGAAGTCCAATATGACCTGGCTGATCGTATTCGGCAGGCTTTGGATATGGATGCTCATATGAAGCAGTTCGTTGTAGAGGCTCTGGATGGGTCAAATTCCCAATTCGTCATGGACGACGGATTACATTGGAAAGACGTTCGTCTGTGCATCCCAAGTGTGGGTAATTTGCGGGTGGAGTTGTTGTACGAGGCACACCATACCAAGTACTCGATTCACCCGGGGAGCATGAAGATGTACCGCGATGTGAAGAAACTGTTTTGGTGGCCGGGTTTGAAGAAAGATGTGGCGCTCTACGTAGCGAAGTGCCAAACTTGCGCCTTGGTGAAGGCG
This sequence comes from Platanthera guangdongensis, assembly GCA_039583875.1. Lineage (NCBI taxonomy): Eukaryota > Viridiplantae > Streptophyta > Magnoliopsida > Asparagales > Orchidaceae > Platanthera > Platanthera guangdongensis. The sequence goes on from CM077155.1 coordinate 48,326,386, forward strand.
GAATGCCAAAAGCCGGGAGGATTTCTTAAGTCATTGCCTATTCCGGAAGTGGAAATTTGACGACATCTCTATGGACTTTGTGCACGGTTTGCCAAGGTCTCAAAAGGGGAACGATGCCATTTGGGTGGTCGTGGATCGGTTAACGAAGGTGTCGCATTTTATTCCACATAGGAAGGATGATCCGGTGGAGAAGTTGGCAAAACTTTATGTGGATAACATTGTATGGCTTCACGGTGTGCCCCGCAGCATCGTTAGTGACCGAGATGGGAGGTCCACGTCCAATGGTTGGAGGCTAGTGCAGAAAATGTTGGGAACAAAGTTGAAATTTAGCACAGCCTTCCATCCGCAAATGGATGGGCAGACCGAGAGGGTCAATAGAACCATGGAAAGACATGCTCCGCATGTGTTTCTTGGATTTTGGAAAGCAATGGGAAGACCACCTTTATTTGGTGGAGTTCGCATACAACAACAACTACCAAGCGAGTATTCAAATAGCGCCCTTCGAGGCCCTATATGGTAGAAAATGTCGCACGCCGTTGTCTTGGTTAGAAACGGGTGAGTCAAAGTTGTATAAGCGATTAGAAGTGGAGGATGCTACTTCTTTGGTGAGAACCATTCGGGAGAGGTTGCTTATCGCTCAGGACCGGCAAGCGAAGTACTATAATGCCAAGCACACGGAACGTGGATTTCGCTGTGGGCGACTATGTATACTTAAAGATCAAGCCGTTCAAGGGTGTCTCGCGGGTGCGGCGATTGAAAAAGCTAAGCCCGAGGTACCTTGGGCCGTTTGAGGTTCTGGAGCGAGTTGGTGAAGCAGCCTATCGGTTGAAACTTTCAGTGGAGCTTAGTGGTTTACATGATGTATTCCATATTTCGGTGCTTCGGAAGGCAGTGCAAGAGCCTACGCAAGTGATCGCGGTTGATCAAGTGTCCGGTGGATAGTGGGCTGACGACAAAGGTCAAGCCCATGCGGATTGAGGACTCGGAGGTCAAGCGGCTACGCAATAAAGAGATCAGGATGGTCAAGGTCCGATGGGACAATTGCGGTCGTGAGGAGCTCTCTTGGGAACGAGAGCAGACTATGCTTGACGAGTATTCAGAGTTGTTCCGCTCAGGTACAAATTTTGGTTTTGTATATGTCTTTCCTTTATATAATTTCGTGGGCGAAATTCTTTTAAGAGGGGGAGAGTTGTAACACCCCGAAACTCAAAAGAGCGACGGGGGACGTTTTGGGCCAGTTTTGGGTTCTGGCTGCAGGAACACGGCCTAGGACACGGGCATGTCCCAGGGCGTGTCAAGCTTGTGTCGACACTCAGCTGGGAAGTCGACATTTTAAGCTCGACATTGTGTTGAGACTGGGCACACGGCCTGCGACATGGGCATGTCGCAGGGCGTGTCGACCCGTGTTGTAACGTCCTGAATCGCTCTAGGCCCCTAGTGTGTGTGTTTTTGAGTCAGGAGGGTTGACTCAAGTCCTGAGAAGTGCAGGGAATTGGACTGCACTTGTGGAGAAGTGTCGAGAAATCAGTGTAAAAAGACACGGCCTACGAAGTGACACGGGCGTAGTGACACGGCCGTGTCCCTACCCGTGTGCGTCGAGTTGAGCTCGACGAGCCGTGGCGAGATCGTCGAGAATCGTCGAGAATCGTCGAGTGGGGAACACGGCCTAGTGACACGGGCGTGTCCCTAAGGCCGTGTTATCAGCGTCGAGTTGAGCTCGACGAGCCGTGTCGAGATCGTCGAGAATCGTGTACACGGCCTGGAGCCCATGCGTGTTGAGCGGGGAACACGGGTAGTGACACGGGCGTGTCCCTAGAACCCGTGCAGTGCGTCGAGTTGAGCTTTTCGACGAGAAGTGTCGAAATGATGCAACCCGAGAGTACACGGCCAATGACACGGCCAGGCACACGGCCGTGTCATGTGAACATGGGCGGGTCGGGACACGGGCGTGTCCCTACCCGTGTCAAACATTGAACCGACATGGAAACCGCCACGGCCGTTTCGCGGAAGCGGGACACGGGTACGGACACGGCCGTGTCCCTACCCGTGTCACATTTTGCATATAAGGGGCAGAGAAACCCTAGCCGTTTTTCACTCTCATTTCCTTTCCCTATTTCCTGTGAGAGCTCCTGGTGAGAGGGAAACTGCAGGAGCAAGTTTTACCGAAGGAGATCCGCCATCGCCGCGAGAGAGAAGATGCCGCCAAGGAGAACTACGCGATCCATGGCCGGAAATGGTGGTACCGCTGGAGTCAACGTGAGTTTCCTACCCTCTCCCTTGGTGCTAGATCTATAGTTATTTTCCTAGGAGAGACATCGACTCAAGAGAGTCTTGATGGTGAGGAGGAGTTTTCTAGGAAAGGTCATGCTAAGACTTGTGTCTTAGGTTTTAGATCTCTTCAACCACGCCCTTTTTCAATGGATGATAAGGGATGGTCTCGTGAAGGGTTTTGGCCTCTTGAGGGTGAATAAGGGAGGAGGTTTTCTGGAATGATTTTGGAAGATCGCCTTGAGGAGGAAGATGAACCGATGCCGTTCATTCCGCCTTAAGTTGCGTGCAGAATCTGTATTCTGCGCGCAGCGAACTTCGTGACCATTTTTAAGTGTGTTATGGTCAGACCTGGGCTTTTGACTAAACACGAAAGTTGAAGCCTTGAAAATACCTTTCCAACGAGTGGTTGCACGACTTCCGGAGAAGTCTGTAGCCACGGGAAAATCCAAACGAAAATGGTGTTTAATAAATCCTGCATGCAGAAACTGTGTTCTGTACGCAGCGGACTTCAAGTCCGATTTCAAATAGGATATTGTCAAATCTGGGTTGAGCTCTGAATATGAAAGATGTAGTCCATGGATATACCTTTCCATCAAGGGGTTACACGACTTCACCGGATTCCTGCAGCCTCGGGAATCTCCGGTCGAAGTTGCTGACCAGATTCAACCTGCGCCTAAATTCTGGGCTTAATGGAAAAATGGATTTTATTCGGTGAAATTATTAATGCAAGATACTTGCCTTGGATGAACCCTTATGATTAATCATTTGTTGTGTGTTTGAAGTATCTTATTAATCGTATTTCATATTACCAAATTGTGAAACAAACTTGTTTAAAAGAATTGAACTGGTAGGAATTGAAAGATTGAATATGGTGCACTTCATGTTTAAGCTATGATATTACTAAAAAGGAAGATGTGATAGATCTTATATGCGCATTACGTTATTTTACATTGTCATCATTTGGGGAGTCATATAGATGATTAGATCATGGCCATGGATATGTTTGATTAATGAAATGAGTCTAGTGGACCAATACTTAGAGCGTTGTCTCCCTACGGGTAGTATTGTGAAGGGATGTAAGTGCGGGGTTGACCGCCACTTGTTTTGGTTATGTTGAGATAGGGTGCGGACGGATGGTTGGGCTGTGCCCTCGTGTTTACTTCCGAGGCCCCTTCCATGTTGTGTTGATATGGTGTTTGCATGTGGTGTGAGTCGACACGCGGTGTCGTAATCCCGGGTTAAGGATAGTGTGGCAGGTCTACGGGCTCGCCAGTCGTCACACCGACGGGAGTTGGCAGTTAGACTTGGTCGGTTTGGGCTGTGTCCTCGGTGTTCACGTCCCGAGGCCCCTCCGGCCATGTGAACGGTTGGGCTGTGTCCTCGTGCTTTCTTCCGAGGCCCCTTCCGGGTCACGCAAGGCCAGTTCGGGCTGTGTTCTTGGTGCACATCTACCCAAGACCCCGCTGGGCCATAGTACGCAGGGGCTCCGCTGTTGTGTTCTTAGCGTTGAGGCGTACGGAGGCCTAGGTGAAGTAGTGTGATACCCGCCTAGTAGTAGAAGTGCCCGTTCTACTGTCACCGCCTGGCCACGGCGGCTGATGCCTGAGAGGTTAGCTACCTGCTCGAAAAGTGGGAACTATAGTCTGTGTCGACATAGCAATTGCATGGGTGTGCATGGGTGAGTCATTGCATAGCATTCATAGCATTTCATATCATTGCACCACAAGATCCTCATCGTATAAGTTTGTATGGGCACTCTTATACGATGAGTTACTTTTATGTAACCCGATCCTTAACTTATAAGTTTGTATGGGCATTCTTATAAGTTAAGTTACTTTCCTGCTGTTACTTATACTTGCTAGTTTAGTGTAGCTCTTACATAAATGCTGAATATGATGTTGTTACTCTTACATTACCTTGCCACCTGCTTGTACTTCCTTTACTTGCATACTTATTATATACTATACTCTGTTCCGGGCATAAGACTCCCCCTTCGTGCCGTGTTTTGGGATCCGGGGAGGGGGGGTCTTACAAATGGTATCAGTTTGCCACGATCCTCAACTACGAAGTCATTCAACAATGGTGCCACCCCCGTTTGGTTAGTCAGTTTGGGGACAAACTGACTTAGCGGAAGCAGTGGTGTGCCCATATGTAATTCACATTAAGTTTGTCCAACTTAGACCTTAAGTTTAGCCAACCTGACCACAAGTTTGTCGTGTACGTGTAGATTCCACTGCATGTTGAGCCGATGGGGGGCACTCCTACCCCTCCCATACCCACTCAGTTCGAACAGTCTGAGTTGGGGCAGACGCTCACCGCCATTCTTGATGCTTTTAAGGCACAGCAGGCTCCGGTGCAACAACAGGCCCCGAGCTCCAACTGGCTGAGCACCTTCCGAGCTCTCTCCCCTCCCGTCTACCTTGGGACGGAGTCAGCCGTACGTACAGAGGAATGGCTAGACACGATACAAGAGTTGTTGGCTGGTATCCGTTGCCCGGCCAACATGGCAGTAACATTGGCAGTGTCCGTCTTGGACTTACATGCGAAGAGGTGGTGGAAGTCCCTCATGGGCTCTACTTCCAAGGCCGGATCTACACTGAGATAAGTTGGAGTGAATTCTCGGAGGTTTTCTTGGAGCACTTTATCCCTACATCGGCCCGAGATGAGCTTGAGCAGAGGTTCCTTCTACTAAAGCAGGGATCAAAGTCGGTTACAGAATACCAGCGGGAATTCCAGCATCTCGCAAGGTTTGCGGACTCTTATGAGTTGGATGACAGAGGTTATGCCAAGCGCTTCTATAAAGGGCTGCAAGATCCCCTAAGGCAGTCCCTTTTGTTTATAGCGGATGGTAGCTTGGCGGAGATCATTGATATGGCGAAAAGATTGGAGGCGGACCACCTGGGATGTAGTAAGAGGCCTGCGGAGGACGTAATGGAAGCCGGCCCAAGTAATAGAAGGAGACGGGACTTCAGAGGAGGAAGAGGTTATCAAAGAGGTGGAGGGCGTGTCCACCGAAACTATAGGGTGGAGCATCCAGTTCCGCAGCCGCCTGCGTTGCCTCCACCCCCACAGCCTCAGCGATTTCAACAACCTGAAGGGCGTCGTGGTCTGGTGTGCTTCGAATGCAACCAGCCGGGCCACATCCGGCGTTTCTGCCCGCAGCTATATGGGAACGCCCCTCTTGCTCTCCCTCCTGCTCTCCCTCCAGCAGCTCCACGAGGGCGGGGATACATGCGTGGTCGAGGATGAGGACCGCCAAGAGGTAACCCCAGCCCTGCTAGGGATCAGGTGTACGCGCTTGACATGGCACAGGAACGGAACCCACAAGATGTGATTGCAGGTATGATTTAATTAGTTTACATACTTGCATGGTTTAACATGAATTGCTTAGAACTTATTAGACACTAGCAATAAGTTTTGGTCGTTGGCACTTAGGCACCGTGATTATTGGCGGGAAGACGGCCTATGCGCTGTTCGATACCGGTGCCTCACACTCTTTTGTGTCCGAGGATTTCATAAAAGACATGGGGGATGTACAGTACTTCACTGGCATAGCCCGACGTGTACGCCTTCCGGACGGCTCAGAGATGATCGCAACCGCCAAGTGCGAGTTGGAGTTATTTATTGATGGGAAGGCCTTTGATACACCGGCCACGGTTCTGAGAATGCCGGAGTTTGACATCATTTTGGGCATGGCATGGCTGGACTGGCACTTCGCGAGGATCGACTGCGCGGAGAAACGGATCTATTTGAGGCATGGAGACTCTGACGTCATCTTCCAAGGTATTGGCTTCGCGCCACGTATGATATTATCTTCTATTCAGGCTGTAAAGGCTCATATGAAGGGGGATGAGGTCTTCATGATCTGGTTCGAGTTGAAGGAAGCAGCGTTGGAATTAAAGGATGTACGGGTTGTGCGGGATTTTCCCGAGGTATTTCCTGAGAAGCTACCAGGATTACCACCGCATAGAGAGGTCGATTTTCAGATTAATTTAGTACCAGGTGCCAAGCCTGTATCTAAGACTCCGTACAGAATGGCCCCGAAAGAACTCGCGGAGTTTAGAGTTCAACTACAAGAACTAGTAGATTCAGGGTTCGTTCGCCCCAGTTCATCACCATGGGGTGCCCCCGTGTTGTTCGTAAAGAAGAAGGATGGAACCCTGCGATTGTGCATAGATTATCGGGAACTCAATCGATTAACAGTGCGGAACACTTATCCGCTACCTCGGATCGACGAGTTGTTCGATCAATTAGTGGGAGCACATTGGTTCTCTAAACTAGACTTGCGCTCTGGATACTATCAGTTGAGGATACAAGAGGGGGATATTCAGAAAACAGCCTTCAGTTCGAGATATGGTTTGTATGAGTTCACAGTAATGCCGTTTGGGCTCACGAATGCACCCTCGGCCTTCATGAGTCTGATGAACAAGGTGTTTGAACCATACTTGGACATCCTCGTCATCGTTTTCATCGACGACATCTTAGTCTACTCAAAGACGGAGGAGGAGCATGTCGAGCACCTGACCTTAGTTTTGAGGAAATTGAAGGAGCACGCCTTGTATGCCAAGTTTAGCAAGTGTGAATTCTGGCTTAAGGAGGTTGCCTTCTTGGGGCATGTGATCAGTGGAGCAGGATTAGCTGTGGATCCAGCTAAGGTGCGGGCCGTGAAGGAGTGGTCGCCCTTGAAGTCGGCGGCCGATGTACGAAGCTTTCTTGGACTTGCTGGCTACTACCGCAAGTTCGTGAAAGGATTTTCCAAGATTGCCCTTCCCCTTACCTCCTTGACGAAGAAGGGTGTGCCATTTGAGTGGACACCTCAATGTGAGGCGGCGTTTCAAGAATTGAAAGATAGGCTTACCTCCGCCCCCATCCTTGCACTACCGTCTGGGAAGGAAGGATTCCAAGTTTACACGGACGCATCATACCAAGGGATGGGAGCGGTGCTGATGCAGCACGGGCATGTGATCGCTTATGCTTCAAGGCAGTTAAAGAAACATGAAATCAATTACCCGGTTCATGATTTGGAGTTGGGAGCCGTGGTGTTCGCTTTGAAGGTCTGGAGACATTATTTATATGGCGTGCACTGCGAGATCTTTTCCGATCACAAAAACTTGAAGTATGTTCACACTCAGAAGGAGTTGAACCTGAGACAACGGCGGTGGTTGGAATTTCTATGCGACTATGACTTCACCATGAACTACCACCCCGGGAAAGCGAACTCGGTAGCCGATGCCTTGAGTAGAAAAGTGCCAGGCTCTAGCCCAGAGTCTCGGCTGATGAGTATGGAGTTGGCTCGGATGATCGAGGAGATGGAAATTACTCTAGTATTCAAAGATCCTTCGGCAGAGTATGCGGAGTATTTGGCCAACATGAGCATAGTTTGTGATATCCGAGACCGGATTCGGGTGGAGCAAGGAATGGATGCGGCCTTGGCCCCGGCAATCAAGGCAATTGAAGATGGGACCACCGATGAGTACACACTCAAAGACGGCCTCATTTATTTTCGTGGCCGACTCTATATTCCCAAGGGCGGCAAAATTCGGGAGGATATATTGAGAGAGGCGCATTCCTCTCAATATTCAGTGCATCCGGGTATTGCTAAGATGTATGCCGGACTGCGGAAGACCATGTGTTGGCCGGGAATGAAGAAGGATGTTCGCTACTATGTTACACATTGCGAAGCTTGCCAAAGAGTGAAGGCTGAATGCAGGAGTCCCGGTGGTTTGTTGCAGTCGCTGCCCATCCCCGAATGGAAGTTCGAGGATATCTCCATGGATTTTGTTCATGGGTTACCTCGTTCCCGCTCCGGGAATGATTCGGTGTGGGTTATTGTGGATCGACTAACAAAGGTGGCCCGGTTCATTCCAATGAAGAAGGAAGCACACGTGGATGTTTTGGTACGCCTTTTTGTGGAGCAATTTGTACGGTATCATGGCGTGCCCAAGACAATTGTTTCGGATAGGGATGGTCGGTTTACATCTAATGAGTGGAAGGCGGTACAGGCGTATTTGGGCTCACGCCTAACCTTTAGTACCGCATTTCATCCACAGACTGACGGGCAGTCTGAAAGGACCATCAGGACACTGGAAGATTTATTGAGGTTATGCGTGCTGGACAGAGGAGAGCCATGGGAAAGGCTCTTGCCCCTGGTGGAATTCTCCTATAATAATAGCCATCAGGCGAGCATCGGCATGGCGCCCCATGAAGCCCTTTACGGAAGAAGGTGCAGGACTCCCTTGTCTTGGGTGCAAGATGAAGATCCGAAGGCATTGGGAAACGAATACATAGATGATACTGATGCGGCGGTCAGATTGATACGGGATTGCATGTTGGAGGCTCAAAGTCGACAGGCGAAATATTACAATAAAAAGCACCGGATGGTGGAGTTTCAGGTGGGCGAAAAGGTGTTCCTTAAGATTCGGCCGATGCATGGAGTGTCACGGGTGCGGGGAGTGAAAAAGCTCAGCCCAAGGTATGTTGGGCCTTATACTATATTGGAAAGAATTGGCCCGTTGGCCTATCGGTTGGAGTTACCACCGGAACTAGAAAATCTTCACGACGTGTTCCATGTATCGTCGCTTCGAAAAGCACTATTGCGGCCCGACCAATTTATTCCCACTACTGATGGTGCAGTGGCATCGGATAGATCTGTGCGACTAGAGCCGGTGCGGATTGTTGACAGCGAGACAAGAACATTACGCCGCAAAAGTGTCCCCTTAGTGAAGGTGCAATGGTTGAATCATGGGAAGGAGGAGTACACCTGGGAGCCAATGGATTTGATGCAGCAACGCTACCCGGAGTTGTTTGCCCAAGGTAGTCTTATTTAAAAACGTATGATAAATTTCCTGTTAAGCTTTTTTTTCCACACAGCCTAAGCCTGATTTCGGGGACGAAATCTTTTATTTTGTTTATAGGATTTGTAACGTCCCGAATCGCTCTAGGCCCCTAGTGTGTGTGTTTTTGAGTCAGGAGGGTTGACTCAAGTCCTGAGAAGTGCAGGGAATTGGACTGCACTTGTGGAGAAGTGGAGAAATCAGTGTAAAAAGACACGGGAAGTGACACGGGTAGTGACACGGCCGTGTCCCTACCCGTGTGCGTCGAGTTGAGCTCGACGAGCCGTGGCGAGATCGTCGAGAATCGTCGAGTGGGGAACACGGGTAGTGACACGGGCGTGTCCCTACCCGTGTGCGTCGAGTTGAGCTCGACGAGCCGTGTCGAGATCGTCGAGAATCGTCAAGATGCGTCGAGCGGGGAACACGGGTAGTGACACGGGCGTGTCCCTACCCGTGTGCGTCGAGTTGAGCTCGACGAGAAGTGTCGAGATGCAACCCGAGAGTACACGGCCAATGACACGGCCAGGCACACGGCCGTGTCATGTGAACACGGGTCGGGACACGGGCGTGTCCCTACCCGTGTCAAACATTGAACCGACATGGAAACCGCCACGGCCGTTTCGCGGAAGCGGGACACGGGTACGGACACGGCCGTGTCCCTACCCGTGTCACATTTTGCATATAAGGGGCAGAGAAACCCTAGCCGTTTTTCACTCTCATTTCCTTTCCCTATTTCCTGTGAGAGCTCCTGGTGAGAGGGAAACTGCAGGAGCAAGTTTTACCGAAGGAGATCCGCCATCGCCGCGAGAGAGAAGATGCCGCCAAGGAGAACTACGCGATCCATGGCCGGAAATGGTGGTACCGCTGGAGTCAACGTGAGTTTCCTACCCTCTCCCTTGGTGCTAGATCTATAGTTATTTTCCTAGGAGAGACATCGACTCAAGAGAGTCTTGATGGTGAGGAGGAGTTTTCTAGGAAAGGTCATGCTAAGACTTGTGTCTTAGGTTTTAGATCTCTTCAACCACGCCCTTTTTCAATGGATGATAAGGGATGGTCTCGTGAAGGGTTTTGGCCTCTTGAGGGTGAATAAGGGAGGAGGTTTTCTGGAATGATTTTGGAAGATCGCCTTGAGGAGGAAGATGAACCGATGCCGTTCATTCCGCCTTAAGTTGCGTGCAGAATCTGTATTCTGCGCGCAGCGAACTTCGTGACCATTTTTAAGTGTGTTATGGTCAGACCTGGGCTTTTGACTAAACACGAAAGTTGAAGCCCTTGAAAATACCTTTCCAACGAGTGGTTGCACGACTTCCGGTGAAGTCTGTAGCCACGGGAAAATCCAAACGAAAATGGTGTTTAATAAATCCTGCATGCAGAAACTGTGTTCTGTACGCAGCGGACTTCAAGTCCGATTTCAAATAGGATAATTTCAAATCTGGGTTGAGCTCTGAATATGAAAGATGTAGTCCATGGAAATACCTTTCCATCAAGGGGTTACACGACTTCACCGGATTCCTGCAGCCTCGGGAATCTCCGGTCGAAGTTGCTGACCAGATTCAACCTGCGCCTAAATTCTGGGCTTAATGGAAAAATGGATTTTATTCGGTGAAATTATTAATGCAAGATACTTGCCTTGGATGAACCCTTATGATTAATCATTTGTTGTGTGATTGAAGTATCTTATTAATCATACTTCATATTACCAAATTGTGAAACAAACTTGTTTAAAAGAATTGAACTGGTAGGAATTGAAAGATTGAATATGGTGCACTTCATGTTTAAGCTATGATATTACTAAAAAGGAAGATGTGATAGATCTTATATGCGCATTACGTTATTTTACATTGTCATCATTTGGGGAGTCATATAGATGATTAGATCATGGCCATGGATATGTTTGATTAATGAAATGAGTCTAGTGGACCAATACTTAGAGCGTTGTCTCCCTACGGGTAGTATTGTGAAGGGATGTAAGTGCGGGGTTGACCGCCACTTGTTTTGGTTGTGTTGAGATAGGGTGCGGACGGATGGTTGGGCTGTGCCCTCGTGTTTACTTCCGAGGCCCCTTCCATGTTGTGTTGATATGGTGTTTGCATGTGGTGTGAGTCGACACGCGGTGTCGTAATCCCGGGTTAAGGATAGTGTGGCAGGTCTACGGGCTCGCCAGTCGTCACACCGACGGGAGTTGGCAGTTAGACTTGGTCGGTTTGGGCTGTGTCCTCGGTGTTCACGTCCCGAGGCCCCTCCGGCCATGTGAACGGTTGGGCTGTGTCCTCGTGCTTTCTTCCGAGGCCCCTTCCGGGTCACGCAAGGCCAGTTCGGGTTGTGTTCTTGGTGCACATCTACCCAAGACCCCGCTGGGCCATAGTACGCAGGGGCTCCGCTGTTGTGTTCTTAGCGTTGAGGCGTACGGAGGCCTAGGTGAAGTAGTGTGATACCCGCCTAGTAGTAGAAGTGCCCGTTCTACTGTCACCGCCTGGCCACGGCGGCTGATGCCTGAGAGGTTAGCTACCTGCTCGAAAAGTGGGAACTATAGTCTGTGTCGACATAGCAATTGCATGGGTGTGCATGGGTGAGTCATTGCATAGCATTCATAGCATTTCATATCATTGCACCACAAGATCCTCATCGTATAAGTTTGTATGGGCACTCTTATACGATGAGTTACTTTTATGTAACCTGATCCTTAACTTATAAGTTTGTATGGGCATTCTTATAAGTTAAGTTACTTTCCTGCTGTTACTTATACTTGCTAGTTTAGTGTAGCTCTTACATAAATGCTGAATATGATGTTGTTACTCTTACATTACCTTGCCACCTGCTTGTACTTCCTTTACTTGCATACTTATTATATACTATACTCTGTTCCGGGCATAAGACTCCCCCTTCGTGCCGTGTTTTGGGATCCGGGGAGGGGGGGTCTTACACGTGTCGACACTTAGCCTGCGAAGTCGACACTCTGCGCTCGACGAAGTGTCGAGACATGGCACACGGCCTGCGAAACGGGCGTGTCGCAGGGCGTGTCGACCCGTGTCGACACTCATCCCGGGAAGTTGACATTTTGATCGACGATGTGTCGAGACAAGGCACACGGCCTAGGACACGGGCGTGTCCAAGGCCGTGTTGTCAGGTCGACGATCTTCGCTCGATGAAGTGTCGTGTGTCGAGACCGTGTACACGGCCTGGAGCCCATGCGTGTTGAGGTGACACGGGCAAGGACACGGGTGTGTCCTAGAACCCGTGCAGTTCTCGGGTAGTTTTCGGGGAAAAACGATGCGGGTACACGGCCGGCCACACGGCCGTGTCAGGTGGAACACGGGCGTGTCAGGTCGAACACGGGCGTGTTCGATGCCCGTCTGTTGTTCAAGGCGAGCCGATTTTAACGGCGAATGAGGCACACGGCCCTGGAGACGGGTGTGTCCCAGGCCGTGTGCGGTCCAGATTAGGAATTTCAGTCCCGAATCAAAGCCTTTTGTTTCTTTAATTGATGATCCAACGGCTGGGGGTTGTTCCTGAAGGGATATACCCGGGATTGGGCCTTAGAAACCCTCACTTTTCATGAGTGGTTGTCTTTCTAAATAATAGAGAGAGAGGAGAGCCAAGGAAGGAATAAGGAGCTAGATACGGCCATTGGAGGAGCTTCGAAGCTCCAAATCGCGAGCTAACTCCGGATCCACGGAGGCAAAGCTAGTGCGGTGCTTTTCATCCGCTTATTTTTCCATGGCACCAAAGTAGAATGCAAGGGTAACGATTCTCTTCTTGAGCATGAGTAGCTCTCCTTCTTTGCATAGGAAGCCCGCTCTCGCGAGTTTGCGGAGAGTTGGAGGCGTTCCTTCGGGTAGATATGTGAAGTCCCCGTTGTTTAGAGTCCGTAAGCGAGAACGGACATAGGCATGATGTGTGAAGCCTACCCGGACATGTTGGTCTGGATCGGTGATGTTACATTGCATAAATGCCGGAGAAGACTCCGTGCTATTGGTTGTTTTTCGGGTTTTCTACATTGTACATTGCAACAGGGAGCCTTGGGGATTAACCCAAAGGTGCACCCGGAAAACTGGGCGGATGCGTGATCTTGCCAACTTGGTGGACTGAGAGCCAACTTGAACATAACCGGGTTATGTGAATTGTGATGGAAACGGGACTCGGGAGAAGTTTGACCCACACAAATGGCTTAAATTGTCGTTGCGATGTGAGCACGGGTTAGTTGGAACCGTACCCGTTCTATGTCGTTCGGTTAAAGAGACCTAAGGGTACGTGGCACTTGTCATTGGCATAGATTAGGGTCTTCGGCGGTCGATGGCTTAAATTGTTGTGACCCAGGCCAAGAAGACAAAATGCTCATAGGTTTGGCCGTCAAAGTGGCGGTGGTGAGTCCGGAATGTCTATGGCTTTAATTGACGTGACATCGACCGGTTCACCGAGAATGTGCCCTGAAAGCACGGGGCGTGTGGCCGTGCGAGCCAACGTTTGTGATGAAATGAATATTGTTATATTGCTCGCTTATGCTAATGAAATACAGGGAAGGAGCATCGCCGCCCCGAGTTGGGGGCAGGATCGTTATAATTTGGTCAGCATTGATGACCGTTGCCTTGTTTTGCCACCGTGCGGTGGTTTGTTGCTTGCAGGTGCTGCTGGACCAAGCGGTCAATAGCGGGCTAAAGCTCTTTTTGTGAAGCCGGACCTCGAAGGCCTAAGTGGAGTTTTTACTGCTTTATTCATGTATGACCGGCCTGCGTGCCGTGGTTTGTAAAACATGTAATATGAAGTGAACAATTTTTGTAAGGCCTTAAGGCTTGTACTGGTGTATTTGTAACATTCCTATTTGGTATTAGTGGACATTCATGCTTTAGTGTTGGGTTCTTTGTTACAACTTATTAAACTGCTTCCGATAGAATGCTCTGTGTAGGACGTTATGATTAGTTGGATGGTTTCCATGAGTAACCACCCGGTCTGTTTGTGGCATACGGCGTCGGGCTCCGGCCGGACCTACTGCTATATGCTATGTGACGGATAGGGGGTGTTACACTCTTTGTGGCCCCTGGTCTTGCCACTCGGGCCTCCAGCCCAGTCGACGGTCCGGCTCCTGACGCCCCCACCTGGGATATTGTTGTTGCTATTGATGCTGATGTTCCCTCTGCTGGGGTTCAGCACTTCTTTCCTCCTGACCTCTGCCACCTCTCGGTTCCTTCTTCTTATCCGTGGCCCGCCTGGCCAGCTTCTGGGCAAACTTTTGGTTTGATGCCTTCCTGTCGACTTCTCTTGCTGCCCTTTCCATCAGCTCTTTGTAGTAGAGGGATGACACTCTCTTCAGTTCCATCCTGAAGAAACCATGTTGCAGCCCCAGGGTAAAGGCCATCATCAGTATATGCCCGGGCATCTCCTGGACCTGGGTGAACTCCTCCTGAAACCGTTCAACATAACTTCCCAAGGTCTCATTCACTCCCTGCTTGATGTGGAACAGGGACTCTGACTCCTTCTTCCTCCTCTTGGAGGTGGTGAACCTCAACATGAGCCCTAGACACAGGTCCTCGAAGCATTAAATGGAGCTAGCTGGTAGTTGGTGAAACCACTATCTCGCCTTCTCCTTGAGGGTGATGGCGAAGAGCCGACACTTGAAGCCATCCAACATCTGTCGGATCGATACTACGTCCTCAAACCACGGGACATGATGGACCAGACCCCCCCTTCCCGGTGTAGTAAGACATCCTGGGTTCCCTGAACACCTCCAGAACTAGGGTTGAAGAAACCAACTAGCTGAAGGGGCTTCCTCCCCCTGATAGGCGAGCTGGAGGGTCTCGCACAACCATCTCGCCGAACCGGCCCCCTCTTGCCTAGCCGGGGAAGAGTAAGCGCACAGGGAGCTCACAGTCTCTCCCTTCCTCGGTGACCTCCTACCCAGCTCGCCTACCTGGAGGATCCTCGCTCAGAGACGGGGCGTCTATGACTGGAACTGCTAGAGTCGAGAACACGGCCCGCGCGCCGAGTGTGAACTTAACGAGGTTGATCACCTCCTACCTGAAATCTTTGAACATCCCCACTGTGGCCAGAGGGGGTGGGGGTGGCGAGTCAGACCTTTCCGAGCCTTGTCCTTCTCCTACTGCCATCTAGCCTGCTGAAGGTTTTTTGTGCTGACCACTATCCACGCACACCGCACCAAAATGTTGATACCAAAAATTCGGACACTTGTGGAGTTCATCGTTGGGGAAGGGGTGATAGCGCGCATACTTTTCTCCTACAAGCCAAATAACAAAAAGAAATGAGAACTGACCAAAGGGCTCGATGTGGAGGTCCCACTACACACCCGGAATATCTTAGTGAGCTTCCCCTCCCTAGCCAAAGGCCGAGCTAAGGCTACCTCAGAAAGCACAAAAAGATCTAAACACTAGTATGCATGCCTTATGAGGTGCCGCTTGGGTCCTATTTATAGTTTTCTGAAAATGGCCTGCAAATAGCCAATCTCCGATGTTTTGAATAGCTATATACAGCCCAACTGGGTCTATCAACAGCATAACTCTGATGTTTTAACAGGCTATAGGCAGACCAGTAGGGGCAAAATGGTAAAAAAACATCATAGGTCGTCGGGCGAGTGACCCCCTGAAGCCTCTACTCGCCTGGGGCGGCGAGTACGGGCTCCGCTGGTCCTACTGGGCATCGGCGAGTATGGGCCCGGCTAGCCCTACTCGCCGGCTCTACTGGCCGAGTTCGAGCCTTTTAGTTATATTCGCCCCTGATAATTCCACCTCTCCTAGGCTAGCTTGGGGCTGCTGAGCTCTGGCCCATTGATTGCTCGCCCGAGACTTAGACTACATGATCCTGCGGGTCGGGTCTTGAGAAATTGAGCCCGATGAATGCTGAGGTCCATTCATCAAACATCGAGCTCCGTCTGATGAAATGAGTGGACTGGGCGGGCTTCTCTCAACGCCAAGGCAGAATGGCGTTGAGTGTATGGACTTCACTCATCGCCAAGGTAGAATGACATTGAGTGTCTGGACTCCACTCAACACTAAGGTAGAATGGCGTTGAGTGTCTGGCAATTCCTTGATGGAGCAGGCACTCGCCGCCTCTACCTACCTCCTAGCGAGTGCGGGCCTGGCTGGCCCTACTCGCCTGCCACTTGCCGGGCTCGCCTGGGCGAGCTGGGGGGATGTCGAGCTCTAGCACCTTGGGTGTTCGCCTGAGACTTGAGAAAAGAGAGCCAGCTGGTCTAGCTCCTAGCGACCCCTCTCACCATATATGGGGTTATACAAGTTTTAGTGTTGAAAACCGTGAATCAGGTAGTGATTTAGTGGAAATATTTGTAATCTATGAATCAGTTCCTATAAAGTTGATTTTAATATTTTCCTTTTTAATATGGTCACTAATAAAATGATGTCGGACATCTATATGTTTAGACCGTGAATGATTTACTGGATTGTAAGTTTAATCAATCGCACTTTTAATGTCATGCCTTAATTCTATGATTTGTTGATTTTTCCCAAAGTCTTCTAAAGTTTGTTTCATCCATAGGGCATGTGCATAACAACTACCTAGTGTAATATATTTGGCCTTGGTGGTGGAGAGGGAAATCAAATTCGGTTTTCTACTCGACCATCAAATAAGTGAAGGGCCTAAAAAGTGACAAGTGTCACTAGTTCTCTTACGATCTAAAGAACAACCAACGTAATCCGAATTAGAATAACCATGTAAAATAAAATCATCATTATGAAGATACCATAAACATAGTTTTGAAGAACCAGTATGATATCTTAAAATACATTTAACCACTTTTAAAAATGATTCTTTAGGATTAGCCTGAAATCTAGCATATAAACAAACTGCAAACATAATATCTGATCCAAATGTAGTTAAATAAAATAAAGAAGCTATCATTCCTCTATATAAAATTTAATAAATAGATATTCCACTTTTATCTTTTCCTAATTTTAAGGAAACACTCATATTAGTACTAGCTTGCTTAAGGTTTTCAAATCAAACTCTTTTGAGAACATCATGCATATACTTAGATTTGTAAATAAAAATACAATCAAGTTTTTGAGTAATTTGGAAACCTAGAAAATATGTAAGTTCCCCTATCATGCTCATTTCAAATTTATTTTTCATAACTATTACAACAACATTACATGACTGTTCGTTTGTGGCTCTAAAAATAATATCAATAACATAAATTTGTAAAACTACTAAATCATCATTAACATGTGTAATCAAGAGTGTACAATTAGCACTACCTATTTTATAATTATTCTTTAATAAATACAAAGTTAATCTTTCTTGCCATGCATGAGATTCTTGTTCAAATCATAAAGAACTTTTTATAATTTATAAACATGATCAGGATATTTTTTATTCACAAAACCTTGGGTTGTTCTACATAAACTTCTTTCTTAATATACCTATTTTAAAATACAGTTTTCAAAGCTATTTGAAATAACTTAAGCCTTTTGAGGCTAGCAAAAGTAAGAAATATTATAACTACTTCATGACACATTATAAGTTTCATTAAAAACTACCACTCAAATTGAATGTATCCTTTGGCTACTAATCTAGTCTTGTTTCTAGTGATCCTAGATTCACAATGTAATTTATTTTTAAAAATCCACTTAACTCCTACAATATGATGATCAGATGGTCTCTCTACAAGTTTTCAAACTTTATTATGTTCAAATTGATTTAGTTCATCATTCATAGCTAAAAACCAAGATTTATCATTTAAAGAGATCGAAGCATCTTTTTGGTTCCATATTGAAAACAAAACAAAGGTTTGAAAATAAATCATGTAAAGATGAATTTGTACTTAACCCTCTTGATGGTTCTCCAATCACCAATTCCTGTGGAAATTCTTTTGAAAATATAAGTTCACTTGGAGGCACATAATCTTCAACTTCTTCTCTTTCTTCTTTATCTTCTTCTTCTTCTTCTTCTTGTTCTCCAAGTACTTCTTCATCATCCTTCACCAAAGGAGGAAGGGGTTCTTCATCATTTTCTATAGGATTAGTCTCTATATAAGGAACAAACTCATCAAATTTAACATAAATTGATTCTTCAACTATTTTATCTGTTTATTAAAAACTATATGAGCTTTACTCGTTGAAGAATAACCAATAAAAATTCCTTCATCATATTTTTCAAGAAATTTACCTAAAGTATCTTTTACATCTAAAATAAAATATTTACGTCCAAAAACTCTAAAATAAGTTACATTTTGCTTCTTTTGATAATATAGCTCATATGGAGTTAGTTTCAAAAATGAACGTAACATGACATAATTTATAACATAACAACTAGTACTAACAGATTCAGCCCAAAAATATCTGGGTAACTTATATTCAGATAACATAGTACGTGCTAGTTCATGAAGAGTTCTATTTTTCCCCTCTACTACACCATTTTGATGTGTTGTGCGAGGAGCGGAAAATTCATGCTTAATTCCTAATCCAGTACAAAATGAAATAAATTTATCATTTACAAATTCACCTCCATGATATGAGGGTATGTATTTAATTTTTAAATCAATCTCATTTTGAATTCGTATGCATAATTTTGTAAACTCAAAGTACGCATCAGATTTTGAAACTAAAAATATCGTCCAACAAAAACATAAATAATCATCTATCAAAATAAAAGTATATTTTCTATCTCCTAGACTTTGTGTAGTAACCAGACCAAATAAATTCATGTGAATTAATTGCAAAGTTCTAGCAGAAGAAACTATATTGTTGCTTTTGAAAGATGATTTTGAAATGTTTTTTGACATGGAGTACATAAATAAGAAAGTTTTCAATCTAATAAAGGTAAACATTTAATCAATTTATTTTTGGAAAGTTTTACAATAAGTTTTGCACTAGAATGACCAAGTCACCTATGCCATAATTCTAATTCATCATTTTTTGAAATAAAATATTTTAGTGAAGTTTAAGAAAGATCAAGAAAAGTTATCATATAAACATTATGAATTTTAGGTGCAGTAAAAATAATTTCTTGTGATTGAGAATCAATAATTTTGCAAAGGTTCGCAAATGATTCAAATAAAATATTTAAGTCTTTATCGCATAATTGACTTATTGATATTAAGTTATGTTTCAAACAATTTACAAATAAAACATTTGAAATAGTAAAGAAATCACTACCTACACCAATGCCCATGATCCTTCCTTTACCATTTTCGCCAACGCTACCACTCCTTTCTTCATTTCTAGGCTAAGGAACTTTGATTTATTACCGGTCATGTATTTTGAACATACTGAGTCCAAATACCACAAGTTTTCCTTGTACTTAGCCTGCCAACACACCTATGAAGGAGAAAAGAGTGAAGATATGGTTACCCAAGTGGTTTCACCCATAGAATAATTGAATGTCCAAGGTACCCAGACATGTTTAAAATGACTATGGACTTTCTTCCTGCAAGAGTCAGTAGTGTGTCCAAACCTATTGCATTTGGCCCAAGTAAAAAAAGTTGATGAATTCTTTTTCATAACTGAATTTAGACTCTTACTGGAAGATGGGTTATCAACAGAGAAATTATTTTTATTTTTAAAATAATTTTTCTAGACTTTGAGATATCGCCAGCAGTAGTAGTTATCGCGGGGTGATAGCTTCCAGTGATGTATCCAAACCTATCGCATTCCAGCCACATTCAAATCATGGATTCGGGCTTTCAAAACGGTGTTTTTGGTTCCTAACATAACATACTGATTTGAAAAAACCTTTTTACCAACTTCTACTTGAGATTGACATTTGCAGAGATATTTATATGTCCCTTTTTTCTTTGGTAATAAAGTCAACATTTGATTGGGACTTAGCAAGAGATTATTCTAATTTTTGACATGCAAGTTTTTCTTTCCCAAGCACTTTCAATTCAGTAGATAATTTTTTATTTTCCTTTAACGAAATTTTGTTTTCACACTTTAACCAATCAATATCTTTTAAACATTTATCAAAAAATTTACATTTTTGAAAAAATTGAGAATATAATTCATCATAAGTTGAAGGAGTTACCTCAGTGTCGCTCTGGACAATACATTCATCTTCAGATGGCGAAAATCTCTATCTCATCGAACATATGTTGGCTTCCTCATTATCTTCAGAACTTGATCGACTCGAACCTTCAGATGAAGTATCATCCCAAGTCTCCACCTTAAAGACCTTCTACTTTTTTTCTAGTGCGTCTTTGCTTTTTGCTTATTCAGATACTTTGGGCACTTGCTTCGAATATGTCTAATCCTTCTACAGTGATAAATTTTTGGTGGCAGATGCTGTTCATCATCCTTAAAATCAGCTCTTTCATTTCCTTTCTCAAAATACAGATTCCTTTTTGTTAAAATACTTCTTGAATGAATTTCTCCTTTCTAGGTTTCTCATAAATCTCTTGAATTTCTTTACGAACATACTATCCTCATCCTCTTCATCATCTTCATCCATTTCACTTTCTACTTCTTTCTTGGACTTCAATGACAACGCTTCTTTTCTAGCTCCAAGTTGTACTCTTCTTATTGAATTTTTTATTCTACTTCATGAATTTTTAGATTTCTGATGAGGCTTTCAATTTGGAGAGTTTTAAGATCATGTGATTCGGAGATGGCAGTCACTTTCGGATTAAACTTAGGTAGAAGTGATCTTGAAATCTTCCTCACCAAATCATCATTGGAGAAATTCTTTCCAAGAACTTTGGAGTTATTAACGATCTTTGTAAATCTTGTATACATAGAGTCCACTTCTTCATCAACTTCCATCCCGAACTTTTCAAATTCGAACTCCAATTAAAAAATTTTTGAGTCCTTCACCTACGATGTACCTTCATGAGTAACTTCAAGCAAATTCCAATAACTTATTTTGTCACAGCCCGCATTTTTCAACGCCAAATAAGTATATCAGAGTAATGGAAAAATGCGCATCATGATGCCACGTCAGCAGGGGATAATTGCGGATGCTTAGGTAAAACTCCTACTTAACCATGAAGAAAGGTTCTTTAAGTTATTTAGAGTAAAGATCAATTTAAGTATAGTAGATAGTCGTATCCCTCGGCTTAGTGGCTCATCTAGTCCATAAGAAAAGTAGTTAAATGTTGTGGAAAAATACTTCTTTTATCTGATTAGGCGTCCTACAAGAGCTTAGAGGTTCCCAAAGGACACCTCAAGGTATGCAAGTTCTAAGTTTATAATAGCAATAAAAATAGATTTGTACGGTCATTAAATATAGTGACTTAACATTCTAAAAGCATGCAATGCATGAGATAATAACAGTAGTTGTATTTTATACTTGAAATTACCTATCATGCATTCCTAGCATAAAACATCCTAGAGAGCATGTATCCCAAACACACGGAAAGAAAGCTAAGCAGCTAGCAAGTATCTAAAAATAACATAACAATCCTGTGGGCGTCAACAGACTGACACGAACCCAAAAAAGTACAGTATATCTGAACTAGTGAGTAAATAAAAACAACAAACTACCTCACCACGGTGAGGCAAAAAACACAACCAATACTGCTGCTCAGAAACACCAAAACCAGCATGACTACCAGCTACAGCTCTGAACCTAAGGCATTCTAAAGACAGAACACCTCCGTAAGAATATACAAGTAATGGAGGAAAGTAAGACAAAAGTAAACAAAGTTGAGGGATACCAACCCAAGACCAAAGAAAAATACTTAATTAAAGTACAATAGAAAGGTACAAAAGCTAAAGGAAACACTTACGTGAAGCGTTACGTACCACAAAAGCACCCGAAATGCACAAGACTATAAGGGCAAAAAGGGTCATGATTAAATCATCCGGAAAAGGAACAAACCCCTACTAGACTCTTGTGGTCAACTCCACCAAACAACAAAAAACGGGCAGGGTGGTCAACTCAGCTAGACACAACCCCAAAGACAATTATACATCTAAATGCGGGGGAGACTAAACACTCCACCATTCCACGCAAATGCCTCAAACACCAGGTAGAGTTCCACGAGATACTAATAAAGGAAACAAACACTGCGGAGGTGGCTTCGTCCACTAACTCCCGCAATCAAAAAAACCCAACAAAAAATGTATCTCGGGACTTGGCACATCGGATTCTACTAGACATTTCTAGATTACGAAGCGGTTGATCAACCGTAGGAAAGATTTCACAATCCTAAACAACTCTTAGCACATCCTACATAATAGTTAGGAACGATTGAAACCAACAATTAAACATTTCCATCAAATCACTACAACCCTATAAGATTGATTCGTCATGACAAAATCTAACAACATCAGTGGATTCAAAGGAAAATTTTAATATATCTACAAATTGAAATGGCAACAGTACAGAAAGATTAAATAAAATGAGGTTAAAATCATATCGTCAAGATTAGGAAGAAGAGAGAAAGGAAAAAAAAAGTAAAACCACCACTTGCCTTGGTTTTACCGAAAAAATTCTCTAAACCACTCCACGTCGCAGATCGGGGCAAAGGAAGACGGAAGGAGTTGAAATCTGAACAAAAATGGCCGAAATAAAGGTTAGTGCCAAAAACCCTAACGAGAAAACTCAAGAAATTGGGAAAGTTTTACCACGATGGCGTAGCTCTCGTTTAGAGCTTTCCGGATCTATATTCGGTGGAAGATTTCGAGCACCGGAGCACCGTCGGCGGCCACCGGAAGGTTCACAAACGTGAGGGAGTCGCCGCTCTGGTTTCAGTTCGGTCTAAACGTGAGGAAGAAGATGAAGTTTTCTTTTATCTTTGTAATTATCCTTAAGTATAAGAATATATACATATATATATACATGTATTTATAAATTTTTCTATCTAAAAATGAAGGAAGCGGACATTTTATGTACAGGTGTGCGGAAAAATGACAATAGAGCTTTAAGATAGCTCCAAATAGAAACATGCTCAACATAAACATTGTAGATCTCGTCGAGACGAATATATTTCATGTTAATCATTTTTCTATACGACACCGTTTTGACGCTCAAAACGACTCCCGAACACAGACTGGAACGAATTCTCGAGAAGGGCTACAGTGCTCGAGAACAAAAGGCAGAGTACTCGAGAACAAGAAACAGGCCACTCTAGAAGAAGAATTTGAGTACTCGAGATGAAGAAAAGGAGAACTCGAGAAGAAGGAATGGAGTACTCGAGAAGAAGGAATGGAGTACTCGAGCAGAAGGAAGGGAGTACTCAAGAAGAAGGAAGGGAGTACTCGAGAACTAGCTAGACCACTCGACAATTTCATTGCATCAACAGTGAAATATACAAATATATCCAAAAAATCAAACTATAGAGATGAATAGTAAATGACATTTTTAATAGTGTTTTAATATTTAAATAATCATATTTATATATTTTTTAATAAGGAAACACGAGTTCAGAACGAAGGCCCAAACACGAGCCGAATTAAACGAAACTCACACCGTATGCGAACACTGCCGCTACGCACCCAACAGCGAAGTCAAAACCAAAATCCGACGAGCCATTCCCAAGATATAAATTTTCAAAGTCTATGGCGAACATGAATTCTACAAAACTTCGGAATATCGTTGAGGCCCGAATATCTCTCGGATTGCGACGAAACATGACAAGCAAGTCCAAAATTATTTAACTTAATTTCCAAATTCAAAATTTTCCAATTACCATAAGAATTCAAGAATTTGGCCGACTCGACCGAACAGACGCGAAAATGCCTTAACGACGTCACGTCGTCAACTCGGCGTTAAAAAGTAACGCCCTGACGCCATAACTATGACATTACCTCATCAAACAATTATTAAAATTCGGGGGCG
Organism: Platanthera guangdongensis; assembly: GCA_039583875.1. Taxonomy (NCBI): domain Eukaryota; kingdom Viridiplantae; phylum Streptophyta; class Magnoliopsida; order Asparagales; family Orchidaceae; genus Platanthera; species Platanthera guangdongensis. Next base: position 48,350,232 of record CM077155.1, read on the forward strand.
TTACAGTCACTCCCCCTAAAAAGAAGTTTCGTCCCGAAACTTAACTCAACTCCAAAACCAAACAAAAATGAGAAAATCAAATGCCACCAAAATATAGAGACATACTAGAACAAAGAGAAGAGGTGCAGATGAGATTCTCTCATCGCCAACTCCAATTCCAACGTCCCGCTCTCGACGTCTTGATTTCGCCACAAAACTTTAACCATTGGTATGGTTTTTCTCCGCAATACTCAATCTTGAGAATCCATAATACGAACAAGAATCTCAACATAGGAAATATTGGGCACAACTACGGCACAGTATCAAGAATCTGCCAGTCGCTGAGTACACATTTCCGCAACTGGCTCACATGAAACACGTCGTGCACACCAGGAAAATTTGAGGGGAAATCTAGCCTATATGCTGATACGCAAATACGGTCGACATCCCTAAAAGTCCCACATACCTTGGATCCAACTTTTGATTCTTTCCAAATCTTTTAACTCCAAACATCTGGGAAACTTTGAGAAACACCATGTCCCCCACAGCAAACTCTAAATGAGTCCTACGCCGATTGGCGTTCTTCTCATATCGTTCCTGTGCTATCTGAATCTTTTCCCAAATAAGTTTCACGGAAACGTCAATTTCTTCTAACACTTCAGGACCCAACAACGGTTTCTCACCGACCTCGGCCTAAAATAAGGGAGTTCTCCATCTCCTCCCATACAAGGCCTCAAACGGGGCCATCTGCAAACTTTTTTGATAATTATTATTGTATGCAAACTCCATCAATCTAAGTCGCTCATCCCATGCACCCCGTGGTCCAAAATATAACATCTAATCATATCCTCCATGATCTGGTTCACTCTTTCCTTTTTGACCATTTGTCTGCGGATGATAGGCTGTGGAATACCGTAGACCAGTACCCAAACCTTCCTGTAAGCTCTTCCAAAAGCGACTCGTAAACCTGGGGGCTCGATCAGATACAATACAAATTATCACTCCATGTAATCTAATGACATCATTTAAATATAGCTCAGCTATCTTCTTCATGGGGTAATCAATCTTAAAAGTCACGAAGTGAGCACACTTCGTTAGTCTATCAACAATGGCCTAGACTGAATCGTGTCCTCGGGGAGATCACGGTAACCCAGTAATGAAATCCATTGAGATACTCTCCCACTTCCAACTCGGAATTTCTAAGGGTGTTAGCTTACCACCAGGTCTGCCATGATCGGCCTTTACTAGCTTGCACGTAAAACATTCTGAAACAAATTTTGCTATATCACCTTTCATTCTGAACCACCGGGCGATCTGCTTCAAATCTTGGTACATCTTGGTTGAACCTGGGTGGTAGGCAATGTTGGAACCATGTGCCTCACTACACAACTTAACTCGAATATCTTCAACATCGGGGATGCAAAATCTATCGTGGTACTTCAAGGTACCTGCGTCATCAATCGAAAAATCTGGCATCTCTCCCTTCTCAGTTCTCTTGTAAAGGTGCAACAACTCAAGGTCCTTCATCTGATGCATTCTTGTGAGTGCAATCCATGAAGGCTCAGCTACATCCAAACTACTTGACAAATTACACCTCCCAACAAAAATATTCATCAAGAGAAATTCTTCTACTAGCGAATCCACAGCAAGTTTAAAAATTTTCCCCGTCTTTCTACTCAGGGTGTCGGCTACCACATTATCTTTGCCCGGATGGTACTAGATCTCAACATCATAATCAGCAACGTACTCTAACCATCTTTGCTGGCACAAATTCAACTCTCTTTGAGTGAAAACGTACTTTAAGCTTTTATGATCAGTATAAATCTTACATATTGCTCCATACAGCAAGTGCCTCCATAACTTTAGGGCATAAATCACTGCTGCGAACTATAGATCATGCATAGGGTAGTTCTTTTCATGTACCTTTAGCTATCTCGACATATACGCAATTACCTTGCCTTCTTGTATCAACACACAACCCAAACCAATATGCAATGCGTCTACATACACCGCATATTCTAACCCTTCAGTAGGCAGAGACAAAACCGGGGCATTGCACAGTCTCCTCTTTAAATCCAGAAATGATTCCTCGCACTTATCACTCCAATTGAAAGATGCGTTCCTCTGCGTCAGTTTAGTCAAAGGCGCAGATAATGTAGAGAAACCCTCTACAAACCTCCTATAATAGCCAGCCAACCCTAGTAAGCTCCTTATCTCCTTGGGGGTGATGGGCCTATTCCAATCCATAACAGTAGTCACCTTCTCAGGGTCAACCAAAATTTCATCTTTATTTACCACATTACCCCAGAAGGATACCTGAGGCAACCAGAACTCACACTTAATAAGCTTGGCATATAGCTTATGCTCCCTCAAAGTAAACAAAATTAAACACAAGTGCTGGACAAGCTCATCAGCACTGTGGGAATACACCAACACATCATCTATAAACATGACCACGAAACGAAATCCTTGAACACACGGTTCATCATATCCATAAAGGCAGAGGGAGCATTGGTCAAACCAAAGGACTTTACCAGGAACTCAAAATGCCCATTCTGTTAATGAAAGGCAGTCCGTGGAAAATCTGCCTCACGAATATTTAACTGGTGGTAGCCTGAAAGAAGATCGATGTTTGAAAATACAGAGCTACCACGCAACTGATCAAACAAATCATCAATTGAAAGAATTGGATTCAAGATGTCCTAAACACCTAGAGGGGGGGTGAATAGGTTCAATTCTTTTTATTCAGGAAGATACTGTAAATTACTTGTTAGACAGCCTTAGCAATATCTATAACAGCACAGATTATAGCAAATACAGGCAACACAGCATACACATAGATTTATAGTGGTTTCCTAAGTGATGGGTACGTCCACTTTCTCCCTTCGCTTATTTAGCAGTATACTAGATTCGGCCTAACTCCCTTCTTCCTTCTCAGATCCTTAGATCTTACAACTCAAAACCCAGAATGGTTCCTACAACTCAGTCTTCACCAAGTCCTACAGCTCAGATCCTCTCAGAGAATCCTTCCTCAGATTGAGTCCACACTCCTACAACTCAGGCAATCAAGCCCTAACTCAGCCTCTTCAACAGGCCTATAACTTAGAGAAATTAATCCCCTACCTCAGGCACTCAGCCCTACCTCAGCCTTTATAGATTTAGGCTTACAACTCAGAGAGATAACTCTCCTAAACTCAAATCTATAAAAGATCCTACAGAGAAAATTGATTATAAAAACAATAAATCCTTCACCCAGGTAGAGAGAGAATGGATTGAAGGTTTCTTGAACAGTTCTTGATAGATCTGATAACTTTAGATTCAACTTATCTTAGCTTCTTCAAAGCTTCTTGAATTTGAACAAAGTAAGGTTGATCCTCTTATGAAGTTGGAGATGATCTTCAATCCAGCTTCCTTCTTCTATTCAGATGTGGATCTGAATTCTTCTTGCAGACTTGTTCAGGATTTTCCCTTAGAGATTTGTTGATTTCTGGATGAAGACTTCTCTTCTTCTTCGTTGTTAGTTCTCTACATTTTTTGATGATAGAACATGTGTTTATATAGACTCCATCTGAGGTTACCGGCTGATCCGGTTCCTAACAGTCTTCTGACATCTCTGACAGATGCAACTGCTTTGTTGGTTGTGACATCTGTCAAGTCTCTAGTCATGACATCTGATACTTCATTGAACTTCAACTCAGCAGCAAAGTGTCGAGATAATACTTCAAATGTGTCGACACAAATAGATCATGTGTCGACACAATCCTTGGTGATGTCAACACAGCTCACATAATGTCGACACAGCTCTTCTTTTTCTTCTTGACACAACTTCTGTGGAATGTGTTGACACAAGTCATGTGTGTTGTCACAATAACTCCTAGTCTCAACAAAGTTGATGTCGACAGAATTATGTTGTGTGTCAACACAAGTCCTGTGTGTCGACACAATTACTGTTGATAGAATTCTGGAGTGTGTCGACACAAGTCTTGTGTGTCGACACAATTGTTATCGACAGAATTTGTGTGTCGACACAAGTCCTGTGTGTCGACACAATCTGGCTCCTGGTCTTGACACAGCTTTTCCCAAGTGTTGACACAATTCTTCTCAAGTGTCGACGCTTGTACTTAGAGACTTTTTCTGCATTTCCTTAACCTGCACATTGAAACTCAATAATCCATCAAATACACATTGATGAATATCATTGAGTTAGGTGAGGATTCTCCAAATCTGGTACACATTTTACAATGTACCCAACAATCTCCCCCTATTTGGAGAAGTCATAACTCTTAGTCAATGATATACATCACTTATAATAAAGCAAAGATTATGATGTATAAAAGGATTATTTAGACAGGGTAACACATAAACAAAACCAGCATATTATATCATCACAAAACATGATATAGTGAACATGAATCAGTATTTTGTTGAAGTACAAGAAGTTTTTGAACAATTGATTATATAGATTTTAAAATAAAAGATTACATAGTTCTAAAGTCTAGTCATTCTATTCTAGGACTGATCAGGCTCCTTGATGACAATGTCTTTGCTAGACTGAATCCTTGCTTGTATATTAGCTTCAGTGTCTTCAGCTGGCTTTTTCCCATTAAAATCTTTTTTCTTGAGCTCTTCAGCCTTGACCTTTTGTCTTTCAAAATAATGATAAGGCTTTGGAAAGTATTTGCTAGTCTTCACAGAAGTAGTAGGTATCTTCCCATCTTTGAGATCTCTTCTAAACTGATATATGGCCTTTTGATGTTTCTGATACTTGCTCCATTCTTGTTCAGAGTAACACTTGCCTCTATCATGCATGTTGTCTTTAACAGCTTGTCAAGTAGTGAGAATAATGTTTCTGGAGGTGGGACTCCATCTTTCAAAAACAGCTTTAATTCTGCCTGCTCTCAAAACCTTTTCTTAGAAAGTTGAGCTTCTTATTCTCTTTTCAAAGCAACTTCAGACATATCAACCTTCTTAATAATGACATTGTGTACATCCTTTGGAGGACTATACATCTGTTGAATAGCATATTGAATTCCTTCAAAATCAGTAGGTGGATAAATAATTTGAGCTACTTTCTGTTGAACCCCTTCTTGTGAAGCCGGTTGAATGCCTGATTCAGCAGTGTTATCATCATCACACAGGGGTGGATAACCAAGAGTTGCTCTAATAGCATTAGTTATCCATTTAGCATATTCCGAGACTGCATTGACTAACACTCTCTCCCCCTTTATGACTTCTCGTTCAACATGGTCTCTTAGATCATCCTTTTGAAACCTTATCTGATCAGCTAAATAATTTGTGCCTTCTTTGCAGAATGATCTGAACTTCAGCAGCTGATCAGCAATTACCTTTTGAGAAGCTTGGATAACAGTGTGGACATTAGCCAAATCTGCTTTGAGTTGTTGATCAAACTCAGACTTTGCTTTAACCATGTTGGCAGTGAAAGCAGTGGCTTTATTCTGGAGTTCTGTGACAATAACATTTTGGGATTTTGTCAGATTGTCATTCATTCTAATTTTGTTTTCCAGAATATAGCCTTGTTTAACTGCTATGTCATCTATTTGTGTCTTGGCCTCCTGTTGTTGCTTAGCCAAATAGACTACAACATTACCTCCCTTATGGAAGCAATCTGTCATTTCTTTTTTATGCAAATTCACTTCAAATCTGATAGATTTGATATCTTGGCCCAGCTAAAATTGCAATTTATTATTGCTCTCATCAACATATTTTTCAAGAGCATGTCTTTGTTCATCCATCTTTACTTGCAGTTACACCAGAAGGGAACTGAATTCTACTACTGGAGTTGGAGTTTGTGGAATAGCATGCAAGGATTTCTTATAGCTTGAGCTCCTTTTCCTGAGCTCCACAATTTTTCTCTTCTTATCCCTGGAGACTTCCTCATGTTCAGAAGAATCAGATGAACTTGCTATGTCCACATTATCATTTGGACTTGAGGCAATGATGGGCATCTCTTGCTCAATTCTTGAGTGCCCCCCCCCCCCTTAGTCCTTACTCCTATCAAATCAGGAAATAACTCTTCTAATGTTACTTCTTGGTTTATTTGAATTGAAGGAATAGCTTGCTCATGCTCAGCAGATTGTCCTCCTTCAACTTCAAAAGGTTCTTCCCTGCTAATGTCATCCTCTGGGATATTGTCTTGGTTATTTGTATTAATATCAGTCATATGCACATCTATTGCATCATTTGCATTGCCTATAGCAGCTTGATTTATATCTTGTATCACCTCAAGTATAGATGTAGTGACTGCTTCACTATCCAATGTAGCTGTGTGTATCGGTGGCTCTTGCTCATGAGCTCCCCCTGAAGGTAATGCCTCTTGTTGAGCTGAAGCTGGAGAAAGCTCATTGGCACCCCCTTGATGAGGCTCTACCTGTACCTCATCCTCTGAGATGTTGGTGGCTGGAATCTTCTCCCCCTGCATCTAACTATCAGTTACAGTTTCTTGTGCAGGAGATTTGCTAGTCCTTCCTACTCCTTCTTCATTAGAGCTGAAAACAACCACTTCTTCTGAATCACTTGAAGATTCAGGGGTCTTTTTTTTGAATCTGCTTTGTTTGTTTCTGTGGAGTAGAAACATCTTTGGTCAGAACCGTATCCCATCGGGACAGTATCCTTAAGTCCATTCTTCTTATGTGACTAATCTTAGAACCTGCAGATTGATTTATCACTTCAGGTATATTCTCAGCCAGAAATAGGCTCAGTAATCTGCCCAGATTAGGTTTCTTGATTCCTTCTTTGATCTTGTCAAAGATAACAGCAGACCAATTTGTTTTCACCTTGAATATCACTCTAGTCATTAGATTGAACATATAGGATGAAATCCTATTATGTCCTCCTGATTTGCACAGAATAACTTTCCCTACAATTTCAGAAAGAAACTTGCCATGGGAATTCATTCCATTCCTGTTCATAGAAGATCCAATCTTGGTAGTGGGATCCATTCCACACCATTGGAGAGCTTCTCTTGTCATGGAAGATACTATTTCAGCATCTTCTTTAATACTGGGAAGTTGAAATGTCTTACTCAAACTCTTCTGGGTGAGTTTGTCCTTGGTTCCTTGAACTGGTGACTTTATTTTTATGCCCTTTGAATCCAGTGATGCCTTTGTATAGAATTCAAGAACCTCCTTCTTCCATATCTTGGTAGGTTCTGAGACTAAGTACTCCAATCCATTTTCTGTGATTAGGGTAATCACGGCTTTGATTTCTGGCAGGCTTAAACGCATGGCGAACTAGTTCATAGCCCTCATTGATGTTGTCTTTCACCTTTGGCGCCATTTGGGATGACAGAGTGAGGATAAGAGAGATGAAGGTGTAACGCCCCGAAACTCAAAAGAGCGACGGGAGGCGTTCTGGGCCAAATTTGGAATTTGGCAGGCGGCACACGGCCTGGGACACGGGCATGTCCCATGGCGTGTCGTGTTTTGTTCGAAGATTTAGCCAAGAGGTCAACGAATTCTGGAGTCGACGATCGTCGAGAAACGAACACGGCCTGAGACACGGGTGTGTCTCAGGGCGTGTCGAGCTCGTGTCGACGATCTGCCAGGGAAGTCGACGATTTTCGCTCGACGATGTGTCGAGAAAGGGAACACGGCCTAGGACACGGGCGTATCCAAGGCCGTGTCGGGTGGTCGACGAATTGCGCTCGATGAAATATCGAGACTGTGAACACGGCCTGGAGCACAGGCATGTTCGGGTATGACACGGGCGTGTCAAATAGGACATGGGCGTGTCTAAGACCCGTGTGAGTCTCGGGTTGGTGTTGGTCCTATGTTAATGGAGGAATACGCCCGGGAACACGGGCTTGTCAGGTCGAACACGGGCGTGTCGGGTGCCCGTGTGTTTTTCGAGACGCATCAATTTTGACGGCGAATGAGGGGCACGGCCCTGGACACGGGCGTGTCGCATGCCGTGTTTGGCCCAGGTTTTATATTTCAGCTACGGATCATAGCCGTTCGTTTCCTTATTTTGGCATCCGACGGCTGGGGGTTGTTCCTACTAGGATAAACCCGAGAATAGGGTTTTAAATCCCTCACTTCTTTCACTAAAGTCTCTTTCTAAAGTTTAGAGAGAGGGGAGAGCAAGGAAGAAGAAAGGAAGCTAAATCCGGTTTTCGGCGGAGTTTAGGAGCTCCAAATCGCGAGCCGACTTTGGATCTATGGAGGCAAGGAGATTGCGGTGCTTTTCATCCACGTACATTTCCATGGTGTTAAGGAAGAACGCTAGGGTAACGATTCTCTACTTGAGCATGTGAAGCTCTACTTTTTTTTGCATAGGGAAGCCTGCTCTCGCGAGTTTGCGGTCACTTTGAGGCGTTCCTTCGGGTAGACAAAATAGTCCACGTTGTGTACATGTACAGTCCGTAATCGAGAACGGATATAGGCATGATGTGTGAAGCATACCCGGACAAGTTGGTCTGGATCGATGATGTTGCATTGCTTGAATGGCCGGAAGAGACTCCGTGCGAATGTTTATTTTTCGGGTTTTCTATGAGGTAGATTGCAACAGGGAGCCTTGGGGATTAACTTCAAGGTACACCCGGAAAACTGAGCAGATGCATGATTCTGCCAACATGGCATCCTGGGAGTCAACTTGAACATAAACGGGTTATGTGAAGTGTGTAACGGAAACGGGACTCGGAGAAGTTTGACCCGCGCATATGGCTTAAATTGGCGTTGCGATGTGAGCACGGGTTAGGCGGAACCGTACCCGTTCTATGTCATTCGGTGTGAGCCATTGGCATAGATGAGGGTCTTCGGTGGTCAATGGCTTAAATTGACATGACCCATGCCGGGAAGACAAAATGCTCATAGTTTGGTCGTCAAAGTGACGGTGGTGCGCCCAGGGTGTCTATGGCTTAAATTGACGTGGCGTTGACCGTTTCACCGAAAATGTGCCCTGAGTGCATGGGGCATGTGGTCGTGCGTGCCAACGTCTGTGATGCAATGTATATATATACTGCTTGGTTATGCTAATAAAGTGCATGGAAGGAGCATCGCCGCCCCAAGTTGGGGGGGATCATTATAATTTGGTCAGCATTGCTGACCGTTGCTTTGGTTTTCCACCATTGTGGTGGATTATGTTTGCAGGTGCTGCGGAGCTGAGCGGTAAATAGCGGGCTAAAGCCCAAGTTACTATTGTTGGGTATTGTATCCACAACTATCCACAACGTACCTGATTTGAAGAAGCCCCTGAACAAGCTAAGGTAAATAGACAATGTATTTGATGAAATCTTTCAAGTTGTGCTTGTAGTTATTCCACGCTAAGTACACATCAATGTCAGGGTGCAGTAGGTCAATATACACGGGTCTGCGCGACGTAATCCCTCGTTGAGCAGATCAGTGTGTTGGCCTACGTGTACTCTCTCTATTGCAGTGTACTTATTTTCAAGTACAGGGTTGTGATAATGCAAGAGCAGACAAGGAGCAAGGATGGGTCAAAGAGCAGCTCATGGGTGGAAAGACGAAAAATCGTCTAAGTAATAATCGACGAGAATCACCAAGTGATTCTCGCCGATTCGGCGAGAATCACTAGGTGATTCTCGCCGAATCGTCGAGAATCATTGGCTGATTATCGCTGTCTCTATCCGGCTAAATCAGAGCGTGCAAATCTGTCGCTAAGTCAAAATCGTCGAGAATCACTGGCTGATTCTCGCCGAATCGACGAGAATCACCTTCGATTCTCGACGAATCGACGAGAATCACCTTCGATTCTCGCCGATTTTGCCTTTGGCGAATTTCTGAAGCACGCTGGACCGGATCAAATGTTAAGGCACTGTTTTGAACCGGTTTTAGGGTTTCTTCTGGTGGGACCCACAACGGTCATATAGAAGTATTCTACTGTATAAATACTCGCGTATTTTTGGACAGTAGGAGACGAAGCAATTTGAAAAATGAAAGCCGAGCCGCCGACGTGACCTAGATTGTGAAACCTGCTCCACCGTCGTCGCCGCGCGTGCCTGTTGATCGCCGGCTTTTGATCATGGTTTCTTCCAGATCTCCCGACGACAGAAGCTCAGCCAAGCACAGCGTCTCACGCGTCTAACCAGAGATCCTTTGTCTCTTGATTCGTTGATCTGGAAAACCTTCCCCTTCCGAATCGATCGAGACGATCGATCCTAGTGTGACCGTTGGAAGACCTTGCTAGCTTTGCTATGAAGATTGAATCTCCAAAGAACAGCCGCAGCATGCCGTTGTCGCCGCCGATCCCGAGAACCAAGCCGCCGCCCTTCTTGCCGCCGCCGGTTTCGGAAGAGATTCTCCCTAAGTGAGATTTAGGGTTGTGGACTCTTCGTTGACGTCAAGAACACGTCATCGAGCGAAGAGGGGCACCTTATTCTCCATAAGTAGTTTGTATTTCTAATACATTCCAATTTCTATTTTGTTGTAAAGGAACGTTGGTTCCTAGTTGTAAGGGTTGGGTGAAATCCGTGTTGTGGGAGTGGTGACTCCTACGTGTGTAAGGGTTCCTTCCGTTAGTGCAAGGATTGGATTTCAATACTGTTGGTGAAGTGACCGAGTCGTCCCTGGTTAGGAGATAGGTCGAAATGGGAAAGTGGATGTACCCAAATTGGGGAACCACTATAAATTGATTGTGTCCTTTCTGTGCTATGTTGCTTTATTTTCTTGTGCAGGTACGACTTTAATTCCACAAAAACGCTGCAAGACACCTATTCCCCCCCCCCCCATAGGTGAAGGTAGTTGACACTAAGTAGACTTTCGAGTGGTATCAAAGTGAGGTTGCTCAACAAATACGTTAACGCCTTGAGTAAGGTCCTGTCACTAGTGTCAAGAAGAAGGCATACTTCTACTATGGACGGACTCAAGTACACAGGCAAGATCCCAGCGTGCACCAGGCTAAACTTTCCTATCTGGAAGGAAAGGATTAGGTTCTACATGGAAGCGGTCGATCCCCGACTCTTCATGATCGTGGAGGAGGGACCTTATGTCCCCACTAAGGCCTCCATCATTGATCCTACCAAGAAAGTGCCAAAGAAAATTTCTGAAATGGACAAGGACGAGATGGTGCTGGTGGGACTTGACAAGAAGGCGCAGAACATTCTGGTCAGCGCGGTCGATGACTCAATGATGCAGAACTTCTGCAACTACAGGACAGCAAAGGAGATCTGGCACTGCCTGATTATCCTAATGGAGGGCACTGATGAAGTGAGGGATGATCGGAGATCCCTCCTGAACCAGAAATATGAGGCCTTCAGACAAGGGCCTAAGGAAGAGATTGGAGTCACCTTCGATAACTTCCTTAAGATTGTCAATGCCCTCAAAGGATATGGAAGTGTGTTCACTGATGGTGAACTTAATGATAAATTCCTTAGGTCACTTACTAAGGAATGGGACACAAAGATCTGCGCCATCCGAGAGTTTGGCAGACTTGCAGAAACAGACCCGCAAATTCTGTTTGGGAAGATGATGTCCTATGAGCTTCAACTGAATACCAGGAAAGCAGAAGAAGAAGCAGAGAAGGCTGCAGCCAAGGAAAAGACTATGGCCCTAAAAGCCATTCACTCCATGAAGGGCAAGGGTGCGGTTTCATACCGTGCCGGGAAAAAGGATGAGGAGGAGGACTCCGAGCCATGCTCCTCCAGCTCAGAGTTGTCTAAGGAAGATTTCTAATTCATCACCCGAGAATTCAAGAAGTTCCTCAAGATGAGGAATCAAAGAAAGAGAGACGGCTCCTCCTCCAGGCATCAGAAGAAAAATTATTCTTCCGACAGGTATGCTTCTAAACCGAACAAACATCGCTCCTCTGACATTATTTGTTTTGGATGCAATAAGCCTGGACACGTCGTGGCCGACTGCCACCAAGGCAAGAGAGAAAAGGGGAAGGGAGAGGAGCACAAGTCCTCTAGAGATAAGAAGAAAGAGAGGAGCTACATTGCCAAGAAGCCAAAGACACTGAGTGAGTCTGATTCCTCAGACTCCAATGATGATGAGGAAGCCTACTTCGGGCTGGTGGGTCGCTCCGACTCAGAAGGAGAATGCCACCCATTTACTGGGAAGGTAAAAGCTCACACCCCTCTCTCTGACTCTGAATCTGATCTTGAGTCTCAGGATGATGACCCTGAGGACAGCCCTTCGGCCCGTGAAGCGGAGCTCCTCGAGAAGTATGAGCTTCTGCTCAACACTTTCGAGGAGTGCCGTAAGAGATTGAAGGCTGAGAAAAAGGAAGTGAAATTCCTTAAGGGTGAGAGTGTCTCCCTAAGGGAAGAGATCACCAGTTTGATCTCTCTCCGACATGAGTACCTAGACCTGACTTCAAAGCATTCAGAGTCTCTTAAGCTCCTTGATCTTAAGCAGGAGGAAGTCGACAAGTTGGAAGAACAACTTGCGGTAGAAAGGAAGATCGTCAAGAGCTTCTCTATGCCAAAAAACAGTTCTTCCATTAGTTGATACCTTCTCTGCTCAGGCCAAAGAAGCTGGCTTGGGGCATGTAGGGGTATCTAGTTCCTCATCCAGGAGAAATAGGAACCAGAGAAAGAATAAGGCCGCCAAGAAGGCCTCTACTGTTGAAAAGGGAAAGGCCCCACTCAGTCCTGTTGCGTTTAGAAAGCCTAGCTTTCCCTGCAACCAACATGACTTTGAGTCAACCTTTGGTCATCATTTCCGACCCTCGGTTGCAAAGCCAAAGAGCTGATATGATGGTTGGACTTTTCCCCGCAACTTCGGTGAGAGCGTCTTTAAGGCACCTTATGAGGAAATCCACATGGGAAATTATGGTAAATTCTCTAGCGGCTATAATAGAAAACAGGCACCAAAATCCAAGCCTGTTATACTGAAGGAACAGAAGGTGAAGAAGTCATGTGACTGCAATCACTATGATGCCTCCACCTCCAGATCCAAGGCCCCGGCTGTACCCACCATTCCCAGGGTAAAGCAGGAGCCTAGGAAGAGGTACAACAGATTCGACTGTTATTGTTGTCGCAAAGTAGGTCACTTTGTCGTGGATTGTTGGTTTAATCCGAGCTATAACGAGACTCCTTATGTTAGCAATGCGAGGCCGACCACTCGTAGGGTTAACCACCCGAGGGGGAGTATGCTAACCAAGAATCTAGGACCCAAGTTTGATTGGGTTCCTAAGGGAAATTAATTTTGTTTTGCAGGAATGTACAAAGGCCACCAAAACTCCAATATGGTACTTGGACAGTGGATGCTCCCGGCATATGACTGGGACAAGAAGCCTGCTGCGTGATTACACTCGAGTCGAGAATGGACCCAAAGTCATCTTTGGGGGGTCAGATCGAGGAGTCACCAGAGGTTATGGTATGATTTCCAACGGTATAATCTCTATCACCGATGTGGCTTATGTTGAAGGTTTAAATCATAACCTGATCAGTGTAAGTCAGTTATGTGATAAAGTTTATGACGTTAAGTTCTGCAAGGATAAATGCCTGATAATATCATGTGCCTCTTCTGAGACGGTATTATCAGGCATTAGGAGCAGAAGTATCTTCTGCTTAGATTTTCTTAGCTTAGATTCATCTACCCCCGTATGCCTAGTAGCAAAAGGCAGTGCATCTCTTTGTGAACAATGGCACAAGAGATTGGCACATATTAATCACAAGACAATTAATATGCTATTTTCCAAAGATTTAGTGAGGGTTGCTCCCATTATTAACTATATCAAAGATACTCCCTGTCCTGCATGCCAGATGGGCAAACAGACTCGGGCTACCTTTAAGGGCATCTCAGACAAAGACTCCTCCAGATGTCTTTATCTTTTGCTCATGGACTTGTTTGGTCTAATGCAAGTTCATAGCTTAGGAGGGAAGTCTTATACGCTCGTGATTGTAGATGATCACTCTCGGTTTACCTGGGTGTTCTTTTTAAAACGCAAGTCTGATACGTTTGACATCTTCACCAGCTTTGTCAAGCAGATCCAGAACGAACTTAACTGCTCAGTGGTCAAAATCAGAAGTGACCATGGAACAGAGTTCGAGTCTGGTGCTATGACAGAGTTCTGTGAAGAACTTGGTATCTTTCATGAGTTTTCCTCCCCGCGCACTCCTCAACAAAACGGAGTCGCGGAGAGGAGAAATATAACACTCATTGAAGCCTGCACGACAATGTTAAATGACGCTTCACTCCCAGAATACTTCTGGGCTGAGGCGGTCAATACGGCTTGTCATGTTCAAAACCGGGCTTTGATCAACAAAAGTCATCGTAGGACGCCCTACGAACTACTGAAAGGCAGGAAACCAACCATGTCCTATTTAAGGATCTTTGGTTGCAGATGTTATGTACTGAATAATAGGAAGTACCCGCGTACTAAATTTGGTGAAAAATGCTTCGAAGGCATATTCATGGGCTATAGTACCCACAGTCGGGCATATAGGGTCTTCAATAAGAAAACCCTAGTGGTAGAAGAATCAATTAATGTTTTATTTGATGAAGGAAGCTTGCTTAACAGCAATTCTTCCAGCGGTATTCTTGAAGATGCAGGTGCACGACTTGAACAGCTGAGTCTCGATGAGACCGCTAAAGATGAAACTCCTAAGTACGTCAAAGTTTCCACCTCCACGTCAACTGGGAATGTTGAAGATCAAAATGGAGAAAATCTCTTAGAAGAAGGAGAAGCCCAAGAAGTAGTCGAAGCTCCAGACGCCAGACCTCTAGAGCTCCGGCACGTGAGGGATCATCCTAGAGATCAAATCATCGGAGATCCTCGTGACGCTGTCAGAACTCGAAGAGGTACTATTAACGAGATTTTGCATCTTAGCTTCCTATCACAGGTTGAGCAAAAGAAGTTCGACGAAGCGAACAAAGATGCGGCATGGATTTTGGCCATGCAAGATGAACTACATCAATTCGAACGATGCAACGCTTGGATGCTGGTTCCCAGACCACAAAAGCAAAATGTGATTAGCACCAAGTGGATCTTCAGAAATAAACTGGATGAACATGGTGTCATCATAAAGAACAAGTCCAGGCTGGTGGCTCAAGGTTACAGACAGGAGGAGGGGATTGACTTCGACCAGACCTTTGCACCAGTGGCAAGGCTCGAGGCAATCAGATTGTTCCTGGCGTATGCTTCGTACAAAGGATTCACAGTCTATCAAATGGATGTGAAATCAGCATTCTTGAACGGAGACCTGAAAGAGGAAGTATACGTCGCTCAACCCCCAGGTTTTGTCAATCCTACTTATCCCAATCATGTATATTTTCTTAATAAAGCTCTATATGGTTTAAAACAAGCTCCACGGCTTGGTATGAGACTTTATCTAGTTTTCTTCTTGAGAATAAGTTCTCTAGAGGTAAAATAGATAAGACATTGTTTCTCAGGGCAGTCAAAGGCAAGATTTTGCTGGTTCAAATCTATGTCGATGACATTATATTCGGCTCAACGGACAATAATCTTTGCAAAAAGTTTTCTAAACTTATGCAAGGAAAGTTTGAAATGAGCAGTATGGGAGAGCTAAAGTATTTCTTGGGACTTCAAGTGAAACAGTTTGAGGATGGAATCTTCATCTCTCAGACGAAGTTCACAAATGAACTCCTCAAGAAATTCGGTATGGAGAATGCAACCTCTATGAGGACTCCAATGGGATCCACTATGTCTCTGGATAAGGATGAGAAAGGCAAACTTTTCGATGAAACCAAATACAAAAGCATCATTGGATCCCTGCTCTACCTTACTGCCAGTAGACCGGATATCATGTTCTCCACATGTGTCTGTGCCAGATATCAGGTGAACACTAAGGAATCTCACTATGTCGCTGCAAAGCGAATTCTAAGATACCTTAAAGGTACTCCCAATCTTGGCTTGTGGTACCGAGAAACAATGATGTCGAGCTAATCGGTTTTTCAGATGCTCATTTTCCAGGGAGTAGTGATGACAGGAAAAGCACTTCCGGGACGTGTCAATTCCTCGGAAGAAGGCTTATCTCATGGAACAGCAAGAAGCAGAATTGTGTAGCAACCTCCACAACAGAGTCTGAGTACATCTCGGCAGGCAGTTGTTGCGCACAACTCCTATGGATCAGAAACCAGTTAGTCGACTAAGACCTTCAGTTCAAGGAAGTACCAATGTACTGCGACTCCTCCAGTGCAATTGCAATTGCCAACAATCCGGTATCGCACAGCAGAACGAAGCATATTGAAGTGCGCTACCACTTCATTCGGGAGCACGTGGAGAATAAGGACATATCTCTCTGTTATGTCCCCGCGGACAAGCAGATTGCAGATATTTTCACAAAGCCCTTAGACGAAGCCAAGTTCAGTCTTTTCAAAACTGAATTGGGGATGCTAAACTATGAGGAATGAAGACTACAGAAGCTCCCGGCTCGTGCATCTAGGGGAAGCCTCTGCCAGGAACTCAAGTGTGAGCACAGGTGCAAGAACTTAGGGGGAGCAAGGGGTCAAATACAACAGACCCAGATTTGCAGAAGCCGAAAAGGGGGAGATTACCCTCCCGGCTAAGGCTAAGGTGGCTCCAAGTTTGCTCTCAAGACATTGGTATTGGTAATGAATATCTCTCTCAACTCAATTTTAAGTTTATGATTTTCATTCCTATACGCTCTATTCACCTTAGCTTGTAGGGTTTAGGCTTCTTCAAATAGGGGGAGATTGTTGGGTATTGTATCCACAACTATCCACAACGTACCTGATTTGAAGAAGCCCCTGAACAAGCTAAGGTAAATAGACAATGTATTTGATGAAATCTTTCAAGTTATGCTTGCAGTTATTCCACGCTAAGTACACACCAATGTCAGGGTGCAGTAGGTCAATATACACGGGTCTGCGCGACGTAATCCCTCGTTGAGCAGATCAGTGTGTTGGTCTATGTGTACTCTCTCTATTGGAGTGTACTTATTTTCAAGTACAGGGCTGTGATAATACAAGAGCAGACAAGGAGTAAGGATGGGTCAAAGAGCAGCTCATGGGTGGAAAGACGAAAAATCGTCTAAGTAGTAATCGACGAGAATCACCAAGTGATTCTCGCCGATTTGGCGAGAATCACTAGGTGATTCTCGCCGAATCGTCGAGAATCACTGGCTGATTCTCGCCGTCTCTATCCGGCTAAATCAGAGCGTGCAAATCTGTCGCTAAGTAAAAATCGTCGAGAATCACTGGCTGATTCTCGCCGAATCGACGAGAATCACCTTCGATTCTCGACGAATCGACGAGAATCACCTTCGATTCTCGCCGATTTTGCCTTAGGCGAATTTCTGAAGCACGCTGGACCGGATCAAATGTTAAGGCGCTGTTTTGAACCAGTTTTAGGGTTTCTTTTGGTGGGACCCACAACGGTCATATAGAAGTATTCTACTGTATAAATACTCGCGTATTTTTGAACAGTAGGAGACGAAGCAATTTGAAAAATGAAAGTCGAGTCGCAGACGTGACCTAGATCGTGAAACCTGCTCCGCCGTCGTCGCCGCTCGTGCCTTTTGATCGCCGGCTTTTGATCGTGGTTTCTTCCAAATCTCCCGGCGACAGAAGCTCAGCCAAGCACAGCGTCTCACATGTCTAACCAGAGATCCTTTGTCTCTTGATTCGTTGATCGGGAAAACCTTCCCCTTCCGAATCGATCGAGACGATCGATCCTAGTGTGACCGTTGGAAGACCTTGCTAGCTTTGCTACGAAGATTGAATCTCCAAAGAACAGCCGCAGCACGCCGTTGTCGCCGCCGATCCCGAGAACCAAGTCGCCGCCCTTCTTGCCGCCGCCGGTTTCGGGAGAGATTCTCCCTAAGTGAGATTTAGGGTTGTGGACTCTTCGTTGACGTCAAGAACACGTCATCGAGCGAAGAGGGACACCTTATTCTCCATAAGTAGTTTGTATTTCTAATACATTCTAATTTCTATTTTGTTGTAAAGGAACGTTGGTTCCTAGTTGTAAGGGTTGGGTGCAACCCGTGTTGTGGGAGTGGTGACTCCTACGTGTGGAAGGGTTCCTTCCGTTAGTGCAAGGATTGGATTTCAATCCTGTTGGTGAAGTGACCGAGTCGTCCCTGGTTGGGAGATAGGTCGAAGGGGGAAAGTGGATGTACCCAAATCGGGGAACCACTATAAATTGATTGTGTCCTTTCTGTGCTGTGTTTCTTTATTTTCTTGTGCAGGTATGACTTTAATTCCTCAAAAATGCTGCAAGACACCTATTCCCCCCCCCCCATAGGTGAAGGTAGTTGACACTAAGTAGACTTTCAGCTATGCTGGCCCTCGAAGGCCTAATGCTTATTGTTTTATTTTATTCATGTATGGTCGGACTGCGTGCCGAGGTTTGGAAAACACTTCTATTTGAGTGAACAATTGTATGGCCTTAAGGCCATTGTACTTGTATATTTGTATGTTCATTCTGTGGCTTGTTGGTGGGCATTCATGCTAGTGTTGTGTTCTTTATAAATGCAACTATTAATTACTTCCGCTAAAATGATCTGTGTAGGACGATGATGTTAGTTGGATGGTTTCCATTGAGCAACCGCTCGGTCTGTCTGTGGTATATGGCGTCGGGACCCGGCCAGACCTACTACTATATGCTATGTGACGGATAGGGGGTGTTACAATTTGGTATCAGACTACTGGTTTCGGTCAGGCTTAACTGAATTCGTGGGCGAATTCTTTTAAGGGGTGGTGAGCACATGTGTGTGCGTCATCGTTATAACATTAACAGAACCTATGAATGTCCACTTAGGAATGAAAATACACGTGTTTGAGGAACCTGCGTGTTCCTATAATCATTGTTTGCAATTTTGTTTGGTCGCTTAATGGTGTTTTGTACAACTATAGGTGATCAGAAGTGGTGCTGGGCCGTCAGAACGCCGAGTTTCTGAGGCTAGTAGTGCACCAAACGATGCTCCTGCAACACCTCTGAAAGTGCATCTAGATCTGATATACTCTAGAGGGGGGTGAATAGAGTATATGGTGCTTTGAAACTTTTTACAACAATTGTTGTAATACGAGTGAGCAGGGAAGCAATTAAAAATCTAATCACAAAACTATACTAATCAAAAGATAATCACAGAATAATCAAGGCCAGAAACAAAAATAAGAACAAGCAAAACCAGAAGACACAAGGAAATATAGTGGTTCCCCTAAACTTGGGTACATCCACTCTTCTACCACCCTAGGTAGGAATCCACTGCAGGATGAGTTGATCAGGTGTCCTGGGCACCAATGAGCTTTTGATAAGGTGCTCAAAAACCAAATCAGATTTTTTTGATCAGGTGTCTTGCCACCAATGAGCTTTTGACAAGGTGCTCAAAAACCAAGTTCAAACTTTTGAAGGGTGTTTGAGAAACCCTTTACAGAGAGGGGGTGAGAGAGTGATGGAAGTCTTCTCTTTCTCAAATAACTGAGAAGACTATGTGGATTGTTGATGTCAAAGCTCCCCCTGAATCCTTGAGATCTTCAGGAAGAAAAGCTTTGTTGAGGGTGATAGGCCTTCAAAGATTGAACTCCAGCAAAAGATGATTTCAGCAACAGCTGAAATGTTGAATGTCTGGAGTCTTGAAGTATGTTGGCCTTGAACACTTGAAAACTAGAGAGATCTGAAGACTTTTGAAAAGGTTGATCTCCTTGGATGAGTGTTCTTGAGAATTCTTTGAGACAGTATATTTTTTCTTGTTCTGAAGAATACTGATGTCAGTCTGTGTGTCTGTGTATCTCTATAATCTGTCTCTTGAGATTCAAAAATTCTTATCTTTTTATTCTCTGATACTGAACAAAACATTCTCTGAGAAGAATAGCCGTTGGCCAGCATTAATTGCATCCTTAATTGCAAAATCTCTTCTGGAGGAAAGTCAATAGAAATATTCATTGAAAATCCCTTGAAACTTGGTCCATAAATGAATGAAAACGGCTAGGAAATCCTCAGAATTAATTGCAGAATAATTCCTTAACTGATTTGAATTTGAATCAAGAACCATCCTTGAAGTTTTCTGAAAACGTCGAACTGAGCTCTGCTATCGTCGAACTGAGCTCAGCGATCTGGAAATATACAGCAGCAAAATATCGTCAATCTGAGCTCAAAGATCGTCGAACTGAGCTCAGAGATAGAAATCCAAAGCTGAGTCAAGATCGTCGAACTGAGCTCACCGATCGTCGAATGGAGTTCGACGATATAATGAAGTTGAGCTCAGCGATCGTCGAATGGAGTTCGACGATCTGTCGAAGTTGAGCTAGACGATCGTCGATCGAAGTTCGACGAATCGTCGTGCTGAGCTCGACGATATGACTTAGTCTCCAAACAGAAAATCTTGGTCTTCAGGGCAGCTTTCAAACCCAGACTTCTAACCCTTAGACTCAATTCTAATTGACCTATTGAGCTATACAGGAGGTCAAGCATTGATTCCTAGAGACATAGTGATCCTGACCCAAATTAGTAATAAGGTGTTCCAACAATCTCCCCCTATTTGGGTTAGGATTACTATTTACAAACTTTGGAAAAATTTAAATAACAACATACAAGCAGCAAAATAGAAAAGCAACAAGCTAGACATTGCAGAATCACAGAGATATATAACATCCAGATAATCAGAAATCACAGAGAATGTCACCTTACATTGTCATTTCTTTTCCTTGCCCTTAACAAGTTTGATCTCTCTGTTGGGATTGAGGGCTTCCTTCTTTAATCTGCTATCATCTGCTGCACCTAAGGATGTTTGCTGTTTAGGCCTGGGAACCACAGATTCAGGATGTAGTTCCATATACCTATCAGAATCAAAGAACTTGCTTGATGCATATCTTTCTAGCTCTTTATTTCTCTGTTCAGACATTGTTGAGATGTTGGAGAAATCTTTTCCTTGCTCTCTAGCCTTTCTGATCTGATCCAGTGCAGCTAGTTCTTTTAATCTTGCAGTCCAAGCAGCTGGATTGTTCTCAGGGTCCTCAAAAGGTACTGGGGGCTCATATCTGTTAGAGGGATTGTCTTGAGGAGGCCTGGAAGACACAGTTTCCCTCAGCTTATAGGGAAAAGGACCAGATGTGGTATCAGTTGAAGTTTGTCCTCCCCTAGAATATGGGTGTTGCCTGGAGTAACCTTTGGAGTATACTTGGAGAACTCTTTAATTTCCTCTGTATCCTCCTCTCCTTGATTGAGAACCCCTGGATTGGCTTCCCCTATCATAAGATCTAGCATGAGGCTGATAGGGGGCCTGACTTCTGGCTGGGGGTTGAGCTGCAGAGCTTCCACCTGCACCTGCATCAGGAGGAGGTGGTGGAGGAGGATGAGAGTGTTGGAATTGTGAGGAACCCTTTTCATATTTTCTCTTCTTTTTCATTGCCTTCAGTTGGTTCTTGGAGTACTGCATCCAGTGCTCAGTAATAGGGCAGTCATGAAGAATGTAGTATGGAATATCATTGTTGTCTTTGACCTTGGCAGGAGGTACTCTCTTCATGGCTTTGCTCCTTGCCTTTCTTTTCCTGGCAATGGTAGCAGAAGAGTCATCAGAGTCTGTTCTGTACTCATCACTATCAGAACTCTGGTCATCATAAAGAGCATCTATTTTCTTCATCAGATCCTTCTTGAGCTGTGCAGAAGCAGATGAGGCAACAGATGGTGTAGCAGCAGATGTTGAAGCAGTAACAGCAGCAGATAGAGTAGAAGCAGTAACAACAGCAGCAGCAACTATAGGCTCTGGAGACGTGACAGCAGCAACAATAGTTTCACTAGCATCAACAGTAGGAATATCATCAGAAACTGCAGAAGGCTCAAATTCAGGTGCCTCTGACATAAGAATTTCCTTGGAAATAGGCTCAATAGCAATAATAGAAATTTTAGCAGCAGTATCAACATTTTCAGCAGCAGTAAAGGCAACAATATCAGAAGCAACAATAATGCTTTCTTCAGAAGAAGCAGCAGCATACACTGAATTGACAAAGGAGGTGATAATGCTTGGGTCACAGCAAGAGAATGGCACAAGTGCCTTGGATAGATCCTCTGGAGGCTGGACAGCAGTTATCTCTGGCAGACAGCTAAAATAAAACTGATCAAAATTTGAATGCAAAGACCTGAGGTCTATTGCAAGGACTACAGCAGGAGGAAATTGTGCTTGAGACACTGTAACAGCAGCAAGATCAGGAGCAGAAGAAGCAGCAATAACAGCAGCAGCAGTAGACAGGCTCATAGAAACAGCAGCAGCAACAGCAGCAGCAGGAAGACTCACTTCATAGTGCATCTCCGCCAACCTAGATTCAGACAAGGCTGGATCAAGGCACACTGCTGTAGGGGCTGCCTGAGGGAATATAGAAGAGATTCTGGCAGAGAGGGCTGCCACTGACAGGTGTAGTGGAGCCAAGGAGGTCTCCAACAGAAGAGAGAGCCTGGGGGCAAGCAACTCATACAACCTGTCAGCAAGGGCTGGAAGGTCTACTTGCTCAAGGGTGACTGGAGCAGAGGTAGAAGATGTAGGAGCAGCTGAGGGTGAGGGAAGTGGAGAGCTGGGAAATGGGGGAAGATATGGCTGAGATGTGGGTAAGGTGGATATGGAGGACAGTAGGATGGAGATAGATGGGGTGATGGTGGGTTGGTCAATAATTTCCTGTAGAAGGTCTTGATAGGAAGTGGAGGATGAGGGTAGCTCAGGAGGAGAGGATGGAGAGTCATCCATAAAGGAATCATCAATGAGGGTGATGGATGGATGGGAGGGTGATGAAGTGGCATCTGGTTGAGGGTAGGAGAATAATGGATGGAAGTGGTCGTCTGGTGTTGGTAGAATAGGTACTGGAGATGGTGTAGATGTTGGAGAGGGGCTGGATATGATGATGGTGGATGGAGTTTGAGTGGTAGATGGTATGGGAAGGGATGGGATTGGAGGAGGAGGAGAGGCAACAACAGCAGGCAGGTCATCTGCAGGGGCAGAGACCTGTGGAGAAGTGACTCTTAGAGTCCTTGTGCCTGAAGGAGTGCTAGAGGAGGGCCTACCGGGCTTACTGATTTGTCTGTCCCATTTTCCAAAGAGGGCACAAGACAGCCTCTTGGAAGCATTGATATGGATTCCAGAGGAGACCAGCAAAGCAGGGCACCTGTGCTGCAGAAACACCCCAATGATCTTTCCAAAGTTGACAAAACTCTTGTTGATCTTCTTCTTGATAAGGTCAAAGAAGACTTCTCCCCAATTCAGATTTTTTTTGTCTACAAGAGCTCCCATGAGGCAGAGCTGATACCTTGAAATTGTATCATGGGCAGAGTGCTTAGCCAGTAGCACTTTCCCAACAACATCTGCCATGAATCTGTATTCCACAGACAGGTTCTTTTTCAAGAGCTTGCTACGGTTACCCTCTGAATGACCCATTCTGGCAAGCAGGTCAGAATACTCTTCTCCAAACAGGTCAGCAGTATCTTCACCATTTCTCAACTCAAAAAGTTTGTTAAAATTGCTGGGGTTAAAGGTACCTGAGTGCCAGATATAGACCCAACAATGGTGTTGTTATCGTGATTGTGGGCAGTATAGACCCATTCCTTTATCTCATCAGATGCCAGCTCGATCCTTGTGGTCATAATGGCAGTCAGGTTCTGGTCTTTGAATAATCCCAAAATATCTTGAAAGACCTGCTCGGTTGTGCTGAAAGATTCCATGCCAATGTCGAAGCCAGCATCAAACTTCATTGCAGCGAGAATAGCAGTAGACACAGCCATGGGTACCTGCAAAAGTTCAACAAACAAAACGACCAAGTGCAGAACTGTTTGGAGGGAAAGAAAATTCTTGCAGAGAAATCGAAAGCGCAAAGGAGAACGACGGCGAAAAATGAATTTTATATTAGGGTTCGACGCAGAATTGGAAAGATCGTTGAACTCAGTTCGACGATCGAGGCTTCTAAAGGAATCTGAAGAGACTTCAACATCGTCGATCTCCGTTTGACGATATTGGAGAGCGTCGTGCTCCGTTCGACGATAGTTCAGGGAACAAAATCGTCGAGCGCCGTTCGACGATCGTTGACCGGAAGAGATAGTTCATACTATCTGAGAAACGCTGAACTCAGGTCGACGATTTAGGAAATCGTCGATCTCTGTTCGACGATCTTGGGGCAAATCGTCGAGCGCAGTTCAGAGATCAAAAAAATTCTAGACACTAAGAAAAATCAGGATGTTTGCCTAGTCTTGGTCAATTTTTAAGCTTTCAAAATCTTGGATTTTATTTAAGACTTCCTCCATCTAACATTCCTAACTGATTTAGGAAGAAGGTGTGTTTCTTTTCATCCAATGGCTTGGTGAAAATATCTCCCCTTTGTAAATCATTTGGGATATATTGTAGTTTAATTTTATTCTTTTCAACATTATCCCTTAAGAAGTGATGCCTAATCTCTATGTGTTTTGTCCTACTATGGAGGACTGGATTTTAAGCTATATAAATAGCACTGGTGTTATCACAAAAGATTTTAGACTTCTCTAAGTTGTAGTCATAGTCTAGGAGTTGGTTTTGAATCCACAAGATTTGTGAACAACAACTGCCTGCAGCCATATATTCAGCTTCAGCAGTTGAAGTTGACACAGATGTTTGTTTCTTACAAAACCAAGAGACAAGTCTGTCACCAAGGAACTGACAAGTTCTACTGGTGCTTTTCCTATCAATTCTGCATCGAGCATAGTCAGCATCAGAGAATCCAGTTAAATCAAATGCTGAATCTTTTGGATACCAGAGACCTAGATTTGAACAGCTTTTAACATACCTGAGAATCCTCTTTACTAGTGTTAGGTGTGACTCTCTTGGGCTTACTTGGAACCTAGCACATATACATGTAGCAAACATTATATCTGGTCTACTAGCTGTAAGATACAGTAAAGAGCCAAACATTGCTCTATATGTTGTCTGATCAACAGGTTTCCCATGTTCATCAGCATCCAATACAACATTAGTAGGCATGGGTGTTTTCATACAAGATGCTTCAGACATACCAAATTTCTTAACCAATTCATTTGCATACTTGGTTTGAGAAATGAAGATGCCTTCATCATGTTGCTTGACTTGCAATCCTAGGAAGAAGGATAGCTCACCCATGCTACTCATCTCAAATTTAGAGTGCATTAGGTTGGAAAACCTTCTGCACAATTTGGAGTCAGTAGAACCAAAAATAATATCGTCTACATAAATCTGTACTAGTAGGGTATCGGACTTATGGGTTCTAATGAAAAGAGTTTGGTCTACTCTACCCCTTATAAAACCATTTTCCAATAAAAAGCATGCTAGGGTCTCATACCATGCTCTAGGAGCTTGCTTGAGACCATATAATGCTTTATTCAATCTAAAAACATAATCAGGAAAAGTAGGAGAGATAAAACCTGGAGGTTGTCTGACATATACTTCCTCTTTGATGTCTCCATTTAAAAAGACACTTTTGACATCCATCTGATATACCTTGAAGCCTTTATGTGCTGCATAAGCTAAAAATATTCTGATGGCTTCTAATCTTGCAACAGGTGCAAAAGTCTGGTCGTAGTCTATTCCTTCTTCTTGAGAGTATCCCTGAGCAACTAGCCTTGCCTTGTTCCTTATAATTACTCCTTGATCATCCAGTTTGTTTCTGAATACTCATTTTGTTCCAACAATGGAATGATTCTTAGGCTTTGGCACTAGTTCCCATACTTTGTTTCTCTCAAATTGATGCAACTCCTCTTGCATTGTAATGATCCAGTGTGGATCTTGCTCTGCATCTTGAATGGACTGAGGTTCAATTTGAGATAGGAAGCAGGTGTGCAACAGGTTTTGATTGACCTGATTTCTGGTTTGCACACCAGCTGAGATGTCTCCAATTATTTGGGAAATTGGATGGTCTCTTGATGTTACTAAATCAACAGGGGGTGTTGATTGTTCACCAACCTGTGTTGTTGTTTCCTCTTGTGGTACAACAACTGGCTCTTCAAGTTGTTCTTCAATATGTTGAGCATTTTCTTCATCTTCACTGCTTTCATCCCCTTGAGTAACCTGTAACTTGTTTAAGTCTTCAACTAGAGAATGTTCCTGCAAAGGTTCTATGGTAGAAGAGATCTTCTCCTTGAAAGACATGTTAGATTCATCAAATGATATATGAACAGATTCCTCAATTTTTAAAGATGATTTATTATAGACCCTATAATCCTTGCTGATCATGGAGTATCCCAGAAACACTCCTTCATCAGCTTTAGCTTGAAATTTTGCTAAATATTTCTTGTCATTATTATGAATGTAGTAAATACAACCAAAGACTCTAAAATAATCAACTATAGGTTTCTTTCCTTTGAGTAATTCATAGGGAGTCTTTCCCTTTAGTTTATGTATCAAACTTCTATTCAGCACATAGTTGGAGGTGTTCACTGCCTCTGCCCAAAAGGATAGAGGAAGGTGAGCATCTGACAACAATGTAGTGGCAGATTCAATAAGGGTTCTATTTTTCCTTTCAGCTACCCCATTTTGTTGAGGAGTTCTAGGAGCTGAGAAAGTATGCATGATCCCTTCACTCTGACAGAACTCTTACATAAGAAGAGAATCAAACTCTGTCCCATGATCACTTCTGATCAGGGCAATGTGAGTATTGAACTCAATCTGTATACATTTGAGAAACTCTGTCAGACACTTAAAGTTATCAGACTTTTTCCTTAGAAAGAACACCCAAGTAAATCTAGAGAAGCCATCTACAACTACTAAAGTGTAAGATTTCCCTCCTAGGCTTTGTACTGTGTTGGGTCCAAAAAGATCCATGTGTAACAGATACAATATCCTAGGTGAATCACTCTTATTAAGTGACTTAAAGCTGTTTTTAGTTTGTTTGCCTAATTGACAAGCCCTGCAGAGTCCTTCCTTCTTGTAGGGGCCAGAAGGTAGTCCTCTAACAAGGTTGTCCTTGGATAGCCTAGCAATAGTTCTAAGGTTTAGGTGTCTTAATCTCTTATGCCATAAGATATTTGGTCTACAGACAGAATTAAACAAGCAAATATCTACATTAGTTGAAAGAAAATCTACTAGATAGATGTTACCTTTCCTTTTACCTGTCAACACAGTTGTGTTGTCCTCTGACTTGATTTTGCATAAGGCTTTGTTGAAGGTCACCTGGTAGCCTTCATCACACAGCTGACTGATGCTAATTAGGTTGTGCTTCAGTCCTTCCACATAAACTACCTTCTTGAAAGTTACTGATCCAATCTGGACTGCACCATATCCTTTAGTCTGTCCAAAGTTTGAATCACCAAAGATAACTTTGGGTCCAAGTTTGGTTCTAAAGGAAGTGAGGTTGTCCTTGTTCCCTGTCATGTGCTTAGAGCACCCACTATCCAAGTACCATTGCTGGTTAGATGTTGGATAGGTCTTCACCTGCACATAAGACAATTCATTTGTTTTTGACTCAGTTTACCTTGGGCCTAGGTTGATAACCTTTAAATTTTGAAATAAAGGACATCCCAGGTTGACTCTTATATCCTTCTGGATGATATCTCCTTGGAGGTATAATCCATTCAGTATAAGGGTTAAAGATTGGGGATGAAGGACCCTTAGGATTGAATTTTGATTTGCCCTTGAAAAATTTTCCAGAGCTCTGACTCGTGTTCGACGATCTTGGAGCTGCATTCGACGATCTTGGGTCAGATCGTCGAGCTCCGTTCGACGGTAGACTATGGCTAAGATCAGGTACTTGAGATCGTCGACCTGCGTTCGACGATTTTGGCTGAGATCGTCGAGCTGCGTTCGGCGATCGTCGAGCTCCGTTTGGCGATCGTCGATCTCCATTCGACGATTTCTGCTGGGACTTGGTTTTCTTGGGCAGATCAGAATTTTTCCTAGCAACCTCTACAACTCCCTTCCCTTTGTCAGAAATGAATTTGATTGGAGTTGTTAGAACTATGGGTTGGCTAGATGAAGCACCCAAGCCCAGTGTACTATTGAATCTGGAGTTCATTGTGCTTGTGATGTCCATCAGCTTGATGCTTCTCCCATTAAGGGATTCTTCAAGCTTCTTGGCCTCAGATAGCTCACTTTTCAGTGAAGCTATCTGCTCCCTACAGCAGTCCAACTCCTGAGAGAGTTTGAGGTTTTCTGTCTTTAAAGTATTGTGTTCAGATAATTGATTTCTGAGAGAGATAATTTCTTTCTCAGACTTTAGCAGGTCTAAACACAGTGCTTTAAATTCAGATTTAAAGTCCTCTGAACTAAAATCAAAAGAACCAATTACCTGATCTTCTTCAGGTTGAGTCTCTGAGTCTGACTCTGACTCCTCTTCTTCTGAATTATGTTGTGAGGCATTGATTGTCATCATGTAGAACTCTTTCTCTTCTGCATCATCTTCATCATCACTAGAGCTAGATGATGCTTCTGACTCTTCTTCAGTCTCACTCAAGGATTCAGCAACAAACCCCTTTCTTGTATGTTTGTTTTTGCTTGATGAGGGTTTGTCATTGTCATTCCTCTTGGAGTCTTTCTCCTTTCTTCTTTCTTTCCTGTCCCTTCTATCCTTGTTTTTGTTTTCTGGACAGTCAGGAACTATGTGCCCTGGTTTCCTGCAACCAAAGAAAATAATTTCTTTATTATTATTATTAATGGACTTGTCATACCTTGGCTTATCATGTTCCTTGTATGATCTCCTTCTGAAGTCCTTTCTGGCCATCTTGTAAAATCTTTTGGCCAACAGACTGAGTAGTTCATCATTGCCTGTGGCTTTGTCTTCAGGCAGATCTTCAGTTGCCTTGAAGGCTATGGTCTTCTCTTTTCTTGTGGCTGGTCAGGCAGCCTTCTGTTCTTCCTCTCTATTTTTGATGAGTAGCTCATAAGATTTGAGCTTACCCAATAGAGCTTCAGTGGTGCTCTCATTCAGACTTCTGGCATCCTTAATTGGCCAGATTCTTGAATCCCAAGTGCTACGGAAGCACATTAGGATCTTGTCATTGAGTTCAGTTAGAGAGATCTCTTTGTCCAATGTCCTGAGTTCACTGACAATTAGACTGAGTCTGTTGTACATATCTCCTACTGACTCAGTTTCTCCCTTCTTGAAATTCTCATATTGGGATATAAGGTGGGATCTCCTATCCTTTCTCTCATCAGCTGAGCCTGAGACTATTTCTGAGAGTTTGTCCCAAATTTCCTTTGCTGAATTGCATTCAGCCACCTTTTGAAATATGTCATCTGACATTGTCTGGGCTAAGATGTTCATAGCCTTGGCATCAGCTACCTTCCATCTCTTGATATCAGCATCTGTTCCTGATGGAGGTGGAACAGCATTTGTACTTGTGTTCTCTGGGGGTCTTGGACACACTGTCAAAACAGAGTTAAAAATATCTTCGTCAATAGAATTCATGTACAGTCTGATCCTTGCTTTCCAAAGTGCAAATTTGGATATATTGCACACTGGAGGTCTAGTGCTAGCATAATCTTTGTTTTGGGTCATGATTTGTGAAGACAAAATCTAATAATAAAATACAAAAGAAAACAGATCTAACTTGGGATCTTTATTTTCAGGTGTTAGCCTGTACAACCAATCAAGTATGGTATGTTTAACCAACCTCGCTTTGATACCAATTGAAAGTGCAGCTAGAT
Organism: Platanthera guangdongensis; assembly: GCA_039583875.1. Classification (NCBI taxonomy): domain Eukaryota; kingdom Viridiplantae; phylum Streptophyta; class Magnoliopsida; order Asparagales; family Orchidaceae; genus Platanthera; species Platanthera guangdongensis. Next base: position 48,379,678 of record CM077155.1, read on the forward strand.
CTAATATACACTAGAGGGGGGTGAATAGAGTATATGGTGCTTTGAAACTTTTTACAACAATTGTTGTAATATGAGTGAGCAGGGAAGCAATTAAAAATCTAATCACAGAACTATACTAATCAAAAGCTAATCACAGAATAATCAAGGCCAGAAACAAAAATAAGAACAAGCAAAACCAGAAGACACAAGGAAATATAGTGGTTCCCCTAAACTTGGGTACATCCACTCTTCTACCACCCTAGGTAGGAATCCACTGCAGGATGAGTTGATCCGGTGTCCTGGGCACCAATGAGCTTTTGATAAGGTGCTCAAAAACCAAATCAGATTTTTTGATCAGGTGTCTTGCCACCAATGAGCTTTTGACAAGGTGCTCAAAAACCAAGTTCAAACTTTTGAAGGGAGTTTGAGAAACCCTTTACAGAGAGGGGGTGAGAGAGTGATGGAAGTCTTCTCTTTCTCAAACAACTGAGAAGACTATGTGGATTGTTGATGTCAAAGCTCCCCCTGAATCCTTGAGATCTTCAGGAAGAAAAGCTTTGCTGAGGGTGATAGGCCTTTAAAGATTGAACTCCAGCAAAAGATGATTTCAGCAACAGCTGAAATGTTGAATGTCTGGAGTCTTGAAGTATGTTGGCCTTGAACACTTGAAAACTAGAGAGATCTGAAGACTTTTGAAAAGGTTGATCTCCTTGGATGAGTGTTCTTGAGAATTCTTTGAGACGGTATATTTTTTCTTGTTCTGAAGAATACTGATGTCTGTCTGTGTGTCTGTGTATCTCTGTAATCTGTCTCTTGAGATTCAAAAATTCTTATCTTTTTATTCTCTGATACTGAACAAAATATTCTCTGAGAAGAATAGCTGTTGGCCAGCATTAATTTCATCCTTAATTGCAAAATCTCTTCTGGAGGAAAGTCAATAGAAATATTCATTGAAAATCCCTTGAAACTTGGTACAGAAATGAATGAAAACGGCTAGGAAATCCTCAGAATTAATTGTAGAATAATGCCTTAACTGATTTGAATTTGAATCTGGAACCATCCTTGAAGTTTTCTGAAAACGTCGAACTGAGCTCTGCTATCGTCGAACTGAGCTCAGCGATCTGGAAATATACAGCAACAAAATATCGTCGATCTGAGCTCAAAGATCGTCGAACTGAGCTCAGAGATAGAAATCCAAAGCTGAGTTAAGATCGTCGAACTGAGCTCACCGATCGTCGAATGGAGTTCGATGATATAATGAAGTTGAGCTCAGCGATCGTCGAATGGAGTTCGACGATCTGTCGAAGTTGAGCTAGACGATCGTCGATTAGAGTTCGACAAATCGTCGTGCTGAGCTCGACGATATGACTTAGTCTCCAAACAGAAAATCTTGGTCTTCAGGGCAGCTTCCAAACCCAGACTTCTAACCCTTAGACTCAATTCTAATTGACCTATTGAGCTATACAGGAGGTCAAGCATTGATTCCTAGAGACATAGTGATCCTGACCCAAATTAGTAATAAGGTGTTCCAACAACCTCCATCAGCTGAAACATACGATTGGTTGCCAAATCAGTATTTGTCATGATCAATGCGCAGCCTGCAAGGCAAATGCAGAAGCCCGCTCCTGCGATGGAGCAGGTACCTCTTCTAGAGGTTTAGCTGAGAAGAGTGGAGCAAGTAGTAGTGGAGCCTTTGGTGCCGAGGTGAGAAACTGAAAGGCAGCTCAAGCACGTTATGAGCTTTAATCCCCCTGTGTTCTCGGGGTTGGGAACCCCATCGCAAGCTGAAGATTGGCTCTCCCGAGTGAAGAGAGTCCTAACAGCTACTGAAACGGAGGAGTGGCAGATGACCTCTATAGCTACGTTCCTTCTGGATGGTGATGCTAGGTTGTGGTGGGAAGGCTTGGAGCTGCACATATTGAGGGTAAGGCAAATTACTGACGTCTCGATGGAGGAGTTCTCGAGACTATTCTTGGCTAGGTACCTCTCTCCGACTCAGAGGATTGCTTTGGAGAATGAGTTTCTGAAATTGGTATAAGGAGAGAGTAGCGTGGATGAGTATCTCCACGAGTTTACTCGTTTGGGTCGGTACGCTAGCTCCACATTCGCGAATGAAGAGCGCAAGACGAACTGTTTCTACGAAGGACTGAGAGATGACTTGAGGCTACTGCTCTCGGGTCCTATGACGGAGGGCTTCTTGACCCTGGTCAACACGGCCCGCTCCTTGGAGAAGGACATGAAGAATTTCAAGCAAAGAAAAGCTTTGGTGATAAGAAGTCTGAGTTCAAGGTGCCGACTACCTCAAAGTTTGGGTACCGTAAGTTCTTTAAGAAGGCTAACACTTCGGGTCCAGCTCCTTCTTCCAATGTTTCTGGGGCGACTACGGGTCGGACCCCGGGTGCATGTTTTACTTATGGAATGTCGGGGCACTTTGCCCGTGACTGCTGAAGCGGGCGTCCCAAGTCCGACAGGAAGCCGGGAGCAACATATGAAGAGAAGGCAAGGCGGTGGAGTCAACCGCGTCCCATTATGCTCCGGCTCAACCGAGGGATTATAATCTTGGCCAACAGGAGGCCATTAAATAAGCGGATGTGGTGACAGTTATGGTTTAAATTTATAGCAAGTCAAATTATTTTATACTTGTTATGTGCGTGTTATCTTACCACTGCTTGTTTAGGATTTGTTTTGATTTGTGAGAATCCGGCAAGAGCACTCTTTAATATGGGAGCTTCACACTCCTTATCCGAAGGATTCATATCGCGCACCGGAGTACCTTCTTCGATGGCAAAGGACAAGTTGGATGTATTGTTACCGAATGGGTGTTCGATGCGCGCAGATAAAATCTGTGGCATTAAGATTCGCATTGGGAGTTAAGAGTTCGATCTGCAAGCATCGTTACTACCGTTGGTGGAGTTCGACGTTATATTTGGCAGGGACTGGCTCTCGAAGCAGCAAGCCTATATTTAATGTGATCGCAAGAAAGTCAAGTTGGGAGCAGGTCGTGAGACGACTTTTACGGGCTTGAAAGGGTCGAGCAAGACGTTGGTGGCTGCCCTTCAGGTGGTGAAGGCGGTTCGTGCTGGAGCAGAGCTGTTCTTTACTCTAGTGGAGGTTGCAATGCCAAATCCTACATTGGATAGTATTTCAGTGGTATTGGAATACCCTGATGCGTTCCCTAGTGACCTTAGTGGAGCCCCGCTGCAGCGAGAGATAGATTTCACGATTGAGCTAGTGCCAGGTGCAAAGCCTGTGTCATGATCTTCGTATCGGCTAGCGCCTAAGGAAATGGTGGAGCTTAAGGTGCAACTTCAAGAGTTGTTGGAGCAAGGATATGTGCGTCCAAGTTCTTCTCCTTGGAGCGCACCGGTCCTCTTTGTTAAGAATAAGGATGGAAGCTTGAGGCTATGTATCGATTATCGGGAGCTGAACAAGCTAACGGAAAAGAACAAGTACCTGATCCCAAGGATTGATGATCTCTTTGATCAGTTAGTCGAGTCGACGGTGTACTCAAAGTTGGACCTCAAGTCCGGTTACTATCAGTTGAGAATAAGGGACAGTGATGTCCCTAAGACAGCGTTCAGTACGAGATACGGGCATTACGAGTTTACGGTCATGCCGTTTGGGCTGACCAATGTGCCGTCGGTGTTCATGGATTTGATGAATAGAACTTTCCGGGAGTACTTGGACCATTTTGTGATCGTCTTCATTGACGATATTTTGGTGTACTCGCAGAGTGAGGAGGTTCATTTCAGGCATCTACATTTTGTTTTGGAGACGCTGAGGATGAATCAGTTGTACGCCAAGTTCTCTAAATATGAGTTTTGGTTGTCCTCAGTGGCATTCCTCGGTCATATAGTGAGTGGAGAGGGTATTGCAGTGGATCCAACGAAGATTGTTGCGATATGAGAGTGGCATGTGCTTGCTACGGTAGCGGAAGTCCAAAGTTTTCTGGGGCTTGCCGGCTATTACAGGCGCTTCGTGGAGAACTTTTCGCGGATAGCATTACCTCTCACTACTTTGACGAGGAAGGAGCAGAAGTTCGTTTGGACGCCAGAGTGCGCACGAGCTTTTGAGGAGTTGAAGTGTCGGTTGACCACGGCACCTGTGCTGAGTTCGCCGAGTGGGACCGAAGGCTTTGAGATTTATAGCGATGCTTCGGGTAGTGGTTTGGGTTGCGTGCTACTGCAGCATGGAAGCGTTATAGCGTATGGCTCGAGACAGCTGAAAGTGCACGAGAGGAATTATCCGATCCACGACTTGGAGTTAGCGTCCGTGATTTTTGCCTTGAAGCTGTGGAGACATTTTTTATACAGTGTGAAGATTGATATCTACACCGATCACAAGAGCCTGAAATATTTGCTGGATCAGAAAGATCTGAACATGCAGCAGCGTAGGTGGATGGAGTTCCTGGGGGACTATACATTCAAGATCAACTACGTGTCTGGTAAAGGCAATGCGGTTGCGGACGCATTAAGTCGCCGGGCCCCAGCTCAAGCCAATTGGTTGTCGCTCCATGACGAGCAGTTGGTTCGGGAGTTGGAGGCGTTGGAGATCTTTTGCGTGGATAAGCAGTCAAGTGCTGAAGCATTATTGAATTGGACTGAAGTCCAGTATGACCTGGCTGATCGGATTCGGCAGGCTTTGGATTTGGATGGCCACCTGAAGCATATCATGGTTGAAGCTCTGGATGGGTCAAATTCTCAATTCGTCGTTGAAGATGGATTGCTTTGGAAGGACGTCAAGTCTTGGATGCTCGACGCAAGGGAAGTTGCGCCCTCAGCCGCCGGCCTTGTCCAGCCCCCGTGCTCACCGGGCTGCCCGCTTCCCCGGGCGGGATTTTTTGGCCCGAGGGGTAGATTCATCACTTTTTAAAAATTGGTTATCCACGTGCTCGAATTTGAACTGTCCTGTAGTTATTCTGTAAAAGTACCAGGTTGTCCCTCTATAAATCTATAAATTGCTTCGTCTTTATTTCTATGTTTAGGACACGGATTTTCCATCACTTCTTTCCTCTCACTATCCCTCTCTTTTCCTTTATTATACTCCTCTCTCTTTGCAAACACTCCACCAAAGTACGTCTCATCCACCAAAACCACTCTTATTTCCTTTGAACACTTCGAAGGAATCAGGAGGACCATAAAACTCCTTCTTTCTTCATTCACCTGCATGGCATCTGAGCAAACCGCAAACATTCTTTGTGCCAGAAGTCCATGCCCGCCAATGCTCCCAAGTTCGTATGCCCTTCGCCGCATGTAGAAGCAAGGTTGCAATTTTATGCGTAGAGCTTTGTCGTGCTAGAAGTGCTTCCCCTCTCTCATCTTTCAAGTTTTAATGAAGTGCGGCCTATTGCCCTCGCCTTCTTCTGAAAGATCTCTAAAACAAACAATTTTTAGTGGAAGATTGGTCGACATAGAATTGATAACATGGTTTTTCCCCCTTTTCACGGATTTTCCACGTCAACAAAAGACTTTTTCTCTATTATGTTTTTTCTGACAGTTTGCATGCTCGATCGCTCGATGGTGTAAGGCAGTTTAGGTAGTCCAGTCTACCAAAAGACTCGAGCGGATCGCAAGAATACCGATGTTGGGACTGTCAAAATGGGGTGTTAAAGGTTCAATATTATAGGTTTGGTTTTTAAGCTAGGCCTCTGTTTGGGGCTGGTGCTAATACCGTCGCCGGTAGGCATAATTATCATTGGTAGACAACTTGTGATTTTTCTTCTTAGTGCATTCCATAGATTGTTTGGCTTCAACTTGTCAATTGATTCCTATGGCACGTCAACTTTTTGCCAAAACTGCACCACAGTTAGGCTTAGTCTTTTTGGGTGTTTCTGCTCCATTGTATTTTCAGAATGATGACCTAAGTAAAGACAAAGACACGCCACCTACTTCAATCCTGTTGAAGTAAGAATGCTTTGCCCTTTTAGTTAACACCTGGGGATAAGATGTATTAAAGTTACAGTTAACAAATCCATGTAATAGTTATAACATATCTTGTAAAAGGTATAGTCAACAAAAAAGGCATGTGAAGTCTATATAAACTAAGAGCTACCGTTATAATATTATACAGTTAAAAACCAATAAAATCTTGTAATACTATGAGTTTCTTGTGGTCTTGTTTTCTCCTCAGATTTTTTTAATATCAGTAACATCATTGGTATCAGATCTATTGTGTGAAGTCGTAGATCATCATTGGAGGATATGACTTTTTCATACTTTTCCCTATCTCAAATAATCATTCCAGTCTTCACAGGTGATAAATATGAGTTTTGGTGTATTCATATATGAGCAATATTTATTTCTCAAGGCCTTTGGGATATCATCCAATACAGCCCTCTGTTACCAGGACCTGTTTTAGTCGGACCTATTTTAATTACTCCTACAAAAGAAACATAACCTGCTAAAGATGGAAAATAATTAGAAGAAGTAAAACAAAAAGATGCAAGGGACATTTGTATCATTTTTCAAGGTGTAGATCAATTAGTTTTTCCCAGTATAATGGGTGCTCAAAAAACAAAAGCTGCTTGGGACACTTTGCAAGAAGCCTATAAAGGAGATGAAAAAGTAATTGCCTTGAAATTATAAAATGTGGAAAGAGTTTGAGAACTTATCAATGCAAGCTGGTGAAAAAGTTGAAAGCCTTCTTACCAGAACAATTTATATCATCAATCAAATTCTTAGTTTAGGTGATATAATTGAAGATAGAACTATTTTACACAAATTAATGTGAAGTTTAGCTCCCAGCCTTTATCCTATTGTAACTACCATAGAAGAGTCTAAAGACCTTACAACTCTGCCGTTACTTACTCTTATTGAGTCCTTACAAACCCATGAAGAAAAATTGGCTAACCTGATTCCACAGTTAGATCAAGCCCTGCAAATAAGATTCTAGTCTACCAATGGTGTGCCAAAAAACAATAAGGAATCGTATCAGAATCAGAATGGAGCTTCCTCACATAAACAACCATTTCAACAATGGGGACATGAATATTATAATGGAAAAGCAAATGATAATATAAATTCCTCTACTAAAAAGTATTGTATTATTTTTTAAAAAACCAATCATATGGACAAAGATTACTTTTTTATATGTAAGAACTATCGAGTACCAAATCATTCATACACAAACTGCTTAAAAATACTAAAGCAGAGGCCAAGGTAAGTGAAGTGTTAAAATTCAACAAACCCGCAGAGGCCTCCTTGGATACCAAGTTGAAACTCAACAAACCGGAGGAGGACACCTCCACTTATAATGTTGAACGTTTTCCCGGATGTTGGAGAAAGCAGGGGTTATCTCAACAAAGCAGTAACAATCAGCAACACATGCAGCAAGCAAATATCTTTATTGATCAACAGCAAACTTCTTTACAATGCGAGACATACATGGCGAGACATGATTCGCCAAACCCAACACAGGGAGAGCAGAGACAGATACAAAGACAAAGACAATACAAGTCGCGTGGTCTCAAACACCAAGCCGCGCGGTCTACTGCTGTGGAGTCCGCTCAATCCGCCAAGTCGCCAGCCGCAACTAAGATGCGCTGACAACCCTTTATTCCAATGCTTAGCTCTTCACCGCCGATCTGCAAGCCGCCTGACCGCGAAGTTGCCTAGCCGCCAGACCGCACACGCTGCGATACCGTATAGAACAGTCTGCTTGAGACAGGCGACTTCCAGAACCCCGAACCAAGTTGCCAAAGAGAAGACCGCCTAGTCGTTATTCGCGGTCTGCTGTTTACCGCCTGTTGCTTAACCACAGAGTCTGCACTATTCCTGACCGCAATCAGAGTCAAGTCCTGGCTTTCCAGCGCTATCCGCACAACCTGCACAGCACAACCCGATCAACTCTATCAAACCACGCGGACACCAAAGTCCAGTCTGCAACAACTTATGCGAGCTCAAATTACTGTTCACTTACTTCGGTTCATCGATCTCTTATTGGTTTCCTGATGTGACATGGGTCCTATTTATAGGCACGATGATGAGTATGGTCACCGCCCTAGCTGATAGGATAACCGCCACATCCTGCAGCAAGAACAAGTGTGTCCGCCAGCCCGCGAACACACACTCCAGTTTGCCGCTCCTGTGCAGATCTCCAGTTCGCCTTGTCGCCAAAGGCCAAGCCAGGAGCACCACAGCCGGACTCCGTAACAACATTTGTCCGCCAATCCGCGGACAAGGCACCAGCCCGTATATCCAATGATTTGCCACAAGGCAAGCGTCGGACGCAGTGGACACACCACTTCAGTCCGCACACCTTAGTCCATTACCTCAATTACCAAGGCACAGCCGGACTCAGCGGACACACCGCTTCAGTCTGCATACCTGAGTCCATTACCTCAATCACCAAGGCACAGCCAGACTCAGCAGACACACCGCTTCAGTCCACACACCTGAGTCCATTACCTCAATCACCAAGGCACAGCAGGACTCAGCGGACACAATTCTCTAGTTTGCTTTCACAGCAAACTCTTCCAGTCTGCAACTCCTGCAAACTGACACAGTCCGCATGTTCCGCAGACTTCTCTAGGCCGCAACTCAGCAGACCTCCAGTCCGCTTCTCTGCAGATTTCCCAGTCCGCAACCCTGAATCCATAGCCTCAAGGCATAACCAGACTCAGCGGACCAGCACTGGTCTGCTCACACATCAGACTTCTCCAGTCCGCAACTCCTGCTGACTGCCCCAGTCCGCAAGTCCTGCAGACTTCTACAACCTGCAAATCCCGTCCACACCAGCAAACTAGCTGTCGGACTCTGCGGACCGTAGCTCCCGTCCGCACACTCTTGCACACGCAATTCTCCAGTCCGCATATCCCCAAGCTAGCAATCAAGGCAACAACACTTCCACTGAGTTTGGCGGACGGAGAAAACTGCCCGCGCTCCACTGCGTGATCTCCCCGGACTGAGCCATCCTGGACTTTGTTCAGAACTCACCAAGTCCAGTCCACTGGCCACAAGGGCCAGTCCGCACTTACTGACGGACACTGGAAACAGCCCGCCTGTCCCGGCGAGCTCCAGTATCAGTCCGCACTTACAGGCGGTCTCCGCGGCTTCCTCTTGCCGCTGCACCAGAGCAAGACCAAGGCAACTGCCAAACCGGTCTTCCAAGCTCCAGTTCATCAGTACGCTTCATGTCGGACTCCGCGGATATAGTTTCTATCCGCCTGGTTACTTCTTAGGATTCAACCGCCTGCTGAGTATACACCGGCCTGACAGACCATTGCTGCTGTCCGCGTAGTTCGCGCGCACAGACCGCCCAGGCCGCCACAGAGCAAACCGCCTACAACATCCTTGTCGACTTAGCAGTCTGCCAACCCTGTCCGCGTAGTCCGCGCGGATGGGTTGCCCAAGCCTTCCATTTACCCACTTTCACTTCACAGATTTCAACACTCCCTCTTGAAGTTAGAAGTGGTGAACAACTCCAGCACCTCCCGTAACCTTGCACATGGTCCCTCTGATAGCATCTACGAAGAGATGTCCAAGACATAGTCCTCACCCCGCATATCGTGGACCATGAGGGAGCCCTCCAGCATCTCCCAAAAGGAGCAATGCTTCCCTCTGTCTTCTTCAGCTTCAACCTCCCCGCATGCATCACAGGAGTATCACCAACTACCTTGGGCACAAAAGCCCAAGCCTCGTTACCTCTGAGAGAAGTCACCTCTTCAGCCTTGGTGTCAATCACCTCCTTGATTCTAGTGGGGTCATCACAGCCAGAAGTACCTTGCTCGACCTAAGGGCAAACAAAGAAACACGGAATCAAGCTCGCATGTTCCCTTCACTATATCGAGCTGGTGGCTTACTGATCCTCTTCGATCTCCGAAGAACCTGATCATTGCTAACCACCTTCGCTGATCCTGAACCAGCTCCATTCCCGAGCAAACCCGGAACCATGCTCCCCTTGCTCCCTGAAAAATACGCCTCCTTACTGGAACCAGAAGCACCTGGAGCAACGTTCCCCCTGCTACCTGAACCAGAAGACTCCCCTCTTGAACAAGAACTGCCTCAAACATCGCTCCCCTGCTTCCTGAACCAGAAGCCTCTGCCTTCGAGTCAGAAGTACCTGGAGCATCGCTCCCCCTACTTCCTGACCCTGACACCTTTGCCCCGGAGCTAGAACAAGCTGGAGCACCTGGTGACTCAGGCAACTCCACATAAACCTTAGCAGCAGCCTCCTTCAGCCCATCATCTGACCTGCTCATCTCTAGCTCCACATGAGAGCTACCCCAATACGGCGTCAACTCATCGAAGACAACGTATCTTGATACGATGAGTCTCTTCGTCGCAGGATCCATACATCTCCATCTTCTCCTCTACTCATCATACCCAACAAAGGCTAGCTTTGTCTTGAGAGCTCTTGGAGAGTGTATGTAGTAGGTAGATCCAAACACTCTTAGGTGTTTCACATTGGGCTTTACTCCGAACATCATCTCATAAAGATTCTTCACTATGATCGGACTAAGAGGCATCCGGTTGATGACATGAGCAGCACAAGCAATCCCTTCCGCCCAAAGAGCCTTCGGAACGCCTTTACTCTGAAGCAAACACTTGCAGGTCTCCGTTAACCAACGGATCATCCGAGCTACAATACCACCTTGTTGTGAAGTATGTCCACAAGAAAGCTCCTTTCGGATCCCTTGCTTCCTGCAAAAGTTTGAGAACTCGGTTGAGCTAACCTCACCACCGATGCTTGTCCTCAACTTCTTGATCTGCAGACCCATCTGGCCTTCCACAAGCTTCTTGAACTCTACAATCAAGCGCATCATGTTGGACTTCTCCTTCATAAAATATACCCAAGTATACCTTGAATAGTCATCAACCAGTATCAGTATGAACTTGCTGCCTCCAAGACTGGCGGTGACGGTCGGTCCAACCAGAGCACAATGGACAACCTCCAAAGGTGCTTTATGTACAACCCCGTATTCGCGAAGAGTGGGCCCAAAACAAGGCAAACCCGTTTTTAAGCTTTTTGGAGATTTTGCACTCACGGTGGCCAATTTTGGCCCTGACTTGGAAATATACTAGTAGGGGCAGAAAATATTTCTCCCCCCAAGGCACTCTTGAGAAGTCGGTCAAGCCTCCTAAGCCGCCTCAGCCCGACCCCAGGCCGCCTAAGCCGCATCAGCCCAACCGCAGGCCGCCCAAGCCGTCTTGGCAGACCGCCGCCTCGCCCAGGCCGTCGTCTCGCCAAGGAGGCCAGCTCGCCAGGTCGTAGCTCGTCTTGCCCCGTCTCGCCAGACCGCCGCCTCGCCCAGGCCGCCGTCTCGCCAAGGAGGCCAGCTCGCCAGGTCGCAGCTCGGCTTGCCCCAGCTCGCCAGGTCGCAGCTCGCCTTGCCCCAGCTCGCCAGGACGCAGCTCGCCTTGCCCCCTCTCGCCAGACCGCTGCCTCGCCCAGGCTGCCGTATTGCCAAGGAGGCCAGCTCGCCTTGCCCCAGCTCGCTAGGTCGCAGCTCGCCTTGCCCCAGCTCGCCAGGACGCAGCTCGCCTTGCCCCGTCTCGCCAGACCGCCGCCTCGCCCAGGCCGTCATCTCGCCAAGGAGGCCAGCTCGTCAGGCCGCAGCTCTCCTTGCCCCAGCTCGCCAGGTCGCAGCTCGCCTTGCCCCAGCTCGCCCAGGCCGCCGTCTCGCCAAGGAGGCCAGCTCGCCAGGCCGCAGCTCGCCTTGCCGCAGCTCGCAGGCCGCCCCAGCTCGCAGGCCGCCAGCTTGCCCAGCTTTCTCGCCCTTGCCCCTTGCTTTTACCGTCTTGCCCTCGGGGGGGGGGGGGGGGGGGGGGAATTACCTCTCTACCCCTCGGCGTGGCTACTTTCTATTGGCCCGAGGCCTTTTGGCCATAGGGGTATTTGGTCATTTTTGGCCCAAGGGATTTTGAAAACTATAAATAGACCCCCTTGGGTGCCTTGGAGAGGATCCTTTTCTTAGTGTTCTCCTCCCTTAGCTTCTTCTTGGTAGAGTTGAGAGAGCTCTTCAAGGCACCCTAGCTCGAGCATTGGCTAGGGAGGGGAAGTGCTCAGGTAGCCTTCCGGGTGTGAGGTGGGACCTCCGCGCTAGAGCCGAGGGTCTGTTCCTAGTTTCCCAAGTCTTCGGTTCCTGACGTTCCTCCGAGTGTAGTAGGTGTGAGGTCACCCCTCTTTTGGGACCCCGAACTCCACGAGAGACCAAGTTTTTGGTTTCAACATTTTGGTGCGGTGAGCGTGGAGAGTGACCAACACAGAAGATTGTTGAAATTTGTGAAGTGGAAGTGGGTGACGGGACAGGCCGCGCGGCCTGTGCGGACAGCTTTGGCGGACTGGGCGGACTGGGCGGACTGTGGGTTGCGGCCTGGTGAGAAGTCTGGTGGAAGCCGGCTGTGTTCTGAGCGGGTTGTTGCATGGTGTCCGCGGTTTGGTGCGGCCTGGTATCTGCGGATAGAGAGGCTTGCGGACTGGTGCTTTGCTCAGTGGTCGCGGGTGCAAGTTTGCGCTGTTGGCGGGTTGGTTCATGTTCGCGGAAAGCCTTGCGGACTGGTGTGTCCGCGGTTTGGGTTGTTGCGGACTGGGCCTTGAGCTTGGCTGAGGCCTTGTCGAGCTCAGGTGTTACAGCAGGTCTTGCTGTGGAGACCGGTTGGCGGAATGATGTTTGGAGTCCGGCTTGGTGCTACTGCGTTGGACAAGTGCGAGGAGCTCGCGGACTGGTTGCGGTCTGTGCTAGGGTGTTTGGCGGACGGGACTTTGTGTCCGCCATGCTCGCACTGGCCCTTGATGGTTTTGGACTTGGTCACACTTGGTGTCAAGTTCATGGTGTCCGCCGTATCCGCGAAGTCCGCTGTGACCGGGCGGACTGTTGCTGTTTGCCTTTGGTCGTGGACGTGGCGGATTGAGGTGTTGGTCTTGCGGACTGCCTCGGGTTGGTGCGGACTGCCATTGAAGAGGGTGCTGTCCTGAAGCAGTTGGAGCTTTGCGGGCTGGTGCCTTGTCCGCTTAGCTTGGGCGGACTGGAGAGGGTTCGTCATTGGTTGTCTTGCTCCTGGCGGTTTCCCTTGGTGACTGGCTAAGTCCTCGCGGACTGAGCGGACGGTCGTTTGTGTTCGCGCGGGCTGGGGCGGTGTCGCTATCTCATGGGCGGTGACCACACTCCTCACCTGGCCTATAAATAGGACCCCCTGGCACATCTACAGTAACCTAAGTAACGTGAGTGAACAGTAAATTGGGTTGGGCGAGTGCTGCGGTCTGTGTTTTCCAGTCCGCGCGGATTGTTTCAGGCTGACGGTTTGCTGTGTGCAGGTCGCGCGGATAACTTCAAGGAGCCAGGAGTTTGGCTGTGACTTCGGTCAGTGCTTGGAAGTGTGCGGTCTCTGCGGACTCAGCAGGAGGTCGCTCTGCGGCTTGTCAGTTCTGTTTCAACTTTCCCAGCTTCAATAACCTGTCCGCCGGTTTCAGGCGGGTAGGGGAGTTCCTCAGTTCGGGTTCAGCAGGAGGCGAATAACGGTCTGTCCGCGCGGCCTCGCGGTCTCGGCGGACTCCGTGGTATTCGGCGGATTGCAGCATAGCTTGGGCGAGCTCAGCGGTCTCGGCGGTCTCGGCGACCTCGCGGTCTCGGCGGACTGGAGTGCTGTCCGCCCGGCTTGTTTTTTGGTTCTTTCTGTTTACAGCTGTAATACTAGCGAAATCATGTCTCGCTATGTATGCCTCGGATTATAAAGAAGTGAATGCATAATAAGATCTTCTTGTGCTTCCATTGTTTTGTTGGGTGCAACCTCTAGTCCTTGGGTTTCCGCAGGTTCAGCGTGCGAACTGGGTAGTTCCGAAGATATTAATTTGGTGTTTGGGCTATCTTGCTGACCACGTTGAGAAAATTTAACATGGTATCAGAGCCAGGTTTCTGAGGTTGCGGAGGTTCAGTTGCGTGAGCGGAGGTCAGCCAGTGTTGTTACTCAGTGATTGAGTGGTGTTCAACCTGTGTTGTTGCTCGGAGCTGCTGAAGGGTACCAACAGGTGGTTGCAATGGAAGGAAGCTTAGCAAGAGGTCTGGGCATTGAACTCTTAACGCCGACTAACTATAAAAAGTGGAAGTCGTGCATGAAGAGTTATCTTCTAGGCGAGGAGCTGTGGGAAGTTGTCGGTGGAGACGACAGACAGGAAGTTACTGCTGCTTTCGGTACTGCTGAACAGGTGAGGCTCTGGAGAAGAACTAATGCTAAGGCAGAGTTCGTTCTGAAGAGAGCTGTCTCTCCGGAACTGTTTGATCACATCATTGGATGTGAGTCCGCTGCTGATATTTGGACAACCATTGATGAGTTGTTCAATAGGAAGAATGTGGCGCGGCTTCAGTTCCTGGAGAATGAGTTGGCCAGGGCAACTCAGGGAGACCTTTCCATCTCCAGGTACTTCTTAAAGATGAAGAGCTTGTGTGCTGAGCTGTCGGCACTGGATCCTGATGAGCCTATCTCTGAGGCAAAGATGAAGAGGCACATTTTCCGCGGCTTGCGGAAGGAGTATGTGGCCTTTGTTACATCTGTTCAAGGGTGGGCTACTCAGCCGTCGTTGCTGGAGCTGGAGAATCTGCTTGCCTCGCAGGAGAGCTTAGCAAGGCAGATGGCTGGAGTGAATCTGAATCAGGAAGGCAGCGAGGCTCTCTTCTCAGGCAAGAAGAAGGGATGGGAAGGGAAGAAGAAGAAGAAGGTGCAGGCCGCTGTTGAGAAGGAGACTTCAACTTCATATCCGCCGGAGAGGAGCAATGCTCCTAAGGACTGGAAGAAGAATCTGAAGTGCTACCGGTGTCATCAGCGAGGGCACTTCAAGCGGGACTGCAAGGTCAAACTGCAGCCTGGGCATGCTGCGGGAAAGGAGGAAGCTTGGTCGCGAAGTGAAGAAGCAGAATGGGGAGGAGCTTTCATGACGGGCACTTGTGTCCGGGCCTTATCTGCTGAGGACTTCAACAGCGAGTGGATCGTCGACTCCGGGTGTGGTCATCACCTCACCGGAGACAAGTCGAAGTTCACCTCCATGCAGGCTTACTCAGGTAATGAAGCTATTATCACTGCTGATAATACTGTTTATGCAGTAGAGAAGGAGGGGGTCGTGTCTTTGGGTAGTGATCAGGGGCCACTCACGTTAAGGAGTGTGTATCACGTGCCGGGCATGAAGAAGAACCTCTTCTCGGTGACCAACGCGGTGGACGCTGGGTATCACGTTCTGTTTGGGCCAACAGACGTGAGGTTCCTTCGCAACGTATCAGCGGTGAAGGCTGATGTTGCTCATGTTGGGAGGAGGGTGAAGAACTTGTTTGTTCTTTCCACCAGTGCCTATGTTGATAAGATGAGAGCCAATGATAGTGCGGCTATCTGGCATGAGAGGCTGGGGCATGTTGGCATGGACAAGCTGAAGGCAATGGCGAGTAGAAGTCTGGTGAGGGGGTTGCCGATGTTGTCCTCCTTTGGTGATGGGCATGTTTGTGCGGGCTGTCAATACGGTAAGGCACATCGCCTTCCGTTTGATAAATCTCAAACAAGGAGCAAGAAACCATTGGAGTGTATTCATGGCGACCTGATGGGACCGACTGTTACTGCCAGCCTTGGTGGAAGCAAATACATGCTTGTCTTGGTTGATGACTACTCAAGGTATACTTGGGTGTACTTCTTAAAGGAGAAGTCGGAAGCCTTCCGTTTGTTCGTGGAGTTCAAGGAGTTGGTAGAAGGCCGGCTTGGCTTGCGGATTAAGAAGTTTAGAACTGATAACGGAGGAGAGTTTGTCTCTTCCGAGTTTTCTAACTTCTGCAGGAAGCACGGGATCCAACGGGAGCTTACTTGCGCCCACACTCCACAACAAAATGGGGTAGCGGAGCGGAAGATCCGTCATTTGACGGAAACCTGCAAATGCTGGCTGCATGCGAAAGATATCCCGAGGTCCTTTTGGGCGGAGGGAATGTCTTGTGCTGCATATGTTATCAACCGGATGCCACTCAGCCCTATCAACATGAAGACTCCTATTGAGCTGTTGCTGAAGGAGAAGCCGAGTGTTGGACACCTTCGGGTGTTCGGTTCAACTTGCTACGTGCATGTCCCGGATGCTTCACGGACAAAGCTGGATGCGAAGGCAAGGAAACTTGTCTTTGTTGGCTATGATGAGCGGAAGAAGGGATGGAAGTGCATGGACCCTGTGACGAAGAAGTTCGTGGTGTCAAGAGACGTTGTCTTTGACGAGCTGACGTCATATGGAGGTGGCTCGGTGGAGCCTACCGGAAGTAGCAAGGTTGAGGAAGCACCGGTGGAGGCTGCTGAAGGCTTGGAAGAGGAGCTTGTTGTTTCACCAGCAGCTCCTGTTGCTTCGAACTCCGAGGCTGAGCCTTCTGGCTCAGGAAGCAGGGGGAGCACTGCTCAATGCTTGCCCCAGGTAGGAGTGGAGCCTGAAGAAGCAACGGAAGCCATGAGCAAGGAGCCGTGTCTTCGGAGATCGAAGAGGGTGGTTAAGCCACCGGCTCGGTACTGTGATGGGAATGCAGTGAGCTTTGTCTCCTGCTTCTTTGCAGGTCCTCTGGATGAGCGAGAGCCTGCAAACTTCAACGAGGCCACTGGAGTGAAGGAGTGGGAAGGTGCCATGAAGGAAGAGATTGATGCTCTGAAGAAGAATGAAACCTGGGACCTTGTGCCCAAGGTTGATGGCGTTACTCCGGTTACTTGCAAGTGGGTGTATAAGTTGAAGAAGAAGGCTGATGGGAGCATTGATCGTTTCAAGGCTCGCCTGGTCGCTAGAGGATTCTCACAGCAGTATGGAGAAGACTATGAGGAGACATTCAGTCCAGTTGCGAAGATGACGTCTGTAAGAGTGGTGATTGCCTTGGCTGCTAGCAAAGGATGGAGGTTGTGGCAACTCGATGTGAAGAATGCCTTTCTTTACGGAGAGATTGACAAGGACATCTTCATGAATCAGCCGCTTGGTTTCGTCTCTGAGAAGCATCCGGACTATGTCTGCAAACTCAGGAAGGCTCTCTATGGGTTGAAGCAAGCTCCTCGAGCGTGGTATGGGAAGATTGCAGAGTACCTGCAGTTCTGTGGATACCTGGCTTCTAACTCGGATTCTAGCTTGTTCGTCAAGAAGAAGGGAGAGCTAAGAGTCTTGGTCCTGCTGTATGTGGATGATATGATCATCACAGGGAACTCGGAGGAGGAAGTAGCAAGGCTCAGGGGAGAGCTTGCTATACGCTTCGAGATGAAAGACTTGGGAGAGTTGCATCACTTTCTTGGACTGGAAGTGGAGAGGAAGGAGTGCGGGATTCTCATTAGCCAGAAAGGGTATGCTGATCGTATTGTGAAGCGGTTTGGCATGGGCGAAGGGAAGAAGTGCTCTACTCCACTGGAATCTGGGCTGAAGCTTCGACGAGATGAGGGAAGGGTGCTTAATGATCCCTTGGTGTTCAGGGCTCTTGTTGGGAGCTTGATCTATCTGACGATTACAAGGCCGGATATAGCTTATGCTGTTGGCCGAGTAAGTCGATATATGGCTGAACCAAGGAGTTCTCATCTGTTGGCGGCGAAGGGAATTCTGAAGTATGTCAAGGTGACTTCTGAGATGGGACTCCTCTATGGAAGGGATGCGGAGTTTGCGTTGCTCGGGTACACGGATGCTGACTATGGCGGTGATTCGGATGATCGAAGGTCTACTTCAGGTTATGTGTTCACTTGCGGTTCAGCTAGCATCTCGTGGTGTAGCAAGAAGCAGGACTCGGTGTCGGTTTCAACCACGGAGGCGGAGTATAAGGCTTCGGCCTTGGCTGCTCGGGAAGCCGTTTGGTTGAGGAGACTCATAGAGGATGTTCATGAAGAAGTGCAAGGGCCTACTTTACTCCGGGGTGACAATGAGAGTGCTCTCAAGCTGGTTAACAATCCAGTGTGTCACGCCAGGACCAAGCATATAGAGATTGATCACCACTTCATCAGGGAGAAGGTGTTGGAGGGGTCTCTGCTGGTCGGGCATGTTCGGAGTGAAGATAATCTTGCTGACATCTTCACGAAGCCGCTGTCGAAGGGGCCCTTTGAACGCTTGCGCAGCTTGCTGGGCTTGGTCACCACTTCTCACTTCAAGGGGGAGTGTTGAAATTTGTGAAGTGGAAGTGGGTGACGGGACAGGCCGCGCGGCCTGTGCGGACAGCTTTGGCGGACTGGGCGGACTGGGCGGACTGTGGGTTGCGGCCTGGTGAGAAGTCTGGTGGAAGCCGGCTGTGTTCTGAGCGGGTTGTTGCATGGTGTCCGCGGTTTGGTGCGGCCTGGTATCTGCGGATAGAGAGGCTTGCGGACTGGTGCTTTGCTCAGTGGTCGCGGGTGCAAGTTTGCGCTGTTGGCGGGTTGGTTCATGTTCGCGGAAAGCCTTGCGGACTGGTGTGTCCGCGGTTTGGGCTGTTGCGGACTGGGCCTTGAGCTTGGCTGAGGCCTTGTCGAGCTCAGGTGTTACAGCAGGTCTTGCTGTGGAGACCGGTTGGCGGACTGATGTTTGGAGTCCGGCTTGGTGCTACTGCGTTGGACAAGTGCGAGGAGCTCGCGGACTGGTTGCGGTCTGTGCTAGGGTGTTTGGCGGACGGGACTTTGTGTCCGCCATGCTCGCACTGGCCCTTGATGGTTTTGGACTTGGTCACACTTGGTGTCAAGTTCATGGTGTCCGCCGTATCCGCGAAGTCCGCTGTGACCGGGCGGACTGTTGCTGTTTGCCTTTGGTCGTGGACGTGGCGGATTGAGGTGTTGGTCTTGCGGACTGCCTCGGGTTGGTGCGGACTGCCATTGAAGAGGGTGCTGTCCTGAAGCAGTTGGAGCTTTGCGGGCTGGTGCCTTGTCCGCTTAGCTTGGGCGGACTGGAGAGGGTTCGTCATTGGTTGTCTTGCTCCTGGCGGTTTCCCTTGGTGACTGGCTAAGTCCTCGCGGACTGAGCGGACGGTCGTTTGTGTTCGCGCGGGCTGGGGCGGTGTCGCTATCTCATGGGCGGTGACCACACTCCTCACCTGGCCTATAAATAGGACCCCCCTGGCACATCTACAGTAACCTAAGTAACGTGAGTGAACAGTAAATTGGGTTGGGCGAGTGCTGCGGTCTGTGTTTTCCAGTCCGCGCGGATTGTTTCAGGCTGACGGTTTGCTGTGTGCAGGTCGCGCGGATAACTTCAAGGAGCCAGGAGTTTGGCTGTGACTTCGGTCAGTGCTTGGAAGTGTGCGGTCTCTGCGGACTCAGCAGGAGGTCGCTCTGCGGCTTGTCAGTTCTGTTTCAACTTTCCCAGCTTCAATAACCTGTCCGCCGGTTTCAGGCGGGTAGGGGAGTTCCTCAGTTCGGGTTCAGCAGGAGGCGAATAACGGTCTGTCCGCGCGGCCTCGCGGTCTCGGCGGACTCCGTGGTATTCGGCGGATTGCAGCATAGCTTGGGCGAGCTCAGCGGTCTCGGCGGTCTCGGCGACCTCGCGGTCTCGGCGGACTGGAGTGCTGTCCGCCCGGCTTGTTTTTTGGTTCTTTCTATTTACAGCTGTAATACTAGCGAAATCATGTCTCGCTATGTATGCCTCGGATTGTAAAGAAGTGAATGCATAATAAGATCTTCTTGTGCTTCCATTGTTTTGTTGGGTGCAACCTCTAGTCCTTGGGTTTCCGCAGGTTCAGCGTGCGAACTGGGTAGTTCCGAAGATATTAATTTGGTGTTTGGGCTATCTTGCTGACCACGTTGAGAAAATTTAACAAAGATCTCGGGAGAGTGTCATGATGGGAGGTCAAGGAGGTAGTGACGATCTCGGCGAGCTCCCCAACCTAGGACCCTTTGTAGGGAGGCAAGAGTTCATGGCCTCCATCCAGGGCATCATGGAGATGCTGCGAAGCATTGCTCCTCAGGGTGGCAGCTCCACCCCGACCCCCCAAGAGCTAGCTCCCCCCCTCGACGAGTCGACTCCCAGGGGTCTAGGCGAGATGACCCCAGCAGGGGGAGAAGGAAGTGTCCCAGGGAGAAGGCCCGGGAAGGAGAGGATGGGAGATGGGGTCGAGCGAGACCTCACCGGCCGGGAGCTGTTCTCCAGCCCGGCGAGTGCCAACCTCCCAAGCGAGCAGGTCGCGCGAGTAGAGGTGGCGAGACCACCCCTTAGGGGGTCACCCTTCAGCGAGCTGATCATCTCAGCTCCCGTTCTCGAGGGGTTCAAAGAGCCAGACATGGCTTACTATACAGGGAAGGATGACCCCGTCCAGCATCTGCAGTGGTTCGAGTATGTCGTCTCCATCAGACCGATGATGGATGCCTTCAAGTGTCACCTCTTTGCGATCACGCTGAAGGAGAAGGCAAGGGACTGGTTCCATCAACTCCCTCTGAGGTCAATCTATGGGTTCGAGGACTTGAGCCGAAGCTTCCAGCTCCGCTTCTCCACCTCCAAGAAGCGGAAGAGGAGTCCTGAGTCCATCTTCTTGATAAGGCAGGGGGCCAAGGAGTTGCTGGCCCGCTACGTAGACAGGTTCCAAGAGAAGATCTTGGAGGTCCAGGAGATGTCAGGGTATGCTCTCCAGATGGCCTTCACCGTTGGGCTGAAGGAGGGCTTCTTCAAGATGAGCTTGACCCGGAAGGCCCCCCTTTCCTTCGAGCAGCTGATGGAAAGGGCGGCAGAGGAGATTTCCATGGAGGCAGCCAACCCGGCATTTGTCAAGAGGTTGGAAACGTTGATGGAGGTAGAGTCAAAGGAGCAGGGTGGCTCAAGGAATCAGGAAGGAAGAAGAAGAGAGGAGCAGAGAGCTCAGGGGTTCCAAGGACAGGAGGGTCCGGAACCAGGCTGGAGGCAGCAGGGAGGACCTGCTCAAGGTCCTGGAAGAGCTCTCATCCAAGGAGGGGGGAACTTTCACGGGGGCCAAGGAAGGTTCAACTTCTAGAGGCAGGCCCCAAGGCAACTCTTACCCCCGCCGCAGCAAGCCTTGGCGATAGGAGGGGGAAGAGGTAACAGGAGAGAGCGTCCAGCCCGCCGAAAAATGGGAGGAGTGCTACCATACTGTGACTTCCACCAGGTGGAGGGGCACGCCACAGCTACCTGCTCCGAGTTCTTGGAAGTGAGGGGGGCGAGAGGCCCTGCCCAGCCGCAGCCGCCGGTGCGGGTAGAAGAGGTTCTACCCGAAGAAGGGGGTGACGATATATGTGAGGACTGGGTGACGTGGGAACCCGAGGCGGTATAGGAGTGATCCACGGTGGAGTGGGGGTTGAGGCCACTCGGAAGGCAAGCCTCCATGTCATGTACCGAAGGAGAGTTGCCTCAACCTCACAGACCCAGCCCCCAGAGGAAAAGATCACCTTCTCGGTGAAGGACCTGCAAGATCATGAGGATCCGTTCTGCGATGCGCTGGTCATCCAAATGGCCATCGAAGGCTACACCGTCTCCCGGATCTTGGTTGACAACGGGAGTTCCGTCAACGTTGTTTTCAAGAAGGCATTTTACGAGATGAAGGTGGAGCCAAGGAGGGTATTGGCCTCGGACGGACCCCTGTTCGGATTTTCAGGGGAAAGGAAGGAGGTGGACGGTGGAGTTGGACTCCAAGTAAAATTGGGAGGAGTCTCGAGGAACTGCCGGTTCGTCATTGTTGACGCTCCAAGCAGCTACAATGCCATCTTCGGAAGACCCCTCATCAGCGCCTTCCGTTGCGTGCCATCTTCATTCCACCAATGCCTCAAGTTCAGCTCAGGAGGGATCCAGGTCAGAGTCAGGGGAGACTCCAGGATGGCAAGGGAGTGCTACGTCACGGCCGTCAACACCATCTCTTGGTTGGCCAAGGCAGAGGATATGGAGGAGATCATGGAGAGCCTGAGCAAGATGGAAGTGTTCGGCAAGGAGGAAGCAGATGATGACCACCGGTCCCAGACCCCCTGAGGAAGCCTCGCCCCGGCAGAGTCCTGTATGTATTTTATCTTGTAATGAGTCTAACCCCCGTCCAACTGAGTCGGGGGGATCATGTAACCCATCTATTTTCCCCGTTTGAGGATGTAGTATTTGGTAAGGTTTGATTGTGTAGCCCAAGTCCTTTGCTCCGATGACGATTCTGCCGCCAGGCTCCCACTAGCTGGCTGGGTAGGTTGATCTCTCGTGGTAGCCCAAGTCCTTTGCTCCGATGACGATTCCGCCGCCAGGCTCCCACTAGCTGGCTGGGTAGGTTGATCTCTCGTGGTAGCCCTAGTCCTTTGCTCCGATGACGATTCCGCCGCCAGGCTCCCACTAGCTGGCTGGGTAGGTTGATCTCTCGTGGTAGCCCAAGTCCTTTGCTCCGATGACGATTCCGCCGCCAGGCTCCCACTAGCTGGCTGGGTAGGTTGATCTCTCGTGGTAGCCCAAGTCCTTTGCTCCGATGACGATTCCGCCGCTAGGCTCCCACTAGCTGGCTGGGTAGGTTGATCTCTCGTGGTAGCCTTAGTCCTTTGCTCCGATGACGATTCCGCCGCCAGGCTCCCACTAGCTGGCTGGGTAGGTTGATCTCTCGTGGTAGCCTTAGTCCTTTGCTCCGATGACGATTCCGCCGCCAGGCTCCCACTAGCTGGCTGGGTAGGTTGATCTCTCGTGGTAGCCCAAGTCCTTTGCTCCGATGACGATTCCGCCGCCAGGCTCCCACTAGCTGGCTGGGTAGGTTGATCTCTCGTGGTAGCCCAAGTCCTTTGCTCCGATGACGATTCCGCCGCCAGGCTCCCACTAGCTGGCTGGGTAGGTTGATCTCTCGTGGTAGCCCAAGTACTTTGCTCCGATGACGATTCCGCCGCCAGGCTCCCACTAGCTGGCTGGGTAGGTTGATCTCTCGTGGTAGCCTTAGTCCTTTGCTCCGATGACGATTCCGCCGCCAGGCTCCCACTAGCTGGCTGGGTAGGTTGATCTCTCATGGTAGCCCAAGTCCTTTGCTCCGATGACGATTCCGCCGCCAGGCTCCCACTAGCTGGCTGGGTAGGTTGATCTCTCGTTGTAGCCTTAGTCCTTTGCTCCGATGACGATTCCGCCGCCAGGCTCCCACTAGCTGGCTGGGTAGGTTGATCTCTCGTGGTAGCCCAAGTCCTCTACTCCGATGACGATTCCGCCGCCAGGCTCCCACTAGCTGGCTGGGTAGGTTGATCCCTCGTGTTAGCCTAAGTCCTTTACTCCGATGACGATTCTGCCGCCAGGCTCCCACTAGCTGGCTGGGTAGGTTGATCTCTCGTGGTAGCCCAAGTCCTTTGCTCCGATGACGATTCCGCCGCCAGGCTCCCACTAGCTGGCTGGGTAGGTTGATCTCTCATGGTAGCCTAAGTCCTTTGCTCCGATGACGATTCCGCCGCCAGGCTCCCACTAGCTGGCAGGGTCGGTGGGACCTCTCGTGGAGAGTAAGTGTGTAACACCCCCATCTGTCGCATGGCATATAACAGAAGGTCCAGCTGGAACCCGACGCCATATACCACAGACAGTCGGAAGGGACACTAAATGAATAATCAAACCAACCGAATAAGACTACTCGTCCTAATCACAGAGCATTCTAGCGGAAGATTTTAAAGTTGAAAGAACCCAAAATTAAATCCATCAATATGAATGTCCACAGCTACAACAAAAGGAATGAAACCCCAAATACACAGAAACGGGTACATGGCCTTATGGCCTTACAAATGTTCACTTAATAAAGAGTGTTTTACATACATCGGCTCGCAGGCCGGCCACACATGATAAATATAAAAAACAGCTATTCTACGGCCTTCTAGGGCCAGCACAGCAACATGGGCTCCAGCCCGCTATTTGGCGCTCGGCTCCGCAGCACCTGCAAGCACATACCACCGTACGGTGGCAAATAAAGCAACGGTCAGCTAAAAGCCGACCAAATTATAACGACCCCGCCCCTGACTCGGGACGGCGGTGCTCTTTCCCTGCATAACATTAGCCCAATAATATATATAGCGCAATTATAATTCGCCACAGGTGTAGGCTCGCACGGCCAAACACCCCGTGCACTCAGGGCACATTCATGTGAACCCTGACCCATCAGTGCATTCACCACCACCCCCACGATGGCAATAACATGTGAGCATTTAGCCTTTCTGACCACCGTCTAAGGCTCTGACTATGCCAACGGCCAGTCCCCGTCTTCGGGTCTCTCGCACCGAACCACATAGCCTAGGTCCAATTCCACTTGCCTGTTGCTCACGCCGCATGTCCAATTTAAGTCCTTTACGCTGGCCAAGCTTCTCTCGGATCCCAAATTTTCCAAAACAATCTCATAACCCAGTTATGATCAAGGCCGGTTCCCAGACCGCCAAGTTAGCAGAACATGTTTCCGCTCAATTTTCCGGGTGCGCCTTGAAGCTAACCTCCAAGGATCCCTGCTGCAATCTACCGCGTAGAAACCCAAAAAAATCCAAAGCACGGAGTCTTCTCCGGCAAAACCACATCAAATGCAACATCACCGATCCAGACAAAACATGTCCGGGTAGGCTTCACACACAATGCCTATGCCCGTACTTACGATTCCGGGCTCTATATGCAACATAAGGGGGACTATTCCCGTCAACCCCAAGGAACACCACGCACTCACCGCATACTCGCGGGAGCGGGATTCCCTATGCAGAAAGAAAGAGCTTCAAGCGCTCAAGTTGAGAATCGTTACCCTTGTAGTCCGTTTTGGCGCCATGGAAAAACTACGCGGTTAGAACTCTCGGCAATGACCTTCCCTCCACGTATCCGCTCTCCGATTTCGAAACGGTGCTCCGATGCTCCGCCGGCGGCCGGAAACATCCTTCTTCTTCCTCTTCTCTCTCACTTTGGAAAAGGAGAACTTTGGAGAGAAAATGAGGAAATAACCCCCTATTCCCGGCCTTAACAGAGCAGAATTTCATCTGGGCCGTCGGATCTAAATTAAAGGAAACGAACGGCTCGGATCTGCACAAAATTCCCTAGACCTGGGCCGCACACGGCTTGGCACACGTCCGTGTCCATGGCCGTGTGCCTCGATCCATGCACGATCGTCGAACTGAGAAACGCACACCGGCCAAGACACGCCCGTGTCTGACCTGACACGCCCGTGTCGGGTTCCTCGACACGCCCGTGTTCGTGGGAGTGTCACGCATAACCGCCACGGCAACTAACACGAACCATCAGGACACGAGTAGGGACACGGGTTGGCACACGCCCGTGTCGGATGACACGCCCGTGTCATCCGGCCGTGT
Organism: Platanthera guangdongensis; assembly: GCA_039583875.1. Lineage (NCBI taxonomy): Eukaryota > Viridiplantae > Streptophyta > Magnoliopsida > Asparagales > Orchidaceae > Platanthera > Platanthera guangdongensis. Next base: position 48,404,784 of record CM077155.1, read on the forward strand.
GTCTGGCCGTGTCCTTCTCGGGTTGAAAATGGCCAAAAAAAATCACCAGCCAGACACTGCCTTGGACACGCCCATGTCCTAGGCCGTGTACCCCTACAGGCACCAAAAACTCTTTTTTTCGCGACCGACTCGCACACAACTTTCGGGGCGTTACAAATCTCCCCCACTTAAGGAATTTCGTCCCGAAATTAAGCAAAGGTACACGAAAGCTAAATGATACCTGAGTGGAATAACTCGGGGTATTCCTCCAACATAGCTTGCTCTCGCTCCCAAGAAAGCTCCTCACGTCCGCAATTATCCCAACGGACTTTAACCATTCGGACCTCCTTGTTGCGGAGTTGTTTGACTGCAACATCTTCAATTCGCACTGGCTTGACCCTTGTTGTTAACCCATAATCAACCGGTACCTGATTGTCCGTAACGATCTGCGAAGACTCTTGCACTGCCTTACGCAACACCGATACGTGGAATACGTCATGCAGCCCACTCAACTTCGTCGACAGCTTTAATCTACGTCGCCTCGCCAACACGCTCCAGGATTTCAAATGGTCCAAGGTATCTCGGACTCAGCGTCTTCAAGCGTCGAACCCGCGATACACCCTTGAACGGCTTGATCTTTAAATATACCATGTCGCCAACGTTGAACTCCACATTTCTATGTTTTGCATTGTAATACTTTAACTGTCTATCCTGAGCAATCTTCAGCCTTTCCTTAATTGTCCGTATCATTGAAGTGGCATCTTCCACCGCTTGACGTTTATACAACTTTGATTCGCCTGCCTCCAACCAAGACAACAGCGTACGACACTTCCTCCCGTACAAGGCTTCGAAAGGCGCCATTCCAATGCTTGCCTGAAAGCTGTTGTTGTAAGCAAACTCCACCATGTACAGGTGATCCTCCCAATTCTTCCCGAAATCTAGGACGCACATGCGAAGCATGTCCTCCATAGTCTTGTTGACTCTCTCGGTTTGGCCATCTGTCTGCGGGTGAAAGGCTATGCTGAACTTTAGCTTAGTACCCAACAGACCATGCACCAACCTCCAGTCATTTGACGTGAAGCGTCCATCTCGATCACTAACAATACTTCTAGGCACACCATGCAATCGTACAATATTATCCACGTAGAGTTTGGCTAACTTTTCCACTGGATCCTCCTTTCTCATTGGGATAAAATGCGACACCTTTGTCAACCTATCAACGACCACCCAAATGGCGTCGTTTCCCTTCTGCGACTTCGACAAACCTTGCACAAAATCCATAGATATGTCATCAAACTTCCATTCTGGGATAGGAAGGGATTTCAAGAAACCTCCGGGCTTCTGGCATTCCGCCTTCACTAATGCACAAGTACGACACTTGGCCACATAAAGTGCCACATCCTTCTTCAAACCCGGCCACCAGAATAATTTCTTCATGTCTCTATACATCTTAGTGCTTCCCGGGTGGATTGAGTACTTAGTATGATGAGCCTCATACATCAACTCCTCCCGAATATTATCCGCACTAGGAACGCATAGACGACCGTCCTTCCTTAGCAACCCATCTTCAACCACAAACTGGGAATTTTACCCATCCAAAGTTCCATCTAAGATTTGCTTCATGCTGCTATCCTGGACCAAAGCCCGCCGAACTCTATCCGCTAGGTCACACTGCACCTCTGTCCAAAACAGTTTCGCCTCGGCACTTGACTGCTTGACAACGCAAGATATCTCCAGTGCCTCCAACTCTTGGACCAATCTCTCATCATGTACTGATAACCAATTGGCTTGTGCGGGAATCTTACGACTCAACGCATACGCCACTGCATTTCCCTTCCCAGGCACATAGTGTATCTTGAAGGTGTAGTCCCCTAAGAACTCCATCCACCTCCTCTGCCTCATGTTCAAATCCATTTGGTCCAATAGGTACTTCAAACTCTTATGATCGGTGTAAATATCGACCTTCACACCGTACAGATAGTGCCTCCAAAGCTTAAGAGCAAATATCACGGCCGCTAACTCTAAGTCGTGGACCGGATAATTCCTCTCATGAACCTTCAGTTGTCGTGAACCATAAGCTATCACTCTCCCATGCTGTAGCAGAACACAGCCCAAACCACTGTCTGAAGCATCACTATAGATCTTGAACCCTTCGGTTCCACTTGGCGAACATAAAATGGGCGTCGTGGTCAATCGCCTCTTCAATTCTTCAAAAGCCTGATCGCACTCCGGAGACCACACAAACTTCTGATCCTTTCTTGTCAACGTCGTGAGTGGTAGTGCTATCCGCGAGAAGTTCTCTACGAAGCGCCTGTAGTAGCCAGCAAGCCTCAGAAAACTCCGGACCTCTGCCACTGTAGTCAAAGTAGGCCACTCTCGTATCGCCACTATCTTCGCCGGATCCACAGCTATTCCTTCTCTACTGACAACATGACCAAGGAACGCTATCGAGGACAACCAGAATTCACACTTGGAGAACTTTGCATACAACTGACTTTTCCTCAATGTCTCCAACACCATGTGTAAATGCTTGTAGTGATCCTCCTCGCACCTCGAATACACCAGAATATCATCGATAAATACTATCACAAACTGATCCAGGTATTCTCTGAACGTCCTATTCATCAGATCCATAAACACTGATGGCGCATTCGTCAACCCAAACGGCATAACCGTGAACTCGTAATGTCCAAACTGCGTACTGAATGCTGTCTTTGGGATGTCGCTCTCCCTTATCCTCAACTGATAGTAACCGGACTTCAAATCTAACTTCGAATATACAGTTGATCCAACCAGCTGATCAAAGAGATCGTCAATCCTCGGGATCGGATATTTATTCTTCTCCGTAAGTTTGTTCAATTCCCGATAATCGATACAAATCCGCAAGCTCCCATCTTTCTTCTTAACAAAAAGAACTGGTGCGCTCCAAGGCGACGAGCTTGGACTCACATAACCTTGCTCTAGCAACTCTTGCAGTTGCACCTTCAACTCTGTCATTTCTCTTGGGGCTATCCGATAGGGGGGGCGTGACACCGGTTTGGCACCCGGTACCAGCTCTATAGTAAAGTCTATCTCCCGCTGAGGAGGGGCTCCTGGGAGATCATCTGGAAACACATCAGGATATTCAGACACAACTGGGATGCTGTCCAAACTAGGCTTAGGCGTCGAAGTCTGCACTAGAGTGACATATAGTTCTGCCCCAGACCGAACTGCCTTGAACATCTGAAGGGCTGACACCAGAACTTTCCCTGACCCCTTCATGCCCGCAAAAGTAGTCTCCCGATCAGTGTCCAGACCCAACTTGACTTCTTTACGGTTGCAATCAATGCATGCACTCTGCTCCGAGATCCAATCCATACCGAAGATTACGTCGAACTCCACTAATGTTAGAACCAATGCTCGCAAATCAAACTCCCGGTCTCCAATCCGAATCTTCATAACACAAACCCTATCCGCATGCATTGAGCACCCATTAGGCAACAACACATCCAACTTGTTTTCTGCCATCGAGAACGGAACTCCGATGCGTGATATAAACTTTTCAGACAAGAAGGAATGTGATGCTCCCGTATCAAAAAGGGCTCTCGCCGGAAACCCAAAGATTAACACAAAGCCTGTCACCATGTCCGCTTGCTTAATGGCCTCCTGCAGACCAAGGTTGTAGACTCTAGGCTGAGCTGGAGCATGATGGGACGCGGTTGACTCCACCGCCTTCCCTTTCTCCTCATAAGTCGCTCCATGCCTCCTCTCAGACTTTGAACGTCCGCTCCAACACTCCCGAGCAAAATGCCCCGTCTTCCCGCAGTTGTAGCAAGCTCCGGGGACTCGACTTGTAGTTGCCCCCGATGCATCAGCCGAAGGGGCTGAGTTCGAAGTCCTCCACTTCTTGTTCCATCTGCGGAAACCTGTCTTGTTACTTGGCACCTTGAACTCGGTCTTCCTTTCTCCTGGGTCCTTCTTCTCTTGAACTTTCTTCGCAACCTTTTCCAACGATCGGGCTGAATTGACCAAGGCTAGGAAGCCCTGCGTCTTAGGCCCAGCAAGGAGTAACTGTAAATCGCCGCGAAGACCCTCATAGAATCGGTTGGTCTTCCTCTCTTCTTCTGAAAACATAGCACCAGCATAACGACCCAACCGTGTGAACTCATGCAGATATTCGTCCACGCTTCTGGATCCCTGAGACAATCCAAGAAATTGATTCTCCATCTCCAACTTCTGAGCAGAAGGTACAAATCTGGCTAGGAACAAACTTGAAAATTCCTCCATCGGCACATCCGCAAGTTGCCTTCCCACTAGAAGATGAAACTCCATCTCGTCCCACCACAGCCTCGCCTCACCTTCCAAAAGAAAAGTCGTTATGGTGGTCTTCTGCCACTCCTCAGTCATTGTGATCGTCAACACCCTCTTTATGGAAGAGAGCCAGTCCTCAGCTTGAGTTGGCGTTCCAACCCCATTAAACCTCGGAGGATTAAAGCCCATCACATGCTTTAGCTGCCTCTCCGTAGTTCTCCTCGGCTCTACTAACTCAACTGCTGCGCGTTCCACCACTCTCGGCTCTGCCGCCCTAACCGGTTCTTGCTCACTCGCAGGAGGTGCGCGATGCATTTGCCCTGCAGGTTGGGCATTTATCATTGCGAACACGGATTCAGCCACCATCCTGATTGTTTCTGCTGAAGGAGGTGTAGCAGGCACGTCCCTTGGTGCACTACTTTCCGCTGATTGCGGACGCTCTGACTGACCATCACCCCTCCCAGCTGCCTAAATTAGCAAAGACACACGATTAGACAACAAACAAATTGCTAAAAGCAATCATTGGAACACTCAGGTTCCACCAAACAAGTGTATTTTTCATTCCTAAGTGGACATTCATGGGTTCTTTTTGATGTTATAACGATGACGCACACATGTGCTCACCACCCCTTAAAAGAATTCGCCCACGAATTCATTTAAGCCTGATCGTAACCAGAAGTCTGATACCAAATTGTAACACCCCCATCTGTCGCATGGCATATAACAGAAGGTCCAGCTGGAACCCGACACCATATACCACAGACAGTCGGAAGGGATACTAAATGAATAATCAAACCAACCGAATAAGACTACTCGTCCTAATCACAGAGCATTCTAGCGGAAGATTTTAAAGTTGAAAGAACCTAAAATTAAATCCATCAATATGAATGTCCACAGCTACAACAAAAGGAATGAAACCCCAAATACACAGAAACGGGTACATGGCCTTATGACCTTACAAATGTTCACTTAATAAAGAGTGTTTTACATACATCGGCTCGCAGGCCGGCCACACATGATAAATATAAAAAAAACAGCTATTCTACGGCCTTCTAGGGCCAGCACAGCAACATGGGCTCCAGCCCGCTATTTGACGCTCGGCTCCGCAGCACCTGCAAGCACATACCACCGCACGGTGGCAAATAAAGCAACGGTCAGCTAAAAGCCGACCAAATTATAACGACCCCGCCCCTGACTCGGGACGGCGGTGCTCTTTACCTGCATAACATTAGCCCAACAATATATATAGCGCAATTATAATTCGCCACAGGTGTAGGCTCGCACGGCCAAACACCTCGTGCACTCAGGGCACATTCATGGTGAACCCTGACCCATCAGTGCATTCACCACCACCCCCAGGATGGCAACAACATGTGAGCATTTAGCCTTTCTGACCACCGTCTAAGGCTCCGACTATGCCAACGGCCAGTCCCCATCTTCGGGTCTCTCGCACCGAACCACATAGCCTAGGTCCAATTCCACTTGACCGTTGCTCACGTCGCATGTCCAATTTAAGTCCTTTGCGCGGGCCAAGCTTCTCTCGGATCCCAAATTTTCCAAAACAATCTCATAACCCAGTTATGATCAAGGCCGGTTCCCAGACCACCAAGTTAGCAGAACACGTTTCCGCTCAATTTTCCGGGTGCGCCTTGAAGCTAACCTCCAAGGATCCCTGCTGCAATCTACCGCATAGAAACCCGAAAAAATCCAAACCACGGAGTCTTCTCCGGCAAAACCACATCAAATGCAACATCACCGATCCAGACAAAACATGTCCGGGTAGGCTTCACACACAATGCCTATGCCCGTACTTACGATTCCGTGCTCTATATACAACACAAGGGGGACTATTCCCGTCAACCCCAAGGAACACCACGCACTCACCGCATACTCGTGGGAGCGGGATTCCCTATGCAGAAAGAAAGAGCTTCAAGTGCTCAAGTTGAGAATCGTTACCCTTGTAGTCCGTTTTGGCGCCATGGAAAAACTACGCGGTTAGAACTCTTCGCAATGACCTTCCCTCCACGGATCCGCTCTCCGATTTCAAAACGGTGCTCCGATGCTCCGCCGGCGGCCGGAAACCTCCTTCTTCTTCCTCTTCTCTCTCACTTTGGAAAAGGAGAACTTTAGAGAGAAAATGAGGAAATAACCCCCTATTCCCGGCCTTAACAGAGCAGAATTTCATCTGGGCCGTCGGATCTAAATTAAAGGAAACGAACGGCTCGGATCTGCACAAAATTCCCCAGACCTGGGCCGCACATGGCTTGGCACACGGCCGTGTCCATGGCCGTGTGCCTCGATCCAGACACGATCGTCGAACTGAGAAACGCACACGGGCCAAGACACGCCCGTGTCTGACCTGACACGCCCGTGTCGGGTTCCTCGACACGCCCGTGTTCGTGGGCGTGTCACGCATAACCGCCACGGCAACGGACACGACCCATCAGGACACGGGTAGGGACACGGGTTGGCACACGCCCGTGTCGGATGATACGCCCGTGTCATCCGGCCGTGTTTCTGGCCGTGTCCTTCTCGGGTTGAAAACGGCCAAAACAAATCACCAGCCAGACACGGCCTTGGACACGCCCGTGTCCTAGGCCGTGTACCCCTACAGGCACCAAAAACTCTTTTTTTCGTGACCGACTCGCACACAACTTTCGGGGCGTTACAAAGTGTTTGCATCCCGAGGCCGTCTCGTCACCCAGGCTCCCATTAGCTGGCTTGACAGGTTGACCCCTCGAGGAGGCTAAGTGTTTGCACCCCGAGGCCGTCTCGTGACCCAGGCTCCCATTAGCTGGCTTGACAGGTTGACCCCTCGGGGAGGCTAAGTGTTTTCACCCAGAGGAGGTCTCGCCACCCAGGCTCCCATAGCTGGCATGGCAGGTTGACCCCGGGGGGAAGTTACACTCCGCGAATACGTTGGGTTGGATGTTTCTTTCCGAGCTTGTGCCAATCTCGAAAAGAGCGGGGATTGTGTACAACCCCGTATTCGCGAAGAGTGGGCCCAAAACAAGGCAAACCTGTTTTTAAGCTTTTTGGAGATTTTGCACTCTCGGTGGCCAATTTTGACCCTGGCTTGGAAACATACTAGTAGGGGGAGAAAATATTTCTCCCCCCAAGGCACTCTTGAGAAGTCGGTCAAGCCGCCTAAGCCGCCTCAGCCCGACCCCAGGCCGCCTAAGCCGCATCAGCCCAACCGCAGGCCGACCAAGCCGTCTTGGCAGACCGCCGCCTCGCCCAGGCCGCCGTCTCGCCAAGGAGGCCAGCTCGCCAGGTCGCAGCTCGCCTTGCCCCGTCTTGCCAGACCGCCGCCTCGCCCAGGCCGCCGTCTCGCCAAGGAGGTCTGCCGCCAGGTCGCAGCTCGCCTTGCCCCAGCTCGCTAGGTCGCAGCTCGCCTTGCCCCAGCTCGCCAGGTCGCAGCTCGCCTTGCCCCAGCTCGCCAGGATGTAGCTCGCCTTGCCCCGTCTCGCCAGACCGCCACCTCGCCCAGGCCGCCGTCTCGCCAAGGAGGCCAGCTCGCCAGGTCGCAGCTCGCCTTGCCCCAGCTCGCCAGGTCGCAGCTCGCCTTGCCGCAGCTCGCCAGGACGCAGCTCGCCTTGCCCCGTCTCGCCAGACCGCCGCCTCGCCCAGGCCGTCGTCTCGCCAAGGAGGCCAGCTCGCCAGGCCGCAGCTCGCCTTGCCCCAGCTCGCCAGGTCGCAGCTCTCCTTGCGCCAGCTCGCCCAGTCTGCTGTCTCGCCAAGGAGGCCAGCTCGCCAGGCCGCAGCTCGCCTTGCCGCAGCTCGCAGGCCGCCCCAGCTCGCAGGCCGCCAGCTTGCCCAGCTTTCTCGCCCTTGCCCCCCTTGCTTTTACCGTCTTGCCCTCGGGGGGGGGGGGGGGGAATTACCTCTCTACCCCCCGGCGTGGCTGCTTTCTATTGGCCCGAGGCCTTTTGGCTGTAGGGGTATTTTGGTCATTTTTGTCCCAAGGGATTTGGAAAACTATAAATAGACCCCCTTGGGTGCCTTGGAGAGGAACCTTTTCTTAGTGTTCTCCTCCCTTAGCTTCTTCTTGGTAGAGTTGAGAGAGCTCTTCAAGGCACCCTAGCTCGAGCATTGGCTAGGGAGGGGAAGTGCTCAGGTAGCCTTCCGGTTGTGAGGTGGGACCTCCGCGCTAGAGCCGAGGGTCTGTTCCTAGCTTCTTGATCCTTTGGTCCGTGACGTTCTCTTGAGTGTAGTAGGTGTGAGGTCACCCCTTTCTAGGGACCCCAAACTCCACAGAGACCAAGTTTTTGGTTTCAACACTTTACATCTGGATTGTGCTTTATCAACCATGAAGCGATAAGCTTCACTTTGCTGACATCCCGCACACCCCTGACCATCGTCATAGGATGACAATCTAGGCAAGCCTCTTACGAGTCTTCTTTCTGCCATTGCTTTCAGCTTGTCCATCCCTACATTCCCCTGTCTTTCATGTCAGATAGCTGCACTATCATTGGCCTTCATCTGATCAGATCCAGAACTTGTTGATAACCCAACAATGTTCTTCTCCTTCCTCCCTACTTGAGCAACGTTCGCTGAAAGCAAGACAATCTTGGACTCCTTCCTGAGATGACCTTGCTACTTGCATTTATAGCACCTTGGTCCTTCCTTCCTCTTCCTATCACGCCTAGGAGAAACACTCCTTTCTTCCTGATATGAAGTAGAGGGACCATCTTCTGCAGCAGCCTTCACATCCTTCCTGAACAATCCAACAAGGGAAGTCCAAACCTCCGCAGCTGACCGACATCCACTGATGTGGTCCAAGAGCTTTGATGAGATCACCTGCCTGAGAATAGACTCCGCTCTCGCATTTGTCTTTTTCCAAGCTCTCATCTCTTCAGCATTGCCAGTAGTAGCTTCTTGTCTTCCTGCTTCGCATACAACCTCCCAAAGGTTCTCACCAAGAAGAAAGCTCTTCATACAAGACTTCCACCTTTCAAAGTTCGTCTCTGTAAGAAGAGCAATTCCAAGATAACTTGCATCTTCCACTGTCATGGTTCTACCACTGGTTTCCTCTTCACAAGAGCAACTACTTCCATTGATCACTGCTTGACCACTCTAACCTCCCTCTGATACCATGTTAAAATTCAACAAACCCGCAGAGGCCTCCTTGGATACCATGTTGAAACTCAACAAACCGGAGGAGGACACCTCCACTTATAATGTTGAACGTTTTCCCGAATGTTGGAGAAAGCGGGGGTTATCTCAACAAAGCAGTAACAACCAGCAACACATGCAGCAAGCAAATATCTTTATTGATCAACAACAAACTTCTTTACAATGCGAGACATACATGGCGAGACATGATTCGCCAAACCCAACACATGGAGAGCAGAGACAGATACAAAGACAAAGACAATACAAGCCGCGCGGTCTCAAACACCAAGCCAGGCGGTCTACTGCTGTGGAGTCCGCTCAATCCGCCAGGTCGCCAGCCGCAACTAAGATGCGCGGGCAACCCTTTATTCCAATGCTTAGCACTTCACCGCCGATCTGCAAGCCACCTGACCGCGAGGTCGCCTATCCGCCAGACCGCACACGCTGCGATACCGAATAGAACAGTCCGCCTGAGACAGGCGACTTCTTGAACCCCAAACTAAGTTGCCAAAGAGAAGACCGCCTAGTCGCTGTCCGCGACCTGCTGTTTACCACCTGTTGCTTAACCAAAGAGTCTGCACTGTTCCTGACCGCAATCAGAGCCAAGTCCTGGCTTTCCAGCGCTATCCGCACAACCTGCACAGCACAACACGATCAACTCTATCAAACCGCGCGGACACCAAAGTCCAATCCGCTGCAACTTATGCGAGCTCAAATTACTGTTCACTTACTTCGGTTCATCGATATCTTATTGGTTTCCTGATGTGACATGGCTCTTATTTATAGGCACGATGATGAGCATGGTCACCGCACTAGTTGATAGGATAACCGCCACATCCTGTAGCAACAACAAGTGTGTCTGCCAGCCCGCGGACATACACACCAATTCGCCGCTCATGTGTAGATAGCCAGCCCGCCTTGCATCTCCAAGTCCGTACTCCAATCTCCAGTCCGCCTTGTCGCCAAAGGCCAAGCCAGGACCACTACTGTCGGACTCCGTAACAACATTTGTCCGCCAATCCGCGGACAAGGCACCAGGCCGCATATCCAAAGCTTTGCCACAAGGCAAGTGCCGGATGCAGGGGACACACCACTTCAGTCCGCACACCTTAGTTCATTACCTCAATTACCAAGGCACAGCCGGACTCAGCGGATACACCGCTTCAGTCCGCACACCTGAGTCCATTACCTCAATCACCAAGGCACAGCCGGACTCAGCAGACACACCGCTTCAGTCCACACACCTGAGTCCATTACCTCAATCACCAAGGCACAGCCGGACTCAGTGGACACAGTGCTCTAGTCTGCTTTCACAGCAAACTCTTCCAGTCCGTAACTCCTGCAAACTGACATAGTCCGCATGTTCCGCAGACTTCTCTAGTCCGCAACTCAGCAGACCTCCAGTCCGCTTCCCTGCAGATTGCCCAGTCCGCAACCCTGAATCCATAGCCTCAAGGCATAACCAGACTCAGTGGACCAGCACTGGTCTGCTCACACATCAGACTTCTCCAGTCCGCAACTCCTGCTGACTGCCCTAGTCTGCATGTCCTGCAGACTTCTCCAACCTACAAATCCCGTCCACACTAGCAAACTAGCTGTCGGACTCTGCGGAACCTAGCTCCCGTCCGCACGCTCTTGCATACACAATTCTCCAGTTCGCATATCCCCAAGCTAGCAATCAAGGCAACAACACTTCTATTAAGCTTGGCGGACTGAGAAAATAGCCCGTGCTCCCTTGCGCAATCTCCCCGGACTGAGCCATCCTGGACTTGGTTCAGAACTCACCAAGTCCAGTCCACTGGCCACAAGGGCCACTCCGCACTTACTGACGGACACTGGAACCAGCCCGCCTGTCCCGGCGAGCTCCAGTATCAGTCCACACTGACAGGCGGTCTTCGCGGCTTCCTCTTGCCGCTGCACCAGAGCAAGACCAAGGCAACTGCCAAACCGGTCTGCCGAGCTCCAGTTCATCAGTCCGCTTCATGCCGGACTCCGCGGATAGAGTTTCTATCCGCCTAGTTACTTCCTGGGATTCAACCGCCTGCTCAGTATACACCGGCCTGACAGGCTGTTGATGTTGTCCGCGTAGTTCGCGCGCACAGACCGCCCTGGCCTCCACAGAGCAAACCGCCTGCAACATCCCTGTCGACTTAGCAGTCCGCCAATCCTGTCCGCGTAGTCCGCGCGGATGGGTTGCCCAAGCCTTCCATTCAACCACTTTCACTTCACAGATTTCAACATGAAGTGAATGAGCAACACTTAGAAAATATGTTTTACTCTACAACCTCTAATGGAGACTTAATATCAGACATATGGTACCTTCATAGTGGGTGCTCATGTCATATGACAAATGTAACCTCAAACATTCATCATCTTTATAAAACTTTTAAAGCACAAGTTCTTTTGGGAAATGGTCAGATAGCTCTTATAAATGGAAAAGGCTCTATTTTAATACAAGATTTAATTGGCCAAACTAAACTAATAACTGATGTAAGTTTGGTACCAACCTTAACTCAAAACCTCTTGAGTGTTGGCCAATTAATCTTAAATGGATATAATCTTCATTTTGATAAGGATGGAGCTCATATTTTCTTTGGTGTCTCTGGTTTCAAATTAGCTTCATCTGAACCCACTAATAACCAACTATTTATTCTGAAATTACCAAGTATGAGGCAGCAGGCCTTCAACTGCAAAGAGCAGAGTTGCCTTTCCCCTCCTACTCTTTTGCATCATAGGCGTGGACACCTCATTAGCAAGCTTTACATCTCATGCAAAAAGGCTCTTGTAAAAGGTTTACCAGTATTTTCTATTCAACAAAAGGACTTCTGTGAAGATTGTGCTCATGGTAAAGCAAATGTTTTGCCTTTTCCCAAGCAAGCTCAAACAATATCTACAACTCCTATACAATTAATACATGGAGATATATGGGGAACGACAACTACAACCTCTTTTGGAGGAAGAAGGTACTACCTAGTATTTATAGATGACTATAGTAGATATATGTGGATGTATCACGTATTATTAAAATCTGAAGCTTTAGATATCTTTCTCATATTAAAAAAGAAAGTTGAGCTTGCAACTGGGCTGAAAATTAAATGTTTAAGAACTGACAGAGGTGGTGAATTCACCTCTAGTCAATTAATGAATGTATGTCAAGATAAAGGTATTAAACGCCAGCTTACTGCACCTTACTCCCCTCAGTAGAATGGTGTAGTGGAGAGTAGAAATTGCACTATCATGTAAATGACAAGAGCTATGCTACTAGCCAAAAGATTAGCAAAATACAGAGGCCACCCAAACATCCATTTATCTACTAAACATAATACCAATAAAGACAAGGAATAACTACACTGCCTATTTTCTCCTTACACAAAGACTTCCTTCAGTGCACATTTAGTGATATTTGGTTTTATTGCATATACTCTAATTTCTCCTGATAAAAGAAATAAATTAGAGAATAAAGGAGAAAAGTGCATTTTTATAGGATATAGTGAAGAGTGAAAAGCTTATAGACACTTCAATCCTCTTACTAAAAGGCTGATAGTTTCTAGAAATGTAGTTTTTAATGAATCAGCTAAATGGAATTGGGAATCAGAAGGAGAAGTAATAGTACCATCCAGTAGCACAGTTCAACATATAGAAATTACCCTAGATGGTTATTGATAAGAACTTGCAAGTAGAAGAGAGATCTACGGGGAGATTTAGAGAGAGAGCAAGGAGAGGAATTAGGGTTAGGGAGAGAGAGAGAGGAAATACCTTGAGAATGATCATGCATGCCAACGAAAGGGAGCCCCGGGTTTATTAATACCTGGGGCTCAAGGGGGCCGGCCGCCCCCCCCCCCACTTGGGGACTGAACCGGGTCGGTTCAGTCCCCCCTTGGCGTCTTCATAGGTTGGGGGCTGAACCGGATGGTTCAGCCCCGTTGTTTGGCCTCCGTGCTTTCGGTTGCCGAGTGTACGTTTGCCCTTGAAATTGTAGCGGATGCGGCGGCATAACATTCCCTCCCCCTTCAAGCGGCAACTTGTCCTCAAGTGAGAAATCCGGAAACGCCTCGAGAAACTCCAAGAAGTCAACCCAAGAATTATGTTCGGCGGGCATGTGCGCCCACTTGACGAGGAGCTCGAGCCGGTACTCGCACCCCGCCGCTTCCATTTGGTCAACAGAATCGCCTCCGGCGAAGGCCGCAATTCGCCGCTGCTAGTAGCCTCTGGAAGAGTAGGGCTGATGGTAGTGGAGGTCCTGAGCTTCTTCTTCAGCAAGGATACATGGAACGTTGGATGGATGCGAGAACCCTCCGGGAGAGCAAGAGTATAAGCCACGGGCCCCACCTGGCTGAGGATGCGGAACGGGCCATAGTATTTCGGTGCCAGCTTCTGGTTGGTCCGTCGAGAGACCGATAGTTGCCGATATGGTTGGAGCTTAAGGAAGACCTCATCGCCGACCGCAAACTCCCGCTCGGTACGATGTTTGTCTGCCTGAATCTTCATGCGATCTTGGGCGAGGCGTAAGTTCTCCCGGAGTAGCGATAAAGTCGGTCGCGATCCAGTAACATCCGGTCGACCGTGGGCAGAGCGGTGCTAGCTGGCTTATAAGAACTCAAAGTAGGCAGGGGGCGGCCGTAGACCACCTCAAAAGGAGTGAGCTTGCTGGCCGTATGGAAAGAGGTATTGTAGCAGTATTCCGCCCAATGGAGCCACCGAGTCCAGGAGCGTGGCTCATCCATGACAAAACACCACAAATAGGTTTTAACCCCATGGTTGAGGACCTCCGTCTGCACGTCTGTCTGAGGGTGATGGGTCGTGCTCATGCGGAGGGAAGTCCCCTGAAGTCGAAACAGCTCCTGCCAGAAATTACTCACAAAGACGGGGTCCCTGTCTAATATGATCGCGCTTGGAATGCCGTGAAGTCTCACAATCTCCTTGGCGAAAACATCAGCTTCTGTTGCTCCAGTGTACGGATGGCTCATAGCGATGAAGTGTCCGTATTTGGACAACTTGTCAACCACGACCAAGATGACGGATTTGCCCTGAGACTTGGGCAGGCCATCAATGAAATCCATAGAGACAGTGTCCCAAATCTGACGGGGGATCTCCAACGGTGTCAGCAGCCCGGCGAGAGAAGTATTCTCGTACTTCTGTCGCTGGCAGATCTCACATTCCCGTATAAACCGCTGAACATCGCGTCGCAGCCCTTTCCAAAAAACATTTGCCCGGACCCGTTGTAATGTTCGCAAGATGCCGGCGTGTCCGCCGGTGGGTGAGGCGTGAAACTCTTGCATCATGACCGTCCACCAGGCCGACGTGGCAGGGAGGACTAGCCGGCCGTGATGGTAAAGCCTGTCTCCCTGCAAGTGGTAGCCGGCTTCAGTAGGCTTCTCCTGTCGCAGTGCTGCAATGATGGCTTGTAGATCCGGATCCTGCTGAACTTCTGCCTGTATCTCTTCCAGTGACTCAATCACTAGTCCTGAGATATGGGACAAGGAACTCTCTGGTAGGCGGGAGAGTGCATCAGCCACCACATTTTCCTTCCCCTGCTTATACACAATCTCATAATCGTATCCCAGCAACCTTGTCAGCCACTTCTGCTGCAATGGTGAGGCAAATCTCTGCTCCAGAAAGTGTTTCAGGCTCTGGTGATCGGTACGGATCTGGAAGTGTCGTCCCAAGATATAAGGCCGCCATAAGGCGATCGCATGTAGGATGGCTAACATCTCCTTCTCGTACGTCGAAAGGCCCAGTGTCCGGGGTGCCAACGCCTTGCTGAAGTAGGCCAAGGGTCGGCCCTCCTGTATCAACACAGCTCCAATACCGACCCCCGATGCATCGACATCCACTACGAATGTCTTGGAGAAATCCGGAAGCGCCAGAACCGGGGTAGTAGTCATAGCCGCCTTCAGAGACTGAAAGGCGATCTCTGCCTCTGAACTCCAGTGAAAACCGTCTTTCTGCAACAGCTGAGTGAGGGGGCGGGCTATCTTGCCATAATCCTTCACGAACCGCCGATAGTACCCAGTCAGCCCGAGGAAACCCCTCAAAGCCCGGACCGTCGTAGGAGGTGGCCAATCGACCATGCTCGCGATCTTATTTGGGTCCGCTTGTACCCCGTGTGCGTACACCAGGTGTCCCAAGTACTCAACCTCCGGCTGTCCAAATGAGCACTTGGACCGCTTGGCGTACAGCTTGTGATCTCGCAGTATGGTGAAGACGGAGCGGACGTGCTGCAAGTGATCCTCCCAATTCCTGCTGTAGATAAGTATATCGTCAAAGAAAACTAGCACATACCTTCGAAGAAGAGGGCGGAATATTTCATTCATGACTGCCTGGAAGGTCGAAGGTGCGTTGGCCAACCCAAATGGCATCACCAAGAACTCATAGTGACCATCGTGGGTACGGAAGGCCGTCTTGTGGATGTCGTCCTCCTTCATGCGAATCTGATGGTAACCGGACCGGAGATCCAATTTAGTGAACAGGTGCGCCCCGTGTAACTCATCCAGCAACTCCTCGATCATGGGAATGGGAAATTTGTCCTTGATGGTGGAACTGTTAAACCCTCGATAATCCACGCAAAATCTCCACGAACCGTCCTTCTTCTTCACTAGTATGATCGGGGAAGAGAAAGCACTAGTACTGGGAAGTATAATACCGGACGTCAGCATCTCGCGTACGCTACGCTCTATCTCGATCTTCTGAATATGGGGGTAGCGATAAGGCCGGATGTTGGTGGGATCCGTCCCAACCTTCAACTGGATCTGATGGTCCCTGAAGCGGGACGGAGGAAGGGAGCGTGGCTCCTGGAAAACATCATCGTACTGTCCCAAAAGTGCTTGTATCTACTCGGGCTCCGCGCTAGCCTCTGATCCCATGGGTGCCACCCCCAGAATCATGGCTATTGTCCCGCCTTGCTCCTCCAGTCTCTGCAAACCCCTGAATGAGATCTCCTTGAGTGGAGAAGTCCTGATGCCTTGCAAACAATGGTCCTTGCCCTGCTGAGTAAACTCCAACGTCATCCCGTCCCAATCTGTGGTCACCCGCCGTAACTGCCGGAGCCACTGCACGCCCAAGACCATATCCGAGCCTCGAATGGGGAGAAGGTAGACGTCGGTGTGGCAAATGTACCCCGGCATCCGCAGCTCGGCCCCCTTCAGGACCCCTTCGCATCGCAACTTGCTCCCATCCGCAACCATGACCTGGAATGCGGCCTCCCGATCAATAGGAATCCCTGTCTTGAGAGCCACCCCGGGGTCAATGAAATTGTGGGTGCTCCCACTATCGACTAGTATAATAACCCGCTCCTGGCCAATCTCCCCTGCGATCCGTAAAGTGAGGGGGGCTGTGCACCCTGCCATCGCCTGAAGAGATATTCCAAACTCCGTAAGATCCAAATCATCCTCAACTGAGTCACCCGTAGTGTCTTCATCGCCGTCCTCGTTCCGCAGCATGAAGACTTGGACCTTCTGACACCGATGCCCCGGAACGAATTTCTCATCACACTTGAAGCACAACCCCTTGTCCTTTCTGGCCTGCAGCTCCTGCCACGTCAACTTCGTCACAGTGGGACGGCCCCCGGCCGGTGGTTCCTTCCTGATTACCTCTGTCACTGTGGGTGCCCGTCCTGTTGTTCGGGTCTTCTGCCGGTTGTACCGCTCCTCCTGTATCCTGGCTAGGCTGATGGCATGACTCAGACTGCGTGGCATGTACGCGTGTACCTCGTCTGTCAAATGGTCCTTCAGTCCAGATACAAAACAACTCAGCATTGTCCTTTCTTCCCAATTGACCCGATTGGCCAACCATTCGAATTCTATCCGGTACTCTGTGACTGATCCCTTCTGCCGCAGCTTCTGTAACATAGCCTCCACATCTTCATACTCTAAGGGCCCGAAACGAGCCGAGAAGGACTCCACAAACTCCTCCCACGGTGCGTAATTGCGTCCCCTCAGAAACCACTTGGTCCACTGAAAGGCGTCCTCCTCCAGATGGAAAGACGCCAACTGGACCCACTGCCCCTCAGGAATCTCTTGGTACTTGAAGAAAAGCTCAGCCTTCTGGATCCACTCTAAGGCGTCGCCGCCCTTGAACTTAGGGAAGTTCATACGTGTCAATTTGGGCTGCATGTATGGCCGTGGTTCTGCATGTGCTGGTTGGTAAGGTTGCGTCGGGGCCGCTGCGGGCCCGGGCCGCCCCCGGTCCATGCCGTAGCCTCCTTGTTGCCCTCCACCCCATGGGTTGCCATTTCCGTAGTCCACCGGTCCTCCGTAGAGCGGAGGTGTCGGTAGGATGCCCGCCACTCCTCCGATTGGAACCGCATTCGCTCCAGTTGGTCGAAAAGGGGCCACTCCTTGCCCCGGACCCCGCCAAGAGGGGCCAGCTTGAGTCCCGGGTCCGTTCCAGGCGGGCTGGGCGCCGAACGGTCCGCACGGAGCCGCCAGGCCCTCCGGCGGCCTCCAGCCACCTGGGCGGCGGTAGCCGGCCTCCGTCGACCCCCCGACGTGCCCCCCAGTGCCCCCGTATCCCTCCGGTGCCGATCCTGCCGCGCGGTAGGCGTACGCATCGATCCGCGTAGGATCGGCTTCCGCCGATCCCGCAGCGACAAAACCGCCCCCCATAGGCCCCGATCCGGTCCCCTGCTGCACTCCGCTTCCGATTCAAGTGCCGTTCTGCGCCATAGGATGGTAGGATGCCTCCGTTTCCGATCCTTCCACCGCAGGATTTTTTCCCTTCAGATTTTGTGCAAGTAGGGTTTTGATCTCCTCCATGCGCGCATCCAAGCGATCCTCTAGGGTTTTTTAGGAGGATTTCACTTGTTCTTCGAGCGCCGTCATCGTGTCCGACAACCCTACATAGTTCTCCTCGAGGGATGCAAGTCGCGCGGTTTCGGCTTCCGAGCGAGTCACCATTGTCGCAGGATGTTGCTCTGATACCAAATGATAAGAACTTGCAAGTAGAAGAGAGATCTAGGGGGAGATTTAGAGAGAGAGCAAGGAGAGGAATTAGGGTTAGGGAGAGAGAGAGAGGAAATACCTTGAGAATGATCATGCATGCCAACGAAAGGGAGCCCCAGGTTTATTAATACCTGAGGCTCAAGGGGGCCGGCCGGCCCCCCCACTTGGGGACTGAACCGGGTCGGTTCAGTCCCCCCTTGGCGTCTTCATAGGTTGGGGGCTGAACCGGATGGTTCAGCCCCGTTGTTTGGCCTCCGTGTTTTCGGTCGCCGAGTGTACATTTGTCCTTGAAATTGTAGCGGATGCGGAGGCATAACAGTTATCCTCAGCCAATTGAAATAACTCAACATGGGAACCCACTTACCTCTGGTACATTTGCCAGTCACCAATATTCTGAAGTTCCTGAAAGAGAAACTCCATGTCAGCCTATAATAATTGAGATTACTTCAGACTCATCATCATCTCCCATTAAAACATGTAGGCTGGAAGATATATATCAAGAAACTAAAATTGTCATTTTAACATCAACTCAGACAACTTATGAAGAGGCATGCAAAGATCCTGTTTGGATAACTACTATGACAAATGAATGGAACACTATGTAGAAAAATAAGACATGGTCTTTAGTACCTCTACCAGCTAATAAACAACCAATTGGAATAAAATGGTTGTTTAAAACTATGTTAATAGAAACAGGAGCTCTTGCTAAACATAAGGCTCGTTTGTTAGTAAAAGGTTTTTCTTAAATACTAGGAGAAGATTTTAAAGAAATGTTTGCTCCAGTTGCTCGGATGGATACAGTCCGACTAGTTTTAGCCTTTATTGCAAAAAACAAATTTCTTATTTACCATTTATACGTCAAATCTGCTTTCCTAAATGGTTAAATTAAAGAATAATTATATGGGCAACAACCATTTTGCTTTGTTAAAGAAGGAGAAAAAAATAGAAGGCCTATGGATTACACAAATCTCTATACGGGCTTAAACAAGCCCAAAGAGATTGGAAAGAAGAGTTAAGAGGCTCAAATCTATACAAAAGTTATAGTGGGGTGTTCCTAGCTTTACTGTCATTTTTTTATATCAAAACTAAGATTTTAGATCCATACACATGGGTATTTATAGACTATACCAATGTCATAAAAGTCAACATTTTTAGACACTTTTTCATACTAATCTTATGAGTTGTTATGTTTTTTGTCTTCATTCATCGAGAAAATGGTTGCTTGGTTATCTTGTTTGCGGGCTGTCTTATGTTATCCCACTATCTTTTTACTTTCTTGTTTTGGTGGTTGTTGTCTCCTTCCAGCTGCATCTCATCTTTCTTGTCTTGGTGGCTGCTGTCTCCTTCCGGCTGCATCATGATAACTCTAATTTTAGAGTTACTTTTATATAATTTTACTTCAATAACTGGTTTTATTTTAATTAATTTTTATTTAAATAACCTCTAATTGACTCCTTTTTGCAATTCAGGCCATTTTGGGTGGCAATTATCAAATTGGAGATCACTGGAGGAATTTGGGCACTTTTTTGGAAGGTTTGCAAAAGTTGAAAGTTACACATCCTAGTCACAAGCGTGACTAGGAGGCGTGACTAATCCCACAAATCATGCTCATTCTCCAACACACTAGACAAGACGCCACGCCAGATTAAATTTACATGCCCCTGTCATGGGTGTGACATGGGCGTGTCAAGCAGTCCAAGGGGCGTGTCCAGGCTTTCATTCTAGCCATTTGTGTTGGTGTCACGTTACAGCAAATACACACTAGTTACGAGCGTGACAAGGAGGCGTGAGACCTTCCCAAACCGATGGATTAACAGCAGATCGCGCCGTTTCCCACCGTTTTACAGACTATCAAGACACACCCCAGTTCATGGGAGTGACCTAGGGGCTTGAGCCACCAGATAATGATTCTTGTTAGTTTCTCTCCCTTAATTTCCCAGGGTTTTTATGGCGGCAGTTCCATAGATGTCTCATGCTTTGGTCATGGGCGTGACCAGGTGGCGTGAATCCTCAGCTAAAAATTCTATAAATAGTAGCAAAGTTCTTGAGATGTGGAGGGAAATTTTGGGGCTGAATTGTTGTAATTCTGGTTAGTTCTAGTTGTTTTCCGCATTTCTATTTGTTAGTATAGCTTTTGTATTTCCATTCTTAGTGTAGTACTTTTAAATTCAAGCTCTTTGTACATAGTAATCATGTCTCTTTGCTCAAAGTGGTTTTACTCCCCACCCCTTGGTTCGCCGAATTCACAAACTATTTTGTTGCAAAATTTCTCCCAAAAGAGCTTTCTTATCAAGAAAAAAGAAATTCTTTTACAATTCAAAAAATTAATTTTGGGAGTATCCTTTTCTATTTAGAGTTTGCGCTGATCATGTGGTGCGGAGGTGCGTTTCTCATGAGGAGGGCGCGCAAATTTTGAATCATTGCCATGAGGGCCCCGCTGGTGGGCATTATATGGTGAATCGAAAGACAAGAAAGGTACTTGAAGCAGGTTTATTGGCCGAATATCTTCAAAGGCGCTCATGCTCATGTCAATCGTTGTGATAAATGCCAATGCTCAATTAACATCTCTCGCCTTGATGAGATGTCTTTAAATTCATTTTAAGAGATAGAAGTTTTTTATTGATGGGCAATCGACTTTGTCGGCCCGTTACTGGTTTCCCTCGAGGAACATTATATTTTGTTAGCAGTTGACTGCGTGTAAAGATGGGGTCGAGGCACAAGCCCTCCCCAAAATGATGCTCGAGTCGTGACTCTTTTTCTTAAAAATATCTTCTCTCGATTTGGAGCAGCACGAGTGATAATTAGTGATAGTTAAACTCACCTCTATAATACACAGTTAGCAAGGATTTGTCCAAGTATGGCATTATGCATAGGTTGGCTACCCCTTATTACCCTCAAATGAGTGACTGGGTTGAAGTAATAAACCGTGAAATAAACCAAATTTTGGAGAAATGGTTTCCACTAATATCTTTGGGCCTACCAAACCGTGCACAATACCGCTATAGGGTGTACGTCGTATCAGTCGGTCTATTGAAATGCATGCCACTTTCCAGTTTAGCTATAACAACGCAGCTTTTGGGTACTTAAATTTTTAAATCTTGATGAGAATCTTTCATTTGAGATTCGTAAATTTTTAATTGAATGAGCTTGATGAGTGTAGTTATTTTGCTTATGAGAATAATAAATAATATAAGGAACGTACGACGTTCTATCATGACAGAAAAATTAAGCATCCCAAGGATTTCAAATCGGGAGACCAAATCCTTCTTTATAATTCACATTTACGACTTTTCCAGGGAAAATTTAAGCCTCGTTGGTCTAGGCCCTTTTTGATTAAGAAGTTTTGGCCTTATGGGACGGTCCTAATCTCTCACCTAGAAAAGGTGTGTTTAAGGTAAACTGACATCAGTTGAAAATGATCTATAACGAAGATAATATGGATGAGACCCAGGAGGAAATCCTCCTTTCAATTCCTTAAATTTTGGTTTAGTCCATGTTAATCTCAACTTGAGAGATAGCCCTGTTTTTCTCATTTTTGTATTTTTCTAACTTTGTGTAATTGTAGATATAGGCTCCGTTTGGGGGGACTTATTTTCACCGGACAAGCGGTTACGACCGCATGAATCAGACCATAATTAAGGTCCTGTTCATGCGGTCGTAATCTCTTGGCCGGTGAAAATAAGTCCTCCCAAACGGAGCCATAGTAAAGGATGAATGATCAAGCGACACCATCCTAACTTTAGTTCACTTGTTAAGTCGGTAACTTTTATTTTAAAGTTTTCGTTCATATTTTAAATTTCTCTCTAAAAGAATTATAAAAAATGGAGGCTTCAATTTTATTTTTACTCTCCTCAGTCTCGCAGGTGCCTTCTTATCATGTTCTGATCTATTCACGCCCGTAATCTCTAGGCATGTCCACCTCGAAGAGTCATTTCTTTAATTTTGACATGCCCCTGTTATGGGCGTGTCATGTAGGCGTGACGAATGAATTCTATGGTCCATGCATCACTTCCCGTCATTTGAAATTCCACACACCCCGGATTCACGGATGTGACTCCGGACGTGACCCGCCAATTTTAATATCTGGTCAAATTTGGCAAGATTCCGAAGGGTGCCAAACCACCGCTTTAAATTTGCACACTCACCAGCTAGGGGCGTGACAGGGGCCGCGTCCGGTAATTTTTCCTTTAAATAGGTTTTTTCTTTATTTTTATTCACCACACCACCATAACCTTCCTCTTTATTTTTCCCTCTTTCTTAAATTCTGAGTTTCTCACTTGTTTTCACCATCTTTCCTCGTCATCGTCTGATATCCTCCACTTCTTCGTCAGATCATCCAGAGAATCACGAAGTGGTGGATGCCATGCTTATTTTTGATAATCCTACTCAGCAGTCCCACAACCATCCACCCGGTAGGAAAACATTTGGTGTTTTCTGCATCCTATACTGTGGGGTTATCACTGCCTTCCATGTAGCCAAACTGTTTCGCGGCATTCTATCCACTCTTGGATGGAATGATTTATTCGTCATTGTCGAACCTGTATTTCCTGAACTCACGGTGGAGTTCCTCTCCTCATTCGAATTCCTAGTGGGGTTCAACGATAATTTCATTAAGTTCTTGGTCGACGGAATCAAACGCGAGCTTTGTGATGTGTATGGTTTGGAACTCATCTTGATATGATGATTTTATTCGCAGTCTCCCATTTGTAAAATATATTATATTAAAAAAAGAAAAAATCCTTCACAATGGTGGAGAAAAAAATTGTGAAAAAGAAAGTGGAAACTGTGAAACAAAAGATTCGACATTTTGGCTATGTACTTAAAAATTATGTGTGTTAATTCTATGTTATTTATGTGTGCTCACTTTTGGTTTAGGTGTGACTAGCCATTGAGTTTATCTTTTTCTATCCGCACCATTAACCAAAACCTACATTTCAACATAGCTAAGTCCTAATGATATATGCTTATGAGTTTGACTAGTGTTGTGGCAAGAATGTAAAACGACAAGCCTATGGCTATCATCATTGATGAATTTCTTTAGAAGACACCCAATTCTTAAATATTGTGTAACATCAATCTTAGTGAACACTTTACTCATTCCCTAAAAATAATTCTAAGATTTACCGTTATTTCTTTTTAAAGTGGCAATAATAAATCGAGACATTCTTTTAAAATCTATAAACTAATGTGTATGTTAAGTCTCTCTGCTAAGATCTTTATGCACATAGGTGTAAGACTTCATATTTTACTCCTTAGGTTCATCACTCTTTTATAGTTTTGAAAATTTTTCTACTCTCTATGGAAGGTTATTTGCTCAGCGCTAGCAAACGGGTGGGGGTATTTGATAACTCTATTATTAGAGTTATTTTTATATAACTTTATTTAAATAATTGGTTTTATATTAATTGAGTTTTGTTTAAATAACCTCTAATTGACTTTTTGTAATTCATGTTATTTTGGGCTGCAATTATCAAATTGGAGCTCAATAGAGGAATTTGGGAACATTTTTGAAGGTCCTGCAAAGTTGAAAGTTGCATGCCCTAGTCACAGGCGTGACTAGGGGGCCTGACTAATCCTGCGCACCATGCTCATTCTCTAGTACACTAGACAAGATGCCACATAAGATTAAATTTATACTCCCCTATCACGGGAATGATAGGGGGCGTGTCCAGTAGTCCAAGGGTCATGGCCAGGATTTTATTCCAGCCATTCACACAAGCGTGACATTACAACAAACATGCCCGCGTCATGAGCGTGACCAAGAGGCATGAAACCTTCCCAAAATAACAGATTAATTATAGATCACGCTGTCTTCGGCAATTTTTCAGACTCTGTCAAGACACACCCTAGGTCACGGGCGCGACCTAGGGTCTTGACCCAGCGGATAATGACACTTGACATTTCCCTCCCAGCATTTCTAAGGGTTTTTGTGGCGACAATTCTGTTGTAGATGCACCCTGGTCACGGGCGTGACCAGGGAGCATGACTCCTCAGCTGAAAATTTTATAAATAACAACAAAGTTCTTGAGTTGAGGACGGAGATTTGGAGCCGAATTTTTGTAATTCTAGTTAGTTCTAATTGTTTTCTCATTTCTAGTTGTTAGTATAGCTTTTGTATTTCCATTCTTTATGTAGTACTTTTCAATTAAATCTATTTGTACTTAGTAATCATGTCTCTCTATATTTTCATATGCAATTTCCCAATCATGATGAGTAGAAAACTTTTCCTTATCACTTGATCATGATGAACTTTGGAATAAAATAAATTTTACGTTTTCTCTTTTTAAATTAACAAGCCCTCTATTTTTCTTCTCTTCGATTTATCTTTAATTAATTGGCTTCAAATTCATTTTTCATGAACTCATTTTTCGATGTAAGATCCGCTTTTAGTTTAACGGAGGTTATGAATGCGAGAAGATCATTCAAGGATAAATAGAATGTGAATTTGCTTTTTGATTTTAGATCATATTCTAGTTTACCCAGAGGTTATGAATACGAGATGATCGCTCGAAGATAAAAGAAGTTATGTGCGATCCTCAAGAGAGGGTGACATAGATCTTCTGGATTGGGATTAAACCCAATAGTAGGGTTCACCGCCTAAAGGAATCTTAGTGGTTTTGAGTGGCTGAGTGGTTTTGATTCATCTAAGGTTAGTTGATAGCGTATTCTCGAGAGAGACGCTTTCATAAATTGTGAACCTCCACGGTTGAAGTTGTTTATTTTGAGAGTTTGCAATTTAATTCTTTGGTAAAGTTTATTTTATCCAAAAGAATTGTAGATCAAGTGCTAGCTTTAATCACATCATTCTCCACTTAATATTTTTATCACATTTTCTCTTAGTTTGTCAAAATAACCAACTATTTTGCTAGATAAAATAAAAGCTCTTCTATGTAAGTACAAGTACTTGATAGACCTGTGGAATATGACACTTGATTCAATACTCAAAATAATAGGTGCACTTGCCTTATTGGGTTACGCTGTTACAAGAGTCAGAACTATTTAGTAGTGTACAACAACACAAATCACATCCTAACTTACTTGTCTTGGTAGCTGCTGTCTCCTTCCGGCTGCATCCCAACTTTCTTGTCATGGTAGTTGTTGTCTCCTTCCCAGATTATCTTCAAATACACCTGTATCATCGGGGTTGGTAGCAATGTTAATCTTTTGTCTTAGGTTAACAAATAAATATCGCAGTAAACCTTTCGTGAAGCCGGTGGCTAACTGATCTTCTGACCTACAATGCTCTAATTATATTTGCCCCCCCCCCTTTCCACCAATCCTCTGATAAAGTGGCATCTTTGCTCAATATACTTACTTTTACTATGGAAAATTGGATTTTTTGGCTAGTGCAATAGCAAAAATATTAACGTAAAGTAGAGGTATCAGTTTTACCTGTTCAACTTCTTCGGGATTGTGCATGAACTGTAGAAGTTGTTGTAACCAGCGAGCTTAACATGGGGCTACATTTAACGCTATATATTCAGCCTTTGTAGATGAAAACGCTATTGAATGTAGCTTCCTGGAAGTCCATGATATAGGATTTTGCGATAGAAGAAGATATATCCACTTGTGATTTTCCGATCATTCGAACATGCTACCCAATCATCATCAGAATACCCTATTAAAGCCATGTATCATCTTTTCAGATAGAGTAATCCTTAATGTTTGGTACCTTGTAGATAACGCAAAAAGCGTTTTACTACTACAAAATTTTGTTGGCTGGGATTTATGGCAAAGCTTGAGACCATTTTGACGACATGTTCAATACCATGTCTTGTATGTATTACATAGATCAATGATCGTACTAAGGCGTGATACATGGCTCCATTATCTTTTTCCTCTTCTTCCTTGCATTTTATTAATTTCTCACCTGAACTTAAATGGATTATAGTTGCATTGCATTCTTGCATATATCATTTGGTTAATAAATCTCTAATATATTTCTCTTGCGAAAGAAAAAATATGGAGTTTTTTGACAATACCTAATAAATTTCTAATTATTCTAAGGTCTATCATCTTAAATTGATTATACATATGCTTTTTTATGAGCTGTAATAGTAAGGTGAGATTCTAGTTAGAATAACATCATCTACATAGAGACATGGTATTATATTACCAGTAGAGTGTTCCATT